>CP092867.1:45073045-45127739 GCA_030710605.1 Cordylochernes scorpioides
AAACATTTTTTTTGTGTTTATAGACCTTAATAGAAGAGTAGACTTAACAATCATTAATTAGCTATTGCCTTCAAGTGCATTTCTTTATTAAAGATCTCTCACAAACTCTTAAAAAGACCCGTTTGCATTTTGACAATATAAATATATAAATAGCAAATTATTTACATTTAAATGAAAATAATCTCAATTTTCCCCTAGTGAATATAGATTATTCTTTTAGATAATATATAGAGGAGGTGTTTCAAACATATACGTTACAATTTCAAGGTGTAAAAACAATATTTGTCATTAATTTACGCGAATTAGCTGTAGTTTAAATAATTCCCTAAAAAACAACAACAACAAAAACTTTTATTAAGACACTATTGTTCTACAAGGGGATTCCCCTTAAAGGTTATATATGTACATGAGTGAGGAGGAAAAGAAATTTAGAGCGGAGGGGAGCAATCAGCCGTTGTCTGTGGAGTTGAGCACTTCTCCCCTCATTTTATAAATCGCCTTGAAAAATTTTAAATATTTATAAAAAAATGTTTTATCCAGCTGAGAGTAGTAATATTTATATACGTTTTGTTAATTATAGTGAGTTAGCCCCGAAATTTCGCGAATTTCCAGTTTCTTTTCATGTAGGAATGGGCAATGGAATAGATAATGGACCAAATTGTCTTGGATGCCAGCATTGCAGAAGTAGCAATTTAAAGGGTCGCTGTTCCAAATTCCCGTGATATCCTCGCGAAAAAATAGCCATAGAATCCTTTGACGGGCTATAAATCATTTAATTATCAAAGGGAGGTTTGATACACTATACACTACGTAGATAAATCGGCCACCAAATTTCAATCATTTGTATGTTTGGTCGAAACCTCTTTGTATACGTATTTTCATATAAATCGGACAACTGCTTCTTGGTGCGTCGATTTTTTTTTGTTATAGAGTATATCATCTATGTAGCAGGACACACCTGGCAAATCAGCAAATAGACCTTCCATAATCCTCTGAAATTATTTGGTGCTACCGCTACGCCATATGGTAGTCTTTTATAAGAAAACAACCCCTTTGTTGTGTTTATATTAACAGCTTTGGCTTCTTCCGCTAACATTGCTTGTAATTAAGCCTGTGATAGGTCTAGAGTCGAAAGTACGGTGCTTGTAGATAATTTTGAAAAGATCTCATCGATCGATGGAAGGGGATACCTATCTAATTCTATTGCTTTATTAGCTGTACATCTAAAGTCACCACATATCCTTACACTACCATCTTTTTTTAATACCGGTACTATTAGAGCGGCCCAATTTGCATGAACTATAGGTTCTAAAATGCCAGAAATTCACTAAACGATCAATTTCATTCTCTACTTTGTTTTTAGAGGGAAAGGTAGACTTACAAAACACAGGAGTCACATCCTTTTTTAAATTAAAATTTATTCTAACATCCTTTAGACAGCCTAAATCTTTGCTAAACAAATTTGCATACCTATCCATCAAACTATTTCTATTAGATTCATTATTAAATTTTTAATGTCTAAACAATCTAGAATAATAAAGTTTCATCTGTTTAAGCCATTCTATTCCTAATAAAATTACCTGGATATTTTCATTTACAACTATTCATCTTAAATATTGGTTGGACTTCTTTTACAAAAACATTTCTTTGACCTATAATCTCCATTGAATTACCACAAAAGGATTTTGATCTTAAATTTGTTGAAAAATAATTTTTACCTTGCCAATAATTCTTATAATCTATAGTAAAGCACAAAGAATAATCATCTACTGTTAAATTTATTGTGGCATCAGTTTCGCCCTGTACAGAATATATAGAGTCCTCTTTTACAAATTTACATCCCCACATTTTTTTACTAGCTTTGCAGACCCTACTTAAATGACCCAGTTTTTTTACATATAAAACAAGTCTTTGTTCTATGAGGGCAAACAGAGGCCACGTGTGAACGTCTTTCACCTACATCTATAACACATTATTTCTTCTCTTTGCCTGGAGGGCCTATGCTGCGCCCGTACTATTATTGTACTCACCCTTTTTATTCTTTTCATTCGCAGGGGATATCTTGGCCACTAATTTATCTTGTAATTCCCTGGTATTTATCTCCGCCAGTTCGAACGAGATCGCTACTGCAAGAACTTTATCCAGGGTGACATCGTCGTCCTCTTGTAGTAGCTTCTTTTGAAGGCTCTCAGACTTGATTCCAGCCACGAAACGGTCTCGCAACATGGTTTCCAGCATATCGCCGAAATTACAATGTGTTGCTAGATGTTTCAATTCCCTAAGATATTCCCGAAATTGATTCTCCTTCATGTTGAATTCTCTTCAAAAATCGGCATCGCTGTGGATTCACTTTCTTCTTTGGATCCAAATGCAGCTTGATTCTTTGAAAGATAGTATCATAAGATTGTTCTTTCTTTAGGCCCGGGAAGAACAGGTCGTTCCCAGTTTCAAAGTTTCAGAATCTAGTAGCGAGGTAAAAATCGGCACTTTCCTTTCCTCCTTCAGATCATTTGCCATAAAGGCAGCATCAAATTTTTGTACAAATAGATCGATGGTATCCTCCACTGGGCTATAGCATCTAAAAGGTACTATTAGCGTTGAACTTGTCATGTTGACCTTTTCTACTCTTTTCTTTTCTTTATCCAGATAGTTTCAAAGATGTAATAGTTATACTTGCGTAGACGCCGTTTTACTCAGTTTTTTTACTGGCTCTGTAGATCCCGCATCCTCATCGCCACTTTTGTTGTCGATATTAGAAGTACAGCAACTAACACTTGAGCATGACTATTTATTTAGATCTCATTCTTTCGACTAACTGACAACAATTAATGTTCGATTTATATACACATAAAAAATTACATAATGGACGCTTTAAAGAATGCAAATAATATATTTACATACACAACAATTAAATTTGAGACATGTCTGTGTTTCATCAATCAGCCTAAAAAAATACTTAAATACTGGATTTAGCACCAATAATTTCTCATTGGCTTTATCTTAAATCTAGAATATACTCAATTTCTTAGAATATATTTCAAACATCTATCAATTTATGATAACCTTGACTCAACTGTCGGTTTTTCCATCAGTCTGAAGAAAATATCACAGTGCCATAATATTGTGAGTAGTGTGTACTGATCGTGCTTTTTTCTCATATCTTTGAATTAATAAAGATAAATTCTGGAAAAGGCGGAAAATTGGCCGTACAAACAAATCAAATATAACTTCAGAGAGAGGAGTAGCTTCACAGTATGTCGAATCTCGAGAGAGATAAGTTAGTGATTTACATATTGTCGCGGCTTGACCCCTCCGGTTCTTCGCGACGACTCCACTTCCTCCTACGTGGCTCACCTTCCCGGGCTTCCATTGCTTTCCCTCTGCAGCTGTACCCTGAAGAGCACCCAATGACCTCCGAGAACCACAACTCAAGTGGATCTCCTTTCTTCTGGCAGTATCTATCGGCATTACCACTGGTAGGGGGGACACGAGAGACTTACCAGAAAAGTAGCGACTGTGGTGTTGGCGAAAGTAACAACAGAAACCGACAACAAGACTTCTAACACTCCTCTCTCTTTTATTGTCATTTCTACTACACATTACACTTACCTAAATAACCAAATAACGGTTATTTACTTTATATTACCTCTTAGGGCCAATATAAACGTGTATTTACAAACATTTTCCCCAGAAAACAGGACCACAGCAGTCGGCGATTTCCACATTATTTCTAGACCGGAAATAGGCGAAGGCCATCTATTGGCGGAGTTTGTAGGTATTTTCAGGCCCATATACGCGACAATATAAATTCTACAAGATAAACCGAAAGGTTTTATTCGTGTTCTTAATTTCATCAGAATGAGCAAATATTTCCACTAAAATTAATTTATAAACGCTGATAAACACAAAAGGGAATGTAGAATACTATGGAAAATTCCTGTAGTGTCTAAAACAGAGAACGTTTTCAGATACGATCTTTGGGTGCGTTCAAGTACTGTCTATTAGTCTAATTACAGGGAGCTCTAGTGTACTGGCTTCCAGAACATCCACAGTGAGATGTGTTGTACTGGCTACCAGACCAAATGTAGAGTTGTGTGGTCTATTGGCTACCTGACCAACTGTAGGAATCTATGTGGTGTACTGGCTACCAGACCAAATGTAGAGAGTTGTGTGTTGTACTGGCTACCAGACCAAATGTAGAGAGTTGTGTGTTGTACTGGCTACCAGACCAAATTTAGAGAGTTGTGTGTTGTACTGGCTACCAGACCAAATATAGAGAGTTGTGTGGTGTACTGGCTACCAGACCAAATGTAGAGAGTTGTGTGTTGTACTGGCTGCCAGACCAAATGTAGAGAGTTGTGTGGTGTACTGGCTACCAGACCAAATGTAGAGAGTTGTGTGGTGTACTGGCTACCAGACCAAATGTAGAGAGTTGTGTGTTGTACTGGCTACCAGACCAAATGTAGATAGTTGTGTGTTGTACTGGCTACCAGACCAAATGTAGGAAGCTATGTGGTGTACACAGGCTACCAGACCAACTGTAGATTTAGTGATTTATTTGATATAGTGATTTATTTAATTTATTATTTAGAGCACAATTTAGAGCACATGATTTAGAGAGTTGTGTGTTGTACTGGCTACCAGACCAAATGTAGAGAGTTGTGTGTTGTACTGGCTACCAGACTAAATGTAGAGAGTTGTGTGTTGTACTGGCTACCAGACCAACTGTAGGAAGCTATGTGGTGTACTGGCTACCAGACCAAATGTAGAGAGTTGCACTGGCTACCAGACCAACTGTAGGGAGATGTGTTGTACTGGTTTCCAGACATATCTGGTCAATTTAAAAATATTATTTCAATCATTGTGGATCTCATAAAATCCAAACCCACTCTGAACTAATGGAGACCGTAGCCTGAAACCATGATCTCCATGTGGGGGTCTTACTTTTTCATACCTAATGTCATAGCTTTATCGCCGACCTGGATCTTTTAGTTTGAATATACTGTCCTTATTTGTCGTGTTATACATAGTGTGATCAATAATTTCCAGGAATGCTAAATATTTAAAGAAATACCAAAGTATAATAAAGTTTTATTTAAAATTTCTCAAAATAATCACCGTCACTATCTATACACTTGTTCCATCTTTTTCCAGATATCAAAACACCTCTGAAAATCCTCATCTTTCAGGCTTTTAAAAATATTCTTCGTATTCTCCTTTATTTCAGGTATTGAGTCAAATCGACGTCCTCTTTAAGACTTTTTTAATTTTAGGGTAAAGGAAAAATTCGGAAGAGGGTGACTTGGGTAGTAAAGCAATTCCGTGTTTAGCCATATAGAGTTGTACAGTGACGGCCGTATGTGACCGTGCGTTGTCATGATGCAAGAGCAAATTTTTCTGATGCCATTTTCCGGGTCGTTTCTGACGCACAGCCACCCTTAAACGTCACAATACATCATGATAGTATTGTTGATTAATGGTCTGACCTTCGGGCACGATTTCATATTGTACCAATCCCTTTACCTCAAAGAAAGTGATGAGAAGATACTTAAGCTTCGATTTGATCATCCTTGCTTTCTTGAATCTTAGGTTCTCCAGGCTCTCTAGCTACTGGCTTGATTGCCTCTTAGTCTCGGGATCATATGCGTACACCCATGTTTCATCTCCTGTGATAACATTTTTGAGCCAATGGAGATCATAATTAAAATTTAGACCATGTTTTTGCACGTTTCTTTGCGATGCTCTTTCTGCTCATTCGTTAAGAGATGTGGGACAAATTTAGCTGAGGATCGTTTAAGATGCAGATCATTCTTTATGATAGTTTTGCATGTTCAAAAGAGATATCCAATTCTTCTCATAGCTCTCTGATAGCTGGTCAACAATATTTTTGCCCAAGAGAACCAGATGGTGTTTATAGTGTAACTTTTCATGCTGAACTCAAAAATCTAATCAGAAATTTCTCCCTCACCCATGGTTTTTGCGTGACAGCCTTTTTTTGGTATTGGGATAAATACAGCAAAAAAATGCAAATAATATTACGTAAGCATTTTTACATACACCTTATTACATTACACTGGTTTATCAAAAATTATTTCTCTTTGTCCCAAAAGAAACAGCATCTTATCTGAATTTAACTCTTTGTGCTGATTCCAAATATACCATTAGATTTTTCTATCACGCAAGATTTTTGAGATACATCTACTTGAAATTTAGAAATGTTTTTAATATATAGGCCTATATGAACGAAATATATTTATTTTATTGAAAAATAGTGATAGTGGATTTTCTTCTATACTTTGCTTGTGGTACATCCCTCTTGAGTGTCCAGCAGTAGTCAGTAAGCATAACGGGACTCCATTTACCTTGGTACAGCTTCTCCATGCTTGATATATTTTGATGAACCTTCTCACCATGCTCATCGCTAACTGCACCAAGATTGTCTGGAAAGAAATCCAGATGTGAATGCAGGAAATGGATCTTGAGAGACATGTTACATCCCAGTGCCTTGTAGGAAAGCAACAGATCATTAACTATGTCTCGGTAATTTTCAACCTTGACACTTCCTAAGAAGTTCTTCCAAACGTTTCTAAAGGAATTCCATGCTGCTGCTTCAATTTCATTCAAACTATTTTGAAAATTTCCATTCTGCAGCAATTCTCGAATATGAGGTCCAACGAAAATGCCTTCTTTAATTTTCGCATCACTTATGCTAGAACATTTTTGTTTTAGGTAGGTAAATCCACTGGCATTTCGATCTATTGCTTCAACAAAGTTCTTCATTAATCCCAGTTTAATATGTAATGGTGGTAAGTAAATATTTTCTGAATTGATTAGGGGAGGATTTACAATATTTTTATGTCCTGGAGTAAATATTTCACGGTTTGGCCAGCTTTTTTAATGTAATGCCTTTCCCTATCTCTGATATCCCACTCACACAGAAAACAACAAAATGTTGTATATCCAAGCTGTAATCCACGCAAGAGAGCAATGACTTTCAAATCGCTCTATATTTTCCAACCAATGATCAGACAAAGAACATGAACAGCATTTGGGTTCGAAGTAACAGTATATGTTCCTTTTAACTCACTGTTTATGTGCCTCATTTGCTTGTTTATTGATTTATCTCTTCAACTACTATATAATTTCCAACAATATGAATGTTTTGTGTACGATAATGAACATCTAATTTATTCGTGTAAGTAGACTTTTTTTTCTAAAACTATCATGTGACTTAGATCAAGAAATTCAGCATTCAGTTTTATTAATAAAAAAAAGTCAGCTATGTATCAAATTTGAACTATAAAAAATTGTTAGGATATTTCCTAAAATGTATAAACATTTAAAATATTTAGAATAAAATTTAACAAATTTAGGATTTTAAAAATATGCTGCGCCCACTGGAGGGTGATACCGCCCCAATTTGGGAGTTACTGACTTAGGATGAGCAAGCGTAGGAAAAAAAAAAAAGGAAAATGCAATCATAGTCACTAATTAAAAAGATGTCGAAAATTGCTTTTTTTTTTAATATATGCTTTTCAGATCATGCCTATATTGTTGTATTTTTTTTAATGACACGAATGCTTGCTCGTATTTGAGTAGAAGTAGATTTTTTTAAATCAGAAAATATCAAAATTGTAACGAAATATATTTCTGAATGCTGTGTGTTGTGTAATCTAAGCTGGAGCCACAAAAGACTATTTGTATTTTCTAAAATCATTTTTGATTACTTAAATATGCTAATATTTGAAGATATTAAAAAATAAATGAACCTATACTTGATCATTAGTACAGCTGGAAAATATCATCTTATGACTTTGTAAGCTATTCCAACCAATTTAGATAGCACCATGGTAGAACAATGGATGTAAAGAGAGCTAACTAAGACTGATTCACTTCCATTGTAGCAATCGAAGAGCTAACAAGTGCTAACGATATCATGGCCATGATGATGATCACCCTCCTGCTGCTCCTTGCGAGCGCTGCCTCCATGCCCCTGCCGCGAACTGTCGTTCGCCACCGAGACGTTCCCCACGTCGGAGGACCCCGCGTCCCCGCTGTCCTAGGCAGCTTCGAGCTGACCCTGCTCGAGATGGCCGCCATCTCCTACCTGCTGGTAGTCTGGTACCTGCAGCGACGTCGCCGCCGGATGAGGGCCGCCTGCCATCGTCCCCCGTGGCCGTGAAGACCTCGGAGCCCCCTCCCGAACTTTTTCTTTCTTTCTTCATTCATTTATTTATATATGTATATAATCGTCGTTCGTGTTGTGGAAATAAATATGGTGTTGTGAAATCTTGGTTCTTTTATAACCAATTACATGCATACTTTGACATTGGAATGTAGATATTTTTTTGTTTTCACATAGTTCCTGTAGAACAATGGGAAGTTATTTATGAAGTCTAGGTTGCTTTTAACTAATTTCATATACATTTTGTAGTAAAGGTTTACTCTAAACAGTGCTCCTATAGTTAAATATATAACTAATAAACGAAGCTATTTAATATTTTAATTGAAAGGTTTATTCAGCTCAAAATTAAACGCAATATTCCGAGAGGCTGGTGGTTTCTTTCTTTATTTCTTATCAATTCACATGTCTGGAGCGCATGTCGCTGCAGAAGTTGGCGGGTTTTTCTGATGCCGGGTCTTTCGAAGCTATACTGAGGTGTGCACCTGACTCGTGACGTGCTTAAAAAAGGAAGAAGGCCAGCTTCTATAAATATTGAATTTTGCTCTAAATAAACCTTCAATGAAATCCAAAATACGTCCTATTATTAGTTAAATTCAAATGAAGGATTTCTCTATATTCCCTCAACATAGTAAATTATAATATAAAGTTGTGTGCGGGAGGAAGATATTCACGTACCTAAAGGGGCATCTTTCCCTTTAACTATGCATCAGAACGATACACTATATTTCGGATCGTTTTTGAAGACAACTCTCAGATTCATAAAATTAATTTATTAAAATCTGAGAGTTGTCTTCAAAAACGATCCAACAAATGGTAGCAGAGCGTGGTTATTAGAAAACAAGTAAATAAAAGAAAATTTAGCCTTCAAATTTTCAAATTACAAAAATACTAGCTTTGAAAAATTAAATATTACCAGCTTATAGAAAAAAAAGGTAGATTCTTCCTCATTGCCGTTGGCTAGAATAGAACCATTAATGGTACAAATTACCCAATATGGGCATTAAAGATCAGGGAACTTCTACGTGCAAAGAAGTTATTTAAATGTGTGATTTCCGATCCCGAGCGTGATATTAAAGATAAAGATTTATGGGATACATATAACGAAAAGAATGATGAAGCCTTTGGTATAATTATAACGACACTCTCAGACGTACAAGCTGGAATGTTTTTAGATGTAACTAAGGCAAAAAAAGGTATGGGATGACATAAAAAGGATCTATACGGGAAATCAGGAGAAGATAAAATTATAGATGTAGGACTCTAACTCAAAAATATAAAAATGAATCATAGTGAATCGGTAGTTCAATATTTAACTAGAGTCAAATATATTGCAGCAAAGAGCTCATCGCTCAGACACCAAATATCCCAAAGAGAGCTAACCTACCATATTGTTCCAGGCATCCATCCAAAATTAGAGAAAATAGCAATTTTACTTAGATCCCGACGAGATATAACCTTCGAAGAAATACAACAGTCTCTCAAGGAGGAAGAAAACAGACTAAATTATAAAATGAATGAAATTCACACGGAGGAACAAGAACAGATCTACAGAAGTAGAGATAGAAGGGGTTATCATCCAGACAGACAGAAAGAATGCTTTATTTGCAGTAAAAAGGGACATGTGGCCAAAGATTGTTGGTTTATAAATAAGCGATCTCAAGGACAACAAAGAAATATAAATGCAAAATCAAGTACGAATTATCTTAAAGCAATTTTAGAAATCATACAAACCAAATATCGAGCACACCTAAGGAACTAGCATTCAATAACCATATAGATGAAGGAAGCGATGTATCCACAGATAGTAATGGTGAGAAACGATCATGGTGTATTGATTCTGGATGCACACAACACACTTATCACCGCACCTCGATTGGATCAAATAAGTAGTGCCATATGAAAATGAAATAGGCTTTGCAGAAAAGGATAAAGTTGCTCACTTTACTGCTAATGGTAATGTTAGAGTGACTACTAGTACAGGCCAGGAATTTTCGAATGTACAGATTAGGGATGTTTTACATGTACCTAATCTGAGGTCGAACCTTCTTTCTGTGTACGAGCTCACTAAAAGAGAAAATACAATAATTTTATAACAATGAAGGAGACAAAATTTACAATGAATAAAAAAACTTAATCCCCGAAGACCAGATTAAAGACCGAATGTTTATAATGGAGGCAGGGTTAAGAATTGATAATTCAAGAAGGCCTGAGACTGCTTTGGCCACAAGCGATGTCTCTAATGACAAGATTAGTATCTGGCACAGAAGATTGAATCATCTGAACCAAGCTTACATGAAAGGAAATCTGGTGTATGGACTTGATATTAAATATAGGAATCTACCAGAATGTGAATCGTGTATAATGGGAAAACTGAGTAGAGAACCTTACAATCCTGTTACAGGGAATAATACCACTGAGCCACTTGAATTAATTCACATGGAATCTGTGCGGTCCAATGGCTATTCAATCTTTAGAAGGATCAAGGTATTTTTTTGTTCTAGTGGATGACTTCAGCAGAAGGACTTTTGTCTACTTTCTGAAAACCAAAGATGAAACCTTTGATAGATTTAGAGATTTCGAGGCGAAAGTCGAAAATGAACTAAATTTAAAATAAAGGATGTGCGAACTGATATCGGCACAGAGTTCATCAATAATAGATTTAAAGGTTTCCTAATAAAGAACGGAGGTCACCATCAACTCACCACTATCTACTCGCCTCAAAGCAACGGAGTTGCGACGAGAATAAATCGACCTCTAGTGAAACAGCGTGAACACTATTGATCGACTCAAGGATACCTATGCCTTTCTGGGCAGAGGCTGTAGTTAGGGAGGCTTATGTTAAGAATTGTACTCCGTATAAATCGCTCAGACATGCTACGTCAATGGAAAAATGGAAAGGGAGGAAGCCTCCTTTTAGGCATTTAAGAATATTCGGCTGTTTAGTGTGGCCCACTAATAAATGACGTAGTGACAAATTTTCGCCTTAAGTTAAAAGGGCATCTTTATAGGTTATTCCTTAAGTAGAAAGGCTTACCGAGTTTATAACATCTTTACTGGGAAAATAGAGAAAAAGTAAGATCAGTGAAATTTATATAAAATAAAAAAGGAATTCATTAAGCAAATAATCTCCGAAAAGACACGAATTATGACGAGTTATCGCACAGAAATGAAAATAAAGAAAATATTGGTGAAATTATTACCTTAAAAGAATTTGAAAAGCCAATTAATAAAGAAAGCGACGTTCTAGATATTAGACCAAGGACATCAAATGTAGACAATTCTACGGATTCTAGACAAGAAGAACCTATCAAAGAAGGAAATGTAAACCCAGGTCGCAAGAAAGGAGATACCCAAAAGGTTTTGGAAGAAAGACATAGTGAAATAATCTGGGAAAATGAAATTAAGTTGCAAGAACAAGGAGTTAGGCGTTCACAAAAGATAAAAAAAAAATGAAAATGGTGAACATGATATTAGAGGTAGAAGAATATGTTACAGAAAATTATGAGGAGGCCATGAAATGCCAAAATAGGAATGAATGGATTGGTGCGATGAAGAAAGAATTGGAATCTATTAACGAACATGAAGTATGGACTTTAGTTCCTAGAGAAGAGAATATGAAGATAATAAATAGCAAAAATGGGTTTACAGCATGAAGGGAAAATCAGGTATGGGCAATCCTAAAAGAAAAGCGAGATTAGTCGCCATTGGCAGTAACCAAAAATACGGCATTGACTATGAAGAATCCTTTTCACCAGTGATCAGAAAGGAAAGTATTGGCATAATTGTTGCCTTAGCGGCACAGTTAAATTTGACCTTAAAATCGTATGATGTAAAAACGGCATACCTTAACGGGGAGTTGGAGAAAATTATTTTTAAGTAGCAACCAGAAGGATTTGTTAAAAAGGATGAAGACAAAGTTTTCAAGCTGTTAAAAAGCATATATGGTCTTCCACAATCTGGACGCTGTTGGAATAAAAGAATCGACGAAATTTTAGAACAATTAGGAATGATAAGATCTAGATACGACCCATGTATGTATACTTTACAGAGGGGAAGAGAATTTAGAATTTTGGGTTTATATGTTGATGATCTCCTAATAGCCAGAACAGACCAGGCATTCAATGATAATTTAGCATTAGAAATAGGAAAATTTGTTGTTTTAAAGGAAAAAGAATAAAACGAACCATTCATAAGTTTAGAAAAAAAGGAGAACAGAACATGGTTACGATTTATCA
The DNA here is from genome assembly GCA_030710605.1 of Cordylochernes scorpioides. Taxonomy (NCBI): domain Eukaryota; kingdom Metazoa; phylum Arthropoda; class Arachnida; order Pseudoscorpiones; family Chernetidae; genus Cordylochernes; species Cordylochernes scorpioides. The sequence goes on from CP092867.1 coordinate 45,085,466, forward strand.
CAATCCCATTACATTAATAAGATTTTAAGACGATTTGGACTCGAGGAATGCAACATCGTACAAACTCCAGGAGATCGAGATCAGAACTTTGATGAGTATAAAGACTCCAAGCCAGTAAACAAGACATTGTACCAAGAGATGATCGGGTCACTCATGTATCTGGCAACGGGAACTCGTCCAGATATATCCTACAATGAGAGCAATTTATCGCAATATAATAACGATGTAAGAGAAGTGCATTTGACGGCAGTCAAAAGAATATATAGGTATCTGAAGGGAACACAGATAAAATTTTAAGATATAGGCCAACAAAAAATAATATTGGCGTTAATACAGACGCGAGCTGGTGCTCAACAAAGGACGCAAAGTCTTATTCAGGATACACAATTAAACTTGGAAATATCCTTATCAACTGGCGTAGTAAAAAGCAAAATTTAGTGGCTTTATCAACATGCGAGGCAGAGCTGATTTCCATATGCGAAGGAATCTGTGAAGTAAAATGGGTTAAAGGACAAATAGAGGAATTGTCCCGAGATATTAATTTTCCGATAATTTTGAAAACTGATAGCCAATCTGCCATAAATTGGATCCAGTCCGAACAAATAACTTCAAGGACAAAGCACATAAACCGAAAATATTTTTCTGTAAAAGAGGAAGTACAAAGTGGAGCAATAAACTTGGAATAGGTCCGGAGTGAGAAAATGGAAGCTGATATTTAAACAAAGAATCTTCCAAAAGATAAACTCAGAAAGTGCATAGGCTCAATAGGACTTTTATAAAAGGAGCTTCCACACAGGGGAGGATTGAAGCAAGAAAATGATTATTCTTTGAGTGTGAATGCTTGCAAAAAATAGGAACTTACCCTCTACCATTAATTTATATTTTTTTATTTGTCGTCTGTTTTGCACAAGTTGAATCTGGTTAGAACGATGTATGTAAATTAGATGATTATTTTGTTGCCTCAAATACAAGGTAATTAACTCGTTTCTCTCTCTATATCTAAAAATGTTTAAATTTTAATACATTAATTTTATAAATCTGAGAGTTGTCTTCAATTTGGTTCAATGTAATTATTATTTACTCTTCTTTAAATAGACCTGTGTAGAAGAGTTCTCAATACTCGAAAGCTTCTCATCTTGATTTTTTAATAATATAATAAAGAAAATGTATTACACAAATTATGGTGAAATATTTAGGATGTCTGCAATTCACCAAGATACGATTAGTAACATTGGCATTAGTAATAATATAAAAAACAAAAATGGGGGGCGTGTATAATAGAGGAAAATCTTAGTATTTAGAGTGATATATAGTTTTAAATCTTCGAAGAGATAGTAAAAACTTTGCAGAAGAGAAAAATTGTTGTGCTAGGTAGATTATGTTTTCCAACCTGATATACCTCTGTTTCATCTTTGAATGTTCGATAGAGCCACGACTTTAAATTGAATCAGAAAATGGAAAGAATACGGAGGCTTAAGCCTAGAAACTAAGAGGTATTCTTGCAGTCTCTGCGGAAGAGCGTCACGCACAGGGAAATGACCATTTAAACCATTAAAAGAGTATAAATAGGGTAGATTTACAACATATTGTGGACATATTGCTGAAGTACCCAGGCTGCGGAAGCTCTTCTTAAGCCACCTAAATCACCACAAATGACCATAAGCCAGTAGCTGATCTCTGCTCTTCGAACGGCCAGATCTCTCTCTCTCTCCTGATGGAGAAACTGGGCCTACCATCTACATTCCTCGGGTGGATTGCTTGCTGTCCTCTAAGGGGAAGCAGACACCTCCATCTGGGTCTAAGATGTATACACCAAGGCCTTCCCGCTTATCAACGGGGTGAGGCAGGGCTGCCGCCTCAGCGCCGCGCTCTTCAGCATCGGAGTTGGACCTCTTCTACGCCGCCTCGAGAGGATCTTGGACCGTGGCAGCGTGGTCGCCTATGCGGATGACATCGTACTCTTCATCAGGGACCTCGCCCAGTTTGAGGTCGTGTCACTGATCTTCGAAGAGTTCCGCATAGACTCCGTGGTGGCTGTCAACTTCGTAAAGAGCTGCAGGCTCTGATGCGGTTCCTGGAAGTACCGGACGGATTTTCTTCTGGGAATCTTCTGGACGTCCGAGTCGCTGACCGTCCTGGGCTGCACCATCACCTCCAGGAGCACTGTCGCCTCCCAGGCCTCCCACGTGATGGGGCTGCTGGAGCGAGCCATCGCGAGGTGGTCACCCTTCACCCGCGGCCTGTCGCTGGTGGGTCGTTCCTGCGCCAAAAGCCCGGTCCTGGGTTCCATCCTGCACTCCCTTCACGGCTACCTTCCTCTTGAAACCACCATCGGCCAGATGCAGGCGCAGTTGGCGTGGTTCGTGTGGGGTACGTGGCTTCCCGGGCGCATTCTAGCTCGTCTAGTTTCCGAGAGTGCGTCGACCTGTTTGATATCGCGGGCCAACTTCGACTCGCCTGCCTGAAGGGGGTCCAGGCCTCACTGCGCAGCGCCGCCAACGGTTACTCTTGGCTGGTCCTCAGTCGGGCGTAACTGACACCTCCGGCCCCTGACGTCTAGTCTCACCTAGGAGCTGCTGAGCCTCTGGGAGGCTGCGTCCAGTGTCCTTGAGCTTGACCACAGGGTTCTGCGGCCAGACTGCCTGAGGTCTCAGCGTCTTCGAGGCGACAAGAGATTCCTGCGGCCGCCAGACCTGCTGGCTCCCGAACGTTGGCTACAGGAGACTGTCGGTGACTTCTCTGATGTCGTCCCATTCCTAGCGCGCTCAACATGAGCCGCATTCTTGGACGTGCAGCATCTGGGGGTCTTCTGACAGCGTCTTCTGCTGAAAAATGCCAGCCCCAGCTGTCATGCGAAGTACGAGGCGGATACCATCGTCCTGCGGGAATCGACAACGGCCATTACCCATCTCACCAGCCAGAGGGCGCGCCGGGCACTGTTGCCGAACTTGCTGCGAGGTGTACCTCCACCGTGGATGTGCCCCGTTCCATCTCCTGGGCTGACCTGCGTCGCAACTGCTTTTCGGGGCACGACACAGACATCGCCCTACAGGTGGCCCTCCACGCCCAACCACATCCTGACCATCGTGCTTTGAGGCCTGTGGATCCAGCGACGGTATATATATATTCACAGTGACAAAATTTAAACCCGAACTTGGTCCTCCCATAATTCTGTATGGTATTCTACTCTACCTCGACTGGACAACAAATTTTTATCACATATTTATTACAACTAACAAAATTTCTACGCGGCTGTGGAATTGAAATAATTAAATAGATATCCTGAAAATTTCCAGAGAATGCGCAATAATCAGAATTTTAATTCACTTTATAATTTCACAAAGTTTTTTTATTCTCTCTCTCTAACCGTATATATAACTGAATATATAAAACTAGGTGTTTAATGTATTGAAACAGTGCAGCAAACTACATTCAGGAAGATCGGGGGTGAAGCGTTGAAGAAGAGATCCAAAAGATGTGAGTAAACCAGTAAAGCAGGAATTATGCAGGAGGCCCCCAAGCAAATAAAAATTGACAAATCCCGGGGGTTGGGACGGACGGGAAGTCCAGCTGAGAGTCGTGGGTGAATAGGACGCTAAAGGGGTTGGCCTAAAGGCGCGATAGTGCGTCCAGATGGATTCCTGTATAGAGATTGTATGACTTCGGTGTCGTGGGAAGAAGCGGCAATTTGTCTCCGGGAGTTCGAATGAACCGGCAAGACGGTGCCAGGCGTAGGAGCGGCCTACAAGGTGGTGTATCCCAGACTGTACAGTGTGGAGCGGGGGCACAAGACATTGACGGTACAAAGAATCCATCTGACGGGGAAGTAGAAGGCAAGTTCAGCTTATTATTTTCCTTCTATTTAATACTACGTGTAATAAGCACTAATTTTTCCTACATCTCTCACGTACTCGTCGTGTGTGCTATCTTTGTCCATCCTGATCAGACAGAGTACAAACACACAGCGTCTGGATACGACGTAACATTTGGTGTCAGATCTGGAGAGTGAAGCTTAGTTAATATTAATTAAATATTTTGTTTACACTTTAATTTAAAAACAAGATGGAAGAACTAACCGACCTCAAGATTGAAGAATTAAAGAAATTGACCTAGAAAATGGATCAATAAAGATATGAAATTGATGCTGATATGCGATCAAATAACTTGAGTGCTATTTTAAGTAATTTGGTGAGATAATCCCGCCCGATTAAATCGGGGACAAGATGGATTTAAGCAATGAGGCCGCCGGCAAGACTACTGTCACTAAGGAATCAGTCTCGTCAGTGAAGGATCAAGATGGTCGATAGAATACACTGGAAATAATAAATAAGAACATTTGGCCTCCAGGGAAAAGTTTCTTTTAAAATATTTTTTATAATAAAGCACGCGCAATGAAGGCCCGCGTTGATTCTGCATTCAAACAACTGTCAAACACCCAAAGCATTTTATTTGATTTTATCTCTTATTTTATTGGCGATTTGATGTAAAATATTTTCTCCTGTGAAAGGGCTTTCTAGCACGAAACTTGAGAGATTTGTAAATAAATAAATATTAAAAACTTTTTTTTCTTTCTGGAGACCTAATAGTTCTTATTTTAATATTGATTCAAGGGATTATTTTATCGAATTGTGAACACTGGAAATAGTTGCATGAAGAGAAATGATCCGTACAAGTATTAAAGAGGAGGAAGACGGACTGAGCGCCTCCGACAACGGCTTCGACACGAATGCTTTGGACCAAGGCAAGCAGACGGAGGGTTAAGGTCCTCCAGATTATATGTCATGATAAAGTTCGTCCTCCTGGATCCCTTCTGAATGCCTCTGTGAAAACATCAATTATCTTGGAGAGCTGCAATACGATGGCTAACTTCTGCGACTGTGTCAGACTGTCAGGGATTACAGCAGCGATCCAACTGGACGGGACGGAGCTGGGTGCTCCGTGGACGTGCGAAGCATCCCTAAATTGGACCGGCGAACCGGCTGAACGGGATAGAGCATTGGACGCTCTTTGGAAGTCCGACGGCAATGTCTGTTAAACGGAAGTCGCACACAATGTGTCGGCGCCGTCGTCTGCAATTAAAGCTGAAATATATGTGCTACGAATGTTAACCCATCATCTACGTACCCATTCACCAACAACGTTCAGATCCAACAGCCACCCTCCAGAAAGAGTTCTACTGACGTTGACACTACCACGGGGTCCGACACCTCCAGCGGGTTAAAGGAGTTCACAGCCATAGTACAGGTCTAGAGGTTGTAGAAGAAGAAATCTCTTCAATTGCAAATAAATAGTAAACGACCGAAGACTTGATCCTAGTAAGAAAATCGCCCCGAAAACCTCTGCGAGACTGACAAGGTCGATTATGTGCAGGACAGCTGCCTTATAGGCAGCGTGGAATTAGAAAGCGCATCCACTGTAAAGATCTAAAGCCCCGTCGCGCGTTGAAGGAAGTGGCTAAAGCTCAATACAAAATATCAAAGGGATATGGAAATTTACATCAGCGGTCACAAAGTGTTTTGAAGAAAAAAATTCGAACTTCGGTCAGCAGCATCGAAGGCACCACATTGTGGAAAACTGCCACCCTATGCTAGATCGAGCGTTCGACAGCAAGAGACGTCAGCCTAGTATTGGCACTGACGAAAGGTAGAAGGAAAGCCCAAGTTGGGAAGTAGGTTGCGCAAACAAGGTGTGATCCTTTTCCTGGCGTTGCACTTCAGAACAAGTGCAGGCCTTATGTTACCAGAGACTTCAAGGAAATTAAAGGGCCTCCAATGGAATGAGCGTGGCATGACCCATTTAGGGACGAACAGAAATTGAAGAGGGGGCAGTGAAACAGTGCAGCCAACTAGATTCTGGAAGAACGGCGATTAAGAGCTGAAGAAAAGACCCAAAATATGTGAGCAAGCCAGTAAAGAAGGAAGTGTGCTTGCAACCCCCGAGGAAATGACTATTGACAGATTCCAAGGGGTGGAGAAAGACGGGCAGTCAGCTAGAGTGGTTGGCCTGAAGGCGAGATAATGCGCCCAGATGGATTCACGTGTGGGAAGTGGGTGACATCTGTGTCGTGGGAAGAAGCTGCAAGTTGTCTTCGGGAGTGTGGATGATACTGCTAGAAGGTGCAGGAGAGCTTCGCGTCGCAGCGGCCCTACAAGACGGTGTATCCCCAGGCTTTACAGTGTGGAGCGGGACACAAGGCATCCACGGGGCAAAAAAATTCTTAAATGGAGAAGTTAAATAAAAATTCCATTTACTGTACCCATTCCATTTAGTACTACGTGCAATAAAGCGCCAACTTTGCTGCATTCCTTACGTACTCGCGTGTGCTATCTTTGTGCCATCCTGAGCCAGACAGAGAACATGAACAGCATTTGGGTTCTAAGTAACAGTATATGTTCATTTTAACTCACTGTTTATGTGCCTCATTCTCTTGTTTCTTGATTTATCTCTTAAAATACACATTATCTTCCAACAATGTATACGTTTTGTGTACAGTAATGAACATCAAATAATTCGCGTAAGTAGGCTTTAAAAAAAAACTATCATGTAACATAGATCAAGCCAATAAGCTTGCAGTATTATTTATAAAAGAAGTCAGCTGTGTATAAACTTGAACTATAAAAAAATGTTAGGATATTTCCTTAAAGGTATAAACATTTAAAATAATTAGAATGAAATTTAACCCCCCCAATTTTGGATTTTAAACATATTCAGCGCCCACTGGAGGGCGATACACCCGATTCGGGAGTTACTTACTTAGGATGAGCAAGCATAGGAAAAAAGGAAAATACAATCATCGTCATTAATTTAAAAAATGTCGAAAATGGCATTTTTTTAATATATGCCTTTCAGATCATACATTAATTGTTGTATTTTTCTAATGAAATGTATGCTTGCTCGTTTTTGAGTAGAAGTAGTTTTTTTTTTTATCAGAAAATTTCAAAATTGTAACTAAATATCTCTCTGAATGCTGTGTGTTGTGTAATCTAAGCTGGAGCCACAAAGACTATTTGTATTTCCTAAAATCATTTTTGATTACTTATATATGCTAATATTTGAAGATATTAAAATCAATGAACCTATACTTGAACATTACTACAGCTGGAAAATATAATCTTATGACTTTGTAAGCTATTCCAACTATTTAAATAGCACCATGGTAGAACAATGGATGTGAAGACAGCTATCTAAGACTGATTCACTTCCATTGTAACAACCAAAGAGCTAAGAAGTGCTAACGATATCATGGCCATGATGATCATCACCCTCCTGCTGCTCCTTGCGAGCGCTGCCTCCATGCCCCTGCCGCGAACTGCCGTTCGCCACCGAGACGTCCCCCACGTCGGAGGACCCCGCGTCCCCGCTGTCCTGGGCAGCTTCGAGCTGACCCTGCTCGAGATGGCCGCCATCTGCTACCTGCTGGTAGTTTGGTACCTGCAGCGACGTCGCCGCCGGATGAGGGCCGCCTGCCACCGTCCCCCGTGGCCGTGAAGACCTAGGAGCTCCCTCTCGAACTTTTTCTTTCTTTCATTCATTTATTTATATATGTATATAATCGTCGTTCGTCTTGTGAAAATAAATATGGTGTTGTGAAATCTTGGTTGTTTTATAACCAATACATACATACTTTGACATTAGAATGTAGATATTTTCCAGTTTTCACATAGTTCCAGTAGTACAATGGGAAGACGTTTATGAAGACTTGGTTGTTTTCTAAGTAATTTTCTATATACATGGTGTAGTAAATGTTTGCTAAAACAGTGCTTTCCTAGTTAAATATATTCCTAATAAAATATCCTATTTATTATTTTAATTAGAAGGTTTATTCAGCTCAAAATGAAACACGACATTCCGAGAGACTGGTCGTTTCCTTCTTATCAATTCACGTGTCTCTGCAAAAGTTGGCGGGTTTGTCTGGTGCTAGATCTTCTGCAGCTATACTCGGGTGCGCTCGTGACGTGATCGAAAAAGGGAGACAACTAGCTTTTAGAAATATTGCAATTTTCTCTAAATAAACCATCTGTTGAAGTAAAAAAAAAAAGAAAAATGAGGGAAGGTTGATCTTACCCAGATTAACACAAAGCAATAACGCGCCATTAATATATACAGTTATCAGCGTCATGCATTCTTTCTTAATTCTGTCACCGTTTGCTTTTGGTTCAGTGGTAGAATGCTCGCCTGCCACGCGGGCGCCCCCGGGTTCGATTCCCGGCCGATGCATTTTTTTTTTTTTTTTTACAAATTTTAAAACTCATTTATATTATTAAAATATATGTGCTTTTCCTGTCTATGTACAGATTTATGGCCTATGTACACAAGTATGTATACAAGTTATTTGCAAATTGCGTGGCAAATTTGCCCTTTCGCTCGCAAGCAGCGCCTCTAGCGGTAAAGATGGAGGTAATATCAGCTGACCTAATGGACATGTAAAACGTGTTTTAACAGGACATAGAGAAAAATCTGGAAAATATATATTTCAGATTTTTAGTCAAGAAAAATAAATGACAGGTTCTGGGAAAAAGATGTTGTTTTTTATTCAGAAATGATGATGACAATATTGCTGTATCCTATTTGATTATCAGATTTGATATTTTGATTTAGATACTCATCAAATGAAACCCACAAAAAATTAAGCAAGGGATGTCCACAGGGTGGGCCTATATCCCCTACAATATGGAATATTATTCTAAACGATTTATTGAATAACTATTCAGAATCAAACAGTGAAATCATGCTTATGCGGATGATTTAACTGTGATATGTTGGGGAACAACTTGAAAGAACTTCGGATTACAACAGGAAAGGTCATGGAGAGAATATTAGACTGGTGTGGGAACAATAAGTTGACCGTATCTGAAGAGAAAACGAAAATCTTATACTTTTTTTATAGCAAAATAGCTGCAAAAATTCCTAACACTATCACTGCCAATCGGGTAGAAAAACTGAAGATTATGGGAATAACTTTTAAAATCATAGAAATAAAAACAAATTGGATTTTGTGCCCCATATTGATGAGATTATTACTAAGACAAATAGAGCTAGTGGATACCTAATTGGATTAACGGGAAAGCATGGGGACTGGACAGTAAAAGAAGAATAGAACTCTATAAGACACTGTTTCGAAGTTCACTAACTTATGGTTCCACGATCTGGTACAACTTTATACCAAAAAAGTCAAAGATAAATTAACCTCTCTGCAGTACAAAATTTTGAAGCACAGTACACAGGTTTATAATTCAACATCTTCAAACTGTACTCATATTGTTGCTAGAACACCAAAAGCTCACGGATTTTATTGAAACAAATTTACTAAAAATGAATATTGGATACAAAAAATCAGATCCAACTAAAAGAAAAATGATATCTAATTTTATAAACCAGAAATTTGAGGAATACTATGGAGGTGCCAATGATAATTTCAAGGGATTCTTTGATACTTCAAGAATTCCTAACTATGTTCAACCCAACTTCTATAACGTTCAATTTTTTACTGGATATGGTGACTTCAACACATATTTGTTTAGAATTGGCAAAATTGGTTCACCTGCATGCACTTGTGGAAACGAACAACAAACCCCTGAACATCTTCTGATAGACTGTCCATTAACTTCTGATCTAAGGGAAGAAAACCAACTTTACCTGACTAATACAAAACAAGCTGCTTGCAATAAAGACCAATACATCAAGTTTAATAGATTCTGCAGGATGTATATTTTGAGGCGAAAGCGTTGACTGTACATATTTCAAGCTACTACTTATAATTGCTATATGTAAGATTTGACATTGAACGTTTAATTTTAATGTTCAATTGTATTAATTGTATATAATTTAAAATATACACGCAATTATCCAAATTGTGGATATGGCGTGTCTCTCCCAACTGTTAAATAAAAAAAATAGATACAAAATTATATCCGGAAAAATTCCAAAAAGCAGAGACCACGGGTGAAGCCAGTTCATTTTTAGTATTCAGGAACAAAATTCTAACAGAAAAACATTCATTCGAGCAGAAGACACAAAGCCAGATCATCTCTTTATAAAAATATCGCTTCTCAGACACAAAGTTTGGAGCGGGGCGTTTCACAAGAATGACATCCACGGCGCCAATTTATAATTGTAACGAATAGTATTTGAATAAAAGCATTTAATCGGGTGAAACCTGGGCATTGCCCTTTCTTAATCAATTCTGTCACCGTTTGCTTTTGTGAATGGAATAAATACCCAAATATGGCCATTTCGCATAACCAAAGGATTTAAAAGCACGAATGTTTCTTTTATACATAATACAAACTTTTTCATCGCAGTAAGGGCAGTAGAAGTTTGTATTATGTATAAAAGAAACATTCGTGCTTTTAAATCCTTTCATTTTATATGTACTTACCCATATTGAAAATGGAGATTCACCCAGTAGTGTTTGTACAAGTTGTGAAAATACAAATTAACAAAAAGGGCATTAATATATTTTATTTTGCCTTTAAAAAAATGTATGGGTATTGTAATAAGAAATTAGATAAAAAGGGTAAAAATCAAATATCAAATAATAATCAATTTGGACAAAAAATTATAGTTATATTTAAAATTATGAAAAAACAGTATTACAAAATAAATATACAGATAAACAAATAATTTAGAGAGCAAAAGTAACTAGGGTTGCAGAGACAAATCTTTTACAAACAAAGTTCACAAATACTTATCTAAGTTTCGTTTGTCGTTTGTAAAATCGGCAATCTACGGCCGGGCAAAGCATGGGAGAGCAGATTCCTCTCTCTAGCTCCTTCTATCCACACCCGCTTTGGCCTTACTCCAATGAGCATTTTAGACAAAAGGTATGCGTACATCGTCCCTAGCGAGCACATTGTGGTTGGCCTGCTATCGGGACACACGTGGACGGACAGTTTCGCCCACGGGATAGGCGTTCGTGACGATTCTTCCTGCCCTTACTGCGACGCTGACAGGGAAGAAATTTTGTCACACATCGTGCTTGAGTGCAGCAGAATTGATGCCATTAGATTCCTCCTTCTTTCCACCTGTGCAGAAGAATTATGGTACACTCCGATGGGTCACACTCAAAGACTTTATTTTCAACAGGAGCACTTGGCGAGCCTGCCTGGAGTTCCTAAAGGCCTCTGATAGACTTAAGCCACGCGTCCGCGCGGAGGATTCCGATCACCTGAGTGACTCTGACTCCTCACCTCATGGTTAACACCGGTCATTAGCGGCCGCTCGTAGACGCAACTTTGGCATGTGCCGCTGTTAAAGACCGGTTTCGCGACCTGCCCTGCGTATGTGATCGCCCCTGACGCTGTCTCTGTAACCCAAGGACAGAAGGAAAATGGTTTGGCGATTCGACGGTGCGGGATGCTCGAGAAATCGATATACGCAGCGACCATTTGAATGCGCTATGCAATCTATGGTGTACTTTTCTGGTTGGTTGTCTTATTACTGGTACCCTCACTAGTAATCCTTGTAAAATATCTCAATTTAAAAAAATATATATATTATGAATAGCAATTTTCTTATCTAAAACTATTTATATATTTATTTTTACAAAAAAAAAAAACTATCTTTTCCCATCAGTTGCTGAATCATTCCCGCTTTATCTAATATTCTCATTTGAACAACAGCTGTCTTTCTTTTATCTTCCCTGGCCTGAGGAATCTAACCTTATTGAACATCCTTGGTTGCGTGCAGCACCTTGGTACTTTGATGTAGTGTATTGCGGCTTGTCTGCTTGCTACATTATTTTGGGCTTAAAACTCATACAGTTTAAGGATTGAGGTATGTCTGCTCTCCACGGTCACCCGTGGGCTCAACACTATTGGACCCGTCTCTGCCTCCCCCTGATCTCCGCGGATCACCACCCTGCCCCCCTGATCCTCCTCTACATCCCGGCTCTCCTGGCCTCACCTGGCGATGATCTCCTGGCCACTCATCCCAGGCCCCTCCAACTGTGCTTTATATATATTCCGCTTTATGCGTCCATCGGGGCTCAAAATTCATTTTGGTTAGCAGCCCCGTAAATAAAGATATTTCCGTTATCTAAGCTTCTCTTGAGTTTTTAAAAATAAATCTTGTTTCAACTCTGTCGATCAATCAAATCATGACTTCTTGTAGAATTCTTCACTTGAAATATTATCCGGATCAATTCTTCAGTTCCATAACAGTTCCATAACTATATCGCCACCCACTTAATTAGCGCGCAATACTATCACCACGCCCTCTTCCTCTTATCTTCTTTGTTTCTTGATAACCTCGCTACTGGTTCCTTCTGAGGCAGGGAGCTCATATTTCCCCCGAACCTATACACCAGTGCTGCCCCTGTTCCTTTTTCTTTTCCCCCTCCGCCACCGCGCATAGGTGCTCGCGCATGGGATGGGGGCCGACGTCATTTCTGTCGTGTGTCGTCAGACTCAGCTTGCCTCTCACTTTGGGACAGATGTGTTTGTTTGATTACAAATTTTTCTCATTCCCTTCTTTATTCCATTCCACCTATTGAGGAGGTAAACAAAAATAAAATAAAAAATATCTATATAATAATAATAATAAGGGAAAATCTACAAAATATACAATTATCTATTTTTAACACCTTCAATCAAATCCAAAATACGTCCTATTATTAGTTAAATTCAAATAAAGGATTTCGTTTTATTCCTCAACATATTAAAATATAAAGTTGAGGGAGGAAGATATTCACGTCCCTAGAGGGGCACCTCTCCCTTTAATTTTGCATCAGAACGATACGGAAATATCTTTATTTACGGGGCAGTGAGGACAGTAGTGTTTGTTTTATGTATGAAAATAACTTTCGCGATTTAATGTTTATTTTATTATTTACAGATTGCGTGGTATTGCCTTATGAATGTATGAATTGTCAGCTCCATATGTCCATGAAAAGATAGGGCGCGTAGACAATAGAACTATTGTAGAAGCAGCTCAATCGATCCTGTGCGCTCGAAATCTTCCTGAAGAACTTTGGGCATAATCACTAAACAACCTCCCAATACCACACCCTATGAATTATTTTTCTGAATAAAAGCTAGTTTGTATAATCTTAGGATTTTTGGTTGTGAAGCATGGTTGCATAAACTTAAAGGATGTAGAAGGAAATGGGAAAAAAAATCACAAAAGATGTTTTTCTTAGGGTATGATAAAGCATGCGCTAACTTTCTACTCTGGAGCCCTTCTGCTAGAAAAATTGTCATCTCTAAAGATGTTGTATTCAATGAATTAGAACGACAAATACCCGAACTAGAGGGAGCAAAAGATAATTTATTTTTTTAACACATTGAAGTATATAAGAAAAATGCAATTTTTGTGATGAAATACAAGAAGTAAAAGGTAAATAATCAAATAAAGTTTTCGAGAAATACACAAGAAGAATATAAAAAGTACTCAAGAAGTATATATATACCAGGCTGTATCAAAAGTTCGTTCCTGAGCAGAAGCCTAATAGAAAATAGAAAAAAATCATTTAAATACATACCAATATAAATAAATTTTGAATAAACAAAGGTTCAGTTCCACGGTCGATGAGCGTGCCCACGTGATTGAAATAAGGTAATAGGGTTTAGAATGCGTGATCAAAAAATAACGGTCCGAGTACTATTGCGCTTCTTTTGGAAAAACGGGTTAAATGCAAATATGGCGGAAAAGAAATATGCGAAGTGGAAGGGAAAGGAATTGTCAATAGAAGAACAGCTCCAAAATGGTTCAAGATATTCAGAGAAGGAGACTTCAGCCTTAAAGACAAACCTCGAATGGGACAAACACATGTGTCGGATATTGAGACCCTACGAGGCTAAACCTGTAGTTAAACAGGATCGCTCTGCCATGAAGTGATGTTGTCTGTATGTTGGAACATAGATGGTATTGCACACTACGAACTTGTTCCTGATGGTCGTGCAGTTAATGCCGAATTCTACTCAGGACAACTCAGTCGAATTTATGAAGTTTTGAAGACTCGATACCCTGCTTTGATCAACCATAAGAGAGTTCTCCTGCAACATGACAACGCTCCAGTTCATCGAGCTAGGTTAACAATGAATAGGATAAAGGATTTGAAGGGTATTGGAGTTCTACCTCTCCCTACTTATTGCCCGGATATCGCGCCATCTAATTATGCATTATTTAGATTCATGGCCACATTTTAAGAGGAAGACACTTTGAAACATTCCAATACGTCGAAATTGCCTGTCGTGATTTTTGAACTCTAAAACCCCGAGAATAGTATCGTCAGCAAATTGAAAACCTGGAAAAAAGATGGCTGGCTGTTATTGAAAATGACTATTTATACTCAAATAAATAAATAATTTTTGTTTAATAATTCGTTTTAATAAACTGCGATCAAAGTTATATCGCAAAATGGCTCGGTATTCAATTTTGCGCCAAGTAGACATTCTTAATATGTTATCACTCCACAGTTCAAAGAATACTAACATCTAACAATTAATTTTTTACAGTAGTTCAAATATAAACAGAGCTCAACAAATTTGATCTCGCACCTTCGCGGGCGCACGGGATGGAGCGTATTGCAAAACTTTCCTAGTGCCCTTTGTACATTCAAAGAGATCGTTCAGGGAGAAAATTGGTGGTGACTATTCTGACCAATGGGCCTTGGTGTGTGTAGCAGGCCCCCCGGCCCCCTATGATCCCTCACACCAGGCCAGCTGCCCCTCTGGCCGCACAGGACCAGGAGAAGGCCGCCCTCATCATGCAAGTGCTCCAGCTGTCAGAGCAGCACATTGCCATGCTGCCCCCAGAGCAGCGCCATAGCATCATGATCCTCAAGGATCAAATTGCCAATGTTCCCAGCAGCCCTGATCTATCTCTCTCTCTCTCTCTCTTTTTTTCACCACGTCCAATAAATGTATAGTTCGTCATCTCAAGATAGGACTCCTCCCTGATCATTCACAATATACATTATCTTTTTATTTCTCAAAAATGGCTGAAAAACCTGAATTTAAATCTATATTGTGTTGTTCTTCTATTTTTCTAATACAGTGTAGAACCTCCAAGAAAGGACACTCACACTAGAGAACACGTCTCTCCACAAATAATTGTTTTCAATATATCAAAGTTATTATTTTTACTGAGTAGTGGCTCTCTGGTAAGAGGACACATATCTTTAAAAGACATTTATGCAATGATAGGTGTCTTTTAGAGAGAGGTTCTACTCTATATGCCTAATTCCCATATCCAGTCCATTGGTTCAGTTCCTCTTCCAATCCATTCCTTCTTAATATATGTCCCTCATATAATTCTTCACTCTCCGTATGATCTCTCTCTTCAACATGCCTCTTTCCTAAAATATCTTCATTCCTGATAGCATATTTTCAGTTTTCTCCATATTTCAAATGCTTTTAATATTCTTTCCTCTGCCTTTTCCATTGACCATGTTTTGACAGCAACTCTACTTCAGATCAAAGTTTTTTTTTATTGGAATTTATTAAAGAGAATTAATAACATTGCCTTGGGCAGCTGCCCAGCATGATTCCCTGCCTGTAGTATAATCCATTTACAAGTCGAACTACCTTACACATGTGTAGACATGTGGTGCACTTACAGTAAAAGCAGTCTTAAACTTCTACCCGCCATGATTATTATGGCCTGTACCACGTGTACTAGGGATAAGCAAAAAAAAATAATAATCCATGTACATTGTCTGCTTATCCCTAGTACATATGGTACAGGCGATAATAATCATGTTGGGTAGAAATAGGCGACTGCTTTTACTGTAAGCGCACCACATGTCTACACATGTGAAAAGCAGTTCGACTTTGCACTTACAAAATGTGCCTGAGCCCTGTTTGGTTATTTGCACTCGCTGGTGGGGTTGGACTTTTGCAAGAATCGGGGGCCATTGGAGCATTTTTTTTAATCAGAAAAAAGTGCCCAATGCGGGATTTGATCCCGGGTCGTAGTGGTCAAAAACCAACGGTTTAGACCATCCTTCCACCGACCCCCTTATTTACATATTTACAATGTTATCACACCCAGTGATCCTCTACTGTAATGGTGGGAGTTGTTACTTCTCCAATCCCTGTTTATATCAATACCACAGCCTTGACACATTGCTTCTGTGATTATTGGCAATACAATGTCATCTCTCCTACTAGCAATGCTTATTCACACTCAACTTTTAGATCTGAAGGTTTTCCTCTTGGGAACACATCTGGTTATGTGAGTACTGTTCCAGATTACTTGAAAATTTTTCAAATAAATGGCACAATCTGTCACCAACTTCTATTTGCACAAGCAGGAGATGGCTAGTTCTTGATTTGACTGTTGATCTGGTCCATTACCCACATTGTTTATTCAGGCAGTTACAATGAAATTATGAATCAAAGGTGAATGGAGGGAAAAATAGATCGCTTGTTTACTATTTACACAGAGTTTATATGTTTTGGTGCAGAGACGACCATGCATGGGACATTTTCTGAAAAAAAAAACACTTCGTTAGAAATTTCAATGTGATAGGAATATGTATTCAGGATGTAAAATATAAATGAACCAATCTGTATGTCACAGTTGAAACACCAGTTAGTAGAGGCACAAAGGTATTAAGGAATGCTCTGAAAATTGTTCATAAATGTCTATATTTGTGTTAATTTATTCTGTCCTTAAAGCTTATACTTTGCTTGAATATATTAACCAAGGATTCCTCAACAGTGATGGATATATAAGCCCACAATACAATATTACTGGTTATCAATATAGTTGAACTATTGGGATGGTTGTTGTTGTTTCTTATCCCCTTGTTTAAAGATTACATGAATTCCATTTGGGAAGGTTCACCACAGTTGAGACAGGTTTTCTGAATATTTTTCATCTTTGTAAGGACAGTATAAAGTTATTTGTAAAAAATATTGTGCAAAATAGCTTCATTTGTTATAAAATGGAATAGAAGTTATCTGAGTGACATGGACATTGCATAATTATGGGGTTTACTTCTAGCTGATGGGGGTCGGTGGAAGGATAGTCTAAACCATTGGTTTTCGGCCGCTATGACCCGGGTTCAATTCCCGCAACGGGCACTTTTTTCTGATTTGAAAAAAAAAAAAGCTCCAATGGCCCCCGATTTTTGCAAAGGTCCAACCCCACCAGCGAGTGCAAATAACTAAATGGGGGTTTGTCACATTTGTGAGTGCAAAGTCAAAATGCTTTTCAACTGTGTAGACATGTAATGTCACTTACAGTAAAAGCAGTCGTCTACTTCTAGCCACGATGATTATCATGGCCTGTACCACATGTACTAGGGATAAGCAAAAAAAAGTTGATGGGTCGGTTTAGACTTCCCAAGTGGTAAGTTCCACCTGGTACCACCTCAGTCTCCGCTCTACCATTAAACTATTTTTTAAACTCTGTTTATGGTATGATATTTTTAAAAAATAAAGTTTATTATGTTAAAGCACAATTTGGATTGTTGATTATAGATACAAGGAAATAAGACCTTATCCAAATAAATTAATAGTGTGTGACGTTTCGATGACAGTGTTGTTACCATCATCAGACAAAATAATGATGATACATTTCGTCTGATGATGGTAACAATGCTGTTACTGAAATATAACACGCTATTAATTTATTTGGATTAGGTCTTGTTTTCTTGCATTTAAAGATTATTACTTTAATGAAAATTCAGTATTCTTTAACTGTACCTTAAACTGCTTTTCTGTTTGTCAGAAGTTGTGGTCTTATACATGGCAACCATCACTTTTAAACCATTGAGAACTGTACAAATAATACTTTAGTTTCCGTCTGCTGAGAGGTACGTTCTAATGTTAGTGACATTCACCTGTAGAACTATTCAGAGGAAAAAAAAAGATATGATAAAAGTGTCAGTGATGGGGTATCATCTTAGGGGCTTTCAGGAAAAAAAAACCTTTGTTTAGCTTTCACAACAAAGCTACTTCTCTTGTGCCTTATATTGTACATCTCCCCTTTAATACATATCAATATAATACAAAACAGAATTTTAGTCTGGTACATGTGAACCAGCAATAACTCTACGTATCACGAATATTTCAGGAAATTTGTCATGAAACCATGTCACACAATGGGAGATGGCTCTGAAGATGCCAGAATTTGAATCTGGATTCTTCTGATGCGTAATCAGTAAGGTTAACAGTTGTCCTATAATAAAATAAAAAAATAGGCATATGTATTGAATAGGCACGCGCGCGACAAGTACATAATAAGTTTACAATAGTCAAGAAGATTGAAGAAAGTAGCATAAAGTAGCCAAGAAATCCAGGTAATAGGGAGCTAGAGTAGGTACATTGTTTTATACTTTCAAACAAAGTATCCAAAGACAAGTGATTAGGGAAGCCATGCCATGCCTATCTTTAGACTAATTGACCAAATAAGTAGTCGGAAGATAAGTATTGAACTAATCACTTTTCTTTGTATACTTTGTTTGAAAGTATAAAACTGCATTACCAGGATGTCTTGGCTACTAGAAGCTTCTTGGCTCTTGTAAACACTTCTTGTGTACTTGTCCCATATATTTGATATGTATGCTAAATTTATAACATTTTCGTAAGATAACTGATAATTATCTGCTGCCCTGTAATGAAGCAAAGCTCTCCTTTTAAAAATATGAAATGTACCGTTTTTTCTTATTTTCAACAACACTATTCATCATACATATTGAGCTACAAAAAAGTTGATCAATTTTATAAATTTCAATTTTACTACTAAGTGTAGGTATGAATTTTTCGGTTATAAAAGAAGCAAAACTTAACAAAAAACACCACATTTATTATCACAACATCTACACGAACAACAAATATAAAAAGTAAGAATATAAAATTGATCAGGAGAGGACTCCAAGGTCTTTACGGCCACGGGGGACGATGACAGGCGGACCTCATCCGGCGACGGCGGATCTGCAGGAACCAGACGACCAGGAAGTACGTGATCGCGGCCAACTCCAGCATGGTCAGCTCGAGGCTTCCCAGGACCTCAGGGACGTGGGGGCCTCCGTCGGTGGTGGTGTCTACGCGGCGGACAGTTCGCCGTATCGGCATGGAGCTGGCAGCTCGCAGGAGGAACAGGATGGTGATCAGCAGGATCATCGCAGTCATTTCGCTTAGACTTGTTGGCTTTTCGATGGCTATAATGGAAGTGAATCAGTCCTAGGTAACTGTCTTATCTTCATTGTTCTACCATTTTATATAGTTCAGAATATCTTACTAACTCATCAGTTGATATTCCTCCATTTGTGTGTGTTCCCCCAGTATTGCCCCACCTATTTATAAGAGTGGAATACCAAAAACAAATCTTGGTATAAACATTAAAATATGAATTTTATTGTGTGAAATTTAAATATTAGTAATTACAGATATCAAAGCAGTAAAATCTTTTTGACACTTTTTAGAATTACAAATTTTAAGTTTAAAGATCTATTACTGCCTTAAAACATCTGTAGAAAAAGGCCAAGTTCTTCTATATAATATCGTTACACCATCATCCCCTGTGACACTGTAATTATTTTATTATAATTTATGTGTGTGCACCTCTCAGACCTCTATAACCTTATGTTCAACATAGGTCCAATAGAATGCATTTTTTAAAGTCAATTTTGAGTATATAAGAAAAGCAATCCAATACAACAGTAAAGCAGTCTGACGAATAATTTTGATAATACATATTATAGGGAACACAGTATACCAAAAATAATAAATCAATAGCAAAAAATATAAAACTTGCCAATATATAATATTTGTTTTAACGTAAACATTTATCAAGGCATCCTCCTGGCATCCAAGTATAATTAAATCCCTTGATCAGTTGGACACTCCATGTTTTCAAACAAGAATAGGCGAATCAAATTTGCAAGATTGTAATGTTTTCTTTGAATACGCTGGATTTCTTGTGCTAAAACAAATAAACAAAGGATGCTAACAGGGACTTTCTCCTGCAATTTTATGATATACTTAGACACCTAACATCATTTTTGAACCTATACAAAGTTATAAGAAATTAAAACCTTGAATTAAATAGATACCTTCGTGATGCGGGAACATCGATGAAGTCCTGCGATTCAAATATTACTGTATAGTTCCGTTAACCAGTTTCTTAAGTGGAATTTTAAATAAAAAAATAATTTTAATATCACTTTATTAAGTATGACCATAGTCAAATGTCGTATAGCGACAAGTCTTCAATATTTTCCATAAACATTCCTATTACATCTTGAGCATAATGGAGTTTACCGCATTGCTCTAGCGCAAATATTCGCGGAGTTATTGATTTTAAAGTCTTGCAAGACTTTTGGGTCACCCTGTATATACCACTTAGAACTATGTAACCAACTTGGTATTGTCTATTCCATTGTATGATGGACAACGGTGGACCAAGTGTCACGTGGAGAAGGACTTTCTGACAGAGTTCACAGTCAGGATCTGTTCTCAATAGAACAATATCTTAATGTAATATAGGAAATGCTTTTGGTTAACTTTATCCTTTACTACCGATTATGTATTGGAATTTGTTAATAAAAAGCCAAGATTTTTCACAGCACAACATCATATTTATTACTACATCAAATATCACGACGAAAATATATAGATATAAATATATTCAAAGAAGAAAATTCTTCCGGGGCAGGATCCCAGGACTTCAGGGCCAGTGGGGATGGTGGTGGCGGAGGGCGGCCCTCATCTGGCGGTGGGCGGACATCGCTCGGCGGCGACGGCGGAGCAGCAGGTACCAGACTACCAGCAGGTAGGAGACCGCGGCCACCTCTAGCAGGGTCAGCTCGAAGCTGCCCAGGACCTCCGGGACTGGAGGCCCTCCGACGTGGGGGCTTCGTCGGGGCGGGTGTCGGTTCGTGGCAGGGGCATGGGGGCGGCACCTTGGAGAAGGAGCAGGAGGACGATCAACATCGCGGCCATGGCGTATAGGGCTAGTTGGCTATTCGAGGGCTACAATGGAACTGAATTAGTCCTAGGTAACTAACCTTATCTTAACTCCACATCGGCCATTGTTATATTATAGTGGAATGTGGGATTTAAATATGAAAACTTGCTTAGTCAATAAAGATGATATCTAATATACATCCTAATATCAGGGATTGTCGCGAAGTATTGGTCCTAACTTCTTTTAAAAATTAAAAGTAGCTCAAAATTTAGGTATTTCTCAAAAGTCAGATTCACACCTTATAGTACACAACTCGTGAAGTCATAACATATGGCAGTCAGCTCTAGGTCCAAATTGAAAACATATTTTAAAAATATTTAATGAATTTTGACGACTCTAAATTTTGCCAATATATTTTTGTCTAAATACGCTCATATATATACGTATATATATATATATATATATAAAACTTGGCACCCTACGACTAATATAGGTATAACATCACTAATATATGCTCCAATGGCCCCCGATTCTTACAAAAGTCCAACCCCACGAGCGAGTGCAAGTAACCAAACAGGGCTCTGGCAAATTTGTAAGTGCAAAGTCGAACTGCTCTTCACATGTGTAGACATGTGGTGCGCTTCCAGTAAAAGCTGTCACCTACTTCTACCCACCATGATTATCATGGCCTGTACCACGTGTATTAGAGATAATAAGAAAAAAAACACAAATATCCTTATCACTTGAAACTGAAGATGATGAACATACTCTCAGAGTGTTGCTACAACTTTTGAATAGTAGTAGATAGTATAGATGTTTACTAGAACTTTGTCTTGGTCATCTAGCTGATTTACACAATTCTCTACTTATATTCTTATTGTCACCGAAGTTTCCATTGTTTCATGGAGTAAACTTTCTGTCTTTAAAAAGAAGATTATATGATCATGCCCATACATACAAGTAGCCGCCTGTAAATTGAACTGATGGAATCACTTGAAAAGTTCACTGATTAGCTAGGCTTTCTATATTTCAATATTTAATTCAATAGTTTTTGTATACTTGAACTTCTTAAAATTAATCTACAGGGTAGCTGAGGAAACTTTTGTAATAACTCTGTGAAATAAATCATTTTGTAAAATAAAAAGCAGATATAACTCTGACATGTTAACTAAACAATTTATTTGAGGAATATTTTGAAATGGCTCCCTCAGCTTTGCTGGAGGCCTGGAGATGTTTGGTGATGACTCCATTGTGGGCCGCTGGTAGTTGATGTAGATCTTGGCCCATTCTAGCTTCAGCGAATTCACTTGGGTAAGGAGAGGAATTATTATGATGCATTAGCGCGCCATCTGTTATGAAAATTCGAAACAATTTTTGACACGTATGATTCTTTTAAAAATAAAACAATTTCTACTGTCCTTACTGCAATGGAAAAATTAATGGGATGGCTCGGCTCATCAGTGGTGAACCCTCCCAGCAGTTTCGCAAGTTTAATCTACCATACCGCTGTTGTATTGCATTTCTCGATCTTCCTCTTGGAATGGATATTTTAGATGAACTATGGACATAAACTTTGAGGACAGCAGAATTACATACAATTATAAATATATAATATGCTTCGAGCAATCGCTCTTCCGCAAACATCAATTTGTGTATTTTATTAGAACAATTATATTATGATGCATTAGCGCGCCATCTGTTATGAAAATTCGAAACTATTTTTGATGCGTATGATTCTTTTAAAAATAAAACAATTTATACTGCCCTTAACTGCAATGGAATAGTTTATGTCCGTAGTTCATCTAAAAGGACTATTCCAAGATTTTAGCATCAATACCACTATAAAAGGAAGATCGAAAAATGAAATATAACAGCGTATGGTAGATTAAACTGGCCAAACCGCTGGGAGGGTTCACCATTGATGAGCCAGGGCTTCCATTAATTTTTCCATTGCAGTAAGGGCAGTAGAAATTGTTTTATTTTTAAAAGAATCTTATGCATCTATTACAGTTTAGAATTTCCATATAGAGAAGAATGGAAAATTTTCTTCAAATAACACCATCGCGGTTTCAGAGTTTGTTTTTGCTCAAGTACCCAGGAAGATGCTACTGACAAAAGGCGCAGTCAACTTGGAACCGTGATCAGAGGATCATTCTTGATAGAGTACAAAATTTCGACCGTTGTTGGAAGCAGAGGGTTCCACAAAATGAGAGCAGAATTGTGAGTCTATATTGAAACAATTTATCAATGTGTATTCAGAAGTAATTTCGTCCCAGACCAATAAGCATACTTAGAGAAATGGGGCCTCGTGTACACGCCACGTTTACTGGAGGCAGCAGCTGACTTGTGATGACTGCAACAATTCTTCTCGTCTTTCCACACGACGTTGTAAAACTGCACGCTCGAATCATTAAGAGAAACTTGCTAGCCTAGGTCATTCTATTCTTCATTACAGTGTGGTAGTGAGTTCTTCCTCTAACTTGGACGCTGGAATTTTCGTGCCTTTTAGTGAGAGAGAGGCATCACTATTTAATAATATTGGAATTTAAAGCACAGAGAAATCACGTCCCACGTGCTTTGAAGCATGTTTAATAATAAAATGTTTAATAAATGAAAGAGGTTATAAATTTCATCTAATATTAATGTTGTGTCGATATTAGAAGTACAGCAACTAACACTTGAGCATGACCCTTTATTTAGCTCTCATTCTTTCGACTAACTGACAACAATTAATGTCCGATTTATATACACATAAAAATTTACATAATGGACGCTTTAAAGAATGCAAATAATCTATTTACATACACAAAGCATCTCCCCTCTTAATAATACTCCAGTCGGTCTAGGGGTTTCCTGGCTCTCTGAGGTCTAGGACTGCGGATAGGCACTTGCACAGCGGCAGTCTCCGGTCTAGGACTGCAGTAGGGCAGGTGCACAGCAGCAGTCTCTGGTCTAGGAGTGCAAGAGGGCACGTGCACAGCAGCAGTCTCTGGTCTAGGAGTGAAAGAGGGCACGTGCACAGCAGCAGTCTCTGGTCTAGGAGTGAAAGAGGGCACGCGCTCAGCAACAGGCTCCTCTTCGTTTCCGGATGTAAATTCTGGAACCTCTTCACTTTCTTGCTGACTTCCACCTACAGGCTTCTCTCCTGATGTTCGAGGAAATATGAAATTTCTTGTCTCCACTTGTTTATTTCTCATAGGTCGTAATTGATTGATATGCCTCTTATACACGAGGCTCTCGCAACCTATAAGGTAGTGATGGCAGCTCAATAATTACAAAATGGCACATTTTTTTCCATTTAGGTCCAGGTGCATAGTTGCGTAAATAAACCTCGCAACCTGTAGTGAACTGCTCCTGCCTTCTTACGGCCTCATGAAATACCTCTCGCGGATTTCCTATCTTTGGTATTAAATTTGAGAATCTTGATCTTAAACTTCTCTTCATTAGAAGTTCCGCGGGGGATTCCTTTGTTACAGTTTGGGGGAATGTTCTGTGAGCAAATAAGAATCTTTATAGATTCGTCTCTGAATCATCCTTCCCATTATTCTTTCTCAACGATTTTTTAAACTCTCTTACATATCTCTTAGCTAAACCATTTGTACTAGGATTATACGGACTGGTCTTAGTGTGCCGTATACCATTCACTTTGGTAAAATGCTCAAATTCACCGGAGACAAACTGTCTTCCGTTATCTGTAACCAATAATTCGGGCAATCCAAATCTGGCGAAAATTTCTCTAAGACGTCTTATAATTGTTTTGCTGGTAATATCTTTGTGGATAAAAATTTCTATCCACTTTGAGTATGCGTCCACGAGAACCAAAAACATTCTTCCCATGAACGGACCCGTTAGATCAAGATGAAGTCGATGCCACGGTTTTTCGGGCCAAGTCCATTCCGAGATGGTAGCCGGGGGCATGCTTGCCGATTCTTGGCATATTCTACATTCTCTAGCCAATTCCTCGATTTTAGTGTCTATGCCTGGCCACCAAAAATACCGTCTGGCAATCATCTTCATTTTAACAATCCCCAAGTGCATTTCATGCAAGTCATTCAAAATCAAAGGTCTTAATTTTTGGGGAATTATCACTCTTTCACGCCATTGAAGACAACCAAACTCCAAACTTAATTCCTCTTTGATCTTATAATAAGGAGCTAGTGGATTTTCCCTCGGTACTCTTGCGAATTTCCACACACACACAGTTGCCTTCTCTAACATTCCTTAATACTATAGATAGTATTTTATCTCGGGACGTCTCATATGCCACCTCCCTAAAAGAGAACGGTACCTCATTCAACTTCCTGAGAAGAAGTACCTGGTCTTGATCAAGCGACTCCTTGACACTCGATTCTAAAGGAAGACGTGACAATGCGTCAACATTGGAATTATCACTAGTTTTTTCTGAATTCCACAGTATAATTAAATGCAGATAATTTTAAGGACCATCTTTTAATTCTGGATGCTGCACATATGGGAATTGGTTTCTGAGGTGAAAATATATGCCTTAAGGGTCGGTTGTTGTGATTAATACAAATTTTCGCCCCTGTAAATATTGTCTGAATTTCTCAACCTCATAAATTATGCTTAACGATTCCTTTTCTAGTTGAGAGTACCGTTTTTCCGCTTCAGTTAATGTTCTAGAAGCAAAAGCTATAGGACATTCTTCCTTTCTATCATTTCTATGGTTCAGAATTACGCCTAGTCCATAGCTAGATGCGTCACAAGCCAGAACCAATTCTTTGTTTGCATCGTAATGTGCCAAAACAGACTTATCAGTTAATAATGATTTACATTTTTAAAATACCATTTGATGTTCTTTCGTCCAATTCCATCTACAATTATTTTTCAAAAGTTGATAGAATGGCGCTAAAATGTTTGCTATATTCTTTATGAATCTAGAACAATAAATTAAGAGTCCTATGAAAGATCTCAATTGCGAAACATTTTTAGGTTCAGGCGCCTCTATCACTGCTTTAATTTTATTTTCTAAGGTATGCAGTCCATATTTATCAATTTTAAACCTTAAATATTCCACCGAATCCCTTTTAAATTTACATTTATCTTTGTTTAAACATTTTCTAGCAATCTTCTAAACACTAGATCCAACTTTTGTTCATGATCTTCAGTCTTTTCCAGCAACCAAAATATTTATAGACTTAACACTCACTACCTTACGATTTCTTCTATCTGCTTATGTTGTTGCTAATTTTTTAATGTATATGTTTATTTAATGCTCTTTTTTTAATTTATTTTTTGAAAATTCTGTTACCTACAATATAATTTTTGTAAATAGTTTCACGCGCAATTATCCAGATCGGATATAGCGATATAGTCTTATTTGCAACTGGTAATAAATAAATTTAAAGCGACCTTTCTTAATTCTTATAATAATTGACATCTTGCTCTTACATAAGTACTTGCCAGTAGAGAATATTTTGATTTTATTGTTAAATAAACCCGTGACGCATAAACAAACGTATTCTTCGGGTTTATTCCAATTTTGAGCATGTAGTTGTTCAGATTGACTCTATCGCGATTGTCCTAGGGAGATTGGTGAAAAATTATTTAGATTAGTTAGTTATTGCTTTAATTTGAATAGAATTTGAATTGTCTCTCTATATTTTGAACTGTATATATTATCTATAAACTACCTGTTAATTTAAAGACAACAACAATAACAAAAAGGCTTTTATTAGGGCCCATTGCCCTGTATGGATTCGCCATACAACTACAAAATAATACAGTAATTTTTTCTCCCTTTCTCCATGTGCACGTGAGCCTTTTTTGAAAAGGCATTTATTTACACATCTGTTCTAAAACATTCCTCAATACCTCTTTTGTGTATGAATCTATTTAAAATTGATCTGTAGAAATTATAGAGTTCTATTGCTCTATTTTTCTTTTCTGAAAAAGTTCTCAGCGTCTTCAATGGGTTGCTAAATCTCCAGAAGGTGTTTTAAGAGGTTTTTTCTCTTTCCTCACCTAAATATTTGCATTCTATGATAGAATGGGAGATTTCATCAGATATCATATTTCCACAAATCCTGCAGTGAATGTTTTCCTTTTTGATAATGAGAATATGACTTTGTTAATTTAAAGATGTTGTATTAGTACTTTTATAACTCTTGTTTATACACATCAAACAGAGTGCAGCAATATAATCATTGTCAATAATTTTTCCATTGCAGTAAGGGCAGTAGAAATTGTTTTATTTTAAAAAGAATATTACGCGTCTAGAATAGTTTTGTAATTTGATAATCATTGTAATTATTTTTTTAATTACAAAATATTTCCTCACAATGAGTTTCTTTTTATTAAAGGTTTTTGTTAAAATGGCAATTCTCTCGGATTTCATGATATAATTGTTTTGACCAGTGACCTGTTACTCTGTGGTGTGTTGCGGTGTATATATGGATGGAATATCGTTGTTAGTTAGTTAGTTGTGTTATCTTACCGTGATCGGTTGAATAAAATCCTCCGGTGTTCAGTGCCCTCTCCTATCTTCCTCCTTTTTCAACAGGTTATGGGCCCAGGATTACTTTAAAGAAATTGTAGCATCAAGAAAGTATTCAAAATGTCAAGCCTTTATCAAATAGAAAAATTAAATTCTGAAAATTTTGAAACATGGAAGATGCAAATGAAAATGATTCTTATCCATTCCGACCTTTGGTAATATGCAAATAGCATAAGAATCAAGCCTGAAACCGAGGTAGAATCCAACGAATGGGAGAAGAACGACCAGAAGGCGCTGGCTACTATAGTCCTAAGTTTGAGCCCTCCAGAAATAATACATGTTAAAAAATGCACAACTTCTGCAGAAGCATGGAAAAATTTAAATAAAGTGCATCAGCCAAAAGGGCCTGCAACTAAGGTTTTCCTTACGAAACAGTTGATCCTCTTGAAGATGAATCCTAATGAAAGGCTGTGCAGGACTACCTTAACAAGTTCAGCAGTTTAGCTGACAGGCTGAGTGAAATGGATGCTCAAGCCCCAGAGGACTTCCTTTCTATCCTTTTATTATGTAGCCTTCCAGAGAGTTATGAAGGATTCAGAACAGCGATAGAAACTAGGGACGAACTGCCTAGCTTTGAAACTTTAAAAGTGAAAATGCTGGAGGAGGAAATTAGACAAACTCAATTGAACGGCACAACTAATACCGAACAAGCTTTCCTTGGAAATCCAGAAAGAAAGAATTTGCCCAGCACATCAAAACCAAAGCCAAAGGGATTTCCATTTAGCTGCCACTTCTGTGGAAAAAAGGGGCATAAAGCTGCCGACTGCAGAAAAGAAAGTCCAGGAACCCTAAAAATGAAATGGTTGCGTCCTTTGGGACAAAATATTTGAGCAAACTTGGCGCAAATGAATGGTGTCTGGATAGTGGCGCAACTGCCCACATGTGCAGCTCAAGAGACTCATTCGTTCATTTTGAGGAGACTGCACCAGTGAAAATTACACTGGCCAATGGTGGATTCATTGAAGCTCTGGGAAAGGGGAAGGTAAAATTGGAATGTTCGGGTAAAAACGGACCAGTAATCTTATCCTTGGAAGACGTATTATTTGTTCCTGAATTAAACGGCAATTTGTTTTCCATCAGTAGGTGTACGGGCAAATATAATATTGTAAATTTTAAGTACAGAAAGGCTGAAATAGTGAATTTGCATACAAAAATTTGCATACAGGCCTATGAAAGGAATGGACTTTACATCTTAAGTCAAATCAATTGTCCTAAGGCATTAGCGACAAGAGAAATTTGCATAGCTGGAGAGAAAAATTACGAAAAATGGCATAGTAGATTTGGCCATTTAAATTTGCAAGATCTCAAAAAGCTAAAAATGCAAATATTGTTTACGGCCTGCCAAATTTTGATGTTAAAAATTTTAACTGTGCAGTTTGTTTGAAAGGTAAACAAACAAGGCTACCTTTTCAGAAAGAGTCTTTTACAAGATCAAGGGAACCACTGGAGCTGGTTCATACTGACATTTGTGGTCCCATGAGAACAAAATCATTGGGTGGCGCCCTTTATTTTTCAACATTTATTGATGACTTCTCAGGATTTATCTTCACATTTATAATGAAATCAAGAAGTGAAGTATTTAAAGGATTTAGAATATTCAAAAATTATGCTGAGAAGCAAACCGGAAAAAAGTTGAAATGTATTAGAAATGATAATGCGCCTGAATACCTTAGCAAAGAATTCAAAGATTACCTAGAAGGAGAAGGTATAGGACGTCAGCTCTCTGTCGAATATACACCTCAACAGAACGGTGTAGCTGAAAGAGCGAATAGAACTCTACTGGATATGACTAGGTGCTTCATGATCGAAGGTGATTTGCCTGAAACTTTATGGGCTGAACTAATACACACGGCAACTTATATCAGAAATAGATGCCCGAGAAATAACGATTGTAAAACTCCACATGAGCTATTTACCAAAAGAAAACCTGTAGTTTCTCATTTAAAAATTATAGGAAGTAAATCCTTTGCCGTGAATAATAGGCCGAATAGATCTAAATTCGCACCTCGCAGTGAGGAATACAAGTTAATAGGCTATTTCACAGAATCTAAGGCATACAGACTTTGGAAGCCTGGTACACGTACAATTATAAAAAGTAGAGATGTACGTTTTATTGAACCAGAATTATCAAGAATTCGGAATGAAGTCATTGAAATTGATGTTAGTCCACAAAAAGATCCTTTTGTCAAGGAAATTCCTCTAGTTGAAGAAAAGGGAAGCACGTCCGAAGCTAAATCACGAACTGAAATTGAAAGTGAATCGGATCTAGAGATGTCTGATTTAGTGGACGAGCCGTCAGAAAGTGAAGTGATCATTTCAAGAAGAGGAAGAGGACGACCAAGATATATTAGAACAGGAAAACCTGGCCGACCAAGAAAGGAGTACCCTACAGCCAATTTGTCAACGCAAGAACTTCTAGAGGCGAAATACTTGCCAGATCCAAAAGACGCAGAGGAAGCGCTGTCAGGAAGAGATTCTTATTTTTGGAAGAAAGCAATGGAGGAAGAGTTTGATTCCTTGATTGAGAACAAAACTTGGGAATTGGTTGATCCCCCTAAGAATCGGAACATCATAGGAACCAAATGGGTATTCAAAACGAAATGCAATAGTGATGGTTCTGTTGAGCGCCATAAGGCTCGCCTGGTAGCAAAAGGCTATTCACAGCAGTACGGAATAGACTACGAGGAAACTTTTGCCCCAGTAGTGCGCCAAAGTACTATTAGAATGTTTTTAGCCTTGGCTGTTGAATACAACTTGATACTCCATCAGATGGACGTTCAATCTGCTTATTTGAATGGAGAAATTAAAGAAGAAATTTATATGACACAGCCGGAAAACTTCGTCTCAAGAAAATATCCAGAGAGAGTATGTCGACTCAAAAAGGCAATTTATGGGCTGAAACAAGCTGGAATAGTTTGGCATGAAAGGCTCGACAATGAATTAAAGAATTTGGGACTGAAGCAACTTCAATCTGACAATTGTGTCTATATCAAGCATGATGAAGGTATTCTCCTGGTGGCAATCTATGTTGATGATCTGATAATTGCGGCTGAAAGAGAGGACACGTTGAAATCCTTTAAAGAAAGTATGAAAAGGATATTCAAAATAAAGGATCTTGGAGGGATAAATTGTTGCCTGGGTATAAGGATACAAATGAAAGAGGATGGTTCAATATCCATAGATCAAGAGAGATATATTGAAGAACTTCTGGCGAAATATAGGATGAAAGAGGCAAAGCCTATTTCTACACCCATGGACTCGAACTCCAAGTTAACAAAAATTTCATCTATAGAAGGTGAGAATGAGCCAGTGAAAAAGGTAGAATACCAATCACTGATTGGATCATTGATATATCTCTCAGTGTCGACAAGGCCCGATATAGCCTATGCAGTTAGTGCTTTGGGACAGTTCAGTAATGATCCTAGGAGACAGCACTGGAATGCTGCCAAGCGTGTCCTCCGCTATTTGAAAGGCACCTCATGTTTGAGGATTACCTACAGGAAATCTAA
The DNA here is from genome assembly GCA_030710605.1 of Cordylochernes scorpioides. Lineage (NCBI taxonomy): Eukaryota > Metazoa > Arthropoda > Arachnida > Pseudoscorpiones > Chernetidae > Cordylochernes > Cordylochernes scorpioides. Next base: position 45,116,348 of record CP092867.1, read on the forward strand.
TGAGGCTCTTCATGGTTATGCCGACGCTGATTGGGGTGGAAACCTCGTGGATAGAAAATCTCATACGGGAATTGTTTACTTTTTGGCAAGAGGTCCAATAGCCTGGGAATCGAAGAAGCAGCAGACTGTCACTCTTTCGAGCACAGAATCTGAGTACATCGCACTTTGTGAAGCAGGAAAGGAGGCAGTCTACCTTAGAGCGCTGTTGGATGAGATGGGATTTGGTGAATTGCTGAATGGACCGACTGTTCTGAAGACGGATAACCAGGGTGCTCAACAGCTGGCGAGAAATCCGGTTTATCATGCCAGAACTAAACACATTGACATAAAATGGCATTACATCAGAAGCATTTGCAGCGATGGACTTGTCGAGGTCGTCCACACACCAACCCAAGAAAATGTTGCCGACATCCTTACTAAAGGCCTACCAAGGTTTTTGTATGAAAAACACGTCACTGGATTTGGAATGTAGAGATCTGATGAATTGAGAGGAAGTGTTAAAATGGCAATTCTCTCGGATTTCATGATATAATTGTTTTGACCAGTGACCTGTTACTCTGTGGTGTGTTGCGGTGTATATATGGATGGAATATCGTTGTTAGTTAGTTAGTTGTGTTATCTTACCGTGATCGGTTCAATAAAATCCTCCGGTGTTCAGTGCCCTCTCCTATCTTCCTCCTTTTTCAACAGTTTTTAACAATGTCATCATTAATAGAGATTGCAATAATGAATAGAGAATGATAAGCGACCATTATTTTAGATAACATTTTTATAGGTTTCATATAGAAATTATTAAAAATCAATAATAAGTAAATTTATATGTATTTTCGGTCATTTTTGAATTGGCCCATTGTTGTTAAAATCAAGCGTCGCTAAGTTACCATTGTTACAATTGATCTTGATCTTGAGCGATTGCTACGTAATTCTTGAGCGCGATGGAGGTAATAAACATTTTGATTCTCCTATGCCAGTTTCTGTGTTTTCTTGTCTGTGACGTCGTCCCCCTTCTGTACCATTGTCTCATGTTTGTGCTAACCAATGTTGTCTTCGTCTTTTTCCTAGTGTATTGGAGTGTTTACGCCATCTCACCCTATGTTGTCTGTGTTTGCTCTAAATTGTATTTTGTTATGTGTTTAATATTCCCGTGGCTTGACGATTTCTTGTTGTGGGCAGTCTTGTGGTACGTGCCGCGTATTGTGTTTTGGTACGTGCCACGCATTTTGTTTTATCTTGCTACTAACCATGATGTAGTGATTAGTCTTATGTTTCTTGTGTTTTTGTAAATAGGAAGATTAGCTCATTCAATGTTGTGTTGATGTTGTGTTTTATATATTTATTTAACGAGTTAGGGGGCATAGAACGATCAAAAATTTTATTTCGCCCGTTCGCTCTTCTTAAAAAATGTATTTAAAACTTATATTCAACTTTTTGATGTTATTATACCATAAATTAAAAATATTAAAAATAAGAATATGTTTTTGCGGATTATTCTATTATTCAAAAAGAAATGATGAGGCTTCTGAAGCCTATATATGGTTGACAATTCGTAATAAGACCAAGTAGTTCAAAAAGAAGAATTTTGTCAAATATGATTTGACCATATAACTACTATATATCCTGAAATATGATATAATATTTACCCAATGATTTTTTTATCGGATCGAATTTTCAAAATTATTCTTTGTATTTCAACGGCAAAATCAACATTCGACATTGATGACAATCCACTCTGATATATTCAATGGCACATCTAAAACGATCTAATAACATTCCTCCCGGAATATATACAATAGAACATATAAAACGAACTGATAACTGTCTACCCTGAATATTCAATAGCACATCTGAAACGTCTCTGATAACATTTCAACCTGATATATTCAATAGCACATCTGAAACGTCTCTGATAATATTTCAACCTGATATATTCAATAGCACATCTGAAAAGGCTCTGATAATATTTCAACCGGATATATTCAATAGCACATCTGAAACGGCTCTGATAACATTCCATCCTGAAATATTCAATAGCACATCTGAAAAGGCTCTGATAACATTCCAACCTGAAATATTCAATAGCACATCTGAAAAGGCTCTGATAACATTTCAACCTGAAATATTCAATAGAACATCTGAAACGGCCTCTGATAACATTCCATCCTGATATATTCAATAGCATATCTGAAACGTTTCTGATAACATTCCATCCTGAAATATTCAATAGAACATCTGAAACGTCTCTGATAACTGTCTACCCTGATATATTCAATAGCACATCTGAAAATGCTCTGATAACATTCCAACCTGATATATTCAATAGCATATCTGAAACGGCTCTGATAACATTCCATCCTGAAATATTAAATAGCACATCTGAAAATGCTCTGATAACATTCCAACCTGATATATTCAATAGCACAATCTGAAACGTCTCTGATAACATTCCAACCTGAAATATTCAATAGCATATCTGAAAAGGCTCTGATAACATTCCAACCTGATATATTCAATAGCACAATCTGAAACGTCTCTGATAACATTTCAACCTGAAATATTCAATAGCACATCTGAAAAGGCTCTGATAACATTCCAACCTGATATATTCAATAGCACATCTGAAACGTCTCTGATAACATTTCAACCTGATATATTCAATAGCACATCTGAAACGGCTCTGATAACATTCCAACCTGATATATTCAATAGCACATCTGAAACGTCTCTGATAACATTTCAACCTGAAATATTCAATAGAACATCTGAAACGGCTCTGATAACATTCCAACCTGATATATTCAATAGCACATCTGAAACGTCTCTGATAACATTCCAACCTGAAATATTCAATAGCACATCTGAAAAGGCTGTGATAACATTCCAACCTGATATATTCAATAGCACATCTGAAACGTCTCTGATAACATTCCAACCTGAAATATTCAATAGCACATCTGAAAAGGCTGTGATAACATTCCAACCTGATATATTCAATAGCACATCTGAAACGTCTCTGATAACATTTCAACCTGATATATTCAATAGCATATCTGAAACGTCTCTGATAACATTTCAACCTGATATATTCAATAGCACATCTGAAACGTCTCTGATAACATTTCAACCTGATATATTCAATAGCACATCTGAAACGTCTCTGATAACATTTCAACCGGAAATATTCAATAACACATCTGAAACGTCTCTGATAACATTTCAACCTGATATATTCAATAGCACATCTGAAACGGCTCTGATAACATTTCAACCTGATATATTCAATAGCACATCTGAAACGGCTCTGATAACATTTCAACCTGATATATTCAATAGCACATCTGAAACGTCTCTGATAACATTTCAACCTGAAATATTCAATAGCACATCTGAAACGTCTCTGATGACATTCCAACCTGATATATTCAATAGCACAATCTGAAACGTCTCTGATAACATTCCAACCTGAAATATTCAATAGAACATCTGAAACGGCTCTGATAACATTCCATCCTGATATATTCAATAGCATATCTGAAACGTTTCTGATAACATTCCATCCTGAAATATTCAATAGAACATCTGAAACGGCTCTGATAACATTCCATCCTGATATATTCAATAGCATATCTGAAACGTTTCTGATAACATTTCAACCTGAAATATTCAATAGCACATCTGAAAATGCTCTGATAACATTTCAACCTGATATATTTAATAGCACATCTGAAACGGCTCTGATAACATTCCAACCTGATATATTCAATAGCACATCTGAAACGGCTCTGATAACACTCCAACCTAATATATTCAATAGCACATCTGAAACGTCTCTGATAACATTTCAACCTGAAATATTCAATAGCACATCTGAAAATGCTCTGATAACATTTCAACCTGATATATTTAATAGCACATCTGAAACGGCTCTGATAACATTCCAACCTGATATATTCAATAGCACATCTGAAACGGCTCTGATAACACTCCAACCTGATATATTCAATAGCACATCTGAAACGGCTCTGATAACATTCCAACCTGATATATTCAATAGCACATCTGAAACGGCTCTGATAACATTTCAACCTGATATATTCAATGGAATTTCCGAAACGGCTTTGATAACATTCCAACCTGATATATTCAATAGCACATCTGAAACGGCTCTGATAACATTTCATCCTGATATATTCAATGGAATTTCCGAAACGCGGCTCTGATAACATTCCAACCTGATATATTCAATATCACATCTGAAACGGCTCTGATAACATTCAAACCTGATATATTCAATGGAATTCCTAAAACGGCCCTGACGACTAAATGCTTTCTAATTTGATATATTCAAAGTTCTATGTGGCATATATAGTAATAATATAACTCAATATTCCCGCGATCTCTATTATAATCATTCTAAACATTTCTAATATGCCGCCCGAACATTTATGGTATTTTACAATAGAATATTCATCTCAGTCAACGTGGTTATTACTCAAGTTGCACGAAGACTTGATATCTAACGGCATCTAGTCAGCGTGTATGTTATATTCGTAATAGACAATCATACCGGCTTGAGGCACTTAATACTGACCTAGATATCCGAAGGATACAAAATGTGTTTCATGATATCTTACTGATATTATGCTTTAAGCATTGACATTTTCTGCGCGGCCTCAATTCTGATATTTATTCAAGTTCTTCTTTTCTTACTACCTAGCGTTCAGCCCCCTGACCAATAAAAACGATAGTAACAATTGCCTTGTTGATATTAATACAAACATACCTCACTATATATTCATTATACCTTTTTAAATATCCATCCTATAAAATTGAGTTTTGAATACTCAAACAAATAATAGCACACATACGCATCAATAAATAAAAGATATAAAGTACAAAAAGCACAACAGCGACAAAATAAACAAAATTATATTTATACATCTTCAATACATATATAATTTTAATATAATTTATTCTACAAAAAATATTCTTAATTATAGAGAACCAATCGATTCTTAGAAGTACAGTTTCATATCTGATAAATCAAATCAAGAGTTTTCAGCTGTTTATAAAAACATTTTTTTTTTGTGTTTATAGACCTTAATAGAAGAGTAGACTTAACAATCATTAATTAGCTATTGCCTTCAAGTGCATTTCTTTATTAAAGATCTCTCACAAACTCTTAAAAAGACCCGTTTGCATTTTGACAATATAAATATATAAATAGCAAATTATTTACATTTAAATGAAAATAATCTCAATTTTCCCCTAGTGAATATATATTATTCTTTTAGATAATATATAGAGAAGGTGTTTCAAACATATACGTTACAATTTCAAGGTGTAAAAACAATATTTGTCATTAATTTACGCGAATTAGCTGTAGTTTAAATAATTCCCTAAAAAACAACAACAACAAAAACCTTTATTAAGACACTATTGTTTTACAAGGGGATTCCCCATAAAGGTTATATATGTACATGAGTGAGGAGGAAAAGAAATTTAGAGCGGAGGGGAGCAAACAGCCGTTGTCTGTGGAGTTGAGCACTTCTCCCCTCATTTTATAAATCGCCTTGAAAAATTTTAAATATTTATAAAAAAAAATGTTTTATCCAGCCGGAGAGTACAGTGGGCCCTCGGTTTGCGAGCATAATCCGTTCCAGAGCCATGCTCGTACTCCAAAACGCTCGTAGTGCGAAACTAATTTCTTATTTTTAATAATTGAAACTCGGGCAATTCTTCTTGCTACGAACAGTTGCACAGTTTCCCACATTTTACATATTTCCCGAATCTGATCTGAAGGGAGGGATCCCAGTGAATTTTCATCCATCACGATTACGGGCAACCATCACGAGTTGCTCGTAATGCGAAATTTCACTCGTAATCCGAGGTAAAATTTCTCAAAAAATTTTGCTCGTACTGCGAAAAGCTCGTACTCCAAGGTGCTCGTAAACCGAGGGTCCACTGTAGTAAATATTTATATACGTTGTTATTTTGTAGTTTATTTAACACATAAATATACTACAAATTAAGATAATATCTTATTTTATTATCTTTACCAAGATTGCAAACATATTAATTAGAGAATTATTTACAACTAACTAAAAGGTAAACATTAGGGCTAATACACTTTCCTTTTTTCTGTACTGCCAGGGTTGCTGAAACACATTTATTTTAACACCCCCCCCCTCAATTGGCATTTTCACAAATGTCAATTGCACAATTTTCACCCCATGTTGGAAAGTTTCATGAATTTGTTCAATATGTCTTTACATAAGGGTTTAGTTAACATGTCTGCTATGTTTCTGCATCCCTCAATGTAGTCTATTTTGATTATGTCTTTGGCCAATAAATCCTTTATGTAGTGAGTTCTTATATCAATGTGTTTACTTCTTTTGGAGTTTTCAAAAGTTTTGGCCATGCAGATAGCACTCTTGTTGTCCACTAGCAAAGTTGTGTCCTCAAATGATGAAAAGTCCTTATTTATTTCCTTCAGATGAACTAGGTCTTGTATAGAAGCAGCAGCTGCTACATATTCTGCTTCTGCAGTCGAAAGAGAAACACATCCCTGTTTCTTAGAAAACCAAGACACTGCATTTGATCCATGTAGCACTATGTTTCCACTTGTACTTTTTCTGTCAATTTTATCTCTGGCCCAGTCAGAGTCTGCATATGAAATCAAATTGTTGGATGATACTGTATATATCAGTCCAATATCTTTGGTTGCCATCAAATATCTCACTATTCGTTTCGCAGCTTTCCAAGTTGCTTGAGTGGGTTTATCCAGAGTTCTACTCAAGTACGACACTGGGAACATTATGTCTGGTCTTGTGATAGTTGCTACATATAATAGACTTCCGATCAATTGACGATAAGGAACTTTTATATCTTCTTGATTTTGTTCAGCTTGAAAGTTTAGTTCCATAGGTGTATCCACCCTTTTGCATTCTGTCATATTGAACTTTTCTAAAATTTTGTTAATGAACTTTGTTTGTTTGATCATTAACTTGCCACTTTCTCTTGATATTTCCATTCCCAAGAAATTTGTCACTTTTCCAAGATCTTTTGCATTAAATTATTGTTTGAATATTTCTATTACTTTATCAATATTGTCTCTTTTTCCAGTAATCAGTAGATCATCTACATACAACACTATCCATGTATTATCATTTATATATAAACATGAGTCATTTAGAGATCTTGTGAAGTTGTATTTACTAGCTATTTCATTGAATTTATTGTTCCAAGTTTTTGGTGATTCTCTTAATCCATATAGAGCTTTATTTAGTTTGAATATTTTTCCATTTTCTTGATTCACTCCATGTGGTGCTTTGATGTAAATGTCTGATTCAATATTTCCATTTAAAAATGCTGTTGGAATGTCCATTTGATTCACTTCCCAGTTTTTGTTTGTTGCATGAGAGAGTAACATTCTTATTGTTGACATTCTAGCTACTGGAGCGTACAAAATATCAGATGATTCTTCCATTTGGAATCCTTTTGCTACTAAGCGAGCCTTTTTGGTTCCATCCTCTTTGGTTTGGGTAGAATTAGTCTCCAAGCTCTTGAGCCAAAAACCTTAAGTTTGGATAGGTCATTTTGTTTATACCATATGCTAGCCGGAGGTATTCCTTTGTTCGCACTTGTTGGACTTCTGTTTAATTCGTATGCTGAGCAGTAAATGGCTTCTCCCCAGAGATATTTCGGTAGATTTGTTTCTGCCAACTTTGTTCTCACTTTATCAATCAATGTTCGGTTCATTCTTTCAGAAGTGCCATTTTGTTGTGGTGTGTAAGGTGAGGTATATTCTATTTGAATTCCTTTTGTTCTGCAAAACTGCTTGAAGTTTCCAGATGAAAATTCCTTACCATTATCTACTCTAATTTTTCTTGTTTTCTTGTTCTGTTGAGTTTTTATCAACTTGATAAAATAAATTATGTTTTGTTCGGCTTCACTTTTTTGATTTGAGAAGTCTCACTACTACAAAGTGTGAGTAGTCATCAATTAATACCTGAAAATATATTTCTCCATCATATGTTGGTGGATCAATTGGTCCTGATAAGTCTGAATGTATCAGTTCTCCAATTTCCTTAGTTGTTTCCCAGGTTTTCTCAAATGATCTTCTTGTGCTTTTTCCTTTGATACAGGTTTCACATTTCTCTTGTGAACTTGGTAGCCCTAATTTCTTTAAACTGTATCTATTCAGATTTCCCAATCTTCTGTGCCACAATGTGTCATCGGTTTTGACTGCATGCGCTGTAACACTTTCAGGGTTACTGTCTATTTCTAGCTTTGCGCAGAGGCGATATCGTAGCCAATGAGGATCTTCCGAGGCGCGATTATTGCTAGTTGAAAACTTTACCCAAACTTACTGTCTATTTCTATTTTAAGTGAGTACAAGTTTCTATAATTATTACACTTAAAATTATGGTTTCTTGTAATTATGATTACTTCATCTTGTTTAAATATCACTTGGTGGCCCTGTTGTGTAATTTTTCCTACTGACAATAAGTTCAGTTTAATACCATCAACTATTAGTCCATGGATTGCTATTGGGATATTATTGATTTTTACATTTAAAGTTCCACTTTTATTAGCTGACATCTTTTCACCATTTGCCATATGAATTTCAACCTTATGTTCTAAAATCTTCACATCTGTCATATATTTTTCTAATTCACTTTTGATCAGGTTCTGTGTTGCTCCTGAGTCTAAAATAAAATGATCATTTTCATAGCAATCTATAGCATTCATTGCTACAAATGATAGTTTGTCATCCATCTGATAGGCTTGTTGTCTAGGTTGACTCTCTTTTTGTCTTTCATTTCTCTCTTTTTGTGTTTGATTCTTTTCTCTTTTGAAAAATTTATTTTTATTTCTACATTCTGTAGCCTTGTGACCTTTCTTGCCACAATTATAACATGTAAATGTGAATGATCCAAATGTCATTTCTTCATTCCTAGGTTCCCCTTGTTTATTTTTCCTTTTGAGTTCTTCATCCAGCAATCTTGCCTTAACAAATTCCATTGTTATTTCAGTATTTATTGTTTCTATTGCTGTGATTACATTTTCATACTCTTCATTCAATGACAATAACAGATGACATATTTTGTCAGATTCATCCATTTTGGAACCTATATTATCCAATTCACGAATTATAGAATCAAATTTAAGAAAATGGTCCTCTAATTTTTCATTATGTTTGCATTTTAAAGTCAACAACTTTCTTTTTAGTGTTAGTTTTGTAAACTCGCTTTTTCTTTCAAATATATTTTCGAGCGCTTTCATCATTTCTTTAGCTGTTTTTGCATCTTTAATTATGTCTAGATGTTTATCAGTTAAACATTGAACAAGCGTAGATTTTGCCTTTGCATCTTTAATTGCAAATAACTCGCGTTCTTTTTCATCGACAAAATTATTAATTTCCTTTTCTAATGTTAGATGTATTTGTTTTTCTTCTAACAATAGTTTAACTCTAAATTTCCAGCTGTTGAAATTTGTACCAGTAAAAATTGGTAAATTGGAATTAATTACGCTCATTTTAAAATATATTCAAAGTTGTACTTACTAAACACGTTCTTGGTATTTCTTTGTTATTATTTCAAATTCAGTCTCATAATCTGTTATTTTGTAGTTTATTTAACACATAAATATACTACAAATTAAGATAATATCTTATTTTATTATCTTTACCAAGATTACAAACATATTAATTAGAGAATTATTTACAACTAACTAAAAGGTAAACATTAGGGCTAATACACATTCCTTTTTTCTGTACTGCCAGGGTGGCTGAAACACATTTATTTTAACATACGTTTTGTTAATTATAGTGAGTTAGCCCCGAAATTTCGCGAATTTACAGTTTCTTTTCATGTAGGAATGGGCAATGGAATAGATAATGGACCAAATTGTCTTGGATGCCAGCATTGCAGAAGTAGCAATTTAAAGGGTCGCTGTTCCAAATTCCCGTGATATCCTCACGAAAAAATAGCCATAGAATCCTTTGACGGGCTATAACTCGTTTAATTATCAAAGGGAGGTTTTGATAGTAAGTAGTCCTCCGTCATGAAGGAGCTACTTAGAGATTGGTAGCGAATAAAATGAGTTGAGGTTTGTATCTTAGCTCGATCAAATTGGAGTAGCTGGTCCACTGTGGTTTGAATAATTCTAGGCATTTCTCCTCGCACAACCATATAATCTTCACAGTTCTTAAGAAAAGAAAAACCCCTAGAGTCAATGATGTTATTCAGGTTATAAATAAAGTTGTTTACCGCTTTTCCCACAATTGAAACTTTCCAGAGCTGGGACAAGCAAACATAAGGTAATCTTGTCCTGTCCATTTTTAAAATCCGTATCCAGAACTTTAGAATCAATTTCGTAATGTTTAATTTAAGGGACATCCTTCCGGTTTCTGTTCGTAAGATATAAGCCGGAGTAAATTTGGGAAGGCCAAGAAATCGCCGTAGGAAAATATCCTGAATCTGGTTTACATCTCCTATCTGATTCGTCGCCCACAGTGGGGCCGAGTATAAAAACGTGGATAAAACTATGGAGTCAAGTAGTTTCATCACTGCTCCGAACGATTATAATTGCCTAAACTAAAAGTTTTATTATCTATTTTTTTTATAAAAGAATGAAATTTTAAAATGCACAAGATACAATGTGAGAATTAAGTTTTAGCCGATTGACGAGGCAAAAGACAAGATTGTACACGAGTGCACACTTTTATCTGAGAGTTTATGTATAATATAAAATGGCGCTTTATTCAAATATTCGATACAATTATATATTACACTAGAACTCGAATAGCTATCAACAGGTATTTACAGTAATTTAAATCCTACAGCCAATATAAGAAAAGGTATCTACAATCACAAACCCCAGGAAACACAGCAGTAGGCGACTCCCACACTAGTCCCAGACTGGAAATAGAACAGAGCGCCATATATTGGCGGAGGTTGTAACTGTTCTCCTCGCAACAATATACATACATTCTGTGAGAATTTACCAGGTGTTTTCCCCTAGGGAATGTTTGCCCAACAAATATTGTTTCAAAACACAAATATTTTTATCATGATCATATTTTATTATCACACCAAAGTGAAAAAAAAAGTTGATTAATAAAAATTTGAAACTGAAACCCAAAATAGTGATAGTAATAATGGTGTAATAATTGGGATGTTATGAATAATAATTAAGATGATAATTATATAATCATAAAACAATAAATAATTTTATTATTAAAATAATATTTCCCTGGTAAACACTTACTCGGAATGAAGCCGGGCTTAGCTGTGTCATCGAGTGTTTATATAGTAATTATGATAATTTCATAATGATCTGTTTCTTTCCATTATGTAGCAATATTATCATCATTTTATCACTACCAAAA
>CP092867.1:45127839-45183450 GCA_030710605.1 Cordylochernes scorpioides
TTGTCAAAGAAAACATCTTCCACTGTGTGTCTCATATTATGTCATCCTACTACCAAAGCTGTTTTCCACCTAGGTAAGAATGGAATCTGGCGACCTGTTGCTTATTCTTCTAGAACTATGACACCTACCGAAAAACGATATGCTCAGATCGAGAAAGAGGCTCTCGCAATTACATAGGCTTGCGAGCGTTTTCAAGATTTCCTGCTTTGAAAGCGTTTCCGAATTGAGACCGACCATAAGCTTCCCATTCCTCTATTTTCGACGAAAGAATTGAGTTCGCTGACCCCAAGACTGCAACGTTTCCGAATGCGTATGATGAGGTTTGGATTCGAAATAGTGCATATCCCTGGAAAGGAGCTGCTCGACGCCGATGCATTATCCAGACAACCACTTCTTACAATCGAGGGAGGTGAAAACGAACGGCCAACATCAGCGCATATAAATGCAGTTCTCTCGTGTATAACCGACAAAGACGAGATGTTGACGAAGATTTTTGAAGCTCAACAAGAAGATACGACCCTGAAAGCAGTAGTCAACTACCTTGAGCAAGGCTGGCCAGATAAGAAGAAGATGTCACAGGCTCTGCTCTCTTATTGGCATGTCAAGGATGAACTCGGCGTTCAAAATGGACTACTGATGCGTAACTGTCGTCTTGTTATTCCAGCAAGTATGAAACTGGAGATCCTAGATAAGTTGCACGCTGAGCACTTCGGGATTACAAAAACAAGACTTTGCGCACGTGAGACGGTATGGTGGCCTGGAATTTCGGAAGAGATCGCGGAAACGGTATGAAAGTGCAGTGTCTGTATCTAGGAAGCCGTCTCAAAACATGGACCTTTGATACTAACCAACTTTCCTACACGACCGTGGCAAAAGATTGGAATGGATTTGTTCAAGTTCGAGAATAAGTGGAATCTAGTCGTCATTGGCTATTATTCTCGCTTTCCTGAAATGATTCAGCTGGATCGGCTCACAGCCAATGTGGTGGTGCGTAGTTGCAAATCCATATTTGCCCGACATGGAATACCAGAAACTGTTGTAAGCGATAATGGGACTCAAATTGGAGCTGCTCGTGAATTTGCGAATTTCACAAGGCAGTACGGATTCACACATGTCACTTCAAGTCCTCGATTCCCGCAGAGCAATGGGATGGCAGAAGCAGGTGTGAAAATTGCTAAGTTGATCCTCAAGAAAAATCAAGACCCATCGCTTGGACTCATGTAGTATCGATCGACCCCTTTGGAGAACGGTTACAGCCCTGCTGAGCTTCTCATGGGACGTAAACTCCGAACGACCTTGCCAATTGCACCAGAGAACTTTATACAAGGTTGGTGGACTCTCAGACCCTGAAAAGAAAGGAGGGGAGAAGGAGAAAGGATATGAAATCCAGATATGATCGACGCTGCGGAGCTACGGACATGGAGGAGCTATCCGAAGGTGACACGGTTTGGATTACAGATATGCGAATCTGGGGGATTGTAAAGCAGAAAGCATCGACACCAAGGTCATATATGGTTGATACTCCAGTTGGGACTGTACGTCGAAACAGGTTCCATCTACGAAAAGGAGATACAGTGCAATATCCAGCCGACCCATCGACGCCGACCTTTTCGGGGGAGAAACTGGTTGAAAATGAAAAGACCCCAGTTGTGGATTATCCCTCTAACGACTCAGAAGACGGTCAGGTAAGAACCCGGAGTGGACGAATTGTTAAACCCGTGGATCGCCTTCATTATTAATTATATTATGCATTTAAAGTTTGTAATGTATATATATTTCAAATCTTAAAAAGGGGGATGTGCTGGGAACATTGTATGTTTTCCCACGTGCCGCGGCGGAGCGTGACCTGGCCTGCACGGGTGAGTAGTTGTTGTTTTGAACTTTGTATGGATGGACATTAAAACACAATGCATATGCCTTTTTAATTTAAAAATATGATGTTATCCATTTTATATCTAAAACTCTCAGAATGTCGTGTGGGGAAATTCAAATTTTTGATTAATACAAAAATTTAAGATAATTTTCTTTTGTTTAATGAAGTCGGGACCAATACTTTGACAAAATTCCTGATATAAAATATATTAAATATCATCTCTAATGACTTAGCAAGCTATTCAATTTAAATCACTCTTTCCACTATAATATAACAATGGGTAATGTGAATTAGAAATAAAGTTAGTTACCTAGGACTAAATCACTTCAATTGTAGCCCTCCAATAGCCAACTAGCTCTTTACGCCATGGTCGCGATGTTAGCGATCGTCCTCCTGCTCCTCCTCCAAGGTGCCGCCCTCATGCCCCTGCCACGAAACGATCACCGCCAAGAAGACATCATCGACGTCGGAGGTCCTCCAGTCCCGGAGGTCCTGGGCAGCTTCGAGCTGACCCTGCTAGAGGTGGCCGCGGTCTCCTACCTGCTGGTAGTCTGGTACCTGCTGCTCCGCCATCGCCGCCAAGCGATGTCCGCCCACCGCCAGATGAGGGCCGCTCTCCGTCGCCACCGTCTCCACTGGCCCTGAAGTCCTGGGATACCGCCCCGCGGAAGAATTTTCTGCTTTTATTTATTTTTTTTTGTATACATCTATATATATTCGTCGTTCTGTTTTGATGTTGTAATAAATGTCGTACTGTGAAATCTTGGTTTTTTATTTTAATTAACAAATTCCAATACATAATTGGTAGTAAAAGATAAAGTTTATCTAAAAACAGTTCCTATAGTACAATATGTGCTATTGTTCTACTGAGAACAGGTCCTGACTGTGGACTTTTACATAAAATCCTCCTCTACATGACACTTGGTCTACAGCTGTCCATCATAAAATGGAATAGACAATACCAAGGTGGTTACATAGTTCTAAGTGGTATATACATCTTGGACAAAACTTAAGATAATTTCATCTTGAAATCGGCGCTAGTCTTTTTTTTTTTTAAGATATAGAGACAAGTTTGTTCACACTTGGTTTTCTCGTGTGTCTTCAATAAAGGTTACTGTGTTACAAATATATTTTAGAGTTATTGTATGTGTGGTGTTTTGCATAACAATAGTTATGTTTTAGATAAATTGTCGAGATATGCAAATAAGGTTTTGCATAGTGTTTGTTTGTTTGTATGTTAATTATTTTTATGTATATATATGTATCATTAAATTGTAAATAGTCAGTCATATTAGTGTTATGAGCCAATAAAGATTTTATCTCAGACTTAGTGGATCTCGGTGACCTGGTGTAGTGTAGAGACACAACAGTGGCGACGAAGGAAAAGTGAGTGAACAATGATGAATATTGAACAGTTCAACCCAAACAATGGAAATGAAATCTCAAGTTATTTGCAACGCTTTGAATCCTATTGCATAGCGAATGATATAGTAAAGATCGTTAAAAAGAAGGCAACATTTTTCTCGCTATGAGGAAGAGAAACGTATAATATAATACGGACGTTGACCTCTCCCAAGAATCCATTGGAAACAGAATGGGAGGAGATAGTAGCAGGGATAAAAAAATACTTTGATCCGACGCCAAATATAATAGTGCAGCGTTTTAAATTTGCGAAAAGGCTTCAAATGCCAAGTGAAACAATATCTGAATTTATAACAGCTCTAAAGAAAATTGCCGAGAAGTGTGAATTCCCTGATTTGGAGGATAGGTTGCGTGATGCCCTGGTATGCGGTATTCTAAACGGGGAAATACAATCAATGCTGTTAATGAACAGTATGCTAACATTTAAAGTGGCTCAAGAGATGGCATTGGCACATGAGGCTGCGGTAAAGAACGTTGCAGAAATTAAAGACGGAAAACCTCAGGAAGAAATTAATGTAATGGGAAGAGCTGTTAAGGTGAGACGGAGGAATGAGAAGATTTTTAAATGTTTCCGCTGTGGATACACAAACCACAGAGAAGAGCAATGTTTCTTTAAAGAGAAAAGATGTTTTAAATGCCAGAAGTTAGGGCATATATCTAGGGTCTGTAAGAACGGGAACTGGAGGAGCGATCGTAATAATTGCTCGATAGATGAGGAGGCAGAGGCAACTAATGGCCTTTTTAATATAAATCAAGTGAAGGACACAAGTAACATGCGGAATTATATGGTAAAAGTACGGACTAGCGGTCGAGATATGAATATGCTCATTGACTCAGGAACAAGAAAAAATATTATTTCTGAGAAGACATATATTGAAACTTGGGTGAAGTCAGAAAGGCCTAGAATAGAGAAGGATTATACCAAGTTGGTGCAATGGAACAGGCAGAGGTTATCGATTCTGGGTAAAATAAAAGCCGACGTAAAAGTAAACAAAAGAAGTATCACAATGGAATTTCTTGTGATCGAAGGTCCGGGCCCAAATCTGATTGGAAGGGAGGCGTTTGACCAGATTGGAATTGGTCTTGAATGGATAAGTTATGGCGACAGTGTATGTCAAATCAATGAGGTAATGAATGGAAATGGTATGGCCGCTGCGATGAACGGCAATGGCAATGGAGCTAAGTACGGTAATGGCAATGGAATGGCCGCGGCTATGAATGGAAACGGCAATGGAATGGCTGCTTATATGAATGGTAATGGAATGGCTGCAATGATGAATGGAAACGGAGGCAAATACGCCAATGGAATGATGAGGGGAGCTAATGGAATGGGCGCGGGTTACATGAACGGTGGGGAGGACATGTACAGTGAGGGTGACGGGCTGAGCGTGTACGGCAACCCCGGCGTGGACTTCCACTTTTCGCCTCGGTGCCCGAGACCAGCTTCCAATGCGGACAACAGGAGCTTCCTGGATACTATGCCGATCAGGAGGGACCCACCAAGGCTGGAGGAAACACCTGGGCCAAGTAGACCAATAAGAAACCGGAGACTCCCCGAATACTTTAAAGATTGTGTAACAAATTGGGGGTGAGAAGATGTGGTGTTTTGCATAACAATAGTTATGTTTTAGATAAATTGTCGAGATATGCAAATAAGGTTTTGCATAGTGTTTGTTTGTTTGTATGTTAATTATTTTTATGTATATATATGTATCATTAAATTGTAAATAGTCAGTCATATTAGTGTTATGAGCCAATAAAGATTTTATCTCAGACTTAGTGGATCTCGGTGACCTGGTGTAGTGTAGAGACACAACAGTATGAATCGCGATATATATGCTAGAGGGTACAACTTCCTTAAGTTTTGTCCATGAGTGTATATGTAAAGTGGCCCCACTCTTCCTTCAATTTAAAATTTACAAATATATATAAAATATGTAATATTGTTTCGAATGTGATTCTGCCGTATGGATAAGGTGGCAGTCGTGTACGTGAGGCGAGTGTCGATGTTCTTCCCACACGCGGACAACAAGAAGCAGAGGCAGGGCTGGATGTTAGCACCGAGATTGATCAGGGACAGCCCGCGGGACAGAGGTAGAGGCCATGACACAAACTTGGATGCTTATCACCGAGACATGGCGAGAGAGACCGTGTGAGACAGAAGCCGTATGTCGATGGCCACACCCTAGAACATCTGCTGACCCCCTGCCAAAACCTGCCCTGTTTTCAGGGATCGTCTATAAAGAGTCCCTGGGGGCCCCACATGGGCTGGGCGTTAGCTTTTTCCTCCCCTCTGTCCCTGCCACCAGCTGACAGAACACTCTTTGGATCTTTATTTTGACGTCAACATTTTTAATTTACATACAAATAGGGGTTTACAGGTATTAGTAATAAAGATATAGCATATATACAAAATATGGGGGGTGGTAGCAAATAGAAACGGTGTACATTTCAATAGAAGGATAGGATATTTTAAGGCATCGGCTCTAACTAATTGGGAGATATGTGACATATACAAAAAGTGTCATTATTATACAGTTTTAAAATATACGATAGAATGTGCCCCCGGTAATGAAGGTTTGTTTGGAGGAAATGAAATAACATGAATGATGACCTAACAAACCTATTATAAAATCAAAAGAAATAATTTGAGCACAAATTCGTTAAAATTATTATATGTATAGGATAATAAAATAGGACAATAATGATGACGTCTCAATAAGATATAGAATATGATGAAAGAAAAATACATAAGAATAAATGATAAAATTGAGAAAATATGCAAAATAAAATTAGAAATGCCGTAAAAGTAATCTACTTATAGAAAAAAAAATTGAGAACCTATTGAATGAAAAATAAGAAAAATAAAATCATAAAGCTATTAAGTTGAACTAAGATTATGAGTTGACACAGAGGGTTGATGAGTGTATATGGGATGTCTGAGTATGTTCCTGAAAAGAAATAGCTTAATGAGTTCTGCAATGCAGTACGAACTTGTGTTAATGAGGTACTGTTTTCGTTAACAGAACGTTCAAGATGTTTCGTTTGCATCATCAGTTCAGACTAGTAGCTCCCTACTATATAAGTAGGTCGAGGAATGTGGAAAGAGAGAGGTGAACGCAATGATGATGGCACCCGGCTTGTATGATGAAAAAAAAAGATAAAATGATAAAAATGATGAACCGGGTAATAAAAAGAAAGAAGAAAAAAAAAAGGAATCTAGCTGGGTATCCTGAGCTCACTATTGGGAACGATATAGCGAGGAAGGATGTTTCCAGGTGGATTAAATAAAAAAAAAAATACTGGCGAGCAAGAATCTCTTGAGGGGAATATATGAGATTTGGGAATGAAGAAAGGGAAGGTAGCTGCAAGGGTTGTTCTGTTGCCAATGACGATTTCACCCGACTTGAATGGTAATAAAAAAAAAATAATAATAATAATAATTGGTAATGATGAACCGGGTAATAAAAATAAATCTAAAAGAAAAATAATCTAGCTGGGTATCCTGAACTCATTATTGGGAATAATATAGCAAGGAAGAATTTCTCAGTTGGATTAATCAATGAAAACAATTGGCGAACAGGAAGCCCTTGGGGCAATGCACGAGAAGGTATGGGCAGGGGAGGTTAGGAGACGTCAACGATAAAATTAGAAAAGCGAAATAGATAAAATATATAAATTCAAAAATATCTAGAACTACACACACACAAAAGCCTTTATTAAGACACACTGGTCTTATAGAGGATTCTCCCCGAGATTACAAGAGAGATAGGTCTGTGAAAGTGGGTAATATACAGAAGAAGAAAAAGAAAGATGTATGATTTATGTATGATTATTATGTAAGTATGATATATACATACACATATACAACATAACAACAAAAGCCCCCATTAAGACCCAAAGTCTTACAAAAGACTCGACTGCAGGATCCAAGAAGCAAAGTAAGAAAGAGATAGAAAAGTGAACAAAAATATATATATATATATACACATATATTAACACAAAGCAATAACGCGCCATCTATACATATAAAATAAAAGGATTTAAAAGCGCGAATGTTTCTTTTATACATAAAACGAACTTCTACTGTCCTTACTGCGATGAAAAATTACGAATTATAACAGGGGTTTGCCAACCTACAAGAATCGACTGGCTTCCAGTTCTTGCTCACATCTCTCCACCTGAGCTACGCAGAAAGGAAGCCACCAAGAAAATGTACCAAAAACTCTTGGATTCACCCGACCTCGAAATTAACCCTATCCTACAGTCTCCCCCAAATCATAGACTAAAATCAAGGAAGCCGATATGGTCCAGAGGAAACCAACTTCTCTCCCAAAATTTTAATATCTCAGAAGCATGGACAAATTCCTGGATCAGCTCCGATATCCCAAACAAGAACCTCATCACAAGCCCAAGTGTCAAGATCCCAGGTTTTTCCCTCCCTCGACGAGAATGGGTGCTTCTAAACCGCTTTAGGACAGGTCAGGGAAGGTGTGCAGAGCTGATGAAGTTATGGGGCTACACCAAAGATCCAAATTGTGCCTGCATCGTCCCACAATCAATGTCCCATATACTAGATGACTGCCCGCTGTACAAATTCAATGGAGGAATCTCCAATCTCCATTCTGTCACCCCGGAAGCCCTGAACTGGCTGAAGGCTTTGCCTCTCAGACTTTAATGACCGATATGTCCTCACTTCTTTTTTCTAGATTTAATTCATTTTGTCTCCTCTCTAATTGTAAATACGCTGCTGTATCACCTCATAAGCATAAATAAATAAATTAATGGTTTTAATAAGACCTATGTGGATATTTGAATTTCGGGACAAATTCATTAGTTCAGTTAAGCATATAAATGGTAATCGGTTAGCTTCCATATTGAGGATTCTGATTCAGTATTTCATTGTAAGTTTTATGGAGGTGACTGCAAGAGAAGTTCGTCCACACTCCATTCGAAGGATATATCCTGGGGTATACCTGGGCAGGTTTAAAAGCCGACGCAGGAAAACATCCTGAGTCTTGTCCAGTAACTCCTTTTGATCACAAGCCCAGATCGGAGCTGCGTATAGGAGTACCGCTACAACCATTGAGTCCAATAGCCTTAAAGGTGCCCGAAGTGAGTTAACTTTAGTCTTAGTCATGACTGTCCACACCGCACTTAATATCTTGAACTATTAAAAAATATTATTAACGTTGTCAATATATTAAAAGTTTTAAAATGATTAGAAAGATGGTTGAAGTTATAATATGTGTAATAAGCCTAGAGAGAGAGAGAGAGAGAGAGAGAGAGAGATAATGAAAAAAAAAAACAATTGAAGAAAAAAAGGTATAATTAGTTGTTGTTGGCTGACGGCATTGCTAATGGCACACAAAATAATAATAAAGAATAATATAATTGATTAATGTTGAAATATTTTATAAACATTGTTGGAAAAGCGATCCACGAACCTCTGCGGGGAGCATTGGAGGATCGACCAATCAACGGCCGCGGTGGCGCTGCGGTCGACGTCAAGATATTTAGTCTTTGTCCCTCGCCCTTCCTATATAGACTTGCCTTTAAAATGTTGCTACTTTAACATTTTGTTTTAAGTTACTTTGTTTAATAAATAATCTTTTTATTCCTTGATTCAATCTCAAACTTCAACAGGTTATGGGCCCAGCACGCTTCCACTGCGCCTAAAAGGATTAACCGCCAGCAGTGAGTAAGCCTTTGTTTTGCTCGAAGTTTAGGCGTCAACCGCCAACCATAACCCTAGTTTCGTTTTGTCGTTGGCCGATTCCAAGACAAAGAAGATGAGCGAAGATTGTCTTTCAAGGATTAAAGTTTTTAATGGTGAAAACTTTTCACTATGGAAATTCCAATTCAGGCTTCTTATGGAACAACAAAAATTACTAGAATTATTGGAAGGCTTAGAAATAAAGCCGAATATTGTTTCCTCCGACAGTAACTCTGAAAGTTCACTACAGAATTGGAAATCAAAGGACGTTAAGGCAAGGATGTTATTATCACAGGCAATCGAATTAAAGTTTCTTCAGCCCCTGATGAACTGTACTTCCGCTTCACAAATGTGGCAGAAATTACTTGCTATTCATGAACAAAAATCCGAATTTACTATTGGCCTACTTTGGCAACAATTCTTCGATGCACGATTGACATCGGAAACAATAAGTGATTACATAGCAAAAATTGAAAATATTTTTGCACAAATTTCACAAATGGGCGGAACCATAACGGAAGATCAAAAGGTAGCAAAAATTGTAAATACTTTGCCTTCGAGTATGCGCTACTTTGTTGCAGCGTGGGAATCGTTAGATCCGAAAGCTCAAACTCTTAACAATTTAACTGCAAGACTTTTGATTTAAGAAACCAGGAATCAACAAAGCGGTTCTTCTAAACAAGATGAGGCCTTATTACACAGGCAAGCACGAACGAAGCCTAAAGATACACAACGTTCTTTTCAAGATGCCAAGAAGAACACTAAATGCCACTATTGTCACAAAATTGGACATTGGAGCCGCGAATGTAGAAAAAGATTAGCTAATGAGAAAAATAAATCCAAAAATCTTCATGATTCAAAAGGAAGTTCAAGTGATTATGGACTTATTTTGTGCAATAATCAAGTAGAGCCCAATGATATTTGGTATGCTGACAGCGGTGCAAGCTGCAGCATGACATTTCGACGAGAGTGGTTCAAGACCTACACGCCGTTCACCGGTGATCATCCAATCTACTTGGGAGACAACTCGACACTACTTGCAGAAGGCATGGGAGACATCGAGATTCAAGCCTACGTCGACGGTGGATGGTACAATACGTACATAAGAAATGTGCTCTACTCGCCGCAACTAAAGAAAAATTTGTATAGCCTTTCTACGTCCACAAGAAGAGGATTCAACGTCATTATCAAACATGACAAGCTACAGATCTTCATGGATAATGACCTAAAAGCCGTAGGAGTGCGTCATGACGGCCTCTACAGGATGCTCTTCAAGGTTACGTCATCATCATCACAAGGATACATCACCAGCGAGAACAAGCTTCAGTTGTGGCACGAGAGACTTGCGCATCTTCCAGTTGCTACACTTCGAGAGATGGCGACCAAAGGATTGGTGGATGGTCTGCAGCCTCAAGATTTAGAGGGAGAATTTTTCTTCTGTGAAGGATGCCAACTTGGAAAAGCCCATAGAAAGTCGTGCTATCCCTCAGATGGCAAAAACTACCAGCTAGGTGAGTTTATTTATGCTGATATTTGTGGCCCAATGCAGACTCAATCATTAAGTAAATATCTGTATTTCTGCTTATTTAAAGATTACTTTAGTGGTTATCGCCATATTTATTTTATTAAAAACAAATCAGATGTGCTAGATATATTCAAAGAATATGCTACTCTAATCTATACTCAAACTGGAAATAAGATAAAAGTTCTTAGGACTGATAATGCGCTAGAATTCAAAAGCGATAATTTTGCAGATTTATGTAAAAGATTTGGGATAATTCACGAGTTCACTGCACCTTATGTGCACGAACAGATAGGACGTATAGAAAGAGACAATCGTACGATTGTGGAAGCAGCCAGGTCCATGCTAAATTCACGAAATCTTCCAGGATTTTTTTTGGGCTGAGGCATGTAACACAGCATCTTATATTCTAAATAGAAGTGCGACTAAGCAAACCCCTGGAACGACACCTTATGAACTTTTCTTTGGCACAAAGCCTAATGTAGCTAACTATAAAATATTTGGCTGTAATGCTTATATGCATATTCCCAAAGAAAACCGTAAAAAGTGGGATAATAAATCGATAAAACTTATGTTTTTAGGTTATGAGAATACAAGCAAAAATTTTAGATTATGGGATTGGAAAACTAGAAAAATAAGAATTTCTAAAGATGTCACATTCGATGAGAAAGCTACTCCAGATAGAGAATCTACCAAACCAAAAGAAATAATATTTCAGATTAACAGCGCTCCGGATGAATCACCAGTTGCGACAGCAAACATTCCAGTGCAGGAAATGCCGCCAGTATCCGATATCAGTTCGCATCCAATGATAACACGCTCTAAAGTTTCGAATAGCCAATGTAACTTTGCGCTCGCTGATGAACCCAGTAACTATATAGATGCAATAACGAGTTCAGATTCAGAAAGATGGAAATTAGCCATGGATGAAGAGATTGATGCATTAAATAAAAATAAAACATGGACTTTAGAACGTTTGGCAGATGGTCATAAACCTATCGGTTGTAAATGGGTTTATAAAATTAAAACAGAGTCCGATGGTACAATTCAACGGTTCAAAGCCAGATTAGTTGCAAAAGGCTATTCTCAAATCAAAAATGTTGACTATTTCGATACGTTTAGCCCAGTAGTTAGGTATGATTCGTTACGCATTCTTTTATCACACGCTGCTTCTGAAAGGATGTTTCTTAAGCAATTCGATGTAAAGCCAGCTTTTCTCAATGGCGAATTAGAGGAACTTGTTTATCTTGAACAACCAGAAGGCTACAAGAGAGATGATAATAGCTGCTATAGATTACATAAAAGTCTGTATGGTCTTAAACAATCTTCTAGAAATTGGAATAAGAAATTTACCAATTTTTTGAATAGCCATAATTTCAAAACATCAGACGCCGACCCGTGCATTTTCATTGGAACACCCAATGATTCAAATGTTATCTTAGCTCTCTATGTTGATGATGGAATTATTCTATCTAAAGATAAAGAGGCAATAGCTATTATAATGGATGAGTTAGAACACGCATTTGATATTACATCTGGAAGTGTTAACTTTTTTGTTGGGCTACAAATAGAGCAGTCAGAAGATAGGGCAAGTATTTTCATTCACCAGTCATCATATATTGACAAAATTTTGAGTAAATTTAATATGGCTGACTGTATTCCTGCTTCGGTGCCTATGGATCCTTCTGTCATCTTAACAAAGCAGGACTGTCCTACTCCAGAACAAAAGGAAAAGATGCCTAAATTCCCTTTTCGAGAAGCTGTTGGATCCCTTATGTTTGCATCATGTGTTTCACGTCCAGATATCACTTATTCAGTTTCACAAGTGAGTAAATTCCTAGAATATCCAGGACCTGCACATTGTACAACAGTGAAGAATATTTTCCGTTATCTGAAAGGCACTCCACACATGGGAATTCTCTTCACTGGACAAGACCAACTTGTTGGCTACTCTGATAGTGATTTTGCTCGTGATGTTGACTCCAGAAAAAGTACGACTGGTTATGCCTTCATGATGAACGGAGGAACTGTTTCTTGGGCAAGCCAACGACAACCAATTATCGCACTTTCAACCACCGAAAGTGAATACATCGCTGCCTGCAGTGCTGCTAAGGAATTGATTTGGATCAGAAGACTTCTACAGGGCATCGGCTGTGATATTACTAAAGAAACTGAACTTTATATCGACAACCAAGCAGCAATAAAACTTGTTGAAAATCCAGTATTCCACAAACGAACGAAACATATTGATGTTCGCTACCACTTCATTAGATCCAAACATGAAGAAGGTGAACTTAAAGTGCATCATGTTTGCAGCTCAGAACAGCTAGCTGATATAATGATTAAACCTCTTCCACGAAACAAATTCCACTACTTAAGAGGTCTACTGAACATTTTGGATCGAGAGGGAGTGTTGGAATAGCGATCCATGAACCTCTGCGGGGAGCATTGGAGGATCGACCAATCAACGGCCGCGGCGGCGCTGCGGTCGACGTCAAGATATTTAGTCTTTGTCCCTCGCCCTTCCTATATAGACTTGCCTTTAAAATGTTGCTACTTTAACATCTTGTTTTAAGTTACTTTGTTTAATAAATAATATTTTTATTCCTTGATTCAATCTCAAACTTCAACAAACATCTAAAGTTATATTAATTTAAATAGTGTGAAGAAATGTCGGTAATCGTTTCACAAAACAATGATGCGAAATTCGGTAGAAGAATTCGCAGTGATGATTCTTTTGTGGGCTGTTGCAAGGATTTAAATCAGATCACTAAATAGCAGAAAGGAGAGGGTAAAAGTCTCCTTCAAACTAACTTTATTAAAACATGTTAAAAGGACAAAGGAAAACACCCAACTGGTCAGCAGCAGACCAGGCCGTGCTCTCTTCCTTTGTTGGCGGCTGGCGTCGCTGGGGCTTGTTTGTTTACAGTCACCCGAGCCGTCTGGACGACGTCCCGAAGTGGATCTCCATTATTCTACAAATAGCATTGGGGCAGGTAAAATGAAGAACTTAATGAATTTATAATAAAAATGCTTTTGCCATAAATCGATTGAGTAGTTAATTCAGTGCGGAAAAAAAACGGAGATAGTGTTACATTAACAGAGTTTGTAGAGAAAATTCTCCTACCAGATGGATGATGTCTTGGATGGGTCTTGTGGAGTGCGCTGCGATGAGGCCTGGTGATCACTTTTTGCGGTGGTTGCCATTGGACATCGTCGGTACTGGTTGGCGGGGCAATGCCAGGATTCCTCGATGGATCTTGTCTGCTTGTTCGAGCCGATGGAAGAAGGTTCTCGTGGCGCAGGAATTGGCGATGGGGGCGATGATGACCTCTTCGGTGCGAGGTACGGCTAGTCCTCGCATGGCGTCTTTGAGATGGTCTACTGGATCGTCAAGGTGGAGGTCAAGTAGAAGAAGCATCCACACGAATGCGCCGTTGACCACAGGTGTCTCTGTCATCCTCTGCATGCCGCTGTCCTCAGTAATCCTGTCGACTTTCTGTAATATTGTTTCGAATGTGATCCTGCCGACGTATGGATAAGCTGGCAGTCGTGTACGTGAGGCGAGTGTTGATGTTCTTCCCACACGCGGACAACAAGAAGCAAAGGCAGGGCTGGATGTTAGCACCGAGAGTGTTCGGGGACAGCTCACGGGATAGAGGTAGAGGCCATGACACAAACTTGGATGCTTATCACCGAGACATGGCGAGAGAGACCGTGTGAGAGAGAAGCCGTATGTCGATGGCCATACCCTAGAACATCTGCTGACCCCTGCCCAAACCTGCCCTGTTTTCAGGGGTCGTCTATAAAGAGTCCCTGGGGGCCCACATAGGCTGGGCATTGGCTTTTTCCTCCCCTCTGTCCCTGCCACCAGCTGACAGAACACTCTTTGGATCTTTATTTTGACGTCAACATTTTTAATTTACATACAAATAGGGGTTTACAGGTATTATTAATAAAGATATAGCATATATACAAAATAAGGGGGTGGTAGCAAATAGAAACGGTGTACATTTCACTAGAAGGGTAGGATATTTTAAGATATCGGCTCTAACTAATTGGGAGATATGTGACATATACTAAAAGTGTCATTATTATACAGTTTTAAAATATACGATAAATATGTAATTAAAGATGGATAAATTTCACTTTTGGAATTTACTATGTATTAAGATACTAGTTAACACTCTAGTCAAGTTTTGAATTGTTCTTCTTCAAGAAAATATGTAATTCTACCAGAGCTTTATTTATAAACATTTTGACATGAATATGGAAGTAACAAGCACTATTTAGACAGTTTCCATATTTAATGACGTGAGAAGTGAAATTCGCCCAAACTAAGCAAAAAAAACCTGGTTTTAGGAGTTTGTATTCGTCAAAAGTGATGATTTTCTTTTTTGGAAATCTTCCTGAACAGAACTAAACATCTGTTCTCTATAATCCTACAGATTCCTTCAATCAAATAATCCCATTTTGCATATACATTATAGGCTATATTATACTGGTGGAATAGGTACATGAATTCCAACATGAAAAGCAGTTCAACTTTGCATTTACAAATGTGCCAGAGCCCCGTTTGGTTACCTGCACTCGCTGGTGGGGTTGAACTTTTGCAAGAATCGGGGGGCATTGGAGCATTTTCAGAAAATTAAGTGCCCAATGCGGGAATCGAACCCTGGTCGTAGCGGTCGAAAACCAACGGTTTAGACCATCCTTCCACCGACCGACTCTTTATTATTATCATAGCTGCCTGTAACAATGTTTTCAAACTTGGTTTATGTAATGGATAAATCACATATATGGACATTATTTCTTTTGTGTGATCGAACAAATAGAGAACAATCATAAAGTAACCAACACTGTAAAGATATTTTTTTAAAGAAGACAGTGTTGTCAGATATCATATTCAATATTTTAACTGAATAAATGTCATATTTTGTGCACATCAGTTACTAAAAACAAAATATACACAACATTTTAAATATTCATTACAACTGATATAAAACCTACTACGAGAAACGACATATAAATAGAAAAAAATGGGACTAAGGAAGCATACTGTTATAGAGGGAGCTAGACCATAATTAAAACTACTCTATTTCCATATTTGATGTTATATTTGTTAGAAAGACTTTGAGGCCATTCAGGGAACACATGTAATTTGGCTGGATAACTCAGGTGGCTTCTTGAGACGGGGTCTAAAAACTCTTTTCTTCATTTGACAGGCTTATAAAAAAAGCATTTTTTTATTGAATATATTTTTAATATTTGAAATTTAAAAATCCCTTAAGAATGGTGAACAAAAGTTTAATTTTAATCACAGGACTTCATCGATGTTGCTGGAGTTAGTTATTTAAGAAATGGTTTCCGTTTTATTACATAATAGCTCAAGATATGTGTAAAACTTTAAGGTTATATATATAAAATATGTTGGAAAATTCGAGAGAAATGTAATTTCATATAGAAAAAGTGGGCACCTCTTTACCACAAATCGATCGAAGATGCGCTAAATTTTGTGTACATAAAATATCTGCTTTAATGGAGGTGGAAAATACATAAGCTCAGAGTGTTGAGATGATCAAATAACATCTCTTGATCAACCAAAGTTTTCTGAGAGTTGAGCGCCATCTATCGGAATAAATACTAACTGATTAGTGATGTTTTATTTTCTAAAATTGGCGAAAATATTTTATATTCAAGGAAATGTATAGCAGCATCTTGATGGAAGTTTTAGATAGCAACACATTGACTAGAGCCAACAGCTGGAAGAACGTAACTGGATGGCTTTCTTTTTAGGTCCAAATATAGTTGCGCAATTTATAAAACTAAAAATAATAAAGACTATTAATTGGTATTTATTCTGATAGGTGGCGTTTGTTCCATCAGCAGCGTTTAGTTACATAATAAGTAAATGCTTTTTCTTAATCCTGACCCTTAAATTTCTTATGAACTATTGTTTGCGCTTCATTGTGTAACTAATGATTATTTCAATAGAAAGACTTTCTCTCTGTTAAATTGGACGCTTAAAGTTACGCGACATATAAGAACGGACAGTCTCTGCTAACTATAAGATCCAGGTCGGTGACAAAGCTATGACATTAGGTGATACAAATTAAGAAATCCCACTTGGAGATCATGGCTTCAGGCTACGGCCTTCATTAGTCCACTGTGGGTTTGTATTTTATGAGATCCACAATGATTTAAATAATATTATAAATTGACCAGATATGCCTGGCAAGAAGTACACCACAGCTCCCTACAGTAAGTCTGGTAGCCAGTACAACACAGCAATCTACAGTTATTCTGGTAGCCAGTACAACACAGCTCCCTACAGCTAGTCTGGTAGCCAGTACAACACAGCTCCCTACAGTTAGTCTGGCAGCCAGTACAACACAGCTCCCTACAGTTAGTCTGGTAGCCAGTACAACACAGCTCCCTACAGTTAGTCTGGTAGCCAGTACCACACAGCTCCCTACAGTTAGTCTGGTAGCCAGTACAACACAGCTCCCTACAGTTAGTCTGGTAGCCAGTACAACACAGCAACCTACAGTTAGTCTGGTAGCCAGTACAACACAGCAACCTACAGTTAGTCTGGTAGCCAGTACAACACAGCTCCCTACAGTTAGTCTGGTAGCCAGTACCACACAGCTCCCTACAGTTAGTCTGGTAGCCAGTACAACACAGCTCCCTACAGTTAGTCTGGTAGCCAGTACCACACAGCTCCCTACAGTTAGTCTGGTAGCCAGTACCACACAGCTCCCTACAGTTAGTCTGGTAGCCAGTACCACACAGCTCCCTACAGTTAGTCTGGTAGCCAGTACCACACAGCTCCCTACAGTTAGTCTGGTAGCCAGTACAACACAGCTCCCTACAGTTAGTCTGGTAGCCAGTACAACACAGCTCCCTACAGTTAGTCTGGTAGCCAGTACAACACAGCTCCCTACAGTTAGTCTGGTAGCCAGTACCACACAGCTCCCTACAGTTAGTCTGGTAGCCAGTACCACACAGCTCCCTACAGTTAGTCTGGTAGCCAGTACCACACAGCTCCCTACAGTTAGTCTGGTAGCCAGTACAACACAGCTCCCTACAGTTAGTCTGGTAGCCAGTACAACACAGCTCCCTACAGTTAGTCTGGTAGCCAGTACCACACAGCTCCCTACAGTTAGTCTGGTAGCCAGTACAACACAGCTCCCTACAGTTAGTCTGGTAGCCAGTACCACACAGCTCCCTACAGTTAGTCTGGTAGCCAGTACCACACAGCTCCCTACAGTTAGTCTGGTAGCCAGTACAACACAGCTCCCTACAGTTAGTCTGGTAGCCAGTACAACACAGCTCCCTACAGTTAGTCTGGTAGCCAGTACAACACAGCTCCCTACAGTTAGTCTGGTAGCCAGTACAACACAGCTCCCTACAGTTAGTCTGGTAGCCAGTACAACACAGCAACCTACAGTTAGTCTGGTAGCCAGTACAACACAGCTCCCTACAGTTAGTCTGGTATCCAGTACAACACAGCTCCCTACAGTTAGTCTGGTAGCCAGTACAACACAGCAACCTACAGTTAGTCTGGTAGCCAGTACAACACAGCTCCCTACAGTTAGTCTGGTAGCCAGTACAACACAGCTTCCTACAGTTAGTCTGGTAGCCAGTACAACACAGCTCCCTACAGTTAGTCTGGTAGCCAGTACAACACAGCAACCTACAGTTAGTCTGGTAGCCAGTACAACACAGCTCCCTACAGTTAGTCTGGTAGCCAGAACAACACAGCAACCTACAGTTAGTCTGGTAGCCAGTACAACACAGCTCCCTACAGTTAGTCTGGTAGCCAGTACAACACAGCTCCCTACAGTTAGTCTGGTAGCCAGTACAACACAGCAACCTACAGTTAGTCTGGTAGCCAGTACAACACAGCTCCCTACAGTTAGTCTGGTAGCCAGTACAACACAGCAACCCACAGTTAGTCTGGTAGCCAGTACAACACAGCTCCCTACAGTTAGTCTGGTAGCCAGTACAACACAGCAACCTACAGTTAGTCTGGTAGCCAGTACAACACAGCTCCCTACAGTTAGTCTGGTAGCCAGTACAACACAGCTCCCTACAGTTAGTCTGGTAGCCAGTACAACACAGCTCCCTACAGTTAGTCTGGTAGCCAGTACAACACAGCAACCTACAGTTAGTCTGGTAGCCAGTACAACACAGCAACCTACAGTTAGTCTGGTAGCCAGTACAACACAGCAACCTACAGTTAGTCTGGTAGCCAGTACAACACAGCAACCTACAGTTAGTCTGGTAGCCAGTACAACACAGCAACCTACAGTTAGTCTGGTAGCCAGTACAACACAGCAACCTACAGTTAGTCTGGTAGCCAGTACACCACACAACTCTACATTTTGTCTGGTAGCCAGTACAACACATCTCACTTTGGTTGTTCTGGAAGCCTGAACACTAGAGCACCCTGTAATTAGACTTGTAGCCAGTACTTGAACGCACCCAAAGACCATGTCTGAAAACGTTGTCTGTTTTAGGCGCTATATACAGGAATTTTCCATTGTATTCTACATTCACTTTTGTGTTTATCAGCGTTTAAATAATAATTCTAGTGTATATATTTGTTCATTCAGATGAAACAATAGATTTCTAATACAACGTTTCGGTTTATCTTGATATAATTTATGTGTAAATCACTAACTTATCTCTCTCAAGATTCGACAGACTGAAAACCTACTCCTCTCCCTGAAGTTATCTTTGATTTATTTGTTTGTACTGTTAATAATAGACGGATAATATTTTAGGGTTTGCCCGAATCTCTTTTTCTAAATTTAAAGATTTGATTAAAAAAAGAGCACGATCAGTACACAATACTCATGATATTATGTCACTGTGATATTTTCTTCAGACTAATGGAAAACCCGACAGATGAGTCAAAATTATCATAAATTGATAGATGTTTGAAATAAATGCTAAGAATTCGAGTATATTCTCGAGTTGAGACAAAGCCAACTGAAAATTATTGGTGCTAAATTCTGTTTGTGTGTATTTTTCCAGAGACTGATTGATGAAATAAAGACGTGCATCAAAGTTAACACAAGATGGGCGTAGTTTATTACTACTTTCCTTTATGGTCTTATTAAATTTGTTTCAAAGCACGTGGGTGCGTGATTTCGTAGTGCTTTAAATTCCAATGTTACTAAATAGTGATGCTTCTCTCTCTCTAGAAGGTACAAAGATTCCAGCGTCCAAGTTATGCGTCCTTCACCTGATCCTTCTACGATTGTGCACCTGACCAACGATGGATTTTTCCCTGCAGACATCGCTCGCCGGCTGAATATCACTTCAGAGTTATTTGGAGGATTGTGAAGCAACATTTTGGAGTGTTTCTGGCCTTCCAATAACAGCCAAAACTTTGAAAACACGGGCAATCACCACGAAGAGGATTGCCCAAATTGACGGCATTAGTAAAATTTGAATCTTTTTAACCTCAGAACCTCAAGAGAAAGAGTACAGAGTGTTGTAAAAACGCAACCTTTGACATCGCAACTATAGTCCTTACAGTGGAATAACTCACTACCACATTGTAATGAAGAATAGACTGGCCTATGCAAATAAGTTGCTTCTAAGGATTCAAACGTGCCGTTTTACGACGTCGTGTGGAAGAACGAGAAAATTTGAAAGTTGCAGTCATCACAAGTCAGCTGCTGTCTCCAGTAAACGTGGCGTGTACACGAGGCCCCAGTTCCCGAAGTATGCCTATTGGTCTGAGACGAAATACTTTTGAGTACACATTGATAAATTGTTTCAATATAGACTAACAATTCTGCTGTCATTTTGTGGAACCCTCTGCTTCCAACAACGGTCGCTATTTTGTACTCTATCAAGAATGATCCCCTGATCACGGTTCCAAGTTGACTGCCCCTGTAGACAGTAGCATCTTTCTGGGTACTTGAGCAAAGACAAACTCTGAACCCGATGGTGTTATTTGAAGAAAAATTTCCATTCTTCTATATATGAAAATTCGAAACTACTATAGACGCGTATGATTCTTTCAAAAATAAAACAATTTCTACTGCCTTTACTGAAATGGAAAAATTAATGGTAGAGCCTGGCTCATCAGTGGTGAACTCTCCCAGCGGTTTCGCCAGTTTAATCTACCATACCGCTTTTATATTGCATTTTTCGATCTTCCTTATTGAGGCTAAACTCTTGGAATGGGTATTTTAGATTAACTACGGACATAAACTATTCCATTGCAGTTAAGGGCTGCAGAAATTGTTTTATATTTAAAATAATCATACGCGTCTATAATAGTTTCGAATTTCCATAAGAGATGGCGCGCTAATGCATCATAATTAAATTGTTCTAATAAAAGACACAAATTGATGTTTGCTGAAGATCGATTGCTCAAAGCATATTATATATTTATAATTGCATGTATTTATGCTGTTCTCAAAGCTTATGTCCATAGTTCATCTAAAATACCCACTCCAAGAGTCTATCATCAGTATCACTATAAAAGGAAGATCGAAAAATGCAAAATACCAACGGTATGGTAGATTAAACTGGCGAAACTGCTGAGAGGGTTCACCACTGGTGAGCCAGGCCATCCCATTAATTTTTCCATTGCAGTAAGGGCAGTAGAAATTGTTTAATTTTTAAAAGAATCATACCCGTCAAAAATAGTTTCGAATTTTCATAACAGATGGCGCGCTAATGCATAATAATAATTCCTCTCCTTACCCAAGTGAATTCGCAGAATCGAGAATGGGCCAAGATCTACATCAACTACCAGCGGCCCACAATGGAGTCATCACCAAACATCTCCAGGCTTGCAACAAAGATGAGGGAGCCATTTCAAAATATTCCCTAAATAAATTGTTTAGGTAACATGTCAGAGTTATATATACTTTTTAATTTTACAAAATGATTTATTTCACCTAGTTATTACAAAAGGTTTTGAAGACAATTAGTTTCCTCAGCTACCCTGTAGATTAATTTTAAGAATTGAATTTCTATACAAAAACTATTGAATTAAATATTGAAATATGGAAAGCCTAGCTAATCAGTGAACTTTTCAAGTGAATCTATCATTTTATTTACAGGTAGCTACTTGTATGTATGGGCATGATCATATAATCTTCTTTTTAAAGACGACAGGAAGTTTACAAAATAAAACAATGGAAACTTCCGTGACAGTAAGAATATAAGAAGAGATTTGTGTAAATCAGCTAGATGACCAAGACAAAGTTCTAGTAAGCATCTATACTCAATGCTACTTATCAAAAGTTGTAGCAAAACTCTGAGAGAATGTTCATCATCTTCAGTTTCAGGTGATAGGGATATATGTGGCCATGATAATCATGGTGGGAAGAAGTAGGCGACTGCTTTTACTGTAAGTGCCCCACATGTCTACACATGTGAAGAGCAATTCAACTCTGTGCCAGAGCCCCGTTTGGTTAGTTGTACTCGCTGGTGAGATAGGACTTTTGTAAGAATAGGGGGCCATTAGAACAGATATTGGTAATGATATACCCATATTAGTCGTATGGTGCCAAGTTTTTTATGAGGGTGTTTAGACAGAAATATATCGGGAAAATTTAGAGTTGTCAAAATTCATAAAATATATATTTTTCATTTTGAACCTAAAGCTGACAGTCATATGACTTTACGAGTTGTGTACTATTAGGTGTGAATCTGAATTGTGAGAAATATCAAAATTTTTATGTACTTTTGACTTTTTTAAGAAGTTAGGACCAATACTTCGCGACAATCCCTGATATATGGACATATATTATATATCATCTTTATTGACTCAGTAAGTTTTCATATTTAAATCCCAAATTCCACTGTAATATAACAATGGTGATGTGGAGTTAAGATAAAGTTAGTTACCTAGGACTAAATTACTTCAATTGTAGTCCTCTAAGAGCCAACTAGCCCTATACGCCATGGCCGCTATGTTCGCTATCGTCCTCCTGCTCCTCCTCCAAGGAGCCACCCCCATGCCCCTCCCGCGAAACGACCACCGCCAAGAAGACGTCATCGACGTCGGAGGCCCTCCAGTCCCGGAGGTCCTGGGCAGCTTCGAGCTGACCCTGCTAGAGGTGGCCGCGGTCTCCTACCTGCTGGTAGTCTGGTACCTGCTGCTCCGCCGTCGCCGCCGAGCGATGTCCGCCCACCGCCAGATGAGGGCCGCCCTCCGCCACCGCCATCCCCACTGGCCCTGAAGTCCTGGGACCCTGGCCCGCAGAAGAATCTTCTTCTTTGTATATATTATATATCTATATATTTCTCGTCGTGATGTTTGATGTAATAAATATGATGTTGTGCTGTGAAAAATCTTGGCTTTTTATTAACAAATTCCAATACATAATTGGTAGTAAAGGATAAAGTTAACCAAAAACAGTTCCTATAGTACATTAAGATATTTTTCTAATGAGAACAGGTCCTGACTGTGGACTTTGTCCATCCTCCTCTACGTGACACAAGTGTTTTTTTTTTTTTTCATAAAATGATCCATGCGTGGTCGTCTCAGCACCAAAACATCTCTGTGTAAATGGTAAACAGGCGACCATTTTTCCCTCCATTCACCTTTGATTGATAATTTCATTGTAACTGACTGGATAAACAATGTAGGTAATGTACCAGATCAACAGGCAAATCAAGAACTAGCCATCTCCTGCTTGTACAACTAGAAGTTTGTGACAGGTTTTGCCATTTATTTCAATAAATATCAATTAATCTGTAACAGAGCTCATGTAACCAGATGTGTTCCCAGGTTGGAAGAGGGTCTCAGACCGGAAAATAGAAGTATAAATAAGCATTGGTGGATAGGAATGATAGATTTCTAATTAAACGTTACAGTTTATCTTTATAGAATTTATATGTGAATCCCCAACTTACCTCTCTCAAGATTCGACAGACTGAAAACATACTCCTCTTCCTGAAGTTATATTTGATTTACTTGTTTGTACTGTTAATAATAGACGGCCAATTTTTCGGGTTTTTCCTAATTAATTTTTTTAAATTTATAGATATGAAAAAAAAGCACGATCAGGACACAATACTATTATGGCATTGTGATATTTTCTACAGACTGATGGAAAAACCGACAGATGAGTCAACGTTATAAAAAATTGATAAATCTTTGAAAAATATGCTAAGGAATTGAATCTATTTTCAAGTTGAGACAAAATCAATAGGAACTTATTGGTGCTAAATCCTGTATGTATGTTTTCTTTGGTATGATTGAGATGAAAGACAGACATGCTTCAAAGCTAATATAGGATAGATTAAATTTATTACCTTTTTAATTAATGGTCTTATTAAACATGTTTCAAAGCACGAGGGTGTGTAATTTCGTGGTACTTTAAATTCTAATGTTACTGAATAGTGACACTTGTCTCGCCAGCTGAATATCACCTCAGAGTTATTTGGAGGATTGGGAAGCAACATTTTGGAGTGTTTCCGGCCTTCCAATAACAGCCAAAACTTCGACAACACGGTCAATCACCACGAAGAGGATTGCCCAAATTGACGCAACAGGTAAATTTTGAATCTTCATGACCTCAGAACCTCAAGAGAGAGAGTGCAGTGTTGTGAAACGCAACCTTTGACATCGCAACTATAGTCCTTACAGTGGACTCACTGTACCACTCACTACCACACTGTAATGAAGAAAATACTGGCCTATGCAAATAATTTGCTTCTAAAGATTCGGGCGTGCCGTTTACGACGTCGTGTGGAAGAACGAGAAGAGTTGAAAAGTTGCAGTCACCACAAGTCAGCTGCTGCACCCAATAAACGTAGCGTGTACACGAGGACCCAGTTCCCGAAGTATGCCTATTGTTCTGAGATGAAATTACTTCTAAGTACACATAGATAAATTGTTTCAAAATAGACTCCCAATTCTGCTGTCATTTTGTGGAACCCTCTTCTTCCAACAACGGTCGCAATTTTGTGCTCTATCAAGAATGGTCCCTTGATATCGGTAGCAAGTTGACTGCGCCTTTTGTCAGTAGCATCTTCCTGGGTACTTTAAAAGACAATATAGCCATCAAACTCTAAAGTCGATTATGTTATTTGAAGAAAATGTTCCATTCTTCTACCTACAAAAGTAAGTCGCAGAATCGAGAATGGGACGAGATCGACGTCAACTACCAGTGGCCTACAAGGGAGTTATCACCAAATATCTCCAGGCCTGAAACAAAGCTGAGGGAGCCATTTCAATATATTCCCTAAATAAATTGTTTAGTTAACATGTCTCGAAGTTATATATACTTTTAATTTTACAAAATAAGTTCATTTCATGGAGTTATTACAAGAGGTTTTGAAGACAATAGTTTCCTCAGCTCACTACCATGTAGATCAATTTTAATAAGTTCAAGAATAAAACCTCTATTGAATTGAAATATAGAAAGCCTAGCTAATCAGTGAACTTTTCAAATGATTCCATCAGTTCAATTTACAGGCGGCTACTTGTATGTATGGGCATGATCATATAATCTTCTTTTTAAAGACGACAGGAAGTTTACTCCATGAAACAATGGAAACTTCCGTGACAGTAAAAATATTAGAAAATATTTGTGTATATCAGCTAGATGGTCAAGATAAAGTTCAGAAAAGCCAATTTCTATACTCACAGCTACTAACCATTTCAGTTGATGGGGATATTAGTGACGATATACCCATATTAGTCGTAGGATGCCAAGTTTATATATATATATATATGAGCGTATTTAGACAGAAATATATTGGCAAAATTTAAAGTTGACAAAATTCAAAAAATATTTTTAAAATATGTTTTCATTTTGGACCTAGAGCTGACTGTCATGTGTTATGACTTCACGAGTTGTGTACTATAAGGTGTGAATCCGACTTTAGAGAAATACCAAAATTTTTGAACTACTTTTAAGTTTTTTTTAGAAGTTGGGACCAATACTTCGCGACAATGCCTGATATCAGGACATATATTATATATCATCTTATATGACTTAGCAAGCTATTCTATTTAAATCCCACATTCCACTATAATGTAACAATGGCTGATGTGGAGTTAAGATAAAGTTAGTTACCTAGGACTGATTCACTTCAATTGTAGCCCTCTAAGTGCCAACAAGCCCTATACGCCATGGCTGCGATGTTCGCTATCGTCCTCCTGCTCCTCCTCCAAGGAGCCGCCCCCATGCCCCTGCCGCGAGCTGATGTTCGCCAAGAAGACGTCATCGACGTCGGAGGCCCTCCAGTCCCGGAGGTCCTGGGCAGCCTCGAGCTGACCCTTCTAGAGATGGCCGCGATCTGCTACCTGCTGGTAGTCTGGTACCTGCTGCTCCGCCGTCGCCGCCGAGCGATGTCCGCCCACCGCCAGATGAGGGCCGCCCTCCGTCGCCGCCATCCCCACTGGCCCTGAAGTCCTGGGACCCTGGCTCGCAGAAGAATTTTCTTTGTATATATTTATATCTATATATTTTTTCGTCGTGATTTTTATGTAATAAATTTGATGTTGTGCTGTGAAAAATCTTGGCTTTTTATTAACAAATTCCATAACATAATTGGTAGTAAAGGATAAAGTTAACTAAAAACATTTCTTATAGTACATTTAGATATTGTTCTACTGAGAACAGATCCTGACTGTGAACTTTGTCAGAAAGTCCTTCTCCACGTGACACCTGGTCCACCGTTGTCCATCATACAATGGAATAGACAATACCAAGTTGGTTACATAGTTCTAAGTGGTATATACAGGGTGACCCAAAAGTCTTGCAAGACTTTAAAATCAATAACTCCGCGAATATTTGCGCTAGAGCAATGCGGTAAACTCCATTGTGCTCAGGATGTAATGGGGATGTTTATGGGAAATAATGAAGACTTGTCGCATTGCGACATTTGGCTATGGTGATAATTAATAAAGTGATATTGATATTATTTGTTTATTTAAAATTCCACTCAAGAAACTGGTTAACGGAACTTTGCAGTAATATTTGAATCGCAGGACTTCATCGATGTTCCCGCATTACGAAGGTATTAGTTAAGTCAAGGTTTTACTTTTCTTATAACTTTGTATAGATTCAAAAATGATGTTAGACGTTGAAGTCTATCATAAATTTGCAGGAGAACGTTCCAGTGGGCATCTTTTGTTTATTTGTTTTAACACAAGAAATCCAGCGTATCCAAAGAAAACATTACAATCTTGCAAATTTGATTTGATTATTCTTGTTTGATCTCATGGAGTGTTCAACTAATCAAGGGATTTATTTATACTTGAATGCCAGGAGGATGCCTTGATAAATGTTTACGTTAAAACAAATATTATATATGTTGTTGTTGTTGTTTCTTATCCCCTTGTGTAAAGATTACACGAATTCCATGAGTTCATGCTCCTCGAGCTGTTTTATGATGAGCAGCGGCCTCTCCCAAAGGTCCTGTTTAGTGCATCTAATGCAAGCCAAAATGTGTTCTGGAGCTGCAGGTGACAAGCTACATTTTGGGCAAGTGGGGTAGATTTTGTTATTATTTTCTATCTTCAATGGCTTGAGATGGCCTGTTCTAAATCTTGTTAGTGTTGTTTGATGCTGTCTATTTCTGATGTTTAGAGCTCCTCCTGGGTTCACTCCACTGTACCAACTGTGCTTAGGTGGGATCCTCCAGTTCTTGTTTATTTTTGTTTTGGCTACTGTTTCTATTTCTTTAAAAGTAAGTTTATTTTTCTGTGGCAAGGGTTCTTTTGTGCCTTTTTTCGCTAGAACATCAGCAGCTTCATTGCCTTCAATGCCAACATGTGAGGGTATCCATTGAAGGTGAATTTTTGAGGTTTTTGAGAGTTTTTGGAGATAACCAATTATGTTCCTGCTTACTTTGTCTCTGAGTTCCCCTGTGTGACTCAAGTGTTGTATGGCACTTCTACTATCAGTAAGAATCCAGATATCTTGATAATTAGTATTTCTGATGGATTTTAAGGCTTCATAGATGGCTATAAGTTCTGATCTGAAGACTGAGCAAAAATCTGGGTTTCTTCTGTTCATTTTCTCAATGCCATTTGTAGTTTTGATGAGACAGCCACTGCCAGTGTGTCCAACTCATCTCTGCTACCATCGGTATAAATAGTTATTGCATTTTTAGGAATGTTATTAATTATTTCTAATGATAATTGTTTTAAGTATTCTGGATTTTGGTATTGTTTGTTGGTGGGTTCATTTAAAGTGTCATTAAAAATAACATTTTGTAGTGGTTCGCATGGAGAAATTTTTTCTGCTAAATAATTTTTTTCTACTTTATATTTTAAAAATCCATTTCTTTTGGCCAGGTGGAGAGGACCTTCTTTTTTGAGTCTTAGATTGGATTCCCAATTAAGTATGTAATTGGAAGTTCTGTGTTTGTTTCCATAACTCTTGATTTTGTTTATATATTTTGGCAGATTGTAGCTTCTTCTATCCTTTAAGGGCATAATGTCTGCCTCGTAAAGTACAATATCGTTAGGGCAGGTATTTCGAAGACCTGTAATAATTCTAGCTGCACTTAGTTGTATCCTTTCCAGTGATTTTAGATTTGTTTCAGATGCTGTACCATAGATTTGATATCCATATTCCAGGATAGGTCTAATTAGAGACGTGTAAGTTAATTTTAGTGTGGTTGCATCGGCTCCCCACTCTCTTCCTGAAATATATTTCAGGATTTTTAGTCGGTCTCTTCCTTTTCTAATAACTTCTTCAATATGTTTACTGGAGTTAATTTCTGGATCCAGGGTGTAGCCAAGATATTTAGGATGTTTATTATATTGTAATTGTTGTTCTTTCAGAATAATTTTTGGCCTTATTTTGTATAGTTTCTTATCGGTAGTAAAAAGACAGGTTTCAGATTTTTGGGGGTTAAATTCTAATTTATGTTTATTAGCAAATTTTTCTAGGTGGAGAAGAGTCTTGTTCAAATCCCTTTCAGCTTTTTTCCAGTTAGTGTTACTGCTCCATAGAATAATGTCATCAGCGAAAAGTCCAATATTGGTTTTATGTGAAATTTTTTCTTCTATGCCTGAAATAAATAGGGTGAAGAGAGTTGGGCTAAGGACTGATCCTTGTGGTAATCCTTGGTACAATTTGAAGGTTTTAGATAGAGTTCCATTATATTTGACCCTGATGTATCTATTTTTAAGGAAATCATTTATCCAAGTGATAGCTTTTCCATCAATTTTGAAATGCTTGTA
This sequence comes from Cordylochernes scorpioides, assembly GCA_030710605.1. Taxonomy (NCBI): domain Eukaryota; kingdom Metazoa; phylum Arthropoda; class Arachnida; order Pseudoscorpiones; family Chernetidae; genus Cordylochernes; species Cordylochernes scorpioides. The sequence continues at coordinate 45,156,560 of CP092867.1, forward strand.
TAATTTTGTAATCAACCTGTTTTTCCATACTTTATCAAAAGCTTGTGTAAGGTCTAAAAAAGCAGCTATGGTGTGGCTAGTTGGTTTTCTGTTTTGTGCATCTTTTACCTTTTGTGTGAAAAATAAGAGTTGGTCTATTGTCCCATGTCCTTTCCTAAATCCATATTGTTCTTCTGGTAAGAGATTTCTTGTGTCAAGGTGGTAGGTAAGTCGTCTGAGTATAATTTTTTCCATTAATTTGCAGCAAATACTTGTGAGGGAGATAGGTCGGTAGTTTTTTGGGTCATCAGCAGATTTGTCAAGTTTTTTAATAGGAATTATTGTTGCAGTTTTCCAGTCTTGAGGCAATTTTCCAGTTTTCCAGGAGTTATTGAAAATATCAAGAAGTATTTCTTTGCCATTTTTGCCCAAGTTTGATATCATTTGGCCATGGATTCCATCTGGCCCAGGAGTCTTGTTTAGGTCAGTGTTTTCTAATGCATAATCTAGCTCTTTCATATTGATTTTTTCATGGAAAATATTATGAGTGCTGGTGAAATTTTTACAGTCATGAATAATCTTTCGGGCCTTTTTTTCAACTTTCTTATCTTTTATTTCGAATTTGATTTTACTACTTATTTGATATGAATTACCTAAAAGATTAGCAGCATTTTTGTCATTAGTTGCTGGGGTACCATCCGTATTCTTAATCATATTTGTGTTTTCAGTTTGTGGCTGGGCTCTGTCAATTTGTTTTGCCAAATGCCAAAGTTTTGTATTCGGGTTTCTTGGGTTCAGGTTTTCACAAGTTTGTTTCCATTTTTCCCTTTTCATATTTACGTATAACCTTTTTATTTTTGCATTCACAATGTTCAGTTCAGTTCTACAATTTGTTTGGTTTTGGGTGCACTTTTTTTGTAGTTCATTTCTTTTAGTTATAAGTGTTTGAATATCTTTTGCCTGGTGTGTATAATTTGGAATCCATTTCTTAATATTACCTCTTGGTATTGAAACTTTGGCTGCTTTAATAATGGTGTTTTTGAAAGATATCCAATTTTGTTCCAGATCTTTTATTCTAGTGGGTGCTTTTCTAAAGTCTTCATTGGTGTTTTTCTGGTAAAGATTCCAATTAGCCTTTTTGAAGTTCCAGAATTTTTCTTTAATTGAGCTGGTTTTGGTCTTGGTGCTAATTTCTATCAAAATAGGCAAATGATCACTTCCAATACTTTTTAATATTTGCCATTTGCATTTGTGGAAAATGTCAGGACTGGAGAAACTTATATCAAGTGCTTGTGCAGTATTATAGCTGTAGGAATGGTGGGTGGGATTCCCATCATTTAAGCACATGAAGGCATTGTCGTCAAATATGTTTGAAAGTATTTTGCCTCTTGGGTTTGGCATGGAACATCCCCATAGTTGATGTTTGGCATTAAGGTCACCTACAATAATTGTGTTGTCTGTAAGAAATTGAGCCATTGTTCCATCGTCAATAAGTTTATTGTTTGGTGGGTGATACATATTGAATATGTTGATGGTTTTGTTTTGACTGAGGTAGACTTTGATACCTTGGGCTTCGAGGTCTGATGTGTTTGGAATATTAATGGCTATGTCTTCATAGTACAAATTCTTGATTAAAAATGCAAGGCCACCCCCTTCTTTATTTCTGTCTTTTCTGAGGATATTATAGTTTTTATATTTGAGATTGTACTTTTCATTTAATTTGGTTTCCTGTAAGGCTATAATTTGTATCTTTTGTTTTTCAGCTATTTCCATTATTTCTTCTAATTTTATTTTTGTTGCTGTTGAGCACAATCCATTTATGTTGCACTGCAAAATTCTCAATTGCTTGGAAGCTGCAAAGTTAGAAGTTTGTGGAGACTGTATTATACTTATCGGACAGAACCCTCTACCTAAGTCCTGACCGCGCCCCTGTTTATTCTGCGCGACGGGCGATGCAGCATGCAAATCAACATCTGATCTCATGGAATGGGGTATAGGGGTGCAGCTTTCGTTGATCATGGCATTATGATCCAGGCACACTTTGGTGAAAGTCTGACTTTGCCTGTAGTTTGAGGCCGTTCCTAACATGGAAGCAGACGCCTTTGCTGCCGACTCTAACATGAGTACAGACGCAGCTCCTCCGTATCCCTGGAGTGGGACCCTTGCTGAGGTCTATCAACTGGGTCAGTTGAAGTCAGGATTTTTAAAGAGGTCTACTCCTCTTCTAACAATGCTGCTGTTGGTCCGCGACTGCTTATTCGTCAGAGTTATTCTGCTTGTTTCGCAGCTGACCTTCATATCTGAAGGTCGTTCCCCTATCCGCCACCTGGGGACGCGCCCTATAGCAGTCATATAATCCAAATATTAGAATTGTAAACTTACATTGAGGTACTGGCGCTGGAAATACTTGTCGTCCTCCACAAACTTGTTGTTCAGCCGATCTACTGTTCCAAAATACTGGTGCAGGCTGGCGTAGGTGTCCCCCAGGCCTGGAGGGGGAGGAGGGGCGGGGCCTACTACAGGAGGCGGAGACTTCTCAGGAACGGGGCGGGCCAAGCCTTGGGGTGGGATATCTCCGCCTCTCTGAACTTGTTGATACCACCTTCTTTGTTCCTCCCGCTGTATCAGCACGGGGGAACAGGAATCCCGCCCCGTGGGAGGAGATATATATATAGACCTATATATAGACCAGATATATATATTTTTGCTATTGGTTTATTATTTTTGATATACTGTGTTCCCTATAATATGTATTATCAAAAATTATTCTTCAGACTGCCTCACTATTGTATTGGATTGTTTTTTTTTTATTATATACTCTGCATTTACAAAAGAAGTCATTCTAGTGAACCTATGGACATAAGGTTATAGAGGTCTGAGAGGTGCACAGAAATATAATTACAGTTTCATAGTCCGACTTCCAAGTCGTTCCGCCAAGAGATCAACACCACAGAGGTCCGTACGTCTCTTGACCTCACGGACAATACAGCAGCTACAGTTTCATAGGGGATGATGTTATAACGATATTAGATAGAACTTAGCCTTTTTCTATAGAAGTTTTAAGGCAGAAATAGATCTTTACACTAAAAATGTGTAGTTCTATAAAGTGGCAAAAAGAGTTTTCTACTTTGATATCTGTAATTACTAATATTTGAATTTCACACAATAAACTGATCTTTGAATGTTCATACCAAAATTTTTGTATGGTATTTCACTCTTTTAAATAGGTTGGGCAATACTGATATCTTAAGACAAATACACAACACAACTGGAGGAATATCAACTGATGAGTTAGAAAGATATTCTAACCCATTTAGAATGGTAGAACAATGAAGATAAGACAGTTACCTAGGACTGATTCACTTCCATTATAGTCACATAAGAGCCAACGAGTCTAAGCAAAATGACTGCGATGATCCAGCTGATCACCTTCCTGTTCCTCCTGCGAGTTGCCAGCTCCATGCCAATATGGCGAACTGTCCGCCAAGTAGACGCCACCACCAACGGAGGCCCCCACGTCCCGGAGGTCCTGGGAAGCCTTGAGCTGACCATGCTGGAGTTGGCCGCGATCACGTACTTCCTGGTCGTCTGGTTCCTGCAGATCCGCCGCCGCCGGATGAGGTCCGCCTGTCATCGTCCCCTGTGGCCGTAAAGACCTTGGAGTCCTCTCCTGATCAATTTTATTTTCTTACTTTTTATATTTGTTGTTCGTGTAGATGTTGTGGAAATAAATGTTGTGTTGTTTTGTTAAGTCTTTCTTCTTTTTTAACCAAAAAAATCCATACCTACACTTATATATATATAAAACTTTACACAAATAAATTTACTGGCAATGCGTTTCTTTTAGCGATAGATGGCAATAAAATTTAATATATATATATATAGTAGTAAAATTAAAATTTTTAAAATAGATCAACTTTCTTGTAGCTCTAAATGTATGATGACTAGTGTCGTTGAAAAAAAAAAAAAAAAACGGTACATTTCGTCTCTCACAAAGAATTTTGCCTCATGACAAGGCAATAGATCCCTCTGGCTCCCCTAATTATCAGTTTTCCTATGACAATATTAGCATACATATCAAATATATGTGACAAGTACACAAGAAGTGTTTACAAGAGCCTGGAAGCCTGAAGAAAGTATGCATTAAGTAGCCAAGAAATCCAGGTAATGCCAGTTTTATACTTTCAAAGTATCCAAAGAAAAGAGTAATACCTAGCTTCCAACTACTTATTTGGTCAATTAGGTGAAAGATAGGCATGGCATGGCTTCCCTAATCACTTTTCTTTGAATACTTTGTTTGAAAGTATAAAACAATGTACATACTCTAGCTTCATATTACCTGGATTCCTTAGCTAGTCAGTGCATACTTTCTTCAAGCTTGTAAACTCACGTAAACTTCTTGTGTACTTGTCACATAGGTACGTATGATAAATTTATAACGTTAACGTAGGACAACTGTTAATGTGTCTTATTACGGATCAGAAGAATCCAGGTTCAAACACTGGCATGTTTAGGTCTACCTCCCATTGTGACACGGTTTCATGACAAATTCCTTGAGACATTCATGACATGTAGAGTTATTCTTGCTCACAAAAGCATGTAACAGACTAAAATTCTGTTTTGTATTATATTTAAATGTATTAGAGGGGGAATATACAACATAAGGCACAAAAGAAGTAGCGTTGTTATGAGAGCACAACAAAGTTTTTATCAAAATTCTTTCTTTACTGAAAGCCCCTAGGATGATACCCCATCATCAAAACTTTTTATCAGATCTTTTTCCCTTCTGAATAGTTCTACAGGTGAATGTCACTAACATTAGAACGTACCTCTCAACAGACGGAAACTAAAGTATTATTTGTACAGTTTTCAATGGTTTAAAAGTGATGGCTGCCATGTATGTGACTCAAACTTCTTACACACAGAAAAGCAGTTTAAAGTACAGTTTAAGAATACTGAATTTTCATCAAAGTAAAAATCTTTAACTACAAGAAAATAAGACACAAGGTAATAAGACCAAATCCAAATAAATAATTAGTGTGCGACGTTTCGGTAACAGCGTTGTTACTGATGCCTGAAGATGGCAACAATGCTATTGCCGAAACGTCACACACTAATTATTTGGATTTGGTCTTATTACCTTGTGTTTAAAATCTATAATCCAAATTGTGTCCCTTATCAAGAAAACAAGACTTAATCCGAATAAATTAATAGTGTGTGACATTTCTATAAAAGCATTGATACCATCAAACAAAATTTATTCCGATTTATTCTTTTGTCTGATGATGATAACACTGTTACCAAAACGTCACACACTATTAATTTATTTGGATTAGGTCTTATTTTCTTGTACAGTGAAACCTCCATGAGAGGAGACTCGCGCTAGAGGACACATCTGTACAAAGGACAGTTTCTCTCTCTCTCTCTCTCCATTTACAAAATTACCAATTTTACTATTAATCAACTCTCTGGTAAGAGGACACCTCTCTTTAGAGGAAACTTTGGCTCTGCAATTAGGCGTCCTTCACAGGAAGGTTCTACTATATCTATAATCTATATTCCATATTGTGCTTTATCATAATATCATCTTTTTTTTTTTTTTAAATAAGAAACAATTTGAAAAACATTTGTGTTCGATGGTATAGTGGAGTCTGAGGTGGTACCAGGTGGAACTTACCACTTGGGAAGTTCAAACCGACCCATCAGCTAGAAGTACACCCAACAACTATGTCAGCCAGATAACTTCTATCCCATTTTATAACAAAGGAAACTATTTTGTACAATATTTTCTACAAATAAATGTATACTGTCCTTACAAAGATGAAAAATATTCAGAAAGCCTGTCTCAACTGTGGGGAACCTTCCCAATAGCTCGAGGAGCATGAACTCATGGAATTCATGTAATCTTTACACAAGGGGATAAGAAACAACAACAACAATCTTCCCAATAGTTCAACTAGATTATTCTACCAGTAATATTGTATTGTAGGCTTATATATCCATCACTGTTGAGGAATTCTTAGTTAATATATTCAAGCAAACTATGAGCTTTAAGGACAGAATAAATTAACACAAATTTAGACATTTATGAACAGTTTTCAGAGCCTTAATGCCTTTGTGCCTCTACTAACTGGTGTTTCAACTCTGACATACAGATTGGTTCATTTATATCTATCATCCTGAATACATCCTCCGATCACATTGAAATTTCCATACAAGTGTTTTTTCCAGAAAATGTCCCATGCATGGTTGTCTTTGCACCAAAAGATATAAACTCTGTGTAAATGGTAAACAGGCGACCTATTTTCCCTCCATTCACCTTTGATTCATAATTAAATTATAATTGACTAAATAAACAATGTAGGTAATGGACCAGATCAACAGTCAAATCAAGAACAAGCCATCTACTGCTTGTACAACTAGAAGTTGGTGACAGATTGTGCCATTTATTTGAATAAATATCAATTAATCTGGAACAGAGATCATGTAACCAGATGTGTTCCCAGGTTGAAGGAAGACCAGATTTAAAAGTTGAGTCTGAATAAGCATTGCTAGCAGGGGGATATGACATTGTATTGCCAATAATCACAGAGGCAATGTGTCAAAGCTGTGAGGTGTTATTGATATAGACAGGGATTGTGGTAGCAACAACTTCCACCATTAGAGTAGAAGATCACCGAGTGATAACAGTATAAATGGATTTGTACTACAGGCAGGGAATCATGCCGGGCAAAGAAAAAAAGGCAATGTTATAAATTCTCTTACATTAACTCCAATGGGAAAAAAAACTTTGATCTGAAGTAGAGTTGTAGTCAAAACATGGTCAATGGGAAAGGCAGAGGAAAGAAAATTGGAAGCATTTGAAATATGGAGAAAAGTTGAAAGATGCTATCAGGAATGAAGACATATTGAAGGAAGCATGTTGAAGAGAAAGATCATATGGAGAGTGAAGAATTATATACTAGAGAGTCATATATTAAGAGGGAATGGATTTAAGAAAGGGAAGAACTGGAGCAATGAACTGGATATGGGAATTATGTATATAGGGTAGAACCTCTCTCTAAAGGACACCTAGCACACATTGCATAAATATCTTTTAAAGATATGTGTCCTGTTACCAGAGAGCCACTCTCTCTCTACTTAGTAAAAATAAAAACTTTGATATTGAAAACAATCCTTTGTGGAGACATGTTCTCTAGTATCAGTGTCCTTTCATGGAGATTCTACTCTGTATTAGAAAAATAGAAGAACAACACAATATAGATTTAAATTCAGGTTTTTCAGCCATTTTTGTAAAATAAAAGATAATGTATATTGTGCATGCTCAGGGAGGAGTCCTATCTTGAAATGACGAACTATACATTTATTGGACGCGGTGTAAAAAAAAGAGAGAGATAGATCAGGGCTGCTGGGAACTCTTGGCGATTTGATCCTTGAGGATCATGATGCTGTGGCGCTGCTCCGGGGGCAGCATGGCAATCTGCTGCTCTGACAGCTGGAGCACTTGCATGATGAGGGCGGCCTTCTCCTGGTCCTGTGCGGCCAGAGGGGCAGCTGGCCTAGTGGAAGGGATCATAGGGGGCCGGGGGGCCTGCTACACACACCAAGGCCCATTGGTCAGCATAGTCACCACCAATTTTCTCCCTGAACGATCTCTTTGAATGTACAAAGGACACTAGGAAAGTTTTGCAATATGCTCCATCCCATGCGCCCACGAAGGTGTGAGTTCGAATTTGTTAAGCCCTGTTTATATTTGAACTACTGTAAAAATTTCATTTGTTAGATGTTAGTATTCTTTGAACTGTGGAGTGATAAATATTAAGAATGTCTACTTGGCGCAAAATTGAATACTGAGCCATTTAGCGATATAACTTTGACTGCGATTTAGGCATTGTAGAATGCTTGCAAGAAATGACTCTTGTTGTACTGGGAAATGATTGTCCACATCGTACTAACATATTCAGGTGGTATCGTGAGTGTCTGCGAGTAAAATATGGCATAAGAGACACACCATGGTCAGGACGTCCAGCTTTGTCAGTTAATGAGGAAAACATCGCTGCTGTCAAAATATTATTGGAGACTGATCGACATATAACTTATCACCAGATAGAGTTTAGACATTCCTGCACCAGTAATTCATTCCATTCTGCATGACCATACAAAAATGAGTAAAGTCTGTTGTCTATGGGTTTCTCATTTCTTAACTGATAAGCAGATGACTCAACATGTTTCATGGTGCCGAGAGTTTCTCAAAGAGTGTGATAATGGATCATCTCGTTATGCCAATAAGCATCATAACAGGTGATGAAACTTGGCTTCATTATTTTGATGTGCCTACTAAAGCCCAGGACAAAGATTGGATGTTTGAAGGTGGAAGCACGCCTATGTCTGTAAAAAATCCAGATGCATTAAGAAAATGTTAGCTGTCTTCTTTACTGCCAGAGGAGTTGTGAGTCGTGCACTACTGGAAAATCAAAAGACATTCACTACCAAGTGGTACACTGAGGAATGCCTTCCTGAAGTTGTTCAAGCTATCAAAAAGTTACGTCCAAACTCAAGGAGTGACACATGGCTTTTACATCATGAAAATGGGGGTCGGTGGAAGGCTCGTTAAACCGTTTGGTTTTCGACCACTAGGACCCGGGTTCGATTCCCGCATTGGACACTTTTTTCTGTTTTAAAAAAAATTGCTCCAATGGCCCCCCGATTCTTGCAAAAGTCCAACCCCACCAGCGAGTGCAAGTAACCAAACGGGACTCTGGCACATTTGTAAGTGCAAAGTCGAACTGCTTTTCACATGTGTAGACATGTGGTGCACTTACAGTAAAAGCAGTCGCTAACTACCCACCATGATTATCATGGCCTGTACCACGTGTACTAGGGATAAGCAAAAAAAAAAAAAAACATCATGAAAATGCTAAAGCTCACCGTTCGAAGGTCTGTGCCGATTATTTGACATGTACTGGACTAAAATTGTTTGAGCATCCTCCCTACAGTCCAGACCTTGCAATTTTGCCCTCTTCCCTCATGTGAACAGACTAAAAGGTAAACGCTTTTTCTGCAATGAAGACCTTTTGAGGGCATGGGATGACAAGTGCGCCCAGCTCCCTGAGGAAACGTGGAAGAATTGGTTTGATGACTGGTTTCAAAGGATGGAGAAGTGTATTGATTGTGGTGGAAAATATTTTGTAAGATTGTAAATAATAAAGTCATATTGCAAAACTTCCCTAGTGCCCTATGTATTACACACATAATGTGTAGACATGTGGTTCACTTGAAGTAAAAGTAGTGGCTGACTACTACCCATCATGAGTATTATCATGGCCTGTATGATGTGTACTAGGGATAATAAATTTTGAAAACATAATTTTCCTCATCTCAAGTCTTCGAGAGCAGTCAAAGGGTCAAATGCAACCTGTTTCTTGGCTCTAGAACAATAGTTCCCAACCTTATTTCTCTCGTGATACAAAGTTGAATAGAAAGAGAGATTTAGTAAAAAGACAAGATTTGTAGGCTGCTAGGGACCAATTCATACTATACAGTCCCATCTAATGGAATGATTGCAGCCTTCTAACATTATTGATTTTATGTTTTTCTTCAAATTTACTTTTCCTCTTCCACAATTTTGAAATTAGATTACACATCTTTTAGAAAACATATATTAATCCAGAATGATCTTGAAACTTTGGTAAAAGTAGAAGAGTTGGGGCTGAGAAAACTTGAAAATAGAAGTTTTTTTAAACATGTTCTTCAAGACAATACAGAGAATATTACAGAGAAGGTGACATGACTAATTTTATAACTTTATTCTGCAGTTGGATGTGCCAGTTTACACCATGACTTTCCAATACTTTCTTTTTCAACCTGTTGAAAAGTCCTTCTAAGATATCCCTTCACACTAGACACTAGGACAGTAGAAATTCGTTTTGTTTGCAAAATAAACATTTTTTTCGAGCTTAAATGCTTTCATTTCCTATATGATAGTTTCAGTTATGTTGCAATGTTGTAATAGTGTTTTGGGGACCTCCTTCTTCAATGATGTCAGAACTTAGCAAGGTGAGCTATTTTAAAACTGAAAATCTAGTGTTTATTACAGGATGATAAAATATGACAAAGTACAAGATTGACAGGGAGAGAGCTCTTCCAATACTCTCTACTTCAATATCCTCCATGAGAGGACAGGTTCTCATTGCCAAAATGACTATTAGTTAATTAATTAGTTGCTCTCCAGTAAGAGGAAAGTTAGGCTCTGCCACTAAGTGAGGCCACAGGGAAGTACCATTACCCCAGGGGACTGTTGCTGAGGCTGCTGTTGCTGCTGTACTGGAGGCGGGGCCTGTGGAGGTGGGCGGGGTCCCAAGGGTGGCCTGGAAGGTGGGACACCTCTGGGCTGCTGTTCATAGGGAGGCCGCTGCTGGGGCTGGAAGTTGTTGGGGCGGGGATTCATGCGAGGATCAAAGTTGTTGCCCGAGAATCTGTTGTCTGAATACTGGTCTCCTCCTCCACGGGGCATGTACCTCAGGTCCTGATCTCCCATGGGGGAGTGCCGCATGTCTCGGTCCCCCATGTGGGGTGCCACCCTCATGTCCCGGTCTCCCATTGGGGGCTGCCGCAAGTCCCTGTCCATGAGGGGAGGCTGCCTCATGTCCCTGTCCCCCAGGGGCACTGGGCCCCGTGGCCCAGCTGGAGGCTCAAATGAGCTCCCTGAAACAACAATGCAATCAAGCTATTGTGCAGATAACTTTTATTATAAGGCAAATGTTTAAGTTTCATGATAAAAAATACATCCAAACTTTATTATATGGAAGCTATTCTGGCCTAAACCACACTCTAAGTGAGATGTTATAAACAAAAAAAAAAAAAAGGTAGATTGAAATTTTGCTGGGAGGATAATGACCATTAAATATATTAATGATAAGTTTTAAAATTGACATAAAAGTTCTGCAATCTCACAGACAAAGCTCCTGTGACAAAGCCACAACACCAGCTTTACAAATTTGGAACTGATAGAAATCAAAAGGTTAATTCAGGACCAAGACAAAAACATAATTTAGCAAGGTAGTGTTATAACAAAGCTCTAATTGTACTTGGCAGGCCAATTGCTGCTACTGGGTGGTCAAAACACAATCATCAAATCCTAAATCCATCATTTAAATCATTGGCCAAAATAAACCTCTTGGATAGGTATGGGTTCAAAGGTCATTTCTCTCAATTAAAATAACATAAATCCTTTCAGAGCTTCTCTGTATCCATTTAGTTAACACAGGTTCCATACAGAGTCATTGCTTCTCTGTACGGTGAATTTGTCACAGCAGATGTTGGCAGGTTATGGAGCTATGGCTCTCACAATGGTGTAGAGGCCTTTTTCTGAATCTGCCATAAGGTGATATTATGGTAAATTCAAAGATCCTATTCTGAACTATGTGTACACCAGAGAAGGAGGATTGGAAAGAAATTGTGTTTTTTTTTAATTGATAGATAAATTGTACACGAGATTACCTCGTACACACATTGAGTAATACACACAATTACTCTGACTTGTCTTGTTATTGGAACACACGTTACACAAGTCACACGAGTCTATAAGAGTTTTTGGTATAAATATTCTAACCTCCCAGACCTCACCAAAACACTACATAGTTGTACCCTAGACCTAAGCAATTTTGGGCTGCTTCGCCTTCACTAACTTTTCACACACTATCACTGTATTACTATGGTAAAACCTCACTATAGTGAACACCCTCCAATGAGATTTTGTATCACTAATTTTGGGGATCATTTTAGGTTCATTATAAAAGAAGGTTCGCTATATGCCTGGTTCATTCTAGTGAGATTTTACTCTGTATATAGTTGTTAATTTATACGAATAAAAATAAAACGATAAGAGGAGCTTCTTTTATAAATTTTAATGCGCAAGCTTTCGGACCTAACGTCCTTCTACAGGCATGGATAGTGGTATTAGGTTAGTATTACCACTATCCATGCCTGTAGAAGGACGTTAGGTCCGAAAGCTTGCGCATTAAAATTTATAAAAGAAGCTCCTCTTATTGTTTTATTTTTATTCGTATAAACCAATTATTAAGAGTTCCTAATCGTTTAATAGTTGTTAATTATAAATACACTAGAGAGGAAAACCCTGGTTGAGAAAGAAATAGGAAGGAAGAGAAGGTTTACAAGGTAGGTAGCTGGGAACATGGTCACAAGGGGTAGAGAGTCAAGCTGCAGAACCTCACCACAAGGCTGCTGCTGCTGCTGCAAATCCATGTTATCCTTCTTCGAATATGAGATAAAGACATTATTTAGTTAACTCAGGTTCCTGGACATGTTGATACCACAAGAAAGTAGTCATCAATGAAGATTCATTCAAAAAGCACATGAAAATTGTAGTCTTCTGTATGTAAAGGATTGAGGGGGTGTATATACAAAATGATTGTATTTTCTCTAAAAGTACTTGAGAAGTAATTAAAACTATCACTGGTCTTATTATTTATGTGTGCTCTGAACCTCAGAAATAAATAGACAGCATCAAACAACACTAACAAGATTTATAACAGGTTATCTTAAGCCATTGAAGATAGAAAATAACAAAATCTACCCCATTTGCCCAAAATGTAGCTTGGTGCCTGCAGCTCCAGAACACATTTTGGCTTGCATTAGATCCACTAAACAGGACCTTTGGAAGAGGCCGCTCCTTATCATAAAACAGCTTGAGGAGCATGAACTCATGGAATTCATGCAATCTTTACACAAGGGGATAAAAAACAACAACTATAATTCAACACACTATAATTCAGCATCCCCTTAAATGTTGACTACAAAATGGCCTAGAAAATGAAATGTCCACTAGCAGTGAATGTTGTTGCAATGAATCATCTTAACTATAATTCAACACCTGACTTTAATTCAAATGAAAATGCTAATCCCTAGAGGTATGGATTCAAAGAAGTTGGATGAGAGTTTGAATAGTTTTGTATTCTTAGCTGAAAGGAGTAAACTTGAAGAGCCCTCTACACCGTGCTACCTAGTAGGGAGTTATAGCAGAGCCGTGTGGTGAGGTTCAGCCGCTGGCACAGAGAGAGAGAGAGAGGTAGGAAGGAAGGGAAAGTTACTGAGGAAGGGGAGTGGGGCGGAGTAAAATCCCTGCCACACCGGCGGGCCAGGGAGCAACATCTCTACACCACTAAACTCTACAAGAAAACACAAAGCTACCACTGTCAGTAGATAGGTAGATAGGTTCTAGCTAGCCATCACACCTCATGAAGACTCATCCCAAGCCAAAGCATAGAGTAGTCTCCTTTGAGAAACACACAAACATGGCTACACCTGGAGGTGGTCTCTCATCAGAAGACTGTGAAGTCAAGCCTGAGAAGTATTTTAACTGAAACAGAGTTCTCTGATAAGAAATCACCTCTTGGGTTTAGACATATATATATATTTTTAAATGGTTTCTCATGGGAGGGACTATACTGTATAACAGAAAGGTTAAAGTTAATTCTGAAACTTTTTATTTATTAAAAGTAATTAGGTAAGCTTTCAGGCAAGCCAGGCTTTCACCAGCTGGATGGACAGAGAAAACTAAATAAAACTGAAGCGTTTATTTATTAATTGGACTAGACATCAAGCTGACGAAGGGCTTGCCATCTGCAATTCCTTCTTATGAAACTGTTGTGGCTTTTACCCTTGTGTTGTTGCCAAAACCATGAGTGGGGGGGGGGATACATTCTACTTATAGGTACACCTCAGCAACTTGTGCAAGAATCAGGAACCATTGAAGCCAGTTATTTTTTTAAAGTCAAAGTTCTCAATATGCAGATTCTAGGTAGTTGAGAACCTCATATAACTTTTCATTGAACTCAGGCTCAGAGAGACACAAATTATATCAAATGCACGCGCTACATCTTCAAATATAATTTTATTTATATTTTTTTATATAATTACGCTGAGCTTTGTATCTAAACAAATTTGGCTTTTAGGTTGTACTTGCGCTAAGAGGGTAGTAGTCAAATAGTGAGAATTGCAACAAAGTATCCTGGAAGATAGTGGCCTCCCAAGGGTAGATTCTATAATTACCTGTGGATTCCTCTAAAATAAAGCAGTGCAATAAATACTTTTAGGCAGAGAGCTTCTCTTAGACAAACCAGGAACTGTATCAGTTAAATAAGGTTGAGTGATCCTAGCATGGTTGAATTACTAGGTTCCAGAAAGTAACAACACATGAGTAAGTAGTGAATGGTGGTACTTGGGTGTGGGCAGGGGAGGTATTTAGTGAAGTGGTGGTGGTCTCTCCACTCAATGTTGCATGCCTTATTGGAACATACATACATATTCCCCAACAATAATTCAGAGAGAAGAAGCAAAATAAACTTCCAACTGAATTCCTCCAAGCTGCACAAATCATTGCTCCATATATTTTATGGGAATGTGAGAAAAAATTTTCAAAAATAACACTCATGGACAAAACTTAAGGAAGTTTTACCTTTTAACATATATATATCGGGATTCAGACAATAACTCTGAAAGATATTTGATACACAGTGACCTTGATTAAAGACACGCAAGATAACCAAGTGTGAACGAAATTACCTTGTCTCCTTAAAAAAAAAAAGATGATCAGCGACCTCAAACACTTTCCACTTCTTCAAGTTTTGTCCATGAGAGTGTGTATATCAGAATATAAAACAAATATATTCTGCATAAAGGAAATATATGGAAGACCCATTCCCCAAGGTGAACACAACATGAAGAGTTGACTCACCACCTCGAGCGTCGGGGTACATAGCAGGCTCCATAGCAGGGGCAGGTGGGGGCTGTTGAGGGGGTGGAGGCCCTGGCATGTAAGGGGCCATGTTGGATGTGGAAGGAGCTGCTGCTGGAACAGGGATGCCCGGTCCAGGCACCATGTTCTAACACACACACACAGCGTTAAATTTAGACTAAAGATCTGTACTCATGTTTGAGTCGGCAGCAAAAGTGTCTGCTTCCATGATAGGAACGGCCTCAAATTATAGGGAAATTCCGACTTTCACCAAAGTGTTCCTGGATCATGATGCCTTTATCAACGAAAGTTGCACTCCTACACCCCATTCTATGAGATCAAATTAGCTTGAGAAGCATAAACTCATGGAATTTGTGTAATCTTTGCACAAGGGGGAAAAAACAACAACAGACTAAAGATACATTGCAATTAAATACCATTGACCATTTGAAAATAAAAAAATTATCCAGGAAGATATAGGTTTATTTTATTCTAGATAATTCACTCCTGGAATTACCAGATTATATATAATACACAAGGGATTGTCCCTTGGCAGAGCTGACTGCTATAGGGCGCGTCCCCAGGTGGCGGATAGGGGAACGACCTTCAGATATGAAGGCCAGCTGCGAAACAAGCAGAATAACTGACGAATAAGCAGTCGCGGACCAACAGCAGCATTGTTAGAAGAGGAGTAGACCTCTTTAAAAATCCTGACTTCAACTGACCCAGTTGATAGACCTCAGCAAGGGTCCCACTCCAGGGATACGGAGGAGCTGCGTCTGTACTCATGTTAGAGTCGGCAGCAAAGGCGTCTGCTTCCATGTTAGGAACGGCCTCAAACTACAGGCAAAGTCAGACTTTCACCAAAGTGTGCCTGGATCATGGTGCCATGATCAACGAAAGCTGCACCCCTACACCCCATTCCATGAGATCAGATGTTGATTTGCATGCTGCATCGCCCGTCGCGCAGAATAAACAGGGGCGCGTTCAGGACTTAGGTAGAGGGTTCTGTCCGATAAGTATAATACAGTCTCCACAAACTTCTAACTTTGCAGCTTCCAAGCAATTGAGAATTTTGCAGTGCAACATAAATGGATTGTGCTCAACAGCAACAAAAATAAAATTAGAAGAAATAATGGAAATAGCTGAAAAACAAAAGATACAAATTATAGCCCTACAGGAAACCAAATTAAATGAAAAATACAATCTCAAATACAAAAACTACAATATCCTCAGAAAAGACAGAAATAAAGAAGGGGGTGGCCTTGCATTTTTAATCAAGAATTTGTACTATGAAGACATAGCCATTAATATTCCAAATACATCAGACCTCGAAGCCCAAGGTATCAAAGTCTACCTCAGTCAAAACAAAACCATCAACATATTCAATATGTATCACCCACCAAACAATAAACTTATTGACGATGGAACAATGGCTCAATTTCTTACAGACAACACTATTATTGTAGGTGACCTTAATGCCAAACATCAACTATGGGGATGTTCCATGCCAAACCCAAGAGGCAAAATACTTTCAAACTTATTTGACGACAATGCCTTCATGTGCTTAAATGATGGGAATCCTACCCACCATTCTTACAGCTATAATACTGCACAAGCACTTGATATAAGTTTCTCCAGTCCTGACATTTTCCACAAATGCAAATGGCAAATATTAAAAAGTATTGGAAGTGATCACTTGCCTATTTTGATAGAAATTAGCACCAAGACCAAAACAAGCTCAATTAAAGAAAAATTCTGGAACTTCAAAAAGGCTAATTGGAATCTTTACCAGCAAAACACCAATGAAGACTTTAGAAAAGCACCCACTAGAATAAAAGATCTGGAACAAAATTGGATATCTTTCAAAAACACCATTATTAAAGCAGCCAAAGTTTCAATACCAAGAGGTAATATTAAGAAATGGATTCCAAATTATACACACCAGGCAAAAGATATTCAAACCCTTATAACTAAAAGAAATGAACTACAAAAAAAGTGCACCCAAAACCAAACAAATTGTAGAACTGAACTGAACATTGTGAATGCAAAAATAAAAAGGTTATATGTAAATATGAAAAGGGAAAAATGGAAACAAACTTGTGAAAACCTGAACCCAAGAAACCCAAATACAAAACTTTGGCATTTGGCAAAACAAATTGACAGATCCCAGTCACAAACTGAAAACACAAATATGATTAAGAATACAGATGGTACCCCAGCAACTAATGATAAAAATGCTGCTAATCTTTTAGGTAATTCTTATCAAATAAGTAGTAAAATCAAATTTGAAATAAAAGATAAGAAAGTTGAAAAAAAGGCCCGAAAGATTATTCATGACTGTAAAAATATCACCAGCACTCATAATATTTTCCATGAAAAAATCAATATGAAAGAGCTAGATTATGCATTAGAAAACACTGACCTAAACAAGACTCCTGGGCCAGATGGAATTCATGGCCAAATGATATCAAACTTGGGCAAAAATGGCAAAGAAAGACTTCTTGATATTTTCAATAACTCCTGGAAAACTGGAAAATTGCCTCAAGACTGGAAAACTGCAACAATAATTCCTATTAAAAAACTTGACAAATCTGCTGATGACCCAAAAAACTACCGACCTATCTCCCTCACAAGTATTTGCTGCAAATTAATGGAAAAAATTATACTCAGACGACTCACTTACCACCTCGACACAAAAAATCTCTTACCAGAAGAACAATATGGATTTAGGAAAGGACATGGGACAATAGACCAACTCTTATTTTTCACACAAAAGGTAAAAGATGCACAAAACAGAAAACCAACTAACCACACCATAGCTGCTTTTTTAGACCTTACTCAAGCTTTTGATAAGGTATGGAAAAACAAGTTAATTACAAAATTATACAAGCATTTCAAAATTGATGGAAAAGCTATCACTTGGATAAATGATTTCCTTAAAAATAGATACATCAGGGTCAAATATAATGGAACTCTATCTAAAACCTTCAAATTGTACCAAGGATTACCACAAGGATCAGTCCTTAGCCCAACTCTCTTCACCCTATTTATTGCAGGAATAGAAGAAAAAATTTCACATAAAACCAATATTGGACTTTTCGCTGATGACATTATTCTATGGAGCAGTAACACTAACTGGAAAAAAGCTGAAAGGGATTTGAACAAGACTCTTCTCCACCTAGAAAAATTTGCTAATAAACATAAATTAGAATTTAACCCCCAAAAATCTGAAACCTGTCTTTTTACTACCGATAAGAAACTATACAAAATAAGGCCAAAAATTATTCTGAAAGAACAACAATTACAATATAATAAACATCCTAAATATCTTGGCTACACCCTGGATCCTGAAATTAACTCCAGTAAACATATTGAAGAAGTTATTAGAAAAGGAAGAGACCGACTAAAAATCCTGAAATATATTTCAGGAAGAGAGTGGGGAGCCGATGCAACCACACTAAAATTAACTTACGCATCTCTAATTAGACCTATCCTGGAATATGGATATCAAATCTATGGTACAGCATCTGAAACAAATCTAAAATCACTGGAAAGGATACAACTAAGTGCAGCTAGAATTATTACAGGTCTTCGAAATACCTGCCCTAATGATATTGTACTTTACGAGGCAGACATTATGCCCTTAAAGGATAGAAGAAGCTACAATCTGCCAAAATATATAAACAAAATCAAGAGTTATGGAAACAAACACAGAACTTCCAATTACATACTTAATTGGGAATCCAATATAAGACTCAAAAAAGAAGGCCCTCTCCACCTGGCCAAAAGAAATGGATTTTTAAAATATAAAGTAGAAAAAAATTATTTAGCAGAAAAAATTTCTCCATGCAAACCACTACAAAATGTTATTTTTAATGCCTCTTTAAATGAACCCACCAACAAACAATGCCAAAATCCAGAATACTTAAAACAATTATCATTAGAAATAATTAATAACATTCCTAAAAATGCAATAACTATTTATACCGATGGTAGCAGAGATGAGCTAGGACACACTGGCAGTGGCTGTCTCATCAAAACCACAAATGGCATTGAGAAAATGAACAGAAGAAACCCAGATTTTTGCTCAGTCTTTAGATCAGAACTTATAGCCATCTATGAAGCCTTAAAATCCATCAGAAATACTAATTATCAAGATATCTGGATTCTTACTGATAGTAGAAGTGCCATACAACACTTGAGTCACACAGGGGAACTCAGAGACAAAGTAAGCAGGAACATAATTGGCTATCTCCAAAAACTCTCAAAAACCTCAAAAATTCACCTTCAATGGATACCCTCACATGTTGGAATTGAAGGCAATGAAGCTGCTGATGTGCTAGCGAAAAAAGGCACAAAAGAACCCTTGCCACAGAAAAATAAACTTACTTTTAAAGAAATAGAGACAGTAGCCAAAACAAAAATAAACAAGAACTGGAGGATCCCACCTAAGCACAGTTGGTACAGTGGAGTGAACCCAGGAGGAGCTCTGAACATCAGAAATAGACAGCATCAAACAACGCTAACAAGATTTAGAACAGGCCATCTCAAGCCATTGAAGATAGAAAATAATAACAAAATCTACCCCACTTGCCCAAAATGTAGCTTGGCACCTGCAGCTCCAGAACACATTTTGGCTTGCATTAGATGCACTAAACAGGACCTTTGGGAGAGGCCGCTGCTCATCATAAAACAGCTCGAGGAGCATGAACTCATGGAATTCGTGTAATCTTTACACAAGGGGATAAGAAACAACAACAACAACAAGGGATTGTAATTTCTAATTCAATAACTACATAAGAAACAGTGGATTTCTGCCATTTCAACAACTTGCTGTCATCTTTTCTATCTACTTCTTTCCAACCCAAAGTTAAAAAACAAAAAAAAAAAGGAGCAAGCAAAATAAAAAAAATTGAAAAGGTTTCCAAAATAAGTCCAAACCAGGTACGGTATTTACTGGCATTCCTAGTATATATGAACCTACAATGTTTATTTCACAGCTCTCTACTTGGGTAGAATCCAGGTACTTTACAATTTTATAATTCTATCCTGACTATTAATGGGTATCTATTGCCAGCCTCCAGTTTCTTCTTTTTTTAAAGTTGCTTTTATTCAATTCTGAAGAATTCTTTAGGAATTATTTTTAAACTATATAAAGTCAAATTAAAGATACTTCGGCAAGTAAATCTTTTTATTTTGAGACAATAAAAAAGATTTACTGGCCAAAGTATCTTTAATGTGAAGAACTATGAATTCCAGCCAGGCAGCCTCCATCTTTATGATATAAAGTCAAAAATATATAAAAATACAAGTAGAAAATAATAGTTTAACCCTTTGGGTGCGAGAGGCGGCGATAGTCAATTTGAAGATGTAGGGTTGGGAAGTGACTTTAGTTCCATAATATAAAAATTAAATCCTTCCAGTCTACACTAGTCACCCCATAGACACTGCTTCCTCATTCCCTCCTGCCCAGTGTGGAAATTTGATCTTTAGTTAGTTTACTGGCTGGGTTGGCTTGAGAAAGACTCTGGTAACATTTTTCCTCATTTTTTGTTGAAAAGAATTAAGAAGTCATTTAATGGTTGCAGGGTTTTCCCACTATGTACTAAGTGCAATTCTCAGCCTGCAACCCCAAGACATTATTGACTGTATTGACTCATCCATTGATGAGCTCTACTCTTCCCCGGCAGACACCATCAAAAGTCTCAAGCTTTACAAGCTTGATACCTTAAAAGATTTACTGCCCGAAGTATCTTTAATTTGAAGAACTACTGGAGATAAGTGGAGATAAGAAAGAAGAGGTCATTTTACAACAGAAACCTGACATCATCTTGAAGAAGGAATAAAAGTTAACAGCGACTTTTATACAGTGTGTGTGTGTGTGTGAAGGTTGAAGATGACATTTGGCCATTTGGAGGGATAAAGTTTCTTGTATCATTCTAGAAGATTTGGATTCAAATTACAAGAGAAGGAATTGCCTGAAGGAAACTCATCGCCGTTAACTTTTATTCCTTCTTTAAGAAGTCATTAATGGACTTTTAAATGATTAGAAATCTTCCCCAAAAGCAAACAGAAAAGAAGGTTGTCAGTTTGAACAGAGTGTCGCTTAGAAGAGAGAAACTTCCCTGATCAATTTGAAGATAAAAATTGTGTTTGTATGCCTTCCTAGTAAATGTAAAAATGGGAGAAAAGGTGCTTGCAAAAGAAAGCAAACAACATTTTACTGCTCAGATTGCCCCAATAAGCCAGCATTGGGTGTCACTTCAAGGATATCATATGATGCAAAATTTTTAAAAATCCTCTAACTGTCCAATTTAATCATATTTTTTTATTATATGATTGAATATGTTAAATTTTTATTTTAATTATTTAAAAATGTATGCATATACAGTTAAACCTGTATATAGCACCCCCTCTAAATAGCGGCTCCCTCTCTATAGCGCCCGATTTTAAATACATAGTACGATTTACATTAAAAGTGACCTGTCTATAGCACCCCCTCTCTATAGCACCCTATTTTGGTGAATCCCAAGAGGGGGCGCTATAGACAGGTATTTTTATTTACAGTAACACCCCATGAAAATGAACCTGGGATATGGCAAACCTTCCCTCATAACAAACCTAAGGTAATCCCCAATTCCATTCCATTAAAAATATCATTTTATAACAAAATTTTTGATTTTTAAAATAACAAACTACCCCTAAAACAAACCATTTTTTAGAGTCCGAAAAGAATAATTTCTATTTAAAATACAAGGCTTATAACGAACTTAAATTTGTAAATAATTGATTTTAAAAACAACAATTTTTTTTTCATATTTCAGCTCACAGATTGAGATTTAAAGACAATAAATTTAGCGGTATTGTTTGTGTATACATACGTTCTATTTTTGCTACATGTTAAATATATTTTTATACATTATACTTTTTATTAAATAGAATATCTTTTCTTTCATAAAATTTGAATTTAGAAAAATGCAAATATGGCTTCCAAAACAAAGAAGAAAAAAAAAAGCAAAGAAACGTGTTCTAAAGAAAAGGCTATTACAGTAGAACCTCCCTGTAAAGGACACCAAATTGCAGAGTCAAAATGTCCTTTAGGGAGAGGTGTCCTCTTACCGGAGAGTTGCTAAATTATAAAAATGGTAATTTTGCAAAAGAAAACTATCCTTTGTGGAGAGGTCTCTTCTAGCAGGGTGACCACTAAAGGGAGGTTCTACTGTACTAGAAAAAAAAGCCATTATCAAAGCTTTACAAAGTGAAGCAACACAGGCAAAATTTCAGAACCTGTTAAAATAAGAAAATGTTAACTTTTCTATTATAAGAGATAAAAATAGAAGAGGCTATTATAAATTGCTACAAAGATGAATCAACCCCAACTTCTGTCAGGATCGTACGTGTTAGCTTGGCCTTATAGAAGTATTTTATATCTAGCTAGTTTAACATAGGCTAAAAAAATATATGTTAAAAATATTGGCCCATGGTGCAACCAAAATTAAATTTTATAATGAACTATGGTGCCAGCAATGATTTACATGACAGGTTCAAAACAAAATCTAGACTTTAGAAGAATATGTAGAGAAATGGAAGAAAATATTCATTAACTTTATTTGAAAGGTGCAATGTTTGAAGAGTACTTTCAAGCAACTATTATGAGAGACATTTTTCAAATAAACTTTGTATTATATAATGAAGCTTTGCCTAGGATTTGTCTTGATTTTTAAATTAGACAGAGGTACATGTATACTATCATGATAAGAAGAACCTATCATCAAATGATTTCTTTTATTATTCTGCATTAATGCATTGAAATAGGTCAATTTAGGGAATTAAAACAAAAGTGACCATTATAGTTTAATTTAATTTAATTATTTGATCTAAAAATTTTGAAATGTAAAAAAAAAAAATAGCCAAACCGTGGCTATAGTGAACCAAAAGTTCAGTCCCATTGGGGTTCACTGTAATCACCTCCATTATATCATTAATATTGTCAAATTTATACATAATAATGGCAATAATCTATATTTATTATCAATATTTAAGATGAATGTCTATTTTTTTCCCTAATGTATCAAATCATTAATTGAATAAAAATGAAAATAAATCAATTTTAGAAAAAATTAAAGTTTTGATCATTTTTGGAAAAAAAAAAGAATAAACAACAAAATGACACCAGTACTTAGAGAATTAAATACAATATTGCATTGAGACTTGTGCAGGGGAAGCAACCCACCATAGCGGAGGCCTGGGGTGGTAGGTCAATGTCTGTGGGCAGGCCAGCTGGGTGCTGGCGATGGAGGATGCTCTGTGTACAGCAGCCATGTTGACACCAGAGTCCACCACTGCCACACTGGACTACTCACCAGGGCCACCTTGGGATCTACTATCTTCATGATGACCTGCGCCTGCAGCAGGGCATAGGCCAGCTGAGGGTTCTGGAGGAGCATGTTGCGGGCCTCGCTGGGGTTGTTCTGGACGCACACCTGCACAGCACCACATTACAGGGCTCTGGTACCTTGTTGGTGCAGTCAAATGACTCCTACATGTATAGTCTTTACAGTACAACCATCTGTTTGTAATGGGAAAACAAAAAAAATCACTTCCAAAGCTGCTGTAGTAGGGGCAGCACAATACAGTACTCAGAAAGAAGTCTAAATGCAACAACACCTCATTATCTCAAGAGAAGGTAAGAGAGGCCACTAGGGATAAGTGGTGCTAACACAGGCTGGAGTGCAGCAAGACTATGAAACTTTATAGCAGTAAATCTTGTAGATGGGCATACAAAACTGCTCATTTTCTCCTTAGATATTGTAGCATCAAATGAACATGGTTTCTAAACAGAAATATGCTGTATAGTATACAAGAAAGGACAATTTGTGCTTCAATAGTTTTATTTCTTGTATATAAATGGTGTTTTATTGCCTTTTAATTAATGGTATACAAGCTTACAATGATGGCCTGGTAGAAACTTGTAGCACAAGAGAATTATATACGCTATAAGAAGAGACGTCTTACACAGTCTAGCTCCATTACAAACAGTTCTGTACCAGAAGTGAGGTCACAAACCTTCATCTGCTTCATGAGCTCATACATCTGTTCTGGGGGGAGACTTGCAACAGCCTTGGTGATAGCCTCAGGGGCCTTTTCAGGGTCCACCTCAGTGCCATAGGGGCTCTGTGCAATCCCAGATGGTGAGTTACTGTCTCAGCGGGAGTGGCAGCTGCTTTCTTACCTCTACAGGAGGACCCCCCCATGGCTGCTAGGCCTGTACACACATACTTAGGTAGAACACAATCTTGTGGTCAAATGTTGGTAGGAAACAGGGAGGAGAGATAAATTTGGCCCAAGATTAATCAGGCAGAAAGTTTCCACTACACACCACCTTGTGAAAGTGCCACATACACCCTAGGTATTCTAGTAGAGGTGTGAGAGATGGTCTCTAACAGATCATATTTCTTCATATGTTGCACGGCAAAATGCTCAATTGCTTGGAAGCTGCAAAGTTTAAAGTTTGTGGAGACTGTATTATACTTATCGGACAGAACCCTCTACCTAAGTCCTGAACGCGCCCCTGTTTATTCTGCATGACGGGCAATGCAGCATGCAAATCAACATCTGATCTCATGGAATGGGGTGTAGGGTGCAGCTTTCGTTGATCATGGCACCATGATCCAGGCACACTTTGGTGAAAGTCTGACTTTGCCTGTAGTTTGAGGCTGTTCCTAACATGGAAGCAGACGCCTTTGTTGCCGACTCTAACATGAGTACAGACGCAGCTCCTCCGGATCCCTGGAGTGGGACCCTTGCTGAGGTCTATCAACCGGGTCAGTTGAAGTCAGGATTTTTAAAGAGGTCTACTCTTGGAGTGGACCCAGGAGGAGCTCTGAACATCATAAATAGACAGCATCAAACAATACTAACAAGATTTAGAACAGGCCATCTCACGCCATTGAAGATATAAAATAATAACAAAATCTATCCCACTTGCCCAAAATGTAGATCCAGAACACATTTTGACTTGCATTAGATGCACTAAACAGGACCTTTGGGAGAGGCCGCTGCTCATCATAAAACAGCTCGAGGAGCATGAACTCATGGAATTTGTGTAATCTTTACACAAGGGGATAAGAAACAACAACAACATATTTCTTCATATAGTCACCACCAATGGACACTAACAACAATATTACTCAGTAAATACTTTCTTCTCATGATGCACTTGGAGAAGTCTTTTTTGGCTTTTTTTTTTGTGTGTGATTTCGAATGGCTTAGTAAATGTATTTCTTACGAGGTGAATATGATAATTATGACATCTGATTTAATGGGAGAAGTGTCAGACTTGAGTGAACCTTTTATCATGAACTTGATACATTTTAAAAAGTATATTTATACTATGTATTATAGGGATTTTCATGCTGAGGGCACTTAGTAGCCAGAAGTCTCCAAGGAAACCAATGCCACAAGTTGGGTTGTAAATGGGAAAATCCAAAAGTTATTATTGTGATTAACTATGACACCTTTAACAAAAATTTTGTTAATTTACTTATTTGACCATGTGTTGTTACTCATTGATAAAATTTGTGAATGTCGATTTATTTGTAAGAAATCTTGAATAAATTAAAAAAAAAAAATATTTTGAAATTATGACAAGAAACTAAATTATCATAAATGTGTTATTTATCAAAGAAAGCAATTTAGAAGAGATTTTAAACATTTCTCTGGCAGAGCAAACAGTTGTGCAGTTTTCTTATTTTGTTTACGTTTGAGTATTCAATGTGCCTCCCTCAGCATGTGGAGAAGTGTATGCCTTTTTTGAAATGAAGCCTATTCAGAGAACATGAAACTTCCCCTCCCCTCAAAACAATTTCTTTATCTGATATTAGCTGGATGAAAGTGGTCGGAGGTTCTGTGCAGATAAAAATTCTGAAGAATCAATATTTAGACTGAATCTTGACTTGCCACTGTAGAGAACATTGATGATCATGGCACCAACTCTCCTGTGAGAAGGGGAGAGAGGAAAACATACCAGCTTGAATAAAGACCCTACTTCTGTAGCCTTCCATAAACAGCTTGTCTTTAAACTGTGGTTTCAGAATCACACAATACCTATCATCCCCTAGCAGTCAGTCAGATGATGGTCTTCTTGGATCTTTTTCACCCTATCCTAGTTTTCTGATTGTAGTTTGGGTTTCAGCAAATTGTTTCTAGAGCTGGCAGATCATATTTCTATTAACATATTGCCTTTTATATAAAATAAAACTACATGGCCCAAATGTCTATTTTAAAAACCAAATAAAACTCATCTACTGTCCTTACTGTGATTAAAAATATTGGGAGGGCTTAATTCATCAATGGTGAACCCTCCCAGCGGTTTCTCCAATTTTCTCTACCAGATTGCGCTTCTTAGAGCTCTAATACTGTATTGAACAATTCTGCTTATATAGGCAACACTGAGGGTAGAATCTGAGTTATGGCATTTAATCAAACAATGGACATAAGCTTTTAGGACAGTAGAATTATACATTTTTGCATCAGCCAATGCTTTTCCACAAAAAGAACTAGGCCTGTTAGGCATAAATTTATGCCCATTATTTTTCATTACAGTAAGAACTGCAGAAAGTTTTTTCATTTGATTTTTAAAGAAACAGTTGAGTTTGTGGTTTAATTTCTATAGATGGCTTATATATAGATGGTGTGTTATGTTTAATTGTGCCATCACTCTGGGATTGCCCCACATAGCTCTCCATTGTAAAGAACCAGATAAGCACTTAGGCAGAGTAATTATGTCAGATTTCCTTCTAAATATGCAAGATTTAAAAAGAAAAATAGTTATGATATACCGATAGAATAAGTGCCTACCAAGAAAGATAGAAGATATTTATTTTCTGGTTATATGAGTTAAAATTTTGTTAACTCCGCCTTTGGCGGTCCCAAGCCCAGATGAAAAAGGAGGAGGGGGAGCAGTAACAAGCTCACTAAAAAACCTGGGTTCAGCTGGCCCGGCTGATAGTACCCTGCAAGGGCTCCTAATCTAGGAATACAGGATGAGCAGTGTTTGTACTCCATGTTAGGAGCGGCTGCACATGGCATCTGTTCCTCATGTCAGAGGCAGCCATTTCTTTTGGAGCTAAGTCGGCCTGCCACTGAGTAGTGC
>CP092867.1:45183550-45254330 GCA_030710605.1 Cordylochernes scorpioides
CCGTAAAAAAGTGGGATAATAAATCGATAAAACTTATGTTTTTAGGTTATGAGAATACAAGCAAAAATTTTAGATTATGGGATTGGAAAACTAGAAAAATAAGAATTTCTAAAGATGTCACATTCGATGAGAAAGCTACTCCAGATAGAGAATCTACCAAACCAAAAGAAATATTTCAGATTAACAGCGCTCCGGATGAATCACCAGTTGCGACAGCAAACATTCCAGTGCAGGAAATGCCGCCAGTATCCGATATCAGTTCGCATCCAATGATAACACGCTCTAAAGTTTCGAATAGCCAATGTAACTTTGCGCTCGCTGATGAACCCAGTAACTATATAGATGCAATAACGAGTTCAGATTCAGAAAGATGGAAATTAGCCATGGATGAAGAGATTGATGCATTAAATAAAATAAAACATGGACTTTAGAACGTTTGGCAGATGGTCATAAACCTATCGGTTGTAAATGGTTTATAAAATTAAAACAGAGTCCGATGGTACAATTCAACGGTTCAAAGCCAGATTAGTTGCAAAAGGCTATTCTCAAATCAAAAATGTTGACTATTTCGATACGTTTAGCCCAGTAGTTAGGTATGATTCGTTACGCATTCTTTTATCACACGCTGCTTCTGAAAGGATGTTTCTTAAGCAATTCGATGTAAAGCCAGCTTTTCTCAATGGCGAGGAACTTGTTTATCTTGAACAACCAGAAGGCTACAAGAGAGATGATAATAGCTGCTATAGATTACATAAAAGTCTGTATGGTCTTAAACAATCTTCTAGAAATTGGAATAAGAAATTTACCAATTTTTTGAATAGCCATAATTTCAAAACATCAGACGCCGACCCGTGCATTTTCATTGGAACACCCAATGATTCAAATGTTATCTTAGCTCTCTATGTTGATGATGGAATTATTCTATCTAAAGATAAAGAGGCAATAGCTATTATAATGGATGAGTTAGAACACGCATTTGATATTACATCTGGAAGTGTTAACTTTTTTGTTGGGCTACAAATAGAGCAGTCAGAAGATAGGGCAAGTTTTCATTCACCAGTCATCATATATTGACAAAATTTTGAGTAAATTTAATATGGCTGACTGTATTCCTGCTTCGGTGCCTATGGATCCTTCTGTCATCTTAACAAAGCAGGACTGTCCTACTCCAGAACAAAAGGAAAAGATGCCTAAATTCCCTTTTCGAGAAGCTGTTGGATCCCTTATGTTTGCATCATGTGTTTCACGTCCAGATATCACTTATTCAGTTTCACAAGTGAGTAAAATTCCTAGAATATCCAGGACCTGCACATTGTACAACAGTGAAGAATATTTTCCGTTATCTGAAAGGCACTCCACACATGGGAATTCTCTTCACTGGACAAGACCAACTTGTTGGCTACTCTGATAGTGATTTTTGCTCGTGATGTTGACTCCAGAAAAAGTACGACTGGTTATGC
This sequence comes from Cordylochernes scorpioides, assembly GCA_030710605.1. NCBI lineage: Eukaryota > Metazoa > Arthropoda > Arachnida > Pseudoscorpiones > Chernetidae > Cordylochernes > Cordylochernes scorpioides. Next base: position 45,185,011 of record CP092867.1, read on the forward strand.
CTTCATGATGAACGGAGGAACTGTTTCTTGGGCAAGCCAACGACAACCAATTATCGCACTTTCAACCACCGAAAGTGAATACATCGCTGCCTGCAGTGCTGCTAAGGAATTGATTTGGATCAGAAGACTTCTACAGGGCATCGGCTGTGATATTACTAAAGAAACTGAACTTTATATCGACAACCAAGCAGCAATAAAACTTGTTGAAAATCCAGTATTCCACAAACGAACGAAACATATTGATGTTCGCTACCACTTCATTAGATCCAAACATGAAGAAGGTGAACTTAAAGTGCATCATGTTTGCAGCTCAGAACAGCTAGCTGATATAATGATTAAACCTCTTCCACGAAACAAATTCCACTACTTAAGAGGTCTACTGAACATTTTGGATCGAGAGGGAGTGTTGGAATAGCGATCCATGAACCTCTGCGGGGAGCATTGGAGGATCGACCAATCAACGGCCGCGGCGGCGCTGCGGTCGACGTCAAGATATTTAGTCTTTGTCCCTCGCCCTTCCTATATAGACTTGCCTTTAAAATGTTGCTACTTTAACATCTTGTTTTAAGTTACTTTGTTTAATAAATATATTTTTATTCCTTGATTCAATCTCAAACTTCAACAAACATCTAAAGTTATATTAATTTAAATAGTGTGAAGAAATGTCGGTAATCGTTTCACAAAACAATGATGCGAAATTCGGTAGAAGAATTCGCAGTGATGATTCTTTTGTGGGCTGTTGCAAGGATTTAAATCAGATCACTAAATAGCAGAAAGGAGAGGGTAAAAGTCTCCTTCAAACTAACTTTATTAAAACATGTTAAAAGGACAAAGGAAAACACCCAACTGGTCAGCAGCAGACCAGGCCGTGCTCTCTTCCTTTGTTGGCGGCTGGCGTCGCTGGGGCTTGTTTGTTTACAGTCACCCGAGCCGTCTGGACGACGTCCCGAAGTGGATCTCCATTATTCTACAAATAGCATTGGGGCAGGTAAAATGAAGAACTTAATGAATTTATAATAAAAATGCTTTTGCCATAAATCGATTGAGTAGTTAATTCAGTGCGGAAAAAAAACGGAGATAGTGTTACATTAACAGAGTTTGTAGAGAAAATTCTCCTACCAGATGGATGATGTCTTGGATGGGTCTTGTGGAGTGCGCTGCGATGAGGCCTGGTGATCACTTTTTGCGGTGGTTGCCATTGGACATCGTCGGTACTGGTTGGCGGGGCAATGCCAGGATTCCTCGATGGATCTTGTCTGCTTGTTCGAGCCGATGGAAGAAGGTTCTCGTGGCGCAGGAATTGGCGATGGGGGCGATGATGACCTCTTCGGTGCGAGGTACGGCTAGTCCTCGCATGGCGTCTTTGAGATGGTCTACTGGATCGTCAAGGTGGAGGTCAAGTAGAAGAAGCATCCACACGAATGCGCCGTTGACCACAGGTGTCTCTGTCATCCTCTGCATGCCGCTGTCCTCAGTAATCCTGTCGACTTTCTGTAATATTGTTTCGAATGTGATCCTGCCGACGTATGGATAAGCTGGCAGTCGTGTACGTGAGCGAGTGTTGATGTTCTTCCCACACGCGGACAAACAAGAAGCAAAGGCAGGGCTGGATGTTAGCACCGAGAGTGTTCGGGGACAGCTCACGGGATAGAGGTAGAGGCCATGACACAAACTTGGATGCTTATCACCGAGACATGGCGAGAGAGACCGTGTGAGAGAGAAGCCGTATGTCGATGGCCATACCCTAGAACATCTGCTGACCCCTGCCCAAACCTGCCCTGTTTTCAGGGGTCGTCTATAAAGAGTCCTGGGGGCCCACATAGGCTGGGCATTGGCTTTTTCCTCCCCTCTGTCCCTCCACCGCTGACAGAACACTCTTTGGATCTTTATTTTGACGTCAACATTTTTAATTTACATACAAATAGGGGTTTACAGGTATTATTAATAAAGATATAGCATATATACAAAATAAGGGGGTGGTAGCAAATAGAAACGGTGTACATTTCACTAGAAGGGTAGGATATTTTAAGATATCGGCTCTAACTAATTGGGAGATATGTGACATATACTAAAAGTGTCATTATTATACAGTTTTAAAATATACGATAAATATGTAATTAAAGATGGATAAATTTCACTTTTGGAATTTACTATGTATTAAGATACTAGTTAACACTCTAGTCAAGTTTTGAATTGTTCTTCTTCAAGAAAATATGTAATTCTACCAGAGCTTTATTTATAAACATTTTGACATGAATATGGAAGTAACAAGCACTATTTAGACAGTTTCCATATTTAATGACGTGAGAAGTGAAATTCGCCCAAACTAAGCAAAAAAAACCTGGTTTTAGGAGTTTGTATTCGTCAAAAGTGATGATTTTCTTTTTTTGGAAATCTTCCTGAACAGAACTAAACATCTGTTCTCTATAATCCTACAGATTCCTTCAATCAAATAATCCCATTTTGCATATACATTATAGGCTATATTATACTGGTGGAATAGGTACATGAATTCCAACATGAAAAGCAGTTCAACTTTGCATTTACAAATGTTCCAGAGCCCCGTTTGGTTACCTGCACTCGCTGGTGGGGTTGAACTTTTGCAAGAATCGGGGGGTATTGGAGCATTTTCAGAAAATTAAGTGCCCAATGCGGGAATCGAACCCTGGTCGTAGCGGTCGAAAACCAACGGTTTAGACCATCCTTCCACCGACCGACTTTTTATTATCATAGCTGCCTGTAACAATGTTTTCAAACTTGGTTTATGTAATGGATAAATCACATATATGGACATTATTTCTTTTGTGTGATCGAACAAATAGAGAACAATCATAAAGTAACCAACACTGTAAAGATTTTTTTAAAGAAGACAGTGTTGTCAGATATCATATTCAATATTTTAACTGAATAAATGTCATATTTTGTGCACATCAGTTACTAAAAACAAAATATACACAACATTTTAAATATTCATTACAACTGATATAAAACCTACTACGAGAAACGACATATAAATAGAAAAAAATGGGACTAAGGAAGCATACTGTTATAGAGGGAGCTAGACCATAATTAAAACTACTCTATTTCCATATTTGATGTTATATTTGTTAGAAAGACTTTGAGGCCATTCAGGGAACACATGTAATTTGGCTGGATAACTCAGGTGGCTTCTTGAGACGGGGTCTAAAAACTCTTTTCTTCATTTGACAGGCTTATAAAAAAAGCTTTTTTATTGAATATATTTTTAATATTTGAAATTTAAAAATCCCTTAAGAATGGTGAACAAAAGTTTAATTTTAATCACAGGACTTCATCGATGTTGCTGGAGTTAGTTATTTAAGAAATGGTTTCCGTTTTATTACATAATAGCTCAAGATATGTGTAAAACTTTAAGGTTATATATATAAAATATGTTGGAAAATTCGAGAGAAATGTAATTTTCATATAGAAAAGTGGGCACCTCTTTTCCACAAATCGATCGAAGATGCGCTAAATTTTGTGTACATAAAATATCTGCTTTAATGGAGGTGGAAAATACATAAGCTCAGAGTGTTGAGATGATCAAATAACATTCTTGATCAACCAAAGTTTTCTGAGAGTTGAGCGCCATCTATCGGAATAAATACTAACTGATTAGTGATGTTTATTTTCTAAAATTGGCGAAAATATTTTATATTCAAGGAAATGTATAGCAGCATCTTGATGGAAGTTTTAGATAGCAAACACATTGACTAGAGCCAACAGCTGAAGAACGTAACTGGATGGCTTTCTTTTTAGGTCCAAATATAGTTGCGCAATTTATAAAACTAAAAATAATAAAGACTATTAATTGGTATTTATTCTGATAGGTGGCGTTTGTTCCATCAGCAGCGTTTAGTTACATAATAAGTAAATGCTTTTTCTTAATCCTGACCCTTAAATTTCTTATGAACTATTGTTTGCGCTTCATTGTGTAACTAATGATTATTTCAATAGAAAGGCTTTCTCTCTGTTAAATTGGACGCTTAAAGTTACGCGACATATAAGAACGGACAGTCTCTGCTACTATAAGATCCAGGTCGGTGACAAAGCTATGACATTAGGTGATACAAAATAAGAAATCCCACTTGGAGATCATGGCTTCAGGCTACGGCCTTCATTAGTCCACTGTGGGTTTGTATTTTATGAGATCCACAATGATTTAAATAATATTATAAATTGACCAGATATGCCTGGCAAGAAGTACACCACAGCTCCCTACAGTAAGTCTGGTAGCCAGTACAACACAGCAATCTACAGTTATTCTGGTAGCCAGTACAACACAGCTCCCTACAGCTAGTCTGGTAGCCAGTACAACACAGCTCCCTACAGTTAGTCTGGTAGCCAGTACAACACAGCTCCCTACAGTTAGTCTGGTAGCCAGTACAACACAGCAACCTACAGTTAGTCTGGTAGCCAGTACAACACAGCAACCTACAGTTAGTCTGGTAGCCAGTACAACACAGCTTCCTACAGTTAGTCTGGTAGCCAGTACAACACAGCTCCCTACAGTTAGTCTGGTAGCCAGTACAACACAGCTTCCTACAGTTAGTCTGGTAGCCAGTACAACACAGCAACCTACAGTTAGTCTGGTAGCCAGTACAACACAGCTTCCTACAGTTAGTCTGGTAGCCAGTACAACACAGCTCCCTACAGTTAGTCTGGTAGCCAGTACAACACAGCAACCTACAGTTAGTCTGGTAGCCAGTACAACACAGCTCCCTACAGTTAGTCTGGTAGCCAGAACAACACAGCAACCTACAGTTAGTCTGGTAGCCAGTACAACACAGCTCCCTACAGTTAGTCTGGTAGCCAGTACAACACAGCAACCTACAGTTAGTCTGGTAGCCAGTACAACACAGCTCCTACAGTTAGTCTGGTAGCCAGTACAACACAACAACCTACAGTTAGTCTGGTAGCCAGTACAACACAGCTTCCTACAGTTAGTCTGGTAGCCAGTACAACACAGCTCCCTACAGTTAGTCTGGTAGCCAGTACAACACAGCTCCCTACAGTTAGTCTGGTAGCCAGTACAACACAGCTCCCTACAGTTAGTCTGGTAGCCAGTACAACACAGCAACCCTACAGTTAGTCTGGTAGCCAGTACAACACAGCTCCCTACAGTTAGTCTGGTAGCCAGTACAACACAGCAACCTACAGTTAGTCTGGTAGCCAGTACAACACAGCTCCCTACAGTTAGTCTGGTAGCCAGTACAACACAGCAACCTAAAGTTAGTCTGGTAGCCAGTACAACACAGCTCCCTACAGTTAGTCTGGTAGCCAGTACAACACAGCAACCTACAGTTAGTCTGGTAGCCAGTACAACACAGCTCCCTACAGTTAGTCTGGTAGCCAGTACAACACAGCTCCCTACAGTTAGTCTGGTAGCCAGTACAACACAGCAACCTACAGTTAGTCTGGTAGCCAGTACAACACAGCAACCTACAGTTAGTCTGGTAGCCAGTACAACACAGCACCCTACAGTTAGTCTGGTAGCCAGTACAACACAGCAACCTACAGTTAGTCTGGTAGCCAGTACACCACACAACTCTACATTTTGTCTGGTAGCCAGTACAACACATCTCACTTTGGTTGTTCTGGAAGCCTGAACACTAGAGCACCCTGTAATTAGACTTGTAGCCAGTACTTGAACGCACCCAAAGACCATGTCTGAAAACGTTGTCTGTTTTAGGCGCTATATACAGGAATTTTCCATTGTATTCTACATTCACTTTTGTGTTTATCAGCGTTTAAATAATAATTCTAGTGTATATATTTGTTCATTCAGATGAAACAATAGATTTCTAATACAACGTTTCGGTTTATCTTGATAGAATTTATGTGTAAATCACTAACTTATCTCTCTCAAGATTCGACAGACTGAAAACCTACTCCTCTCCCTGAAGTTATCTTTGATTTATTTGTTTGTACTGTTAATAATAGACGGATAATATTTTAGGGTTTGCCCGAATCTCTTTTTCTAAATTTAAAGATTTGATTTAAAAAAAGAGCACGATCAGTACACAATACTCATGATATTATGTCACTGTGATATTTTCTTCAGACTAATGGAAAACCCGACAGATGAGTCAAAATTATCATAAATTGATAGATGTTTGAAATAAATGCTAAGAATTCGAGTATATTCTCGAGTTGAGACAAAGCCAACTGAAAATTATTGGTGCTAAATTCTGTTTGTGTGTATTTTTCCAGAGACTGATTGATGAAATAAAGACGTGCATCAAAGTTAACACAAGATGGGCGTAGTTTATTACCACTTTCCTTTATGGTCTTATTAAATTTGTTTCAAAGCACGTGGGTGCGTGATTTCGTGGTGCTTTAAATTCCAATGTTACTAAATAGTGATGCTTCTCTCTCTCTAGGAGGTACAAAGATTCCAGCGTCCAAGTTATGCGTCCTTCACCTGATCCTTCTACGATTGTGCACCTGACCAACGATGGATTTTTCCCTGCAGACATCGCTCGCCGGCTGAATATCACTTCAGAGTTATTTGGAGGATTGTGAAGCAACATTTTGGAGTGTTTCTGGCCTTCCAATAACAGCCAAAACTCTGAAAACACGGGCAATCACCACGAAGAGGATTGCCCAAATTGACGGCATTAGTAAAATTTGAATCTTTTTAACCTCAGAACCTCAAGAGAAAGAGTACAGAGTGTTGTAAAAACGCAACCTTTGACATCGCAACTATAGTCCTTACAGTGGAATAACTCACTACCACATTGTAATGAAGAATAGACTGGCCTATGCAAATAAGTTGCTTCTAAGGATTCAAACGTGCCGTTTTACGACGTCGTGTGGAAGAACGAGAAAATTTGAAAGTTGCAGTCATCACAAGTCAGCTGCTGTCTCCAGTAAACGTGGGGTGTACACGAGGCCCCAGTTCCCGAAGTATGCCTATTGGTCTGAGACGAAATACTTTTGAGTACACATTGATAAATTGTTTCAATATAGACTAACAATTCTGCTGTCATTTTGTGGAACCCTCTGCTTCCAACAACGGTCGCTATTTTGTACTCTATCAAGAATGATCCCCTGATCACGGTTCCAAGTTGACTGCCCCTGTAGACAGTAGCATCTTTCTGGGTACTTGAGCAAAGACAAACTCTGAACCCGATGGTGTTATTTGAAGAAAAATTTCCATTCTTCTATATATGAAAATTCGAAACTACTATAGACGCGTATGATTCTTTCAAAAATAAAACAATTTCTACTGCCTTTACTGAAATGGAAAAATTAATGGTAGAGCCTGGCTCATCAGTGGTGAACTCTCCCAGCGGTTTCGCCAGTTTAATCTACCATACCGCTTTTATATTGCATTTTTCGATCTTCCTTATTGAGGCTAAACTCTTGGAATGGGTATTTTAGATTAACTACGGACATAAACTATTCCATTGCAGTTAAGGGCTGCAGAAATTGTTTTATATTTAAAATATTCATACGCGTCTATAATAGTTTCGAATTTCCATAAGAGATGGCGCGCTAATGCATCATAATTAAATTGTTCTAATAAAAGACACAAATTGATGTTTGCTGAAGATCGATTGCTCAAAGCATATTATATATTTATAATTGCATGTATTTATGCTGTTCTCAAAGCTTATGTCCATAGTTCATCTAAAATACCCACTCCAAGAGTCTATCATCAGTATCACTATAAAAGGAAGATCGAAAAATGCAAAATACCAACGGTATGGTAGATTAAACTGGCGAAACTGCTGAGAGGGTTCACCACTGGTGAGCCAGGCCATCCCATTAATTTTTCCATTGCAGTAAGGGCAGTAGAAATTGTTTAATTTTAAAAAGAATCATACCCGTCAAAAATAGTTTCGAATTTTCATAACAGATGGCGCGCTAATGCATAATAATAATTCCTCTCCTTACCCAAGTGAATTCGCTGAATCGAGAATGGGCCAAGATCTACATCAACTACCAGCGGCCCACAATGGAGTCATCACCAAACAACTCCAGGCCTCCAGCAAAGATGAGGGAGCCATTTCAAAATATTCCCTAAATAAATTGTTTAGGTAACATGTCAGAGTTATATATACTTTTTAATTTTACAAAATGATTTATTTCACCTAGTTATTACAAAAGGTTTTGAAGACAATTAGTTTCCTCAGCTACCCTGTAGATTAATTTTAATAATTGAATTTCTATACAAAAACTATTGAATTAAATATTGAAATATGGAAAGCCTAGCTAATCAGTGAACTTTTCAAGTGAATCTATCATTTTATTTACAGGTAGCTACTTGTATGTATGGGCATGATCATATAATCTTATTTTTAAAGACGACAGGAAGTTTACAAAATAAAACAATGGAAACTTCCGTGACAGTAAGAATATAAGAAGATATTTGTGTAAATCAGCTAGATGACCAAGACAAAGTTCTAGTAAGCATCTATACTCGATGCTACTAATCAAAAGTTGTAGCAAAACTCTGAGAGAATGTTCATCATCTTCAGTTTCAGGTGATAGGGATATATGTGGCCATGATAATCATGGTGGGAAGAAGTAGGCGACTGCTTTTACTGTAAGTGCCCCACAGGTCTACACATGTGAAGAGCAATTCAACTCTGTGCCAGAGCCCCGTTTGGTTAGTTGTACTCGCTGGTGAGATAGGACTTTTGTAAGAATAGGGGGCCATTAGAACAGATATTAGTAATGATATACCCATATTAGTCGTATGGTGCCAAGTTTTTTATGAGGGTGTTTAGACAGAAATATATCGGGAAAATTTAGAGTTGTCAAAATTCATAAAATATATATTTTTCATTTTGAACCTAAAGCTGACAGTCATATGACTTTACGAGTTGTGTACTATTAGGTGTGAATCTGAATTGTGAGAAATATCAAAAGTTTTAAGTACTTTTGACTTTTTTTAAAGAAGTTAGGACCAATACTTCGCGACAATCCCTGATATATGGACATATATTATATATCATCTTTATTGACTCAGTAAGTTTTCATATTTAAATCCCAAATTCCACTGTAATATAACAATGGTGATGTGGAGTTAAGATAAAGTTAGTTACCTAGGACTAAATCACTTCAATTGTAGCCCTCTAAGAGCCAACTAGCCCTATACGCCATGGCCGCTATGTTCGCTATCGTCCTCCTGCTCCTCCTCCAAGGAGCCACCCCCATGCCCCTCCCGCGAAACGACCACCGCCAAGAAGACGTCATCGACGTCGGAGGCCCTCCAGTCCCGGAGGTCCTGGGCAGCTTCGAGCTGACCCTGCTAGAGGTGGCCGCGGTCTCCTACCTGCTGGTAGTCTGGTACCTGCTGCTCCGCCGTCGCCGCCGAGCGATGTCCGCCCACCGCCAGATGAGGGCCGCCCTCCGCCACCGCCATCCCCACTGGCCCTGAAGTCCTGGGACCCTGGCCCGCAGAAGAATCTTCTTCTTTGTATATATTATATATCTATATATTTCTCGTCGTGATTTTTTATGTAATAAATATGATGTTGTGCTGTGAAAAATCTTGGCTTTTTATTAACAAATTCCAATACATAATTGGTAGTAAAGGATAAAGTTAACCAAAAACAGTTCCTATATTACATTAAGATATTGTTCTATTGAGAACAGGTCCTGACTGTGGACTTTGTCGGTCCTCCTCTACGTGACACAAGTGTTTTTTTTTTTTCAGAAAATGTCCCATGCGAGGTTGTCTCTGCACCAAAACATCTCTGTGTAAACTCTGTGTAAATGGTAAACAGGCGACCTATTTTTCCGTCCATTCACCTTTGATTCATAATTTCATTGCAACAGACTGAATAAACAATGTAGGTAATGGACCAGATCAACAGTCAAATCAAGAATAAGCCATCTTCTGCTTGTGTAACTAGAAATTGGTGACAGGTTGTGCCATTTTTATTTGAATAAATATCATTTAATCTTGAACAGAGCTCATGTAACCAGATGTGTTCCCAGGTTAGAGGAAGGCCTCAGACCGGAAAATAGAAGTGTGAAAAAGCATTGATAGATAGGAATGATAGATTTCTAATTAAACGTTACAGTTTATCTTTATAGAATTTATATGTGAATCCCTCACTTACCTCTCTCAAGATTCGACAGACTGAAAACATACTTCTCTTCCTGAAGTTATATTTGATTTCCTTGTTTGTACTGTTAATAATAGACGGCCAATTTTTCGGGTTTTTCCTAATTAATTTTTTCAAATTTAAAGATATGAAAAAAAAAATAGCACGATCAGGACACAATACTATTATGGCATTGTGATATTTTCTACAGACTGATGGAAAAACCGACAGATGAGTCAACGTTATAAAAAATTGATAAATCTTTGAAAAATATGCTAAGGAATTGAATCTATTTTCAAGTTGAGACAAAACCAATAGGAACTTATTGGTGCTAAATCCTGTATGTATGTGTTTCTTTGGTCTGATTGAGATGAAAGGCAGACATGCTTCAAAGCTAATATAGGATAAATTAAATTTATTACCTTTTTCATTAATGGTCTTATTAAACATGTTTCAAAGCACGAGGGTGTGTGATTTCGTGGTACTTTAAATTTTAAAGTTACTGAATAGTGACACTTCTCTCGCCAGCTGAATATCACCTCAGAATTATTTGGAGGATTGGGAAGCAACATTTTGGAGTGTTTCCGGCCTTCCAATAACAGCCAAAACTTCGACAACACGGTCAATCACCACGAAGAGGATTGCCCAAATTGACGCAACAGGTAAATTTTGAATCTTCATGACCACAGAACCTCAAGAGAAAGAGTGCAGTGTTGTGAAACGCAACCTTTGACATCGCAACTATAGTCCTTACAGTGGACTCACTCTACCACTCACTACCACACTGCAATGAAGAAAATACTGGCCTATGCAAATAATTTGCTTCTAAAGATTCGGGCGTGCCGTTTTACGACGTCGTGTGGAAGAACGAGAAGATTTGAAAAGTCGCAGTCACCACAAGTCAGCTGCTGCACCCAGTAAACGTAGCGTATACACGAGGACCCAGTTCCCGAAGTATGCCTGTTGTTCTGAGATAAAATTACTTCTAAGTACACATAGATAAATTAATTCAAAATAGACTCCCAATTCTGCTGTCATTTTGTGGAACCCTCTTCTTCCAACAACGGTCGCAATTTTGTGCTCTATCAAGAATGGTCCCTTGATATCGGTAGCAAGTTGACTGCGCCTTTTGTCAGTAGCATCTTCCTGGGTACTTTAAAAGACAATATAGCCATCAAACTCTAAAGTCGATTATGTTATTTGAAGAAAATGTTCCATTCTTCTACCTACAAAAGTAAGTCGCAGAATCGAGAATGGGACGAGATCGACGTCAACTACCAGTGGCCTACAAGGGAGTTATCACCAAATATCTCCAGGCCTGAAACAAAGCTGAGGGAGCCATTTCAATATATTCCCTAAATAAATTGTTTAGTTAACATGTCTCGAAGTTATATATACTTTTAATTTTACAAAATAAGTTCATTTCATGGAGTTATTACAAGAGGTTTTGAAGACAATAGTTTCCTCAGCTCACTACCATGTAGATCAATTTTAATAAGTTCAAGAATAAAACCTCTATTGAATTGAAATATAGAAAGCCTAGCTAATCAGTGAACTTTTCAAATGATTCCATCAGTTCAATTTACAGGCGGCTACTTGTATGTATGGGCATGATCATATAATCTTCTTTTTAAAGACGACAGGAAGTTTACTCCATGAAACAATGGAAACTTCCGTGACAGTAAAAATATTAGAAAATATTTGTGTATATCAGCTAGATGGTCAAGATAAAGTTCAGAAAAGCCAATTTCTATACTCACAGCTACTAACCATTTCAGTTGAAAGGGATATTAGTGACGATATACCCATATTAGTCGTAGGATGCCAAGTTTATATATATATATATGTGATATCTTGGGACCTCTGGGACCAGTGTTACCTGATGCTAGACGAACCTCGATGTCAACTCTACCGTGCAGTCGTGGTGGAAGGCGACACAGCTGGGCCAACGGTGAAATAAACAAACAGAGATTCCACTAAAAGCGTCTGACGTCAAGAAGGAATGGGACGAGGGGGAGAGAGATCTTTAGAGCAAGTGTTACCTCGGTGAGATCCAAGCGAAGACTGCCTAACCTAGGTTCTCGATTTAACACCAAGACCTTTCTTCTTTCTAATTGGTTGACCTATTTAGGTGATTCTTTCCTAATGGGTGGGACTATGTCACGTGGCCGTTGGCTATTGGTTGACCTACTTAGGTATTGTCTTCTGATTGGGCCTTGCGGCTTTCTTTGGTGGAAGATACGTCCGGCCTTGCTCCGGAAATACTGGGCGTAACTCGACTTTTATGATTTCCGCGATCGTAAAATTGGCTGAAAATTTATTAATAGTGGTTCTAACTTTAAGCCTCTTTTGCTAGGCCTTACTTCTACTATCACCTAAGCCTGATTAGTTTTAACCTTAATTTTCTCCTGTTAGTCTCCATTCCTTCTATCTGTACAGTTGCTATACTTTATTAGATTCTTACGCGGTACAGAATGATGTTAGTTGAGGCTTTCTATTTGCAGTACATAAGAAGTTATATACAGTCATGGGGTGGAACATGTGGTAGTAGATATCTAGACTATTTACAACAATTCCATGGTCTTAAATCATCACAGATGGCCCCGGATGTGAGAGGGTTCATATGGAGGGATTTAAGAGAGCGGAATAGGAAGACTGTTATTAAGGAAGTAATTTTTTTAAAAATTAATTAAAGTGAGTTGGTATATAACATGGGGTTGATTTCTGTATATCCATAAGAGATAATAAAGCATAAACAACTAATATTAAACATACAAGTAAAACAAAATAGGAATAAAAGAATTAATAGAGAGCATATAATGATGATAGGTAAAAATAAAAACGATTGGATGGGAAAATCATGATCTCTTCGTGATGGGCGTTAGAAAGGGTTGAGGGGTTAGTTATTACTTGGTTGAGGCAATGTCACTTTGACTCAAGTCCCAAACCATTTAATGTGCACGGCGCGGAGAACCTAGGCCATGTTTCACATGTAAATTTAAGGACCTAATAAAGTTACAGTACCACAATCGAAAAGTAAGATAAGGGTGATTGTTATGGGTTTTAGTAATTAGTCGTTAAGACGTACGCATGCAGGATAAATGAGGGCGAAGATCAGTGACCAGAAATCAAAGTTTTAATTGGAGTCGTCAGGGGCTTAGCGAGAAAAAGAGTAAAATAAAAAAAAATGTGCCAGCGTGTGGCATGAGAGTGCCCTGGAATATATTTAAAAAAAATACAATTTGCACGTATCCAAGCCAGAAGTTGGGATAGGTAAATCTGGGGGACGGTGTGTCAAGATTGTTAATTACGAAATCAAAGTAGGTCAAGTCTAGCCTGCGAAGGAGTTAAAAGTTCCTGCGGAAAAGGGTTAGTATTTATTAAGAAGTAACCTTTAAAGTGGTTGTTTAAGAGGTTATTGAAGATTGCCCTGTTTTTAGATCATGATTTTTAGTTTGATTATAAAAGAATATATCATTGAGATATGAAATTGCGAAATTAAGGCTTTGCATATAGCGTTAAAGGATTTGAAAAATCGAAAATAGAATTGCGAAGTTAAATGCAAAGTAATATTTAAAAAAAAAGTAAAAATAGTGATGATATGATACAAAGATTAACACACTACAGCAGTATATAAGGGGTAATAGAAAGTGAAAATATAAAATGACAAAAAATGAGCAATAATATACTCGATAGCATTGAACATGGTAGCGGAAGATGAAACCATGTAAAAAAAAAACATCTAATTTATAAAGTGAGAGAAAATATAAAATGACAAAATGCAAATTAGTCATATAAGCATGAAATATAAACTTGAGATTATTAGATATGAAAGATTAAATATAAAGTTGATTATAAAATAGTCATAAAGCAAAAGTAAATAAGCTTTGGTAAAGAAAAATAAAATAAAATGACACTAATCTAAACTGATTGGTTGACGTAAATAAAAAAAAACAATTATAAGAGCTAGATAATGATTATATAAAGAATATTAAAATGAAAAATTTAAAAAAAAAATGTTCATCGAGAAGGAAAAGCAAGTAAGATTATACATAGAAATTATATATCGTGAAAGAATGGGAAGTGGTAGGCCAAATGTAATGTTCCTGTTTTTTTTTTTAGGATGGGTGGAGAGAGCTTTAAATTGTCCTCGATTGATATCTTTGGTCTTGTTGGCCTAAGTTTTTCTAACTTATCGAATTTGTTTTATGTTTGACGTGACTCGTGGATCACATTGTTTCCAACTGTGAAACTTACTGAGTCCTAATGTTGTCGATTTTTTGTTCCCTGCGCCACGTTTAGGTGAAAACGTGATTCTTCCTAAAGCAGAATTTATTCTGTGTGCAGGAGAAACACGGCGATCTATTCTAACCGATAAAGGGTTGTTGCTGTTGTTGTTTTTTTTTTTTTTTTAAACATGTGTGGGTGTGTGTGATTTTTAGGTAAAATGTTGTCCTTGGTTCTAAGTGTCGATGTTAAGTGGACAAGTTAATCGAGGGCGAGAGAATGTTAGTGAACAGATTTGTTAGTAAATGTAAAATAACTTGTTAAGCAAGTTATTAGTAGCTAAACGGGATATCGGCTTAGAAATTGGTTAGGGATTAGAACGGTATATAGTAAAAGGCATGCACTAATGTTTGATTTAATAGGTGGCGAACATTCATTAGAGTGAGCCCGGGCAATAACGATGGGTCGTAACAAGATGTCGGCTGTTTGTTTGCTCGGGGGGGGGGGGGGGGGGGGGGGGCGAGGGGGAGCGAACCTATTTTTAATGTGATTCCGGATTTAGGTCAGGGGCCCTTTGCGAGGCTGCTTGCTTCTTCCAACTTATCGGATTTGTTAATTCGAACTACGTTCGGAGATATTATTTCTATAATTGTAAACGCAAAAGCGTTTTGATTTGTCATGTTTGGTGACAAGCGTTATGGGACTGACATAGGGAGATACAGAGGTTGTAATTATCCTGTGTTCAAGCATTTGTTCGATTTGTGTTTGTATTTCGAAAATTCGGATATTGTATCTGTTGATATTAAATCGAATGGTTTTTGGCGGACTTAGTAAAAATGTTATTCATTGATATCGGGTTAGAATTGAATGAAATTGCGACTATCTACGTGGACAATGTGTGGTTAAATGTGTCACAGGCGTGATGAAGGCGTCTTTGGCCTGAGAAGTGAAAGAGTTTTGTGGCGTAGCTCTGTGACACGAAGCGAAAAAATTGTAAATGAAAAGGTGTCACTTGAAGTCTTTGTTTTGTACAAAATCTAACCTGTTTTACTAAGAATAACAAATTTACTAAAGTCATGGGTGCTGGTTGTACGAACATATCGATAATTTTGATATTGTTAGTGGATATGACACGTTTAATGTGAAAAAAATAATTTTTTGTGTGCGTGTTTAGTAGGGCGACGTAATAAAGCTTGTGTGGCTCGAAATTAGATTTGGGTGTGAAGTCGCACACTAAAAATTTGTTGCCAATTGGAGAAAGTGATGAGAGAGGGAGTTGTTTATTTTGTTGAGAGAGATTTGTCGCTGATTAACAATGCATGTAAAAGGAAGGAGTGTAGTTATGTGGGAATTTAACGATTGGAATAGTTTTGGAAGGCTGTGACTTAGGTTATTTCTGTCTAAAGCTATGAAAGAAAAGGACATAGGGGCGTTGAAAATGGGATTAGGAACATTATAATAAGACTAAATAAGAGCGTTGGAGTTCACCACGTGTGAGCAACCCGTTCCAGGAGGGGAAAATTTAGTAAATGGGACAGTTGTATTAACCTGTCTATGGGACACGTGTTGCTTGCACGAGGTGAGTTCGTACAATGTAGTTGGTAGGGATACATTATATTGATACAGGAGTAGCTGAGAACAGTTTATAATTAGTAGAAATCGTTTTATGGAATTAAAGAATAAAATGATAAAAGGCAAAGGTGTATCGATGATATGGAATTTTAGATTCCGCGTTATGTTACTTATTTTTAAGATCAAAAAGATATAATCTATGGTGACAATATTGTTAGCTATGGCGTTAATAGTTAAGTTAAATGGATGGACAGGTATTTTTCTTTTATAAACTGATTTCTATTATTTTAAAAGTATTCTGCCTAATTATAGCGATAGATGCTCCTGTATCAAGTAGTAGAGTAGGTTTACATTATTGGACAGTTCAGCTCGAACGAGCAATTGTTCAACAAAAATTATAGAAGGAGGAACCTACTGTTGTGCTGTCTTGTATGTCGGAACAGTCCTGGTCTTGTGTCGTGGTTGGCGGATCCTTGGGACAGTTAAGAGTTCACTGGTTGCGCTGGGCTCGTGGTTTAGAGATGGTCGGGGGAGCAGGTAACATACGCTCGCGTGTTGGTAACTCGGAGGGGTGCTTGCAGGAGGTTTGCTGGCTTTCTCAGTCTTGTAGAGTGTTGTAGTTGGGCCCGATCTGCTTGGGCGTCGTAGTAGTTGAAGAAGCTCTGCGCCTCGTACGAACCATCGTAGCGATTCCACCTCTCGCGATGTCCGGTCACGGCAGAAAGCTGATGTAGCGTCGTCGTCAACCTCCCCAGGACATCTGACACCGGCGGCGGGGGCGTGACGTCTTCCTGGCTGGGGGCGATTTCCTCCGTTCTACCGAGAGTGTTTTCTTTCTTTGGAAAAGTGGTGTTTTCGCCACTTTCGGAGTCGGGATCGGACTCCATTGGTTCCTTTGGATCCTCCTCTCTTCCCTGTTCCATCTTCCTGTACAGACAGTGGTCTATTTGCTTACTTGTACCTTGGCGTCCACTATCCTGTCGACTCTTCGGACGGGGGAGTCTGTGATATCTTGGGACCTCTGGGACCAGTGTTACCTGATGCTAGACGAACCTCGATGTCAACTCTACCGTGCAGTCGTGGTGGAAGGCGACACAGCTGGGCCAACGGTGAAATAAACAAACAGAGATTCCACTAAAAGCGTCTGACGTCAAGAAGGAATGGGACGAGGGGAGAGAGATCTTTAGAGCAAGTGTTACCTCGGTGAGATCCAAGCGAAGACTGCCTAACCTAGGTTCTCGATTTAACACCAAGACCTTTCTTCTTTCTAATTGGTTGACCTATTTAGGTGATTCTTTCCTAATGGGTGGGACTATGTCACGTGGCCGTTGGCTATTGGTTGACCTACTTAGGTATTGTCTTCTGATTGGGCCTTGCGGCTTTCTTTGGTGGAAGATACGTCCGGCCTTGCTCCGGAAATACTGGGCGTAACTCGACTTTTATGATTTCCGCGATCGTAAAATTGGCTGAAAATTTATTAATAGTGGTTCTAACTTTAAGCCTCTTTTGCTAGGCCTTACTTCTACTATCACCTAAGCCTGATTAGTTTTAACCTTAATTTTCTCCTGTTAGTCTCCATTCCTTCTATCTGTACAGTTGCTATACTTTATTAGATTCTTACGCGGTACAGAATGATGTTAGTTGAGGCTTTCTATTTGCAGTACATAAGAAGTTATATACAGTCATGGGGTGGAACATGTGGTAGTAGATATCTAGACTATTTACAACAATTCCATGGTCTTAAATCATCACATATATATGAGCGTATTTAGACAGAAATATATTGGCAAAATTTAAAGTTGACAAAATTCAAAAAATATTTTTAAAATATGTTTTCATTTTGGACCTAGAGCTGACTGTCATGTGTTATGACTTCACGAGTTGTGTACTATAAGGTGTGAATCCGACTTTAGAGAAATACCAAAATTTTTGAAATACTTTTATGTTTTTTTTAGAAGTTGGGACCAATACTTCACGACAATGCCTGATATCAGGACATATATTATATATCATCTTATATGACTTAGCAAGCTATTCTATTTAAATCCCACATTCCACTATAATGTAACAATGGCTGATGTGGAGTTAAGATAAAGTTAGTTACCTAGGACTGATTCACTTCAATTGTAGCCCTCTAAGTGCCAACAAGCCCTATACGCCATGGCTGCGATGTTCGCTATCGTCCTCCTGCTCCTCCTCCAAGGAGCCGCCCCCATGCCCCTGCCGCGAGCTGATGTTCGCCAAGAAGACGTCATCGACGTCGGAGGCCCTCCAGTCCCGGAGGTCCTGGGCAGCCTCGAGCTGACCCTTCTAGAGATGGCCGCGATCTGCTACCTGCTGGTAGTCTGGTACCTGCTGCTCCGCCGTCGCCGCCGAGCGATGTCCGCCCACCGCCAGATGAGGGCCGCCCTCCGTCGCCGCCATCCCCACTGGCCCTGAAGTCCTGGGACCCTGGCTCGCAGAAGAATTTTCTTTGTATATATTTATATCTATATATTTTTTCGTCGTGATTTTTATGTAATAAATTTGATGTTGTGCTGTGAAAAATCTTGGCTTTTTATTAACAAATTCCATAACATAATTGGTAGTAAAGGATAAAGTTAACTAAAAACATTTCTTATAGTACATTAAGATATTGTTCTACTGAAAACAGATCCTGACTGTGAACTCTGTCAGAAAGTCCTTCTCCACGTGACACCTGGTCCACTGCTGTCCATCATACAATGGAATAGACAATACCAAGTTGGTTACATAGTTCTAAGTGGTATATACAGGGTGACCCAAAAGTCTTGCAAGACTTTAAAATCAATAACTCAGCGAATATTTGCGCTAGAGCAATGCGGGTAAACTCCATTGTGCTCAGGATGTAATGGGGATGTTTATGGGAAATAATGAAGACTTGTCGCATTGCGACATTTGGCTATGGTGATAATTAATAAAGTGATATTGATATTATTTGTTTATTTAAAATTCCACTCAAGAAACTGGTTAACGGAACTTTGCAGTAATATTTGAATTGCAGGACTTCATCGATGTTCCCGCATTACGAAGGTATTAGTTAAGTCAAGGTTTTACTTTTCTTATAACTTTGTATAGATTCAAAAATGATGTTAGACGTTGAAGTCTATCATAAAATTGCAGGAGAACGTTCCAGTGGGCATCTTTTGTTTGTTTGTTTTAACACAAGAAATCCAGCGTATCCAAAGAAAACATTACAATCTTGCAAATTTGATTTGATTATTCTTGTTTGATCTCATGGAGTGTTCAACTAATCAAGGGATTTATTTATACTTGAATGCCAGGAGGATGCCTTGATAAATGTTTACGTTAAAACAAATATTATATATAGACCAGATATATATATTTTTGCTATTGGTTTATTATTTTTGATATACTGTGTTCCCTATAATATGTATTATCAAAAATTATTCTTCAGACTGCCTCACTATTGTATTGGATTGTTTTTTTTTTATTATATACTCTGCATTTACAAAAGAAGTCATTCTAGTGAACCTATGGACATAAGGTTATAGAGGTCTGAGAGGTGCACAGAAATATAATTACAGTTTCATAGTCCGACTTCCAAGTCGTTCCGCCAAGAGATCAACACCACAGAGGTCCGTACGTCTCTTGACCTCACGGACAATACAGCAGCTACAGTTTCATAGGGGATGATGTTATAACGATATTAGATAGAACTTAGCCTTTTTCTATAGAAGTTTTAAGGCAGAAATAGATCTTTACACTAAAAATGTGTAGTTCTATAAAGTGGCAAAAAGAGTTTTCTACTTTGATATCTGTAATTACTAATATTTGAATTTCACACAATAAACTGATCTTTGAATGTTCATACCAAAATTTTTGTATGGTATTTCACTCTTTTAAATAGGTTGGGCAATACTGATATCTTAAGACAAATACACAACACAACTGGAGGAATATCAACTGATGAGTTAGAAAGATATTCTAACCCATTTAGAATGGTAGAACAATGAAGATAAGACAGTTACCTAGGACTGATTCACTTCCATTATAGCCATCGAAGATCCAACAAGTCTAAGCAAAATGACTGCGATGATCCTGCTGATCACCTTCCTGTTCCTCCTGCGAGCCGCCAGCTCCATGCCGATACGGCGAACTGTCCGCCGCGTAGACGCCAACACCGACGGAGGCCCCCTTGTCCCGGAGGTCCTGGGCAGCCTTGAGCTGACCTTCCTGGAGTTGGCCGCGATCACGTACTTCCTGGTCGTCTGGTTCCTGCAGATCCGCCGCCGCCGGATGAGGTCCGCCTGTCATCGTCCCCTGTGGCCGTAAAGACCTTGGAGTCCTCTCCTGATCAATTTTATTTTCTTACTTTTTATATTTGTTGTTCGTGTAGATGTTGTGGAAATAAATGTTGTGTTGTTTTGTTAAGTCTTTCTTCTTTTTTAACCAAAAAATCCATACCTACACTTATATATTTATATAAAACTTTACACAAATAAATTTACTGGCAATGCATTTCTTTTAGCGATAGATGGCAATAAAATTTAATATATATATATAGTAGTAAAATTAAAATTTTTAAAATAGATCAACTTTCTTGTAGCTCTAAATGTATGATTACTAGTGTCGTTGAAAAAATAAAAAAAAAACGGTACATTTCGTCTCTCACAAAGAATTTTGCCTCATGACAAGGCAATAGATCCCTCTGGCTCCCCTAATTATCAGTTTTCCTATGACAATATTAGCATACATATCAAATATATGTGACAAGTACACAAGAAGTGTTTACAAGAGCCTGGAAGCCTGAAGAAAGTATGCATTAAGTAGCCAAGAAATCCAGGTAATGCCAGTTTTATACTTTCAAAGTATCCAAAGAAAAGAGTAATACCTAGCTTCCGACTACTTATTTGGTCAATTAGGTGAAAGATAGGCATGGCATGGCTTCTCTAATCACTTTTCTTTGAATACTTTGTTTGAAAGTATAAAACAATGTACATACTCTAGCTTCGTATTACCTGGATTCCTTAGCTAGTCAGTGCATACTTTCTTCAAGCTTCTAAACTCATGTAAACTTCTTGTGTACTTGTCACATAGGTACGTATGGTAAATTTATAACGTTAACGTAGGACAACTGTTAATGTGTCTTATTACGGATCAGAAGAATCCAGGTTCAAACACTGGCATGTTTAGATCTACCTCCCATTGTAACTCGGTTTCATGACAAATTCCTTGAAACATTTGTGACATGTAGAGGTATTGCTGGTTCGCATGTACCAGGCTAAAATTGTTTTGCATTATATTGATATGTATTAGAGGGGGAATATACAACATAAGGCACAAAAGAAGTAGCGTTGTTATGAGAGCACAACAAAGTTTTTATCAAAATTCTTTCTTTACTGAAAGCCCCAAGGATGATACCCCATCATCGAAACTTTTTATCAGATCTTTTTCCCTTCTGAATAGTTCTACAGGTGAATGTCACTAACATTAGAATGTACCTCTCAGCAGACGGAAACTAAAGTATTATTTGTACAGTTTTCAATGGTTTAAAAGTGATGGCTGCCATGTATGTGACTCAAACTTCTTACACACAGAAAAGCAGTTTAAAGTACAGTTTAAGAATACTGAATTTTCATCAAAGTAAAAATCTTTAACTACAAGAAAATAAGACACAAGGTAATAAGACCAAATCCAAATAAATAATTAGTGTGCGACGTTTCGGTAACAGCGTTGTTACTGATGCCTGAAGATGGTAACAATGCTATTGCCGAAACGTCACACACTAATTATTTATTTGTATTTATAATTATATATTACCTTGTGTTTAAAATCTATAATCCAAATTGTGTCCCTTATCAAGAAAACAAGACTTAATCCGAATAAATTAATAGTGTGTGACATTTCGATAAAAGCATTGATACCATCATCAAACAAAATTTATTCCGATTTATTCTTTTGTCTGATGATGATAACACTGTTACCAAAACGTCACACACTATTAATTTATTTAGATTAGGTCTTATTTTCTTGTACAGTGAAACCTCCATGAGAGTAGACTCGCGCTAGAGGACACATCTGTACAAAGGACAGTTTCCATTTGCAAAATTACCAATTTTACTATTAATCAACTCTCTGGTAAGAGGACACCTCTCTTTAGAGGAAACTTTAGCTCTGCAATTAGGCGTCCTTCACAGGAAGGTTCTACTGTATCTATAATCTATATTCCATATTGTGCTTTATCATAATATCATCTTTTTTTTTTTAAATAAGAAACAATTTGAAAAACATTTGTATTCGATGGTATAGTGGAGTCTGAGGTTGAACCAGGTGGGACTTACCACTTGGGAAGTTTAAATCGACCCATCAGTTGGAAGTACACCCAACAACTATGTCACCCAGATAACTTCTATCCCATTTTATAACAAATGAAACTATTTTGCACAATAGTTTCTACAAATAACTTTATACTGTCCTTACAAAGATGAAAAATATTCAGAAAGCCTGTCTCAACTGTGGGGAACCTTCCCAATAGCTCGAGGAGCATGAACTCATGGAATTCGAGTAATCTTTACACAAGGGAATAAGAAACAACAACAACAATCTTCCCAATAATTCAACTAGATTATTCTACCAGTAATATTGTATTGTAGGCTTATATATTAATCACTGTTGAAGAATCCTTGGTTAATATATTCAAGAAAACTATAAGCTTTGAGGACAGAATAAATTAACACAAATTTAGACATTTATGAACAGTTTTCAGAGCATTCCTCAATGCCTTTGTGCCTCTACTAACTGCTGTTTCCACTGTAACATACAGATTGGTTTGTTTATATCTTACATCCTGAATACATATTCCTATCACATTGAAATTTCCATACAAGTGTTTTTTCCAGAAAATGTCCCATGCATGGTCGTCTTTGCACCAAAACATATGAACTCTGTGTAAATAGTAAACAGGCGACCTATCTTTTCCCTCCATTCACCTTTGATTGATAATTTCATTGTAACTGACTGAATAAACAATGTAGGTAATGTACCAGATCAACAGACATATCAAGAACAAGCCATCTCCTGCTTGTACAAATAGAAGTTGGTGACAGATTGTGCCATTTATTTGAATAAATATCAATTAATCTGGAACAGAGGTCATGTAACCAGATGTGTTCCCAGGTTGAAGGAAGACCAGATTTAAAAGTTGAGTGTGAATAAGTATTGCTAGCAGGGGGAGATGGCATTGTATTGCCAATAATCACAGAGGCAATGTGTCAAGGCTGTGAGGTGTTATTGATATAGACAGGGATTGTGGTAGCAACAACTTCCACCATTAGAGTAGATCACTGAGTGATAACAGTATAAATGGATTTGTACTACAGGCAGGGAATCATGCCGGGCAAGGAAAAAAAGGCAATGTTATAAATTATCTTACATTAACTCCAATGGGAAAAAAAACTTTGATCTGAAGTAGAGTTGTTGTCAAAACATGGCCAATGGTAAAGGCAGAGGAGAGAAAATTGGAAGCATTTGAAATATGGAGAAAAGTGTAAAGATGCTATCAGGAATGAAGACATATTGAAGGAAGCATGTTGAAGAGAGAGATCATATGGAGAGTGAAGAATTATATATGAGAGAGAGAAACATATTAAGATGGTTTGGAAGAGGAACTGAACCAATGGACTGGATATGGGAATTAGAGTAGAACCTCTCTCTAAAGGACACCTAGCATTGCATAAATGTCTTTTAAAGATATGTGTCCATCTTACCAGAGAGCTACTACTTAGTAAAAATAATAACTTTGACATATTGAAAACAATCCTTTGTGGAGACATGTTCTCTAGTTTGAGTGTCCTTTCTCCGAGATTCTACTCTGTATTAGAAAAATAGAAGAACAACACAATATAGATTTAAATTCAGGTTTTTCAGCCATTTTTGAAAAATAAAAAGATAATGTATATTGTGCATGCTCAGGGAAGAGTCCCATCTTGAAATGACGAACTATACATTTATTGGACGTGGTGAAAAAAAAAGAGAGAGAGAGATAGATCAGGGCTGCTGGGAACTCTTGGCAATTTGATCCTTGAGGATCATGATGCTGTGGCGCTGCTCCGGGGGCAGCATGGCAATCTGCTGCTCTGACAGCTGGAGCACTTGCATGATGAGGGCGGCCTTCTCCTGGTCCTGTGCGGCCAGAGGGGCAGCTGGCCTAGTGGGAGGGATCATGGGGGGCCGGGGGGCCTGCTACACACACCAAGGCCCATTGGTCAGCATAGTCACCACCAAATTTCTCCCTGAATGATCTCTTTGAATGTACAAAGGACACTAGGAAAGTTTTGCAATACGCTCCATCCCATGCGCCCACGAAGGTGTGAGTTCGAATTTGTTAAGCCTTGTTTATATTTGAACTACTGTAAAAATTTCATTTGTTAGATGTTAGTATTCTTTGAACTGTGGAGTGATAGAATATTAAGAATGTCTACTTGGCATAAAATTGAATACCGAGCCATTTAGCGATATAACTTTGACAGCGATTTAGGCATTGTATATATAATGCTTGCAAGAAATTACTCTTGTACTGGGAAATGATTGTCCACATCGTACTAGCATATTCAGGTGGTATCGTGAGTTTCTGCGAGGAAAATATGACATAAGAGACATGCCAAGTTCAGGACGTCCAGCTTTGTCAGTTAGAAGAAAACATCGCTGATCTCAAGAAATTATTGGAGACTGATCGACATATAACTTATCAACAGATAGAGGAGTTTAGACATTCCTGCACCAGTAATTCATTCCATTCTGCATGACCATACAAAAATGAGTAAAGTCTGTTGTCTATGGGTATCTCATTTCTTAACTGATAAGCAGATGACTCAACATGTTTCATGGTGCCGAGAGTTTCTCAAAGAGTGTGATAATGGATCATCTCGTTATGCCAATAAGCATCATAACAAGTGATGAAACTTGGCTTCATTATTTTGATGTGCCTACTAAAGCCCAGGACAAAGATTGGATGTTTGAAGGTGGAAGCACGCCTATGTCTGTAAAAAATCCAGATGCATTAAGAAAATGTTAGCTGTCTTCTTTACTGCCAGAGGAGTTGTGAGTCGTGCGCTACTGGAAAATCAAAAGACATTCACCACCAAGTGGTACACTGAGGAATGCCTTCCTGAAGTTGTTCAAGCTATCAAAAAGTTACGTCCAAACTCAAGGACTGACACATGGCTTTTACATCATGACAATGCTCAAGCTCACCGTTCGAAGGTCTGCGCTGATTATTTGACACGTACTGGACTGAAATTGTTTGAGCATCGTCCCTACAGTCCAGACCTTGCGACTTTGCCCTCTTCCCTCATGAGAACAGACTAAAAGGTAAACGCTTTTTCTGTGATGAAGACCTTTTGAGGGCATGGGATGACAAGTGCGCCCAGCTCCCTGAGGAAACGTGGAAGAATTGGTTTGATGACTGATTTCGAAGGATGGAGTAGTGTATTGATTGTGGTGGAAAATATTTTGTAAGATTGTAAATAATAAAGTCATCTTGCAAAACTTCCCTAGTGCCCTATGTATTACACACATAATGTGTAGACATGTGGTGCACTTGCAGTAAAAGTAGTGGCTGACTACTACCCATCATGAGTATTATCATGGCCTGTATGATGTGTACTAGGAGTAATAAATTTTGAATACAATTTTTCTCATCTCAAGTCTTTGAGAGCAGTCAAAGTGTCAAATGCAACCTGTTTCTTGGCTCTAGAACAATAGTTCCCAACCTTATTTCTCTCATGATACAAAGTTGAATAAAAAGAGAGATTTAGTAAAAAGACAAGATTTGTAGGCTGCTAGGGACCAATTCATACTATACAGTCCCATCTAATGAATGATTGCAGCCTTTTAGCATTATTGATTTTATGTTTTTCTTCAAATTTACTTTTCCTCTTCCACAATTTTGACATTAGATTACACATCTTTTAGAAAACATATATTGATCCAGAAAGATCTTAAAACTTTTACCAAAGTAGAAGAGTTGGGGCTGAGAAAACTTGAAAATGGAAGTTTTTTTAAACATGTTCTCAGAGACAATACAGAGAATATTACAGAGAAGGTGACATGACTAATTTTATAACTTTATTCTGCAGTTTGGTGTGTACATGCCAGTCTACACCATGACTTTCCAATACTTACTTTTTCAACCTGTTGAAAGGACCTTCTAAGAGATCCCTTCACACTTCCTCACCAGTATACATCACAGTAAGGACAGTAGAAATTCGTTTTGTTTGCAAAATAAACATATTTTTCATGCTTAAATGCTTTCATTTCCTATATGATAGTTTCAGTTATGTTGCAATGTTGTAATAGTGTTTTGGGGACCTCCTTCTTCAATGATGCCAGAACTTAGCAATATAGTCTAGTTTCATTTGTGTGAGCTATTTTAAAACTGAAAATCTAGTGTTTATTACAGGATGATAAAATATGACAAAGTACAAGATTGACAGGGAGAGAGCTCTTCCAATACTCTCTACTTCAATAACCTCCATGAGAGGACAAGTTCTCATTGCCACAATGACTATTTTAAAAATTAGTTGCTCTCCAGTAAGAGGAGAGTTAGGCTCTGCTACTAAGTGAGGCCACAGGGAAATACCATTACCCCAGGGGACTGTTGCTGTGGCTGCTGTTGTTGCTGCTGTACTGGAGGCGGGGCCTGTGGAGGTGGGCGGGGTCCCAAGGGTGGCCTGGAAGGTGGGACACCTCTGGGCTGCTGTTCATAGGGAGGCCGCTGCTGTGGCTGGAAGTTGTTGGGGCGGGGATTCATGCGAGGATCAAAGTTGTTGCCAGAGAATCTATTGTCTGAATACTGGTCTCCTCCTCCACGGGGCATGTATCTCAGGTCCTGATCTCCCATGGGGGAGTGCCGCATGTCTCGGTCCCCCATGTGGGGTGCCACCCTCATGTCCCGGTCTCCCATTGGGGGCTGCCGCAAGTCCCTGTCCATGAGGGGAGGCTGCCTCATGTCCCTGTCCCCCAGGGGCACTGGGCCCCGTGGCCCAGCTGGAGGCTCAAATGAGCTCCCTGAAACAACAATGCAATCAAGCTATTGTGCAGATAACTTTTATTATAAGGCAAATGGTTAAGTTTCATGATAAAAAATACAACCAAACTTTATTATATGGAAGCTATTCTGGCCTAAAGCACATTCTAAGTGAGATGTTATAAACAAAAAAAAAGGTAGATTGAAATTTTGCTGGGAGGATAATGACCATTAAATATATTAATGATAAGTTTTAAAATTGACATAAAAGTTCTCACAGACAAAGCTCCAGTGACAAAGCCACAACACCAGCTTTGACAAATTTGTAACTGATAGAAATCAAAAGGGTAATTCAGGACCAAGACGAAAACATAATTTAGCAAGGTAGTGTTATAACAATTGTACTAAGCAGGCCAATTGCTGCTACTGGGTGGTCAAAACACAATAAATTTTCAAATCCTAAATCCATCATTTAAATCATTGGCCAAAATAAACCTCTTGGATAGGTATGGGTTCAAAGGTCACTTCTCTCAATTAAAATAACATAAATCCTTTCAGAGCTTCTCTGTATCCATTTAGTTAGCACAGGTTCCATACAGAGTCACTGCTTCTCTGTACGGTGAATTTGTAACAGCAGATGTTGGCAAGTTATGGAGCTATGGCTCTCACAATGGTGTAGAGGCCTTTTTCTGAATCTGCCATAATGGTGGTATTATGTGAAATTCAAAGATCCTATTCTGAACTATGCGTACACCAGAGAAGGAGGATTGGAAAGAAATTGTGTTTTTTTTTAATTGATAGATAAATTGTACACGAGATTACCTTGTACATACATTGAGTAATACACACAATTACTCTGACTTGTCTTGTTATTGGAACACACGTTACACAAGTCTATAAGAGTTTTTGGTATAAATATTCTAACCTCAACAAAACACTACAAAGTTGTACCCTAGACCTAAGCAATTTTGGGCTGCTTCCCCTTCACTAACTTTTCACACACTATCAGTGTATTACTATGATAAAACCTCACTATAGTGAACACCCACCATTGAGACTGAAATTATGTATCACTAATATTGGGGTTCATTTTAGGTTCATTATAAAGGAAGGTTTGCTATATCCCTGGTTCATTTTAGTGAGATTTTACTCTGTATATAGTTGTTAATTTATACGAATAAAAATAAAACGATAAGAGGAGCTTCTTTTATAAATTTTAATGCGCAAGCTTTCGGACCTAACGTCCTTCTACAGGCATGGATAGTGGTATTAGGTTAGTATTACCACTATCCATGCCTGTAGAAGGACGTTAGGTCCGAAAGCTTGCGCATTAAAATTTATAAAAGAAGCTCCTCTTATTGTTTTATTTTTATTCGTATAAACCAATTATTAAGAGTTCCTAATCGTTTAATAGTTGTTAATTATAAATACACTAGAGAGGAAAACCCTGGTTGAGAGAGAAATAGGAAGAAAGAGAGGGTTTACAAGGTAGGTAGCTGGGAACATGTTCACAAGGGGTAGAGAGTCAAGCTGCAGAACCTCACCACAAGGCTGCTGCAGCTGCAAATCCATGTTATCCTCCTTCAAATATGATATGAAGACATTATTTAGTTAACTCAGGTTCCTGGACATGCTGATACCACAAGAAAGTAGTCATCAATGAAAATTCATTCAAAAAACACATGAAAATTGTAGTCTTCTGTATGTAAAGGATTGAGGGAGTGTATATACAAAAAGATTGTATTTTCTCTAAAGGTACTTGAGAAGTATTTAAAACCATCACTGGTCTTATTATTAATGTGTGCTCTGAACCTCAGAAATAAGACAGCATCAAACAACACCAACAAGATTTAGAACAGGCCATCTTAAGCCATTGATGATAGAAAATAACAACAAAATCTACCCCATTTGCCCAAAATGTAGCTTGGTGCCTACAGCTCCAGAACACATTTTGGCTTGCATTATATGCACTGATGGACCTTTGGGAGAGGCCGCTGCTTATCATAAAACAGCTCGAGGAGCATGAACTCATGGAATTTGTGTAATCTTACACAAGGGGATAAGAAACAACAACTATAATTCAACACACTATAATTCAGCATCCCCTTAAATGTTGACTACAAAATGGCCTAGAAAATGAAATGTCCACTAGCAGTGAATGTTGTTGCGATGAATCATCTCAACTATAATTCAACACCTGACTTTAATTCAAATGAAAATTCTGATCCCTAGAGGTATGGATTCAAAGAAGTTGGATGAGAGTTTGAATAGTTTTGTATTCTTAGCTGAAAGGAGTAAAACTTGAAGAGCCCTCTACACCGTGCTACCTAGTAGAGAGTTATAGCAGAGCTGTGTGGTGAGGTTCAGCCGCTGGCACAGAGAGAGAGAGGTAGGAAGGAAGGGAAAGTTACTGAGGAAGGGGAGTGGGGCGGAGTAAAATCCCTGCCACACCGGCGGGCCAGGGAGCAACATCTCTACACCACTAAACTCTACAAGAAAACACAAAGCTACCACTGTCAGTAGATAGGTAGATAGGTTCTAGCTAGCCATCACACCTCATGAAGACTCATCCCAAGCCAAAGCATAGAGTATTCTCCTTTGAGAAACACACAAACATGGGTACACCTGGAGGTGGTCTCTCATCAGAGACTGTGAAGTCAAGCCTGAGAAGTATTTCGAATGAAACAGAGTTCTCTGATAAGAAATCACCTCTTGGGTTTAGCCATATATATATATTTTTTTATGGTTTCTCATGGGAGGGACTATACTGTATAACAGAAGGGTTAAAGTTAATGCTGCAACTTTTTATTTATTAAAAGTAATTAGGGAAGCTTTCAGGCAAGCCAGGCTTTCATCAGCTGGATGGACAGAGAAGACTAAATAAAACTGAAGCGTTTATTTATTAATTGGACTACACATCAAGCTAATGAAGGGCTTACCTGTAATTCCTTCTAATGAAACTGTTGTGGCTTTTACCCTTGTGTTGTTGCCAAAACCATGAGTGGGGGGATACATTCTACTTATTCCAGGTACACCTCAGCAACTTGTGCAAGAATCAGGAACCATTGAAGCCAGTTATTTTTTTAAAGTCAAAGTTCTCAATATGCAGATTCTAGGTAGTTGAGAACCTGATATAACTTTTTCATAGAACAATAGGCCCAGAGAGACACTAATTATATCAAATGCGCGCTACATCTTCATATATATATTTTTTTTATATATAATTACGCTGAGCTTTGTATCAAAACAAATTTGGCTTTTAGGTTGTACTTGGGCTAAGAGGGTAGTAGTCAAATAGTGAGAATTGCAACAAAGTATCTTGGAAGATAGTGGCCTCCCAAGGGTAGATTGTATAACCACCTGTGGATTCCTCAAAAATAAAGCAGCGCAATAAATACTTTTAGGCAGAGAGCTTCTCTTAGACAAACCAGGAACTGTATCAGTTAAATAAGGTTGAGTGATCCTAGCAAGGTTGAATTACTAGGTTCCAGACAGTATCAACACATGAGTAAGTAGTGAATGGTGGTACTTGGGTGTGGGTAGGGGAGGTATTTAGTGAAGTGGTCTCTCCACTCAATGTTGCGTGCCTTATTGACATACATACATACATATTCCCTAACAATAATTCAGAGAGAAGAAGCAAAATAAACTTCCAAGTGAATTCCTCTAAAACGAAAATTAAAATTATACCGCAAATGTTTCTTTTTTTAAAATCGAAATTTATTTTCAAAGAGAAATAGCGATATTTCTAACTTTGAGGATGAGGTATGGAAAGGTGAAACATGAAGAGTAATGGAGAACGGAAAAATAAAATGTGTCCAGGGGCGGGAATCGAACCCACACTCTAAGCTGCACAAATCATTGCTCCATATATTTCATTGGAATGTTAATCAAATATTTTCAAAAATAACACTCATGGACAAAACTTAAGGAAGTTTTACCTTTTAGCATATATATATATCGGGATTCAGACAATAACTCTGAAAGATATTTGATACACAGTGACCTTGATTAAAGACATGCCAGATAACCAAGTGTGAACAAAATTGCCTTGTCTCCTTAAAAAAAAAAAAAAGATGACCAGCGACCTCAAACACTTTCCACTTCTTCAAGTTTTGTCCATGAGAGTGTATATCAGAATATGAAACAAATATATTCTGCATAAAGGAACTATATGGAAGACCCATTCCCCAAGGTGAACACAACATGAGAGCTGACTCACCACCTCGAGCGTCGGGGTACATAGCAGGCTCCATAGCAGGGGCAGGTGGGGGCTGTTGAGGGGGTGGAGGCCCTGGCATGTAAGGGGCCATGTTGGATGTGGAGGGAGCTGCTGCTGGAACAGGAATGCCCGGCCCAGGCACCATGTTCTAACCCACACACACACAGCGTTAAATTTAGACTAAAGATCTGTACTCATGTTTGAGTCGGCAGCAAAAGTGTCTGCTTCCATGATAGGGATGGCCTCAAATTATGGGGAAATTCCGACTTTCACCAAAGTGTTCCTGGATCATGATGCCTTGATCAACGAAAGTTGCACTCCTACACCCCATTCTATGAGATCAAATTAGCTTGAGAAACAAACTCATGGAATTTGTGTAATCTTTGCATAAGGGGATAAGAAACAACCACAACAGACTAAAGATACATTGCAATTAAATACCATTGACCATTTGTAAATTTAGAAATTATCCAGGAAGATATAGGTTTATTTTATTCTAGACAATTCACTCCTGGATTTCCAAAGGATTTGCCAATTCGATAACTACATAAGAAACAGTGGATTTCTGCCATTTCAACAACTTGCTGTCATCTTTTCTCTACTTC
Source organism: Cordylochernes scorpioides (assembly GCA_030710605.1). Lineage (NCBI taxonomy): Eukaryota > Metazoa > Arthropoda > Arachnida > Pseudoscorpiones > Chernetidae > Cordylochernes > Cordylochernes scorpioides. The sequence continues at coordinate 45,216,727 of CP092867.1, forward strand.
TTTCTAACCCAAGGTTAGAAGACAAAAAATTGAAAAGGTTTTCAAAAAGTCCAAACTAGGTACTGTATTTACTAGCATCCCTAATATATGTGAACCTACAATGTTTATTTCACAGCTCTCTACTTGGGTACAATCCATGTACTTTACAATTATATAATTCCATCCTGACTATTAATGGGTATCTATTGCCAGCCTCCAGTTTCTTCTTTTTTTAAGTTGCTTCTATTTAATTCTGAAGAAGTCTTTAGGAATTATTTTTAAACTATAATGTCAAATTAAAGATACTTCGGCAAGTGAATCTTTTTATTTTGAGACAATAAAAAAGATTTACTGGCCGAAGTATCTTTAATGTGAAGAACTATGAATTCCAGCCAGGCAGCCTCCATCTTTATGATATAAAGTCAAAAATATATAAGAATACAAGTAGAAAACAATAATTTAACCCTTTGGGTGCGAGAGGCGGCGATAGTCAATTTGAAGATGTAGGGTTGGGAAGTGACTTTAGTGCACAATGCTATAAAAATTAAATCCTTCCAGTCTACACTAGTCACCCCATAGACACTGCTTCCTCATTCCTCCTGCCCAGCGTGGAAATTTGATCTTTAGTTAATTTACTGGCTGGATTGGCTTGAGAAAGACTGGTAACATTTTTCCTCATTTTTTTTGTTGAAAAGAATTAAGAAGTCATTTATAACTCCGCCATTGTCGGTCCCAAGCCCGGATGTAAAAGGAGGAGGGGGAGCAGTAACAAGCTCGTTAAAAAACCTGGGTTCAGTTGGCCCGACTGATAGCACCCTGTAAGGGCTCCTATTCTTGGGTTACAGGATATTCAGCAGCGTCTGTTCTCCATGTTAGGAGCGGCTGCACAGGGCGTCTGTTCCTCATGTTAGAGGCGGCCATTTAATACCAGGTCAAAGTGCAAGTTACACCTCTCTGTAGGTGACCTCGGGGAAATGTTGGATAAAACCAGCGCTCTAACGTAACTGGCATATAACCTATATGGAGTCGTGTCCAGAGAACCAAGAAGAGTTCTTGAGCTTCTCTACGAGCACGACCTCTAAGATCTTGTCTAATTTAGACTAAAAGGATAAGTAAAAAAAAAAAAAGAAGTCATTTAATGGCTGCAGGGTTTTCCCACTATGTACTAAGTGCAATTCTCAGTCTGCAACCCCAAGACATTATTGACTGTATTGACTCATCCATTGATGAGCTCTACTCTTCCCCGGCAGACACCATCAAAAGTCTCAAGCTTTACAAGCTTGATACCTTAAAAGATTTACTGCCCGAAGTATCTTTAATTTGAAGAGAGACAATAAAAAAGATTTACTGGCCGAAGTATCTTTTAATTTGAAGAACTACTGGAGATAAGTGGAGATAAGAAAGAAGAAGAAGTCATTTTACAAGAGAAGCCTGACATCATCTTGAAGAAGGAATAAAAGTTATACAGTGAAGGTTGAAGATGACATTTGGCCAGTTGGAGGGATTTCTTGTATCGTTCTAGAAGAATTACAAGAGAAGGAATTGCCTGAAGGAAACACGTCGCCGTTAACTTTTATTCCTTCTTTAAGAAGTCATTAATGGACTTTTAAACAATTAGAAATCTTCCCCAAAAGCAAACAGAAAAGAAGCTTGTCAGTTCAAACAGAGCGTCGTTTAGAAGAGAGAAACTTCCCTGATTAATTTGAAGATAAAAATTGTGTTTGTATGCCTTCCTAGTAAATGTAAAAATGGGAGAAAAGGTGCTTGCAAAAGAAAGCAAACAACATTTTACTGCTCAGATTGCCCCAATAAGCCAGCATTGGGTGTCACTTCAGGGATATCATATGATGCAAAATTTTAAAAAATCCTCTAACTGTCCAATTTAATCATATTTTTTTATTATATGATTGAATATGTTAAATTTTTATTTTAATTATTTAAAAATATATGCATATACACAGTTAAACCTGTCTATAGCACCCCCTCTAAATAGCGGCTTCCTCTCTATAGTGCCCGATTTTAAATACATAGTACGATTTACATAAAAAGTGACCTGTCTATAGCACCCCCTCTCTATAGCACCCTATTTTGGTGAGTCCCAAGAGGGGGCGCTATAGACAGGTATTTTTATTTACAGTAACATCCCATGAACTGGGGATATAGCAAACCTTCCCTCATAACCAACCTAAGGTAATCCCCAATTCCATTCCATTAAAAATATCATTTTATAACAAAATTTTCGATTTTATAGAATAACAAACTACCCCTATAACAAACCAATTTTTAAAGTCCCAAAAGAATAATTTCTATTTAAAATACAAGGCTTATAATGAACTTAATTTGTAAATAATTGATTTTAAAAACAACAATTTTTTTTTTCATATTTCAGCTCACAGATTGAGATTTAAAAACAATAAATTTAGCGATATTGTTTGTGTACACTTACGTTCTATTTTTGCTGCATGTTAAATAAATTTTTACACATTATACTTTTTATCAAATAGAATATCTTTCGTAAAATTTGAATATAAAAAAATGCAAATGGCTTCCAAAATAAAAGAAGAAAACAAAAAAGCAAAGAAAGGTGTTCTAAAGAAAAAGCTATTACAGTAGAACCTCCCTGTAAAGGACAACATCTAATTGCAAAGTCAAAGTGTTCTTTAGGGAGAGGTGTCCTCTTACCGGAGAGTTGCTAAATTGTAAAAATGGTAATTTTGCAAAAGAAAACTATCCTTTGTGGAGAGGTCTCTTCTAGCAGGGTGACCACTAAAGGGAGGTTCTACTGTACTAGAAAAAATAGCCATTATCAAAGCTTTACAAAGTGAAACAACACAGGCAAAATTTCAGAACATGTTAAAATAAGAAAATGTTACCTTTTCTATTATAAGAGATAAAAATAGAAGGCTATTATAAATTGCTACAAAGATGAATCAACCCCAACTTTTGTCAGGATCGTATGTGTTAGCTTGGTCTTATAGAAGTATTTTATATCTAGCTAGTTTAACATAGGCTAAAAAAATATATGTTAAAAAAATTGGCCCATGGTGCAACCAAAATTAAATTTTATAATGAACTATGGTGCCAGCAATGGTTTACATGGCAGGTTCAAAACAAAATCTAGACTTTAGAAGAATATGTGGAAGAAAATATTCATTAATTTTATTTGAAAGGTGCAATGCTTGAAGAGTGCTTTCAAGCAACAATTATTAGAGACATTTTTCAAATAAACTTTGTATTATATAATAAAGCTTTGCCTAGGATTTGTCTTGATTTTTAAATTAAGACATAGAGGTACATGTATACTATAATGATATGAAAAACCTATCATCAAATGATTTCTTTTATTATTCTGCATTAATGCATTGAAATAGGTCAATTTAGGGATTTAAAACAAAAGTGACCATTATAGAGGTAGCCTTTCCTTTGTGTATGGCTGTCCTTTAATTATACAATCTAAAAATTTTGAAATGTAAAAAAAATATATATATATATATAGCCAAACCATGGCTATAGTGAACCAAAAGTTCAGTCCGATTGGGGTTCACTGTCTATCACCTCCATTATATCATTAAAATTGTCAAATTTATACATAATAATGGTAATAATCTATATTTATTATCAATATTTAAGATAAATGTATATTTTTTTCCCTAATGTATCAAATCATTAATTGAATAAAAATGAAAATAAATCAATTTTAGCAAAAATTAAAATTTTGATCATTTTTGGAAAAAAAATTGACTAAACAACAAAATGACACCAATACTTAGAGAGTTAAATACAATATTGCATTGAGACTTGTGCAGGGGAAGCAACCCACCATAGCGGAGGCCTGGGGTGGTAGGTCAATGTCTGTGGGCAGGCCAGCTGGATGTTGGCGATGGAGGATGCTCTGTGTACAGCAGCCATGTTGACACCAGAGTCCACCACTGCCACACTGGACTACTCACCAGGGCCACCTTGGGATCTACTATCTTCATGATGACTTGCGCCTGCAGCAGGGCATAGGCCAGCTGAGGATTCTGGAGGAGCATGTTGCGGGCCTCGCTGGGGTTGTTCTGGACGCACACCTGCACAGCACCACATTACAGGGCTCTGGTACCTTGTTGGTGCAGAGTCAAATGGCTCCTACATGTATAATCTTTACAGTACAACCATCTGTTTGTAATGGTAAAACAAAAAAATCACTTCCATAGCTGCTGTAGTAGGGGCAGCACAATACAGTACTCAGAAAGAAGTCCAAATGCAACAACACTTCATTATCTCAAGAGAAGGTAAGAGAGGCCACTAGGGATAAGTGATGCTAACACAAGCTGGAGTGCTGCAAGACTATGATGCTTTATAGCAGTAAATCTTGTAGATGGGAATACAAAACTGCTCATTTTCTGCTTAGATATTGTAGCATCAAATGAACATGGTTTCTAAACAGAAATATGCTGTATAGTATACAAGAAAGGACAATTTGTGCTTCAATAGTTTTATTTCATGTATATAAATGGTGTTTTATTGCCTTATAATTAATGGTATACAGGCTTACAATGATGGCCTGGTAGAAACTTTTAGCACAAGAGAATTATATATGCTATAAGAAGAGACGTCATAGTCTTACACAGTCTAGCTCCATTACAAACAGTTCTGTACCAGAAGTGAGGTCACAAACCTTCATCTGCTTCATGAGCTCATACATCTGTTCTGGGGGGAGACTTGCAACAGCCTTGGTGATAGCCTCAGGGGCCTTTTCAGGGTCCACCTCAGTGCCATAGGGGCTCTGTGCAATCCCAGATGGTGAGTTACTGTCCCAGAGGGAGTGGCAGCTGCTTTCTTACCTCTACAGGAGGACCCCCCATGGCTGCTAGGCCTGTACACACATACTTAGGTAGAACACAATCTTGTGGTCAAATGTTGGTAGGAAACAGGGAGGAGATATAACTTGGCCCAAGATTAATCAGGCAGAAAGTTTCCACTACACACCACCTTGTGAACGTGCCACATACACCCTAGGTATTCTAGTAGAGGTGTGAGAGATGGTCTCTAACAGATCATATTTCTTCATATGTTGCACGGCAAAATGCTCAATTGCATGGAAGCTGCAAAGTTTAAAGTTTGTGGAAACTGTATTATACTTATCGGACAGAACCCTCTACCTAAGTCCTGAACGCGCCCCTGTTTATTCTGCATGACGGGCAATGCAGCATGCAAATCAACATCTGATCTCATGGAATGGGGTGTAGGGTGCAGCTTTCGTTGATCATGGCACCATGATCCAGGCACACTTTGGTGAAAGTCTGACTTTGCCTGTAGTTTGAGGCTGTTCCTAACATGGAAGCAGACGCCTTTGTTGCCGACTCTAACATGAATACAGACGCAGCTCCTCCGGATCCCTGTAGTGGGACCCTTGCTGAGGTCTATCAACCGGGTCAGTTGAAGTCAGGATTTTTAAAGAGGTCTACTCTTGGAGTGGACCGAGGAGGAGCTCTGAACATCAGAAATAGACAGCATCAAACAATACTAACAAGATTTAGAACAGGCCATCTCACGCCATTGAAGATAGAAAATAATAACAAAATCTATCCCACTTGCCCAAAATGTAGCTCCAGAACACATTTTGACTTGCATTAGATGCACTAAACAGGACCTTTGGGAGAGGCCGCTGCTCATCATAAAACAGCTCGAGGAGCATGAACTCATGGAATTTGTGTAATCTTTACACAAGGGGATAAGAAACAACAACAACATATTTCTTCATATAGTCACCACCAATGAACACTAACAACAACATTACTCAGTAAATACTTTCTTCTCATGATGCACTTGGAGAAGTCTTTTTTGGCTTTTTTTTTTTGTGTGTGATTTCGAATAGCTTAGTAAATGTATTTCTTACGAGGTGAATATGATAATTATGACATTGATTTAATGGGAGAAGTGTCAGACTTGAGTGAACCTTTTATCATGAACTTGATACATTTTAAAAAGTATATTTACTATGTAAGAGGGCCATCCAATAAATAAGTTTCCCTATTTTTTTTTCTGCGAACGAAACGTTGTAAAATTTAGTTAGTAGTGTCAGAAATGGTCACTAGGATGTGTTGGAAGCGCGTGACCTTCAAAATCATGCTACTCCTAAGCGAAAGTCCGTAGCGCTTCAGTTTCCATGGACCTACCACTGGGGAACGTGTCCACTTGCTAACTCCGTTTTGTAATTCGTTTTTTTCACGGCCAAAAATGAAACTGCGGTCAATATTCATCGCATTTTAGTGTCAGTGTATGGTGAAGGATGTATGAGCATCCAAATGGTTCGCCGATGGCGTTCATGGTTCTTGGAAGGACGGCAAAACCTGCATGATGACGAGCGAAGCGGCAGGCCCGTTACTGCTACGGACAATGCAGCGGTTGCTGCTGTTCGGAATGTGATGGAAGCAGATCGCCGCGTCACCATTGACGAAATAATGATTCGACTGACTCCTGGAATCGAAATTAGACTCTCTTTGATTGGAACAATCATGTTAGATGTTTTGAATTTTCTAAAAGTCTGCGCAATATGGTTCCCGCGTTTGCTCTCGGAAAATCACAAGCAACAATGGATGGAGGCAGCCCGAGCTTTCCTGGAAATGCATCGAAGAGATGGAGATCAACTATTTTCCCCTATTGTCACTGAATATGAAAGCTGGGTGCATCAATCAACTCCAGAAACAAAACGACAAAGCATGGTGTGGAAGAAGCCTGAGGAAGGTGTACCAAAAAAGGCGAAGTTCACAATCTCTGCAGGCAAAGTTATGGCTATCGTCTTTTGGGACTGTAAGAGTGTTTTCTTAGTTGACTACCTGTCCCCAAACACTACGGTTAACGCTGCGAGGTACTGCGAAGTCCTCACTAAACTCAGAACTGCAATAAAACGGAAACATCCTGGGCCTTGGTCTCGGAAAATGTTACTCGTCCATGACAATGCTCGCCCTCACGCAGATCGAACGACCCAAACGTTGCTGGAAAAATTCAAATGGGAAATTTTCACACATCCAACTTATTCTCCGGAACTTGCCCCGAGCGACTTCCATCTTTTTCCAGCACTCAAATTGCACCTTGGAGGCAAGCACTTTGCGAATGATGACGAAGTGCAGGCGGAGGCGAACCACTGGCTACAAAGACAGGACACGGCTTGGTACAACAGTGGTATCAAAAAATTGCTACAACGGCACCAAAAATGTTTGGACAGAAATGGTGATTATGTAGAGAAGTAGTCTATGAGTTGTATAATGAAAATAAAATAACTGCATAATTGTAAATAATGTTGTTTATTTGTTAAAAAATAGGGAAACTTATTTATTGGATGGCCCTCGTATTATAAGGATTTCCATGCTGAGGGCACTTAGTAGCCAGAAGTCTCCAGGAAACCAATGCCACAAGTTGGGTTGTAAATGGGAAAATCCAAAAGTTATTATTGTGATTAACCATGACACCTTTAACAAAAAATTTGTTAATTTAATTATTTGACCATGTGTTGTTACTCTTTGATAAAATTTGTGAATGTCGATTTATTTGTAAGAAATCTTGAATAAATAAAAAAAAAAATTATTTTGAAATTATGACAAGAAACTAAATTATCATAAATGTGTTATTTATTGAAGAAAGCAATTTAGAAGAGATTTTAAACATTTCTCTGGCAGAGCAAACAGTTGTGCAGTTTTCTTATTTTGTTTATGTTTGAGTATTCAATGTGCCTCCCTCAGCATGTGGAGAAGTGTATGCCTTTTTTGAAATGAAGCCTATTCAGAGAACATGAAACTTCCCCTCCCCTCAAAACAATTTATCTGATATTTGCGGGATGGAAGTGGTCGGAGGTTCTTTCCAGATAAAAATTCTGAAGAATCAATATTTAGACTGAATCTTGACTTGCCACTGTAGAGAACATTGATGATCATGGCACCTCCAACTCTCCTGTGAGAAGGGGATACATACCAGCTTGAATAAAGACCATACTCCTGTAGCCCTCAATAAACAGCTGGTCTTGTGGTTTCAGAATCACACAAGAGCTGAATACCTATCATCCCCTAGCAGTCAGTCAGATGATGGTTTTCTTGGATCTTTTTCACCCTACCCTAGTTTTCTGATTGTAGTTTTGGTTTCAGCAAATTGTTTCTAGAGCTGGCAGATCATATTTCTGTTAACATTATGCCTTTTATATAAAATAAAACCACATGGCCCAAATGTCTATTTTAAAAACCAAATAAAACTCATCTACTATCCTTACTCTGATTAAAAATATTGGGAGGGCTTAATTCATCAATGGTGAACCCTCCCAATTTTCTCTACCAGATTGCGCTTCTTAGAGCTCTAATACTGTATTGAACAATTCTGCTTATATAGGCAACACTGAAGGGTAGAATCTGAGTTATGGCATTTAATCAAACAATGGACATAAGCTTTTAGGACAGTAGAATTATATATACATTTTTGCATCAACCAATGCTTTTCCACAAATAAAAAGAACTAGGCCTGTTAAGCATAAATTTATGCCCATTGTTTTTCATCGCAGTAAGAGCTGCAGAAAGTTTTTTCATTTGATTTTTAAAAGAAACATTTGTGCTTTGTGGTTTTATTTCTATAGATGGCTTATATAAATAGATGGTGTGTTTAATTGTGCCATCATCACTCTGCCCCACATAGCTCTCCGTTGTAAAGAACCAGATAAGCACTTAGGCAGAGAAATTATGTCAAATTTCCTTCTAAATATGCAAGATTTAAAAAGAAAAATAGTTATGATATACTGATAGAAAAAGTGCCTACCAAGAAAGATAGAAAATATTTATTTTTCTGGTTCAATGAGTCAAATTTTTGTTACAAGTGAATTTACTATATAATTTGTGGAGAGGAGCATTTCCATAGTTGATGTTTGCATTAAGGTCACCTACAATTATAGTGTTACCTGTAATAAATTAAGCCATTGTTCCTTTGTCAAGCTTGAAGCTTGGCACCTGCAGCTCCAGAACACATTTTGGCTTGCATTAGATGCACTAAACAGGGCCTTTGGTAGAGGCCGCTTCTTATCATCAAACAGCTTGAGGACAATGGACTCATGGAATTCTTTGCACAAAGGGATAAGAAACAACAACAATAACTAGATAATCTTGCATATATATGCCAATAAATTATTATATATATTTATGTCAATTTTGGTCTTTAATAAATATAGGGGTATGTCAAAAAAGTGTTTGTTCATTTAATTTTTGACACCAGTGTAGGAGTCAACAACCAAGGTCTAGTTTGTGCATAAAGAACATACTGTACAAGGGGTGGTGCCAAAGCTGAGAAATATATATATTGAAAATAAACATACTCATCTCCTCCCGTGTCTTTTCACTCGCTGCATTGTCCACGCGCAAGGCCCGTCCATTCAACTCATAGGCATTGAGGTTGCGCATGGCGCTTGCGGCTGTATCTACATCCTTGTACTCGCAGAAGCCATAACCCTTTGGCTTTCCAGTCTCTCTGTCATACACTAATCTGGAACACACCACCTTTGTTGATCTATTGAGACTCACAACATTTTAAAAGAGGGGACACATTAGGAGCTTGAGCTAACAAGAAATTCAACCACATACCCTACCAGCATGGTGCACACAAGGTAGTCAGAGAGACTTGTTGATGTATCAAGACAAAGTTATTTAAGCACAAAGTAACAAGATCTAATAAGCTATTTTAATGTGATGATTTGAAAATATAGACTTGTTATTATATTCAGTACTGATGGGTACCATCTTTAGAGAAAGTACCATCTACAGACAAAAGTACAAAAAAGTAAATTCCCCTGCATTACATATGAATAATTAAAAAAAACAGCTTCAGGGGGTGAGTTTATTGTTTCCCTCTGAAGCAGTTTTGTTTATTATTTAAAAAGTACTAAAAAAAATTAGTCCCATTTCCTGACAATAGTATTGATACCACCTTCAGACAAAAGTACTGATTATGCTAAAAAAATACATAATATTAGCTCATTTAGATTTGGTCTTTTGTATATATATACAGTAAAACCCTGCTAATACGAACCCTGGATATAGCGAACCTTCCCTTATAACGAACCCACGGCGATTCCCGATTCCATTCCATTGAAAATACCATCGTTATAATGAACTTTGCGATTTTTAAAATAACGAACTACCCCTATAACAAACCTATTTTCGGTACCAAAATGATAAAATCTATTAAAAATACTATGTTTATAACGAACTTAAAATTGTGATTTAAAAAAAAAATTAAACAACAAAATTTTGAGCATGTTTCAGCTCACGGATCGCGATTTCAAAACAAAAAATTAGCGGCATTGTTTTCATTTCCATTCTATTTTTGCTGTATGTTGTGTAAATTTTTACACATTATACTTTTATTTAATAGAATATCTTTGCATTCGACAATTTTGAAATAGAAGAAAAATACAAATGGCTTCCAAAATAAAGAAAAGAAACAAAGAATGGCGTTCTAAAAAAAAAAAAAAAACAGTGGCTTTTAGAAGCATTCTATATCAAGTTTAATCTAGGCTAAAAAATAATTTCAAATAATTTTAAAGCCAGAAATGGTTTGAATAAGAGGTTAAAAATAAAATTTAATATACACTTCAGAAGAATATGTGGAAATTGGAAGAAGAAGAAGAAAAAAAAAAAAAAACATTTCCCCCAACCCGTGTCTCATGGGCCACAAACAAATCGACATATAAAGTCTCAAAAACTACCACTACAGTTCTATTTTTAGAATGGAATTCTTTTTAGGTATATGACTCATTCAGGGTTCGCGGATATTCACCCTGGCCAGCCGTTTCCCTACCGATTTGGTGTTTGCAAATTGGCGTTTTTTATTCGCAATTTTACCGATCGCGCTATCATATCAACATGTTTTGCGTCCGATTTTTCTGAATTGGATACTTTTGATTCATCCTCAATTGATTCAGAATACACGGAGCTTTATTCCTTTGATGGAAATAACGATATTTTAAGACAATTCTGATTTTCTAATTTTACTTTTCCCTTTCAAACAACAAGGTATTAGAGGCATTTTTTCAAATAAATTTAGTATTATATTATTTGAGAAAGATGTTCTAAAATACTTTTAAATATATAATTAATAATGTTTTGCCTAGGGGATTTGGCATAATTTTAAAATAATACATAGGTTTATATATAAACATGTATGCTAATGATAAGAATAACCTATTATCAAAAGACTTCTTTTGATATTCAGCATTACTGTAAAGAAATAGGTCAATTTAGGGAATTAAAACAAAGTGACCATTATTAAGTAGCTGCCTTTTCCTTTTTGTTTGGCTGTTTTTTATTCATATGGTCTAAAAATTTAGAAAAGTTGAAAAAAATGGCCAAACCGTGGCTATAGTGAACCAAAAGCTCTGTCCCATTGGGGTTCACTATAGAGGGGTTTTACTGTAATTCAATTTTCACCCTATCACTTTTCCAACTTATAATTTATTCCGGCATAAAGTACAGCAGTGGACCTGAAATGCACTTTCTGTGGATCAGGAATAACAACGGAGATGTTGCACTACTTATTTGACTGTGCTGCTCTGTCTGAGGAAAGACGAAAACTAAATGATAAAACGGGGCAACTTTGTCCTTCATTTCCGGCACTAATTAATGAAATATCAAAGAATAGGTATATAGCGATGGTGATATTTGGATTCCACAAGACTATATCCCGGAAAAAGGCCATACAGTGTTCTCCCCATCCCTTGTGAACTGGCGAATCCTGTATAGGGCGAGAGGCCCTAAATAAAGGCTTTGTTGTTGTAAGTACAGCAGTGTTCAGAAGATGGCTTTCTCTTGCTAAGAAGAGATAAATGTTGTTTTACAGCCAGTTGAGAGATGTTATGGTCTGAAAACTTGCCAAGCTTATATCTAATAGAGAAGTTAGTTTTCATCTCATCTTAAACTATAGAATCCATCAATGGATATCACATGGCAAGTTCTCTGAATAAAAGTTGGTTGATATCAGGAAACAATGTGAGTAGCTCTGGGTTACAATTCAATAAACAATGGGGCAAAAAAAAAGCATCAGGCATGCAGGGATGAAATAAAAAAAAAAAAGACTAGATATTGGTTTAAGAGTCAACCATAAACCCTCACAAGCTCTACAAGCTTGATACCCTAATAGAGTGTGAGTGGAGATAAGGAATGTCAGTGTTGCCACCTACCACACATTATTAGAAGATTTATCTCTCCTCATCGTCCATTATAAAAAAATTCTCATATACTGACAATTTTTTTTTTTTGCTTATACCTAGTAGATGTGGTACAGGCCATGATAACCATGGTGGGTAGAAGTAGGCGACTGCTTTTACTCTAAGTGCCCCACATGTCTACACATGTGAAAAGCAGTTCAACTTTTGCACTTACAAATGTGCCAGAGCCCCGTTTGGTTACTTGCACTCGCTGGTGGGGTTAGACTTTTGCAAGAATCGGTGGCCATTGGAGCATTTTTTTTTATCAGAAAAAAGTGCCCAATGCGTGATTCGATCCTGGGTCATAGCAGTTGAAAACCAAGGGTTTAGACCATCTTTCCACCGACCCCCATACTGACAAAATTTAAAACACCATTATTTATATATAAATTCAAATATATTAATCTTGTCTCAAGTCTTTAATGGAAAGAATAGTTCCAGAGACAAAGTGTCCTTTAAAGAGAGGTGTCCTTTTACCAGAGAGATGCTAATTAGTAAAAAAAAAAAAGGTAATGTTGGTTATGAAAACAGTCCATTGTGTAGAGAGGCGTCCTCTAAGGGGAGTGTACTTTCATAGAGGTTCCAATGTATATGGAAATGTAACCTTCCATCTGTAGCCTAACTTGTGGTGTCAAGAGAGAAGCTGTGAAGGTAAAAGAGAGGAAAACTTACCGAAAGCTGACTACTGGACCAACTTCTGAGAAAATATCCTTGAGTTGCTCCTCTGTGGCCTCATAGGGGATGTTACCAACTGGAACAACAGTCAGTTCAAACACTCACTAAAGTGCCAATGAGAGTCAGTACTTCATTCTTTGTTCCTGTAGAAGGGTTGTTAATACCCGAAAGCTTGAAACGTAAAGCGTTAAATATAAGATACTCATCCTTGGTAATTTTTCCTTTACTAATGAAAAACTAAAAATGAAATAAAGAAAAACTCCGCCTTTGCCGGTCCCAAGCCCGGATGAAAAAGGAAGAGGAGGAGCAGTAACAAGCTCACTAAAAAACCTGGGCTCAGCTGTCCCGGCTGATAATACCCTGTAAGGGCTCCTAATCCAGGGATACAGGATGAGCAGCGTTTGTACTCCATGTTAGGAGCGGCTGCACATGGCGTCTGTTCCTCATGTCAGAGGCGGCCATTTCTTTTGGAGCTAAGTCGGCCTGCCACTGAGTAGTGCTCCCAGTCTTAATGACAAAGGCAGACGCATTCTACTTCACCCAATCATGATGGTTGTCAACAGACACCATCAAAAGTCTCAAGCTTGACACCCTAATATGATTGAGTGGAGATAAGAAAGAAGAAGAGAAGTCAGTAATTGACCAAGGTCCCAAGCCTGTTAACAACCAGGAACTCCACATGTGAGTCCATCAAATGTCAGGAAGGGTCATTTTCAAAGAGAATATTTTTGAGAGGCCATAATTGTACCATTCTGACTAAGAGATACAATTTGGATTATAGATTAGAATTACAAGGTATAATAAGACCAAATAAATAGGTTTCGGTACTAGCATTGTTACCATCAGACAAAAGGATAATAATTCTGTTACCGAAACGTCACACACTATTTATTTAGATTTGGTCTTATCACCTTATACCATTCTAGTTAACTATACAACTAGATTATGGAGGCTATACTTTTTTTTTTTTTAATACAAAAACTCAACAATACTGGGTGAATGAGTAAATTAGGTGTTGCCAATAAAGGTAAGCACTTCAACCAACAGCTATGCTGGCAGCAAAGGTTCTCCATGTAGGAGTGATCTCATCTGAATCCAGTCAACCTGATACTCTAAGTGCTTCTAAACACAAGGTCTTCTTCTTCTTCTTTCTTATCTCCACTCAATCATTAGGGTATCAAGTTGTGACCCTTGATGGTATTTGACAACCATCATGACTGGGTGAAGTGGAATGCATCAGCCTTTGTCAATAAGACTGGGAGCACTACTCAGTGGCAGGCCGACTTAGCTTCAAAAGAAATGGCCGCCTCTGACATGAGGAACAGACGCCATGTGCAGCCGCTCCTAACATGGAGTACAAACGCTGCTCATCCTGTATTCCTAGATTAGGAGCCCTTACAGGGTACTATCAGCCGGGCCAGCTTAACCCAGGTTTTTTAGCGAGCTTGTTACTGCTCCCCCTCCTCCTTTTTCAACCGGGCTTGGGACCGGCAAAGGCGGAGTTTAAACACAAGGTAATAAGACCAAATCCAAATAAATAGGGTGTGACGTTTCTGTAACAAAGCTGTTACCGAAACGTCAACATTATTTTTTAAAATTTGGATTTGGTCTTATTACCTGGTGTTTATAATCTATAATACAAATTGTGCCTTATCTAAGTACTTCTGAATCTTGTATCACTTTCATGAAGCTGCTCAACTTTCAGGTTGTGGGATTTGAAAGAAGATGACAATATGATTGGTGTTAAGGTAGCATTATGACGAGAGATCTTCCAAAATTTATTTATTTTTTTTTTAGACCCAAGGTTTTTTTTCTTTTCCAACTCTTCTGATTCATGTCTTTTTGCTTTCACTTTTGCATTCATGTTTATCAAATTATAAAACTATTTTTGAGGCGTATTATTCTTTTTAAAATAAAACAATTTCTACTGTCCTTACTGCGATGAAAAAATTAAAGGGAGGGCCTGGCTCATCAGTGGTGAACCCTCCCAGCGGTTTCGCCAGTTTAATCTACCATACCGCTGTTATATTGCATTTTTGGAACTTCCTTTTATAGGTGACCGTTGTAAGAATCTTGGAATGGGTATTTTAGAAGAACTATGGACATAAGCTTTTAGGACAGCAGAATTAAATATAATTATAAATATATAATATGCTTCGAGCAATCGCTCTTCCGCAAATATCAAATTGTGTCTTTTATTAGAACTATAATGTTACGATGTACTAGAGCGCCATCTGTTATCAAATTATAAAACTATTTTTTAGGCGTATTATTCTTTTTAAAATAAAACAATTTCTACTGTCCTTACTGCGATGAAAAAATTAAAGGGAGGGCCTGGCTCATCAGTGGTGAACCCTCCCAGCGGTTTCGCCAGTTTAATCTACCATACCGCTGTTATATTGCATTTTTGGAACTTCCTTTTATAGGTGACCGTTGTAAGAATCTTGGAATGGGTATTTCATTCATGTTTATCCTCTTGACTTTTTTTATGCCCTCGATTCCTGACGGCCATGAACCGGGATCTAATCTCACGTTAACATTTTGTTTAATATATGATCTAGGTTACTCTTTTGGAGAGGTACCTAATAAAGTGATTTTGGAACAAAAAAAAAAAAAAAGACTTTTACCATCAAAACCATGGGATATAAAAATGCATGGAAAAACACCATTTTGCAGGTTTATATCATTCAAAACTTGGCTTCAAGAGTAACATTTATCAAAATATTTCTTAACCCTTAACTGGACGGGTGGATTTTTCTTACGTAACTGGACGGGTTAGGTAGATTCAACCCACTTATGTAACTTTATGAAATAAGCACTAAATTGATAAGCACTAAAATGATTGAAATCAATATTTTAATTTTTTTTAAATTAATATATAGTAATATACAGATTTTGACTTTTAAAAATTCAGAATATGATCTATTTATAGTTTCACAAATTATTAAGAAATATTTTTGCAAACACTTAGTTGACATATAGAGCAAAGGGTTTTCATTTTTTACCGCATTTTTTTGATGGGTATTTGTAGCACCTTTTTGGAGTATATATCAGATTGTTGTGGCATTGTAGATTCCCTTGATGTACTTGAACCATTATTCTTCTTGAATTGTAGTCTGTAATTCCCCCCAGCGGGAGAGAATTGAGTTTATGTGTGGCCAGGTGTTCATCAGTCAATGCTCTCCCAAGATCACAATAAAACGACTCCTTTTTTTTCAATCTGATTACCGATTTTCTTTTTTTTTTGGAACATAGTAGACCAGAGAAACCAAAAATAGATTTTCCTGATTCTCTATTAGAGTGTGTTTGAAATTGTGGTGGAATCTGAAGTTTGTTCTTTCTTATCCTTCCTAAATATGTAAAGCCATGTTCTTTCAACTTATCAACTAATTCTACTGAAGTGAACCAATTGTCTGCTGGAATATTTCTATTACTCTTCCAAAAAGTGGTTGACTAATCTCTAAAACTTATATATTTTGGGTTGGCAGGGATAGTTCTCTCTGTTGACGTGATTGATAATTCTACTGATCCAAAGAAAGAAGTGTTATTTTATAAAAGGAAGCAAAAAATAGCAGAAGATAGCGACTCAAGTATGAGCCACGAGCTAACACTGACAGGAAAAATTCTCACGCTTCTGGACGGGCTGGGCGGATTCCGCACATGCCCCCACATACAAATTTAACCCCCCTCCCAAAACTGACATTTATAAATGATGGATGGAAATTGTATCACTGTAAAATTAGAATACATGAAAGCTGGTAGCTCTCAGTGAACAAAAAATATATTTTTCCTATTAAAGTTTATGCATGGGCGGAATCTACCCAACCCGTCCAGTTAAGACATCTGCCCAATTTATTCACAATTAAATTTTTAAGCAACAATAAAGGTTAAATATGTTGAATATCCTATATTAAGAGAGTACCATTAAATTTGCATAATAAATAACGATTTTATTGTTGTCATTTTATTCATAACACATCTTGAGAATGCATTTTTGCTTGACACCATACGGAAACTTTTAGACCATCTGCAAATATGTAATGTACAAATTCTGGATAAGCATCGATTTTAACAATGACTACAACATTGAGTTTGACTCACTTATAGAGGCTCATGTCTAATGTATATTGTAATATACCTTATAATAATATTATAAAATACTCTGTTTAATTAATTTATTTTTGAATGTTTGGATTTGGCAGCACTGTAATTATTGTTGTTGTTTTGAATATATTAAAAAATGTATGTTTGACATTAGAAAGATATATAATTAAAATTTGTTTTTTTAATTTGGTAAAGCATATTTATTTATTTAATCGAAGAGGAACATCATATATATATATATACAAATTGGTGTAAATATATACTCTCTCAATATCTCTATATTCATCTTTACTTGCTAAACTGAAACTTTGACTCATGTAAAACTGACTTTACTATGTATATATAGCTATTGATCTTATGTAAATTCTACTATGTAAGCAATGCTATGTGGTTAATGTCTTAATAAAGAGTTTTAAAACATAAAAAGAAACTTTTAGAGGTAGAAGTATTGAGATTTGCAATTATAATAAAAGTTTTTGTTTGATATTTCTGAAACAAAATATTTAGTCAGTTATATGGTAATTTCTGGGATTGAAACTATGATTTCTTCCAAACTTTACTCTTTTTTTTCAGATTAGTCAAATATTGTAAATTTCTATAAAGAACAAACACACAAGCTCACATTCTTATTTTATATATAGATTCAATTTTTATCTAAGAGAGAATGTGTTTTAATATACCTTCATTTATATTAAACTCAAAACTTTCTTCAAAATGTAATAGATAATTTGCAACCCATAAAGATTTTGAGTTCAAATGTAGATGCCAATATAGAGAATGTCAAATTCTGAGATATAAAATATATTTGTTATTAAAAAAAAAAAAAGGCACAATTAGCATTAGAAAATGATATATTTTTAGTTTTGTTATCTATTCTGGCATAAGGTTTCTTAAAGCAATAGGATTTTTTTTTTTACAATATATTTTATTTAAGTATTCCTTCCAAAATTTTGAAACATATATAAATTTAAAAGGCACACTATTAATATATAAGTAATTGCAAACCGGCTTTTAAATTGACAAAGGATAAATTAGTATTATAAATAGGGTCAAATAATTACCAAATACTGAACGCATAGAGCGTTCTGTCGCTGATAAAGCAGTGTTTGCCATTTTTGAGAGATTATGTTAATATTCCACTAAAAGAAAAAGGGGGGCTATAATTAATTCTAGTTCCCTCGTAAGAAAACAATCCGAAATAAATGAAAAACAGTCAACCATTTGATGATGATTATGATGATAAATATTTAAATTTTCTTTTATTCATTGATGTAATAAAAATAATTAATTATAAAAAACACTTTTCAAAAAAAAAGCTTTTATTTAAAATGCACTAAAAATAACAAAATAAATATTTCTGAAGTAGTGATTTTTTTTCTGAAGGTACCATTTAACAAATAAAATAATAGACTTAGAAATAAAAGCGGTGGGGGATGATAATCATTTATGCAGCAAATAGGTATAAATTTAATGAAAGGCATTATCTTGCTAATCATTTGCTTCATATAAAATCACATTGATCTCAAGTTTATTATTATTGTACCCCACCGCTTTTATTTCTAAGTCTATTATTTTATTTGTTAAATGGTACCTTCAGAAAAAAAGCAATACTTCAGAAATATTTATTTTGTTATTTTTAGTGCATTTTAAATAAAAGTTTTTTTAAAGTGTTTTTATAATTAATAATTCACGCTATTTTTAGTCGTATATATGCCAGTCAAAAAAAAAGCCTTATCACTGAGACGACATTGGCCTTAAATAGCTGCAAGCCTGCTCGCAGCAGATTGGTCAATTCCTCGTGGGAGGTCGGAAGTGACGTAAGCGAAATCCGTTACTAACAGAACTGCGTCTCTTTGCTTTTGGGAACCCTAAATTTATTGAATTATATTACAAAGTTAGAGACACCCAGTGGATTATTGTTAGGGGATAATTGGTAGTATAAAATTTGAATTATAATTAAACAATTGATTAAATAGTTAAAAGTAACAACATACTAATTGAAAAGGGGGAACTATTTAAAAAGGTGTCGTGAAATGTATGGTGGTATATTGTTACACAAACACCTATATATATAATGATTATAAATATATGCGTGATGATATTGGAATAAGATGACTAAATTATAACAGATAAAATTAATATATTTGTTGGCTTTTTCATTTATTTGCTTGTAATTCCAAGGACGTTTTAGATAGGAATCTGAATATTTGGATTTCTAATTCCTTCCATGTATTGAACATTTATTGAAAAAATCTTTTCGCAACCTCCAGCATTTTCCGAGTAGATATAATGCAACACATAATATTAAAAAATGAATATAGATAATGGTTCATTTCCCCGCCTTCCCGACCACCCAGAAATCTGAAAATTAGTACACTTGCATTGTTAATTGGACTGAGCGAGTATTGTGAGTTTCATTATTCTATAAGGTCTGGAAGTGTTGGGACACCTCGTGACCATAATATGCCAAAGTAACCCAGAACCCCACCTAACCTAACCATATCCCACCTTTGTCCATCTAAGTTACCAACCTCTGGTGATTGCGAGGTGTCGAGATGGAGCCTGAAGCCACCTTTAGCCTTGGCAGCACTGAACCAGAGACTGAGATCCCCTTCTTGTGGTCAAGCCACCTGACCTATGGTGGATGACCTGGCCCCACCAACACCAAGCTAGTCTGAGATGGACTCAGACACCCCTTCCTGGTGGTCAAGCCACATGTCCTAGGTGGCCGACTTGACCACAAGCCAGTCCAAGATGGACTCAGACACCCCTTCCCTGTAGTCAAGCCACCGACCTATGGTGCTTGACCTGACTCCACCATCTTCATGCAGAGCACCAGCTCCACCACGAGCCCTGAACCTTTCCCAAGCTGACCCCAAGATGCCCAGAATCAACAATAATAATTATATTTTTAAAATTATTATTAATTCAATATTTTTGTATTTTTTTTTGTGAATATTTCTTTTTTTATTTTATACTAGCGGACGTACCCGGCTTCGCCCGGGTTTTACCCGAGTAAAGGTTTGTCTAATCTCTCAATAAAGTGAACATTTTTTCCCGGTCCCTTGAAAAGTACTCGATAAGTTGAATAAAATCAATATTAATTGGTTCCCTCGGTAATTGGAAGTTAAAGGAATAGTATCTTGCCTTGGAATTGTATCATTATTCTTGTCTCAAATAAATTGCCGTGTCATCCTGAATTTTGTCTTTCCTAATTTTCTACATTACAAAATCATCGTATCATCATGATAATATTTAGAGCAGATTGTTGAATTATAACAGATAAATTAGATATTTATCTTGATTATTTTAAAGCGAAAAGTTATTTCAAAAATTTATTTGCTAGAAACCTTCCCAGTACTATACTGAATAACTTCCCAAAGTTTCATGGCGTTCCAATGAGTGGTTTGGTCAGGCATAAAGGACACGCACACACACACACACACATACATTCATTTTTATATATATAGACTAGCGGAAGTACCTGTGTTGTTATCCAAGACGAGGCAAGATTAACTAAGCATTAGTTTATTACCTATTATAATATATCTGTCATATACAAGTCAAAAGAGATCACTAGCAGAGTATTATTCCTTTTGGTTTCCAGAGCTCAACATTCTATGAGCCTAATACTCTGCACATCTCCTCCCTTATCTTTACAGGAACCTTCGAGGTATCTTGACTGCCCTTCCATATCTTGTATGCACGGCTGGCATTGAAGGGAGGCTCTTCTCTGGATCCTGGTCTTGGTTGTCCCTCTGCATCCTTCCATCTCTTGTAGATGAGGCCGTTGGTGTAGGGCAATCCTCCTCGGTCTCTTGCTCCTGGTCATCCTGGTCATCCTCAGAAGCATCCATGGTACTTCCCATTTTTGGTAGAGGTGTGAGGTGGAGTCTGTTTCGCCTAACTTTTCCTTGGGGAGTTTGTACCCAATAGGAACGCGGTTCTTCGGATTTGTGAAGAACTTTTCCTTTTACTCTTTGATCTCTAACCCAAACGCTGTCCCCTTGTTGAAGCGGAGGCAAGCTATGTACATCGTGTCGTTTATCATATAGGCGCTTCTGGTTGATCACCCTCCTTTTCTCTCTTTCTTGCAAAGCTTCTGAGTCCAAGTACCTTGGCATCAGTGATGATTCTATTGCTGGAACAGAGGTCCTAAGGCGTCATCCCATTAATAGTTCAGCTGGACTATAACCACTTTCCAGGGGCATCGTTCTATATGCTTGAAGAGTCAGATAGCAATCTTCTTCTTTCTTAAAACTTTGCTTTATATTCTTGATAATTGCTTCAATAAATCCATTGCTTTGAGGGAATTTCGGGCTGGATGTGATATGTTTGAAAGACCATTCCTTAGAAAATTTTGAAAATTCGGAACCCAGAACTTTTTGGAATTGTGGTCCATTATCGCTTCTAACAGTCTCAGGTGTTCCATGCCTAGCAAATATAGATTTAAGACGGCCTATTACTTCTTGAGCAGTTAGATTTTGTAAAAGTGATACTTCTGGGTACCTGGAATAGTAATCACATACAATTAGATACCATCTCCCATTTAGATAAAAGATATCCATTCCGACTTTTTGCCAAGGTCTGATCGGAAATTCTGAGGGCATCAAAGGTTCATGCTTGGGTTTTCTCTCCTTCAAGCATTTTGTACACGACGAAACCATCCTTTCAATCTCTTGGGAAATTCCTAACCACCAAACCGATTCTTTTGCTCTAGATCTGCATTTATTGATCCCAAAATGGCCTTGGTGCAATTTCTCAAGGATCTCTTTCCTCAATGTCTTAGGGATTAGAATTCTTTGTCCTCTAAGAAGAAGACCATTCTGATAGGTCAGGTCCTCCTGAAATTGCCAGTATCCTCTTAGTTCTGGATCTACTTCTCTTTTATTCTTAGGCCATCCACTCATACAGTATTTAGCCAATTGAGAGCAAAGTGAATCTTCCTTTTGCTTTCTAGAAATCTCCAAAAGTCTTTCTTCTGTTGCTGGAAATTCAATGGATTGGATGTACGCCGAAAGTTCTTCTTCCAATTCATCTTTATGTGGTTTAGACATAGGCTTCCTTGATAACATATCAGCCACTATTTGCTTTTTGCCAGCAATGTGACTTATTTGATAAGAATACCTCATCATCCTCATTTTTAATCGCTGAAGTCTGGGAGTCATGTCTTCCAAGGATTTGGACGTAAAGATGGCAATCAGTGGTTTGTGATCTGTTTCAATATGGATTTTAATACCTGTAACATAATCCTTTAGTCGATCACAAGTCCATACTATAGCCAGTCCTTCTTTTTCAATTTGGCTGTATCTTTTTTCCGTTTCTGAAAGTGTTCTAGATACATAAGCTATAGGTTTTAAAGATCCATCAGGTTGTTCTTGTCTTAGAACACCACCTATTCCAAATGAAGAAGCATCAGCCGATACTATGGTCGTTCTTGAGGGATCAAATAAAGCGAGGTTAGGTCTAGATACTAACTCTTGTTTCAGTAGGTTAAAGCTCTTTTTCTGAGGTTCATCCCAAACCCACTCGTTTTTTGTACTTAGTAACGAATTCAAGGGTTGTAATTTATCCGCAAGGTTGGGAATGAATTTTCCTAAATAATTCACCATGCCTAAGAAAGACTTCAATTCTTTTGTTGATCTAGGCGCCTCCATTTTTGTAATAGCATCGAGCTTTTCTTCGTCAATGAATAAGCCTTCTGAACTCAATGTGTGTCCCAGGAATTTTACAGTTTTAACTCCAAATTGACACTTTTCTGGGTTGAGTGTCATCCCTTCTTCTTGGATTTTCTTCAAAACTTGGCGTACCCTTTCGTTATGTTCTTCTAAGGAAGATCCGTATACTACAATATCATCCATGAAGCATACAACCCCTTCTATATTGCCCAGAAGCTGAGTCATCTTTCTTTGAAAGATTTCTGGTGCCGACGTTATTCCAAATGGGATTCTTTTGAAAAAGAACCTGCCGAATGGCGTTATAAAGGTGGTTAGTTTTTGGGATTCTTTAGCTAACCCAAACTGCCAGAATCCAG
Organism: Cordylochernes scorpioides; assembly: GCA_030710605.1. Classification (NCBI taxonomy): domain Eukaryota; kingdom Metazoa; phylum Arthropoda; class Arachnida; order Pseudoscorpiones; family Chernetidae; genus Cordylochernes; species Cordylochernes scorpioides. Next base: position 45,239,736 of record CP092867.1, read on the forward strand.
AATTTGCATCTAGCTTGGAAAAATAGCAAGCATTTCCCAGCTGTCCCAGGATATGCTCTGTCGCAGGTAGCGGATAATTTTCTCTTCTTATATACTGATTTAGCTTCGTTAAATCAACACAAATTCTTATTTTTCCTCCTGGTTTCGATACTGCAACCATTCCCGCACACCACTCAGTCGGCTCTTCTACTGATTCAATGACTCCTAGCCTGGTCATCTCTTCAAGTTGTTCCTTTACCTGTTTCATTAAGGGAATTGGAACTCTCCTAGGGGTGCATAAAGCATATGGTTTCGCATCTGGTTGTAGGGATATTTTGTCATTTATTTTAGCATGTCCTAAACCATTAAATATTTTTGGAAACTCTCTTTTTGGATTTAAAAAATTTGATGATAATTGCTGAATCATTCTCACAATGTTTAATTTTTCACTTGTCTCCCCAGAGAGAAGTGGCTGCTTTAGTTTATCAACAATGTATATTTTCGAGTTTAAGTGCTGGCCTTTATTTTGAAGTTTTACGTGGATCATTCCCACTGTTTCCAAGGCTATTCCATTTGGACCTTGTAATACTTTATCAGATTTTTCCAGTTTTATTCTTTGGAAACTTTGATAATAATATTGTAGGGGGAGCACGTTGACATCAGCTCCGGTGTCAATTTTAAAATTAATTTGTCTATTATTTACCTTAATTGGTACTATCCATTTCTTGGAATTATCTTCTACAGATCCCAGAAAAGCTATCTCTGATTTTATTTCATTTATAGCTTCTGATCTACATACTTTGGCATAATGGCCCTTTTTCATGCATTTATTACAATACGAGTTCATAGCTGGACAATTTTTCCAATCATGATTATTTGAATTGCCACACCTGGTGCATCCATGTGATGACCCTCCCAACTGGTTTGACTTGAATTGTCTTATTTTTGGTTCGTGCCTTTTTGTTTCTTTTATATGATTAGGCATTTTCTTTATTTGATCTACAGAATCTTGTTGGTAAAGGCTAGACTGCTGTTCTTTGACGCTTTCTAATTGCTTTGCCATTAGTGTGGCTTTTACTAAGGTCAAGTCTGTATCAAGTTGCATTCTTTCAGATAATGCTCTATCCCTTACTCCAACAACTATCCTATCCCTAATCAACTCATCATGTAACATCTCAAAATTGCAGTGCTCAGCTAGGCTATGGAGTGCTGTGATAAATTCATTCACCTTTTCCCCTTCCTGCTGACATCTTTGATTAAATCTTGCCCTTTCATAAATTATATTACGTCTTGGAATAAAGTGACTCTCAAAGCATTCAATAACTTTATCATAATTTTCTAATTGGTCACTTGCTATTTTACATGACAACAAAATGTCATCTGCATTATCACCCATGCAGTACACGAGCATATTAACTTGCTCATTTTCTGGGTTATTAATTAACCCGCTTGCCTGCCTAAAACGTTCAAATCTCCTAATCCATTTTGGCCAATCACCTGGATTTGAAATATTGAAAGGTTCTGGGGCTACACAATTATAATTTTGAGACATTATAAAGACTTACTTATAATATAATATAACTTACCAAAAAGTTTGCTTGATGTCAAGTTTCAAATTTTCTTCGAACAACGACTTTCTTTATGAATTCAGTTTATTGCTTCTAAGCTTGCTTGATGTCGAATTTCAAATTTTCTTCGAACAACGACCTTCTTTATGAATTCAGTTTACTGCTTCTAAGCTTGCTTGATGTCGAATTTCAAATTTTCTTCGAACAATGACCTTCTTTATGAATTCAGTTTACCGCTTCAAAGCTTGCTTGATGTCGAATTTCAAATTTTCTTCGAACAACGACCTTCTTTATGAATTCAGTTTACCGCTGCCACCATGTGTTGTTATCCAAGACGAGGCAAGATTAACTAAGCATTAGTTTATTACCTATTATAATATATCTGTCATATACAAGTCAAAGAGATCACTAGCAGAGTATTATTCCTTTTGGTTTCCAGAGCTCAACATTCTATGAGCCTAATACTCTGCACAGTACCCGGCTTCGCCCGTGTTTTACCCTTTTACCCGAGTAAAGGTTTGTCTAACGAATCTCTCGATAAAGTGAACATTTTTTCCCGGTCCCTTGAAAAATACTCGATAAGTTGAATAAAATCAATATTAATCGGTACCTGAGTAAAGGTCTGTCTAACGAACATTTGTTAAAACAATTCTCTATAAACTTATAAAATGAAATAGATATATTTTGATAATTTGAAACTGATAAAGTGATCATTTTTTCCCGGTCCCTGTGTGCCGTGTCATTCTGAATTTTGTCTTTCCTAAAAAATCATCGTTTTATCTAGTGAACATTTTTTCCCGGTCCCTTGAAAAATACTCGATAAAGTTGAATAAATTCATGGTCGTTTATGGAAGATGGACGAAGTTCCCGGAGGTCATCTTGGGCAAGCTCCCGCGAGGCTTTTTTTCTTGTCTACTTGGCATAGCTGTGTCACCAACTCTGCCCTGATTGGTCGGTGGGTACTTGGACTGTCGGCCAGCGGCTGGGCGAATCCATTCTCTCACGGGGTGGGGCAGACCCAAGGTCATCAGGAGCAGCAAACTTAAGCCTATCTCCGTCTCAATGGTTGCGAGTTAAAGCTACAAATCTGCAAATAACTCTAAGGATATTAAAGATATTCAAGATATTATTTTTCGTAAACCTTTCCGGGGATATGCCTAATAATATCCCAAATTTTCACGGCGATTGGATGTATGGTTTTTGAATCCATAGAGGACACACACACACACACACAGACAGACATTCAATTATATATATATAGATTTTATTTATTTTTATCATTTTTTTAAGATGCCTTTTTTATTTTTTATTTTCATAGAGAAAGAGGGATGATAGCCTTGGGGGGTGAGTTCAGCAACACTGGGAAAAGGAAGCGGGATATTTACATCCTTGGATATTGACATTTTGATATTGACATTGGAAGAATGACATTTTTTTTCTTAACAAGAATTTGATTTTTTTTCTTGAGAAGCAAAAAGACTTGGAGTTGCGAAGGGCGGAGGCCGCTGGCTGCCCCTTTTGGAATCGTGGACATGGGTGGCCATGCGAGGTAGGTTGGGGCTAATCTGGTACTTGGCATGATAGGCCTTTTGTAAAAGTATATATATAGTATTAAAACACCTCAATTTTATCCTTATTTACAGTTTTTTTTAATATATATTTTAAAATCTTATATATATCTGCGTGATGCACATTGAAAGATTTTATTAGTCTAAATAAAAATTTGTCTAACCAAATAATTGATTGGTTAATTTCCCTTTTAACATTAATTGCTAGCCGGCACAGCTTTAGGTCTCTACATGTGCCATAGATGAGTAAATTTGTGATCTGCTTTTCCGCAGCCATTGACGCTCTAAAATTTGGAAATGTAGAGATCTGGAAATAGTTAGTAAAAGTATAAAATCACACTTATTTTAACAATGTCGTCCAAAGCGGGGCTTCTTCCATTATACCTAAAAAATATATGAAATGCTCTCGATTCTTACAATAGCGCCCAAAGCGAGGCTTCTTTTATTATATTAAAAACTTTATAAAACACATCACGATTCTTACAGAAGCATATTAAAATTGAATATATAAAATTTGAAAGGAAATTTGGAAATTTGTCCGTTCTTGGCCAACCTGACAACCCAGAAGTCTGAAAATTGGTCAGCTAGCATTGTCATCAGGTTTGAACTTGTGTACCAAATTTCATATTTCTAGGTGCCCTATAAGTATATTAAAAATTGATTACAAGATTTGGCGACAGACATCCAGACAGACAGACATGGAGGCAAGTTAAATAAAAGCTTTTAATAATAATTAATAATAATAAAAAATACATGGAAAAATGTACAGTAGATCAATAATGAAAAAATAATGTTTATTATATATCCTTTTAGGAAGTTGTTTTAAACTTTCCTTTAAAAATAATGAAAGCATATCCTTACAAGGAGCACATGTGCTTTTTAGATTGATTTACATTGATTTAACCTGTTCCCTGATATGTCGCCAACCCAATTTCTTGATAAATCAAGAAAAACCATCCACGAACGCGTTTCGTGCTTTTGGCACTCGTCAGCGTGGAGCAGGCTGTACCACTGCGACCAAAAATATGTTTGGTCCCAGAGGCTTCTTGAGAAACCAATAAATGGGCATTTAAGGCCAAATTTGCGTAAATACACTTAAAACGTGTAAAATCAATAGAAAAAATAAATAATAAAAGGGTCAGGTATTGATATTTCAATTGTTTATATTACTTCAAGTTCCCCAAAGTCTTTATTTTGATGCAATAGTAAGTTTAATAAACACCTTCTGTGAAACATTCCTTCTTAAATGCCTTTGAGAGGTAAAAATATCCTGAATATTTCTTTAAAAATCACATTACTTCGAAACAGCCTGCACTACGCTAAATAAGCCTTCAGTCAAAGTGAGTCTGTAATATCATAGTAAATGACTACAAACACGATTCGCCTAAAATAACTAGTTTATTAAAATCCTGGTTCAAATCACATTAATAGGTACCGCTCAGCAAGAGCAACCTAGTTCATGATAATTGAAACAGGAATCATATGTGAAGGTTATTCACATATTAAACACAATTTTAACGCGGGATTCAATCCCGGTTCATGACTGTCAGGAATCGAGCGTGTTACCCTCTCGCATTTATTAAAACTGGTTCAAATCACATTAATAGGTACCGCTCAGCAAGAGCAACCTAGTTCATGATAATTGAAACAGTGAATAATATGTGAAGGTTATTCGCATATTAAACAAATTTTAAAGCGGGATTCAATCCCGGTTCATGACTGTCAGGAATCGAGCGTGTTACCCTCTCGCGTTTATTAAAAGTTCCAGTTCCAAATAACTTTATTAGGTGCCGCTCAAAAAGAGCAACCTAGATCATCATATTTACAATATACTGAGGGGGGTGGTTATGTACAGGGTTTCATTTACAATTATAATTTATATTGATGTCGTTGGGTCCTCAGGTCCTTGGGGATATTGTTCTTGAGAAGGTTTTTTCTGGCTTGTTTGATATTCAAGGTGGGTTTGTTTTTCCTTTTTTTTCCTCTTTTCCTCATTCTGGCTCAATTGATGGAGAATTTGTCTAGGTTTTAAATTTCTTATTTTCTTTTTTCCGCATTTGTAGTTTGTGGCTTCCTTAAAGGTGGCGTTTTCTAATTTTTCGGATTTTTCGTAGAATTTGAATGATTGTCTAATAATGTAGTCATTGATGTTTTCGATATTTAGATCGTTCCTGAGGATTGTGTTCCGAACGAACCAGGGTGGTGACATGATTTTCTGATCATTTTATTTTCAAAGACTTCTAACTTTTTAAGGATGGTCTTATGTGCTGTCATAAAATGGGGGTGGCCGTATATGAGTATTGGTCTTATTATTGACGTGTAAATGGTTCTTTTGCAGTGAAGGGATAATTTGATTTTTGGTCCTAGAAGTAGGGATAATCGGTGTTGGGCAGTTTTCGCCAAATTAATTCTGTTTTCGATGTGTTTTTTGAAGGTTAGGTGCTCGTCTAGGGTCATCCCTAGGTATCGGATGTTCTCTTTCCATTTAATATTGTCTTCGAAGACAAAGAGTTCGTCTAAAGGTTTCTTAATTATGTCTTTTTTTCTGGAGAAAATTATTGCTTCACTTTTTTGGAGGTTCATTGTGACTCGCCATTCTTTACACCAGAGCGTGGAAAAGATGCAGGCCTCTTGGATTTTCATGTGGAGTCTTTCGAAGTCGTATGTCGAGGCTAAAATGGCGGTATCATCGCAAATAGGTGTTAAGAGGTGTCTTCAATACAGGGGAAGTCGTCTATATATATGTCAAATAAGGTTGGTCCTGTGACTGATCCTTGGGGGACCCCGGTAAGAAGGTTCCTAGCTGTTGAAAGTTCGTCTTTGACTCGTAACTTGAATGTTCTATTCTAAGAAGTTTTGCGTTAATTTTATGATGTCTCCAGGAAGGTGCTTTTTGCACATTTTGTAGAGAAGGGCTTCGTGCCAGACTTTATCGAATGCTTTGGCAATATCGAAGAATATAGCTCCTGTTATTTGGCCTAGGTCCATGGCTTTTCTTATTTTTTTCAGTGACAATAACTAGCTGGTGCAATGTTGAGTGCTTGGCTTGGTAGCCAAATTTGTCAGGTCTGAGTGGATTCCTTTCTTCGAGGGATTTTCTGAGTCTTCTTAAAACAATTCTTTCGAATAGTTTTGAGATGGCAGGTAGCAGTGAGATGGGCCTGTAGCTTGTTGGTTCATGCATGGATTTTTCTTTTTTAAGTATGGGACAGATAATGGACGTTTTCCATCTGTCAGGGAAGTGGGCAAGCTGCAGTGAGGCGTTAAAGAGTTCGGTTATTGACGCTAGTATGTGATTAGGGAGCAGTTTGAGAATTCATTAGGCAATTCGTCGATTCCAGGAGCTTTTTTTATTTGGTAGATATTCAATAATCGCTTTTATTTCGCCAATGTTTGTTGGTTCTAGTCCTGTTTCATTATTTTTTTCATATATGAATTCACACGTTTGATATATGTACGAGTAGGTTTGGAGTGGGATGTATAGGGATTGGGGGTGAACTGTTTTTCATAGTTGTTGGCAAATGATTCAGCTGCTTCTTCTGTGGTTAGTGTCTGCCATTGTTTGTCTTCAGTGTTATTTCTTGTTTTTCAGAGTTAGAAAATCGTTTGAATGCTTTCCATATGGTTTGGTCCGTGACTTTCAAGTTTTCGATAAAGTGGTTCCAGCTGGTGTTATCGTGCTTTCTTGTAAGTTTCTGTGATTCTCTCCGGGCCGTCATGTAGGCTGATTCACATATTAAACCAATTTTAACGCGGGATTCAATCCCGGTTCATGACTGTCGGGAATCGAGGGGGTTACCCACTCGTCCACCGACTTAGTTCGAACGAACAATTGGTTCAAATTCACATAAATAGGTACCGCTTAGCAAGAGCAACCAAGGTCACGTCTTGTACAAATCTTTGTGGAGGAAAAATAGTTCTGCCGCTCCTGGTGGGTTTTTCTCGGCGCCTCCTCGAAATGAACTCTTCGAGTCTGGGCTTGGCGCGGCTGTGTGGCTGCTGGCATTCTCGTGGCTGGACTGTCTGGGGGTCTGGTATCTGGCTGGGATGTAGGATATAGGGCTGGCTTTAGAAAGTCTAGGGATATATTTTAATTTTTGTCTTTAATCAGGACTCTAAAATATTTATCAGACCTCTCTAAAACTTTGAATGGCCCTTCATAAACTGGTTCTAGAGGTCTTCTCACTCTGTCTTTTCTGAAAAATACGTGAGAGCAACTTTTCAAATCTTTGTGCATAACGACGTTTGGATTTCTGTTTGTTTTCGACTTAAATGGTTGAAGGGATGCCATATCTCTTTGTAAATCTGAGATCAGCCTTTCTTTTTCTTTGTATCTTTTGAATTGTTGAAAAATTCCCCTGGAAGTCTGATAGTCTTGCCAAATACCATCTGTGGTATGGAGTAATCAGAAGTGCCGTAGATTGAAGATCTTAGCCCTAAAAGGACTGTAGGCAGGCTTTCTGTCCATTTGGTGTGGTTATGAGCACTTATTGCTGTTTTTAAAGTTCGATGAAACCTTTCTACTTTGCCATTACTTTGGGGATGGTATGATGTTGTATGCTTCAATTGTATTCCACACATCGTAGCAATTTCTTCAGTTGTTGGGACATGAATTGCATGCCACGATCGGTAATCAGGTAGCATGGAGTTCCATATCGACTAATCCAATCTCTGTAGAAGGATTTGATTATAGTTTCGGTTTTAATGGCCTCCAGTGTGATACAACTTCTACCCAATTGGTGAAACGGTCTATGCATGTTAGACAATAGGTTTTCCCTTCTGATGGTGGCAGGGGTCCAATCAAGTCGATGTGGACTGTTCCAAACCGGTCATCTGGCAGTTCGAATTTGCCCATATTCGGTCTTTGTGTGGCGAGTAACTTTTCTGGCAACCTAGGCATCTTTTAGCCAAATTCCTTATGTCTCTTTTCATGTTGAACCAAATATAGCGGGATGTAACTTCTTTGACCGTAGTCTTGATTCCAGGATGAGACAGTTCATGAATCGATTTGAAAATAGTCATCCTGAACTCTTCTGGGATATATGGTCGTATTTTAGAAGTAGAGACATCGCACCATAAGGTTTTGCCCGAAGGTAAAGGATGTTCTTTGAAACTGAGCGACTTATTTTGTGATCGTAGATTAGCCAGATCAACGTCACCTTGTTGTTTTTCGGCGATGGCATCGAAATCTATGGATATTATTTCGTTGATTCTGGACCATGTATCAGATACGACGTTGTCTTTGCCACAGATGTGTTTGATGGAAATTGTGAACTGGGAGAAATATACTGTAATTTCCGGACTTGGCGTGGAGAAGCTTTTTCGGGGTTCTGCTGAAAAGCGTAGGTTAGAGGTTTCTGATCTGTGAAAACAGTAAATTCTCTACCTTCCAAGAAGAATTTAAAATGTTTAATAGCAGAAAATATTGCTAATAATTCGCGATCATATGTACTATACTTGGTTTGGCTTTCACTCAATTCTTTTGAAAAAAAAATGCTATTGGTTTCCAAGCTTTATCTTCTAACTGCTGTAAAACTGCTCCCATTACCGTATTTGAAGCGTCCGTGCATAAGGTCAACTGACAATCAGGGTCGGGGAATGTCAACAGTGTTGCTTTTGATAGTTCATATTTGCATTTTTCGAATTTCTGTTCGGCTACTTCCTTCCAAGGAATAGGACGCTTGTCATTTTTCTTTGAACCCTTTAAGAAATCATTCAGGATAGCTTGATCTTACGCAGCATTCCTCAAGAATCGGCGATAAAAGTTTATCATTCCTCAAAATTTGCGGAGATCTTGAATTGTTTCAGGTTTCTTGTATTCCATAATGGCTTTCACCTTAGACTGTATCGGCTTCGTTCCTTCTGGGGTGATTAGATATCCTAGGAATTCGATGTTATTTACATTTAGGACGGTTTTTGCTTTATTGACATATTGGTCAAGTCTCGAGAAAACTGTTCTCAGATGGTATTCATGTTCTTTTTGGAATGCCGAAGCCACTAGGATGTCGTCCAAGTATGAAAAGACAAAATCTAATCCATGTAACACTTCGTTGATGAACCTCTGGAACGTTGCAGGGGCGCCGCATAGTCCAAAACTCATCACCTCAAATTCGAACAGTCCAAATGGTGTGATCACCGCTGTTTTTTCGCGATCATTTTCGTTAACTGGTATTTGGTAGTATGCCTTATATAGGTCTATTTTGGAGAATAAAAGGGTTTTCTTTAATATATGATTGAAATCTTCCAGCTTGGGAACAGGGTATCTGTCTGGAATGGTCACACTATTGAGGTTGCGATAATCACCGCAAGGTCTCCAGGAGCCATCTTTCTTTTTAACCATGTGCAAGGGACTTGCCCAAGGCGATCTTGATGGTCGAATTATACCATTTTCCAACATGTATTGGAATTCTCTTTTTGCGATTTTTGAAAGTTCGCTATTAAGTGGCCTTGCTCTAGCACAGGGGTCTCCAAACTTTCCAGCCTTAGGGCCATACTGATGGGGTCTTTCCAGCCTTAGGGCCATACTGATTACTCCAGTAAGTTCCGAGGGCCAAGATGGCAACACTGCATATTATTAATTTTCCTGTATTAATTGTTATGTTTATTTGTTATTAAATGTTATTATTAATTGTTGCTTTTGTGTGTGATTTAGCAGAATGGAAAAGAAGCGAAAAATTGATAGTGAATGCAGAAAATTCAAAGATCAGTGGAACATTCAGTATTTCGCAATGTTTGGCGCTATGTTTGATTTGCAATGAAAGCATAGCCGTTCTCAAAGAATATAACATGAAACGTCATTATGAAACAAAACATTCTCAAAATTACTCAAAATATACAGGAATTGTGCGGACAGAAAAATTCGAAGCTTTGAAGCGCGGATTGAAATCGCAGCAATCTTTATTTACAAAAGTCAAAACTGAACAACTCGTGCCAGCTTTCGTGTGGCTCTTGAAATTGCAAAACGTGGAAAACCATTCACCGATGGAGAAATGATCAAGGAATTCATAATTGCAGTAGTCGAAGAAATGTGCCCTGAAAAGGTAAATTTATTAAAAACTGTCAGTATGTCAGCAAACACTGTGGCTCGAAGGGTAGAAAACATCGCTGAAAATATATCCTCTCAACTGTTCGAACAAAAATGGACATGTTGAGTGGTTTTCTTTGGCCTTGGATGAGTCAACGGATGTGTCAGATACTGCTCAGGTGTTGATTTATATTAGAGGAGTAGATAAAAGCTATGAAGTGCACGAAGAACTTCTTGATATGTATAGTATTCATGGCACAACTACTGGTACCGATATTTTTAAAGGAGTTGAAATGGCCATTAATAAAAAGAACCTTCGATGGAAAAACTTAAAATGTATTACAACTGATGGAGGCAAAAACATGAGTGGGAAAGATAAAGGAGTGGTCGCTCTTGTGTCAAAGGCTGTAGAAAATGACGGCGGCTCAAAACCATTAGTCTTACATTGTATCATTCATCAACAGTCTTTGTGCGGAAAATGTTTGGATATGTCTGACGTTCTGAAACCAGTCATATCAACTGTTAATTTCATCAGATCTTTTGGGCTGAATCACCGACAATTCCGACAATTTATTGCAGAGATTGGAGAAACAGAATTACCTTATCATACTGCCGTACGCTGGCTTAGTTGTGGGAAAGTCCTTCAGCGCTTTTTTGAACTTCGAGCAGTGATCGAAATTTTTTTGAATGAAAAGCACCGCCCTCTTACTGAATTACAAAACAACGCATGGCTATGGAAGTTAGCATTCTATGTTGATTTGACAAAACATGTGAACGAACTGAATTTGAGATTGCAAGGAGAAAACCAGCATCTTCCTGATTTATACACTAATATCAAGTCATTCCGGATGAAATTGATACTGTTTCAATCACAACTACGAAGTAAATGTTTTTCACATTTTAAAACATGTGAAATATTCAGCCACACTACTGAGACTGAGTTTCCTATCGATTTTGCAATCTAAACTTTGAGTGCTTTGAAGATAAATTTGATACTCATTTCTCGGACTTTGATGCCATTGCGAATCAAATTAAGATTTTTCAGAATCCTTTTGATGCTGACATTGAAACCCTAGCCCCGGAACTTCAAATGGAAATGATTGATCTTCAGTGCAGTGATATAATTAAGAACAAATATGAAAACTCATCTTTGTTGGAATTTTATAAGAGTCTTCCACTGACACAATTTGATAATTTGCATAAATTTGCTCGTGGGCTGTTTTCCGTTTTTGGTACTACTTATTTGTGTGAGAAAACTTTCTCCAAAATGAGGTACACAAAAAATGTATACAGATCTAAATTAACTGACGAGCATCTTAAATCTCTTTTAATAATTGGTACAAGTAAAATTAGTCCACAATTACAAACTATTGTCGGTGGAAAATCTCAATTACATACATCTCATTAGCATTTCATATGTCATGTTATAAGGTATGTGTTGTTCATTACTTACAATGTATAAAATGTAAGTTGGATTCATTTCAATAATTTGTTAGTTATTATATGCTGAAGTTAAATTTACTGCATAAATTATACATGTCTTTACTCATTACCATTCTGTGTTTCTTTATCCAACTTATCACAAACATTTTATTTGCTATAAAAAATATTTGTTCTCTAAAAGGAGTTTTCAAGTATGTCTCCGCGGGCCGGACAAAATCTGTCTGCGGGCCGGATGTGGCCCTCGGGCCGTAGTTTGGAGACCCCTGCTCTAGCATATACCGGCGGACCTTTCGTAGTGATGTAATGCTTGACATTGTGTTGGATTTTTGGCTCCATTAAATTGGGAATCGTTATATTTAGGAAAGAAGAATACAACTTTGAATTTTTTAAATTCTTGTCTAGGGCACTGATGCCATAACTGATCGAGGTTACTGTTCCTTTCGCTTTCAGGTTAGTTGATCCATCAAATAACTGACTTTTTTTTCAGATCGATTAATAGGTTGTGATCCTTTAAGAAATCAGCTCCCAGAATTCCTTTAGACACTTTGGCCATGATAAAAATTCCACTTGAATTTTCTTCTCAAACCCAAATCGACATCCAAGACTTGGAATCCATATGTCAGAATAATGCTCCCATTTGCAGCATATAATTGAAAATTGTCCAAGCGAGTCCCTTTTCCACTATATGGAATTAGAGAGGCGTCAGCTCCTCTATCGATTAGAAATCTCATTCCAGTCTTCAAATCGGTGATGAACAATCTATTGCGACCTAAATTTATCGTTTGGGCAGCTAGTTGTGTCGCCGTTCCAACTGCCGTGGGAGTTTTCCGGAGAACTATTCCACTGGCAAGGCAATTTGCATTTGTCTGGATGGCAATTTTGGCCAAACTTGTAATGGTAATAGCAGAATTTACTATTCGATTTATTTCGCCCGAATGGTGATCTAGGGCGTTCTCTCGGCCGGGATGCATAGGCGCGATTATCCTGTTTTGAAACTCTAAGAGCTGCGATTTCTTCCTCAAAGACGCTACATTCTAGGAGTAGTGGCCTCCCAGACCTCGAAGGTCCACAAGCCTGCATGCGAAGCATGCACCTATGCTGCTAATATGGCCACCGTACCAAAAGGAATGATGCATTCTCCATGCACCGAGCGGCCATTGTTTGGCCCCTCGCGCCCGCCATTATGGTCTGGCTCCATTGGGGTGACCAGTCAACCCACAGGCGTCTCCGAGAGTTCATGGCAAGGTTGCTGACCGAGCCTTCCCGTTCGGACTTAGCTTAACCCGTCCTACGCTCCAATTGGACTCCCCCCCCCCCCTTTGGTCCTCGAACCCTTTGTTCACAGTACTCCCTGAATCTGCCGACGAAGCAAGGACCTCTGAGGTTCTGAGGTTTACACAGGGAACCAACGCGAAGGCGGGAGGGTGGTACTACTGTGTGCACCCCTTGGTTTTTCATGGCGCGCACGGCAAGGACGCTCCCAATGGCGCACACACAGAGCGAAGATCCAAGAGTTTCAAGACACGTGCGCCTCGCCCCAGCCAACCAAGGGCAGATGGCCAGCTTACAGCTTCACTGGCGATCAGCCAGTGGCACCCCGACGCAAGGACGAACACGCAGAGTCGCCTCTCCACTCCCCTATCCTCAAGGGTGAGTGAGGGGTGGGCGTCCCTGCCCTTTTCCCAGCCCTCAGGCTGGTGCCAAGACAGGGCTTCTTTCCCCGTTCAAAGACGCTACAGCAGAAGTTAATTATTCAATATTTGTATCTTTACTTTCGGTTCGAAAGTTTGTGCTTGAGGACTTATCTCCTGTATCTTATCCGCCATTTCGGCGAGGCTTTCCAGATCCTCCTTACTAACTGCTAAAATATTTTTGATATTTCCTGGTAATTTGTCCATCCAGAGGGTTCGGATAACTTTGTCAGAGATATCTTCTTTAGACCTAAGGATCTTCATTTTCCTGAGTAGTTGGCTAGGCTTCAGATCTCCAAGTTCTAGCCCAGTAAGTAGCCTTCTAAGTTTCTTTTATTCGCTCTCTTTGAAAATTGTTATTAGTCGATCCTTTGCAGAAGAATATTTGGTCTTGTTTTGGGGATCTTGAATGATGTCCCAAAGATTTTCGACAAGATGAGGTTCCAATTGGGCCACCAAATAGATGAATTTAATCATTTCTTAGCTTATTCCATTGATGGAAAATTGCGCCTCCACCTGATAAAACCATATTTCGGGTCTATCTGACCAGAAGGGTGGAATTTTAACTGCGGCCTTTGCAACTTCTGACTCGCTTTCTACCATATTAAACTATTCGGGAATTTCCAAAAAGGTTCCTATTGTAGCCACCTCGATCCCTAAGACACCACCAATAAAGTGGATGCCGTTACTTCAAGCAGTATCCCTAAGCCTTACCACGGGTGGGGGGGTCATTAGGGACTGACAAGAAGCGCTCCTAAATCGAGAGAAGCGTTTAACTCCAATAGTATATATGAAATTTAATAGGTTCTGCAGACTTTTTATTATAAATAGACAGCTTCATGCAGCTTGATGAAATGCACTACTATGCGACTTGATTTACATAATTGTGAATAATTGACAAGTTACTTTAGAATATAACTAATTGTAGATAGCTCAACTTGATCAACTTTCTCTCTCCACGATACTAATTATTACAGATAACTTCATTAAATCAACATCCATCATTGCTTAACATATTGTAAATAACTACCTTTGATTTCTTTTATCTGCTTATTGTTGCTTATTTTTTTAGTGTATATGTTTATTCAATGCTCTTTTTCTTAATTGTTTATTTTATTTTTGACAATTCTGTTACCTACTCTACTACAATATGAATTATTGTAAATAGTTTCACGCGCAATTACCCAGATCGGATATAGCGTGTCTTATTTGCAACTGGGAATAAATAAATTATATTTCTATTATATATATATCAATGCATTATTAATATATATATATTATTTTGGATAGAAGGTATCTCCTGAAAAAATAATTTTATCGGC
>CP092867.1:45254430-45309431 GCA_030710605.1 Cordylochernes scorpioides
TAGTAGTAAAATTAAAATTTTTAAATAGATCAACTTTCTTGTAGCTCTATATGTATGATGACTAGTGTCGTTGAAAAAAAAAAAAAAAAACGGTACATTTTGTCTCTCACAAAGAATTTTGCCTCATGACAAGGCAATAGATCCCTCTGGCTCCCCTAATTATCAGTTTTCCTATGAAAATATTAGCATACATATCAAATATATGTGACAAGTACACAAGAAGTGTTTACAAGAGCCTGGAAGCCTGAAGAAAGTATGCATTAAGTAGCCAAGAAATCCAGGTAATGCAGTTTTATACTTTCAAACAAAGTACCCAAAGAATATAGCGATACCTATTTTCCATCTACTTATTTGGTCAATTAGTCGAAAGATAGGCATGGCATGGCTTCCCTAATCACTTTTCTTTGGATACTTTGTTTGAAAGTATAAAACAATGTACATACTCTAGCTTCGTATTACCTGGATTCCTTAGCTAGTCAATGCATACTTTCTTCAAGCTTCTAAACTCATGTAAACTTCTTGTGTACTTGTCACATAGGTACGTATGGTAAATTTATAACGTTAACGTAGGACAACTGTTAATGTCTCTTATTACGGATCAGAAGAATCCAGGTTCAAACACTGGCATGTTTATATCTACCTCCCATTGTGACACGGTTTCATGACAAATTCCTTGAGACATTTGTGACATGTAGAGCTATTCTTGCTCACAAAAGCATGTAACAGACTAATATTCTGTTTTGTATTATATTTAAATGTATTAGAGGGGGAATATACAACATAAGGCACAAAAGAAGTAGCGTTGGCATGAGAGCACAACAAAGTTTTTATCAAAATTCTTTCTTTACTGAATGCCCCTAGGATGATACCCCATCATCAAAACTTTTCATCAGATCTTTTTCCCCTCTGAATAGTTCTACAGGTGAATGTCACTAACATTAGAACGTACCTCTCAGCAGACGGAAACTAAAGTATTATTTGTACAGTTTTCAATGGTTTAAAAGTGATGGCTGCCATGTATGTGACTCAAACTTCTTACACACAGAAAAGCAGTTTAAAGTACAGTTTAAGAATACTGAATTTTCATCAAAGTAAAAATCTTTAACTACAAGAAAATAGACACAAGGTAATAAGACCAAATCCAAATAAATAATTAGTGTGTGACGTTTCGGTAACAGCGTTGTTACTGATGCCTGAAGATGGTAACAATGCTATTGCCGAAACGTCACACACTAATTATTTATTTGGTCTTATTACCTTGTGTTTAAAATCTATAATCCAAATTGTGTCCCTTATCAAGAAAACAAGACTTAATCCGAATAAATTAATAGTGTGTGACATTTCGATAAAAGCATTGTTACCATCATCAAACAAAATTTATTCCGATTTATTATTTTGTCTGATGATGGTAACACTGTTACCAAAACGTCACACACTATTAATTTATTTGGATTAGGTCTTATTTTCTTGTACAGTGAAACCTCCATGAGAGGAGACTCGCGCTAGAGGACACATCTGTACAAAGGACAGTTTCTCTCTCTCTCTCTCTCCATTTACAAAATTACCAATTTTACTATTAATCAACTCTCTGGTAAGAGAACACCTCTCTTTAGAGGAAACTTTGGCTCTGCAATTAGGCGTCCTTCACAGGAAGGTTCTACTATATCTATAATCTATATTCCATATTGTGTTTTATCATAATATCATCTTTTTTTTTTTAAATAAGAAACAATTTGAAAAACATTTGTGTTCGATGGTATAGTGGAGTCTGAGGTGGTACCAGGTGGAACTTACCACTTGGGAAGTTCAAACCGACCCATCAGCTAGAAGTACACCCAACAACTATGTCAGCCAGATAACTTCTATCCCATTTTATAACAAAGGAAACTATTTTGTACAATATTTTCTACAAATAAATTTATACTGTCCTTACAAAGATGAAAAATATTCAGAAAGCCTGTCTCAACTGTGGTGAACCTTCCCAATAGCTCGAGGAGCATGAACTCGTGGAATTCGTGTAATCTTTACACAAGGGAATAAGAAACAACAACAACAATCTTCCCAATAGTTCAACTAGATTATTCTACCAGTAATATTGTATTGTAGGCTTATATATTCATCACTATTGAAGAATCCTTGGTTAATATATTCAAGCAAACTATAAGCTTCAAGGACAGAATAAATTAACACAATTAGACATTTATGAACAGTTTTCAGAGCAATCCTCAATTCCTTTGTGCCTCTACTAACTGCTGTTTCCACTGTAACATACAGATTGGTTTGTTTATATCTTACATCCTGAATACATATTCCTATCACATTGAAATTTCCATACAAGTGTTTTTTCCAGAGAGTGTCCCATGCATGGTCGTCTCTGCCCCAAAAGATAAAACTCTGTGTAAATGGTAAACAGGCGACCTATTTATCCCCCCATTCACCTTTGATTCATAATTAAATTATAACTGCCTGAATAAACAATGTAGGTAATGTACCAGATCAACAGACAAATCAAGAACTTGCCATCTCCTGCTTGTGCAAATAGAAGTTGGTGACAGATTGTGCCATTTATTTGAGTAAATATCAATTAATCTGGAACAGAGATCATGTAACCAGATGTGTTCCCAGGTTGAAGGAAGACCAGATTTAAAAGTTAGTGTGAATAAGTATTGCTAGCAGGGGGAGATGGCATTGTATTGCCAATAATCACAGAGGCAATGTGTCAAGGCTGTGAGGTGTTATTGATATAGACAGGGATTGTGGTAGCAACAACTTTTTTCCACCATTAGAGTAGATCACTGAGTGATAACAGTATAAATGGATTTTTTTTTTTGCTTATCCCTAGTACACGTGGTACTGGCCATGATAATCATGGTGGGTAGAAGTAGGTGACTGCTTTTACTGTAAGTGCACACATGTGAAAAGTAGTTCGTCTTTGAAAATGGATTGTACTACAGGCAGGGAATCATGCTGGGCAGCTGCCCAGGATTGTTGCTGGACAAGGGAGGCAATGTTATTAATTCTCTTAAATAAATTCCAATGGAAAAAAAAAACTTTAGTCTGAAGTAGAGTTGTTGTCAAAACATGGTCAATGGGATAGGCAGAGGAAAGAAAATTGGAAGCATTTGAAATATGGAGAAAAGTGAAAAGATGCTATCAGGAATGAAGACATATAGAAGGAAGCATGTTGAAGAGAGAGATCATACGGAGAGTGAAGAATTATATACGAGGGAGAAACATATTAAGATGGAATGGATTGGACGAGGAACTGAACCAACGGACTGGATATGGGAATTAGAGTAGAACCTCTCTCTAAAGGACACCTAGCATTGCATAAATGTCTTTTAAAGATATGTGTCCTCTTACCAGAGAGCCACTACTTAGTAAAAATAATAACTTTGGCATTGAAAACAATCTTTTGTGGAGACATGTTCACTAGTGTGAGTGTCCTTTCTCCAAGGTTGTGCACTGTACTAGAAAATAGAAGAACAACACAATATAGATTTAAATTCAGGTTTTTCAGCCATTTTTGAAAAATAAAAGAGAATGTATATTGTGCATGATCAGGGAGGAGTCCTATCTTGAGATGACGAACTATACATTTATTGGACGTGGTGAAAGAGAGAGATAGATCAGGGCTGCTGGGAACTCTTGGCAATTTGATCCTTGAGGATCATGATGCTGTGGCGCTGCTCCGGGGGCAGCATGGCAATCTGCTGCTCTGACAGCTGGAGCACTTGCATGATGAGGGCGGCCTTCTCCTGGTCCTGTGCGGCCAGAGGGGCAGCTGGCCTAGTGGGAGGGATCATGGGGGCCCGAGGGGCCTGCTGCACACACCAAGGCCCATTGGTCAGCATAGTCACCACCAATTTTCTCCCTGAACGATCTCTTTGAATGTACAAAGGACACTAGGAAAGTTTTGCAATACGGCTCCATCCCATGCGCCCACGAAGGTGTGAGTTCGAATTTGTTAAGCCCTGTTTATATTTGAACTACTGTAAAAATTTCATTTGTTAGATGTTAGTTTGTTTGAGCATCCTCCCTACAGTCCAGACCTTGCACCTTGCGATTTTGCCCTCTTCCCTCATGTGAACAGACTAAAAGGTAAACGCTTTTTCTGCAATGAAGACCTTTTGAGGGCATGGGATGACAAGTGCGCCCAGCTCCCTGAGGAAATGTGGAAGAATTGGTTTGATGACTGGTTTCAAAGGATGGAGAAGTGTATTGATTGTGGTGGAAAATATTTTGTAAGATTGTAAATAATAAGTTATATTGCAAAACTTCCCTAGTGCCCTATGTATTACACACATAATGTGTAGACATGTGGTGCACTTGAAGTAAAATAGTGGCTGACTACTACCCATCATGAGTATTATCATGGCCTGTATGATGTGTACTAGGGATAATAAATTTTGAAAACATAATTTTCCTCATCTCAAGTCTTCGAGAGCAGTCAAAGGGTCAAATGCAACCTGTTTCTTGGCTCTAGAACAATAGTTACCAACCTTATTTCTCTCGTGATACAAAGTTGAATAGAAAGAGAGATTTGGTAAAAAGACAAGATTTGTAGGCTGCTAGGGCCCAATTCATACTATACAGTACCATCTAATGGATGCAGCCTTCTAGCATTAATGATTTTATGTTTTTCTTCAAATTTACTTTCCTCTTCCACAATTTTGACATTAGATTACACATCTTTAGAAAACATATATTGATCCAGAAAGATCTTAAAACTTTTACCAAAGTAGAAGAGTTGGGGCTGAGAAAACTTGAAAATGGAAGTTTTTTTTAAACATGTTCTCAGAGAAAATACAGAGAATATTACAGAGAAGGTGACATGGCTAATTTTATAACTTTATTCTGCAGTTTGGTGTGTACATGCCAGTCTACACCATGACTTTCCAATACTTACTTTTTCAACCTGTTGAAAGGTCCTTCTAAGATATCCCTTCACACTTCCTCACCAGTATACATCACAGTAAGGACAGTAGAAATTCGTTTTGTTTGCAAAATAAACATTTTTTTCATGCATAAATGCTTTCATTTCCTATATGATAGTTTTAGTTATGTTGCAATGTTGTAATAGTGTTTGGGGATTGTTATCTCCTTCTTCAATGATGCCAGAACTTAGCAATATAGTCTAGTTTCATTTGTGTGGGCTATTTTTAAAACTGAAAATCTAGTGTTTATTACAGGATGATAAAATATGACAAAGTACAGGATTGACAGGGAGAGAGCTCTTCCAATACTCTCTACTTCAATATCCTCCATGAGAGGACAAGTTCTCATTGCCAAAATGACTATTTTAAAACTGAAAATCTAGTGTTTATTACAGGATGATAAAATATGACAAAGTACAAGATTGACAGGGAGAGAGCTCTTCCAATACTCTCTACTTCAATATCCTCCATGAGAGGACAAGTTCTCATTGCCAAAATGACTATTTTAAAACTGAAAATCTAGTGTTTATTACAGGATGATAAAATATGACAAAGTACAAGATTGACAGGGAGAGAGCTCTTCCAATACTCTCTACTTCAATATCCTCCATGAGAGGACAAGTTCTCATTGCCAAAATGACTATTTTAAAACTGAAAATCTAGTGTTTATTACAGGATGATAAAATATGACAAAGTACAAGATTGACAGGGAGAGAGCTCTTCCAATACTCTCTACTTCAATATCCTCCATGAGAGGACAAGTTCTCATTGCCAAAATGACTATTTTAAAACTGAAAATCTAGTGTTTATTACAGGATGATAAAATATGACAAAGTACAAGATTGACAGGGAGAGAGCTCTTCCAATACTCTCTACTTCAATATCCTCCATGAGAGGACAAGTTCTCATTGCCACAATGACTATTTTAAAAATTAGTTGCTCTCCAGTAAGAGGAGAGTTAGGTCCTGCCACTATGTGAGGCCACAGGGAAGTACCATTACCCCAGGGGACTGTTGCTGTGGCTGCTGTTGCTGCTGCTGTACTGGAGGCGGGGCCTGTGGAGGTGGGCGGGGTCCCATGGGTGGCCTAGAAGGTGGGACACCTCTGGGCTGCTGTTCATAGGGAGGCCGCTGCTGGGGCTGGAAGTTGTTGGGACGGGGATTCATGCGAGGATCAAAGTTGTTGCCCGAGAATCTGTTGTCTGAATACTGGTCTCCTCCTCCACGGGGCATGTATCTCAGGTCCTGATCTCCCATGGGGGAGTGCCGCATGTCTCGGTCCCCCATGTGGGGTGCCACCCTCATGTCCCGGTCTCCCATTGGGGGCTGCCGCAAGTCCCTGTCCATGAGGGGAGGCTGCCTCATGTCCCTGTCCCCCAGGGGCACTGGGCCCCGTGGCCCAGCTGGAGGCTCAAATGAGCTCCCTGAAACAACAATGCAATCAAGCTATTGTGCAGATAACTTTTATTATAAGGCAAATGGTTAAGTTTCATGATAACAATTACAACCAAACTTTATTATATGGAAGCTATTCTGGCCTAAACGACACTCTAAGTGAGATGTTATAAACGAAAACAAAAAAAAAAGGTAGATTGAAATTTTGCTGGGAGGATAATGACAATTAAATTTATTAATGATAAGAATAAGTTTTAAAATTGAAATAAAAGTTCTGCAATCTCACAGACAAAGCTCCAGTGACAAAGCCACAACACCAGCTTTGACAAATTTGTAACGGATAGAAATCAAAAGGGTAATTCAGGACCAAGACAAAAACATAATTTAGCAAAGTAGTGTTATAACAATTGTACTAAGCAGGCCAATTGCTGCTACTGGGTGGTCAAAACACAATAAATTTTCAAATCCTAAATCCATCATTTAAATCATTGGCCAAAATAAACCTCTTGGATAGGTATGGGTTCAAAGGTCACTTCTCTCAATTAAATAACAAATCCTTTCAGAGCTTCTCTGTATCCATTTAGTTAACACAGGTTCCATACAGTCACCAACTAATGCTTCTCTGTACGGTGAATTTGTCACAGCAGATGTTGGCAAGTTATGGAGCTATGCCTCTCACAATGGTGTAGAGGCCTTTTTCTGAATCTGCCATAAGGTGATATTATGTGAAATTCAAAGATCCTATTCTGAACTATGTGTACACCAGAGAAGGAGGATTGGAAAGAAATTGTGCTTTTTTAAAATTGATAGATAAATTGTACACGAGATTACCTTGTACATACATTGAGTAATACACACAATTACTCTGACTTGTCTTGTTATTGGAACACACGTTACACAAGTCTATAAGAGTTTTTGGTATAAATATTCTAACCTCAACAAAACACTACAAAGTTGTACCCTAGACCTAAGCAATTTTGGGCTGTTCCGCCTTCACTAACTTTTCACACACTATCACTGTATTGCTATGATAAAACCTCACTATAGTGAACACCCTCCAATGATATTGAAATTTTGTATCGCTATTATTGGAGATCATTTTAGGTTCATTATAAAGGAAGGTTTGCTATATGCCTGGTTCATTCTAGTGAGATTTTACTCTGTATATAGTTGTTAATTATAAATACACTAGAGAGGGAAACCCTGGTTGAGAGAGAAATAGGAAGGAAGAGAAGGTTTACAAGGTAGGTAGCTGGGAACATGTTCACAAGGGGTAGAGAGTCAAGCTGCAGAACCTCACCACAAGGCTGCTGCAGCTGCAAATCCATGTTATCCTCCTTCAAATATGAGATAAAGACATTATTTAGTTAACTCAGGTTCCTGGACATGTTGATACCACAAGAAAGTAGTCATCAATGAAGATTCATTCAAAAAGCACATGAAAATTGTAGTCTTCTGTATGTAAAGGATTGAGGGAGTGCATATACAAAAAGATTGTATTTTCTTTAAAAGTACTTGAGAAGTAATTAAAACCATCACTGGTCTTATTGTGTGCTCTGAACCTCAGAAATAAATAGACAGCATCAAACAACAATATTTAGAATAGGTCATCTTAAGCCATTGAAGATAGAAAATAACAAAATCTACCCCATTTGCCCAAAATGTAGCTTGGTGCCTGCAGCTCCAGAACACATTTTGGCTTGCATTAGATCCACTAAACAGGACCTTTGGAAGAGGCTGCTCCTTATCATAAAACAGCTTGAGGGGCATGAACTCATGGAATTCATGCAATCTTTACACAAGGGGATAAAAAACAACTATAATTCAACACACTATAATTCAGCATCCCCTTAAATGTTGACTACAAAATGGCCTAGAAAATGAAATGTCCACTAGCAGTGAATGTTGTTGCAATGAATCATCTTAACTATAATTCAACACCCGACTTTAATTCAAATGAAAATGCTGATCCCTAGAGGTATGGATTCAAAGAAGTTGGATGAGAGTTTGAATAGTTTTGTATTCTTAGCTGAAAGGAGTAAAACTTGAAGAGATATCTGCACTGTGCTACCTAGTAGAGAGTTATAGCAGAGCTGTGTGGTGAGGTTCAGCCGCTGGCACAGAGAGAGAGAGGTAGGAAGGAAGGAAGGAAGGGAAAGTTACTGAGGAAGGGGAGTGGGGCGGAGTAAAATCCCTGCCACACCGGCGGGCCAGGGAGCAACATCTCTACACCACTAAACTCTACAAGAAAACACAAAGCTACCACTGTCAGTAGATAGGTAGATAGGTTCTAGCTAGCCATCACACCTCATGAAGACTCATCCCAAGCCAAAGCATAGAGTATTCTCCTTTGAGAAACACACAAACATGGCTACACCTGGAGGTGGTCTCTCATCAGAGACTGAGAAGTCAGGCCTTAGAAGTCTTTTGATTGAAACAGAGTTCTATGATAAGAAATCACCTCTTGGGTTTAGCCATATATATATTTTTAAAATAGTTTCTCATGGGAGGGACTATACTGTATAACAGAAAGGTTAAAGTTAATGCTGCAACTTTTTATTTATTAAAAAGAATTAGGAAAGCTTTCAGGCAAGCCAGGCTTTCATCAGCTGGATGGACAAAGAAGACTAAATAAAACTGAAGCGTTTATTTATTAATTGGACTACACATCAAGCTGATGAAGGGCTTACCTGTAATTCCTTCTAATGAAACTGTTGTGGCTTTTACCCTTGTGTTGTTGCCAAAACCATGAGTGGGGGGGATACATTCTACTTATTCCAGGTACACCTCAGCAACTTGTGCAAGAATCAGGAACCATTGAAGCCAGTTATTTTTTTAAAGTCAAAGTTCTCAATATGCAGATTCTAGGTAGTTGAGAACCTCATATAACTTTTCATTGAACTAAGGCTCAGAGAGACACTAATTATATCAAATGCGCACTACATCTTCAAATATAAATATTTTTTTGATAATTATGTTGAGTTTTATATAAAAACAAATTTGGCTTTTAGGTTGTACTTGGGCTAAGAGGGTAGTAGTCAAATAGTGAGAATTGCAACAAAGTATCCTGGAAGATAGTGGCCTCCCAAGGGTAGATTGTATAACCACCTGTGGATTCCTCAAAAATAAAGCGGTGCAATAATTACTTTTAGGCAGAGAGCTTCTATTAGACAAACCAGGAGCTGTATCGGTTAAATAAGGTTGAGTGATCCTAGCAAGGTTGAATTACTAGGTTCCAGAGAGTGTCAACACATGAGTAAGTAGTGAATGGTGATACTGGGGTGTGTGCAGGGGAGGTATTTAGTGAAGTGGTAGTGGTCTCTCCACTCAATGTTGCATGCCTTATTGGAACATACATACATATTCCCCAACAATAATTCAGAGAGAAGCAAAATATACTTCCAAGTGAATTCCTCCAAGCTGCACAAATCATTGCTCCATATATTTTATGGGAATGTGAGAAAATAATTTTCAAAAATAACACTCATGGACAAAACTTAAGGAAGTTTTACCTTTTAACATATATATATATCGGGATTCAGACAATAACTCTGAAAGATATTTGATACACCTTTATTGAAGACACACGAGATAACCAAGTGTGAACGAAATTACCTTGTCTCCTTAAAAAAAAAAAAAAAAAGACGACCAGCGACATAAAAAAAAAACTTTCCATTCTTCAAGTTTTGTCCATGAGAGTGTGTATATCAGAATATAAAACAAATATATTCTGCATAAGGGAAATATATGGAAGACCCATTCCCCACGGTGAACACAACATGAGAGCTGACTCACCACCTCGAGCGTCGGGGTACATAGCAGGCTCCATAGCAGGGGCAGGTGGGGGCTGTTGAGGGGGTGGAGGCCCTGGCATGTAAGGGGCCATGTTGGATGTGGAGGGAGCTGCTGTTGGAACAGGGATGCCCGGCCCAGGCACCATGTTCTAACACACACAGCGTTAAATTTAGACTAAAGATACACATCTGTACTCATGTTTGAGTCGGCAGCAAAGGTGTCTGCTCCCATATTAGGAACGGCCTCAAATTACAGGCAAATTCAGACTTTTACCAAAGTGTGTCTAGATCATGATGTCTTTATCAACGAAAGCTGCACCCCTACACCCCATTCTATGAGATCAAAATTAGCTTGAGAAGCATGAACTCATGGAATTGTTGTAATCTTTGCACAAGGGGATAAGAAACAACCACAACAGACTAAAGATACATTGCGATTAAATACCATTGACCATTTGTAAATAAAAAAAATTATCCAGGGAGATATAGGTTTATTTTATTCTAGACAATTCACTCCTGGATTTCCAAAGGATTTGCCAATTTGATAACTACATAAGAAACAGTGGATTTCTGCCATTTCAACAACTTGCTGTCATCTTTTCTCTCTGCTTCTTTCTAACCCAAGGTTAGAAGACAAAAGATTGAAAAGGTTTCCAAAATAAGTCCAAACCAGGTGCTGTATTTACTAGCATCCCTAATATATGTGAACCTACAATGTTTATTTCACAGCTCTCTGCTTAGGTAGAATCCGTGTACTTTACAATTATATAATTCCATCCTGACTATTAATGGGTATCTATTGCCAGCCTCCAGTTCTATTTAATTCTGAAGAATTTAAAAAAAAAAAATTTTTGAACTATAAAGTCAAATTAAAGATAGTTCGGCCAGTAAATCTTTTTATTTTGAGACAATAAAAAAGATTTACTGGCCGAAGTATCTTTAATGTGAAGAACTATGAATTCCAGCCAGGCAGCCTCTATCTTTATGATATAAAATCAAAAATATATAAAAATACAAGTAGAAAATAATAATTTAACCCTTTGGGTGCGAGAGGCGGCGATAGTCAATTTGAAGATGTAGGGTTGGGAAGTGACTTTAGTCCACATGCTATAAAAATTAAATCCTTCCAGTCTACACTAGTCACCCCATAGAAACTGGTGCCTCATTTCCTCCTGCCTAACGTGGGAAATTTGATCTTTGGTTAATTTGCTGGCTGGGTAGGCTTGAGAAAGACGTAACATTTTTTCCTCATTTTTTGTTGAAAAGAATTAAGAAGTCATTTAATGGTTGCAGGGTTTTCCCACTATGTACTAAGTGCAATTCTCAGCCTGCAACCCCAAGACATTATTGACTGTATTGACTCATCCATTGATGAGCTCTACTCTTCCCCGGCAGACACCATCAAAAGTCTCAAGCTTTACAAGCTTGATACCTTAAAAGATTTACTGCCTGAAGTATCTTTAATTTGAAAAGAGACAATAAAAAAGATTTACTGCCCGAGGTATCTTTAATTTGAAGAACTACTGGAGAAAGGTGGAGATAAGAAAGAAGAAGTCATTTTACAACAGAAACCTGACATCATCTTGAAGAAGGAATAAAAGTTAACAGCGACTTTTATACAGTGAAGGTTGAAGATGACATTTGGCCATTTGGAGGGATAAAGTTTCTTGTATCGTTCTAGAAGATTTGGATTCAAATTACAAGAGAAGGAATTGCCTGAAGGAAACTCGTCGCCGTTAACTTTTATTCCTTCTTTAAGAAGTCATTAATGGACTTTTAAATGATTAGAAATCTTTCCCAAAAGCAAACAGAAAAGAAGCTTGTTGGTTCAAACAGAGCTTCGCTTAGAAGAGAGAAACTTCCCTGATCAATTTGAAGATAAAAATTGTGTTTGTATGCCTTCCTAGTAGATGTTAAAATGGGAGAAAAAGTGCTTGCAAAAGAAAGCAAACAACATTTTACTGCCCAGATTGCCCCAATAAACCAGCATTGGGTGTCACTTCAGGGATTATCATATGATGCAAAATTTTAAAAAATTCCTGTAACTGTCCAATTTAATTATATTTTTTGATTATATGATTGAATATATTGAATTTTTATTTTAATTATTTAAAAATGTATGCATATACAGTTAAACCTGTCTATAGCACCCCCTCTAAATAGCGGCTCCCTCTCTATAGCGCCCGATTTTAAATACATAGTACGATTTACATTAAAAGTGACCTGTCTATAGCACCCCCCTCTCTATAGCACCCTATTTTGGTGAGTCCCAAGAGGGGGCGCTATAGACAGGTATTTTTATTTACAGTAACACCCCATGAAAATGAACCTGGGATATAGCAAACCTTCCCTCATAACAAACCTAAGGTAATCCCCAATTCCATTCCATTAAAAATATCATTTTATAACAAAATTTTCGATTTTATAGAATAACAAACTACCCCTATAACAAACCAATTTTTAAAGTTCCCAAAAGAATAATTTCTATTTAAAATACTAGGCTTATAATGAACTTAATTTGTAAATAATTGATTTTAAAAACAACAATTTTTTTTTCATATTTCAGCTCACAGATTGAGATTTAAAGACAATAAATTTAGCGGTATTGTTTGTGTACACTTACGTTCTGTTTTTGCTGCATGTTAAATAAATTTTTACACATTATACTTTTTATCAAATAGAATATCTTTCGTAAAATTTGAATATAAAAAAATGCAAATGGCTTCCAAAATAAAAGAAGAAAAAAAAAAAAGCAAAGAAAGGTGTTCTAAAGAAAAAGCTATTACAGTAGAACCTCCCTGTAAAGGACACTTAATTGCAGAGTCAAAATGTCCTTTAGGGAGAGGTGTCCTCTTACCGGAGAGTTGCTAAATTGTAAAAATGGTAATTTTGCAAAAGAAAACTATCCTTTGTGGAGAGGTCTCTTCTAGCAGGGTGACCACTAAAGGGAGGTTCTACTGTACTAAAAAAAAAAGCCATTATCAAAGCTTTACAAAGTGAAATAACACAGGCAAAATTTCAGAACATGTTAAAATAAGAAAATGTTAACTTTTCTATTATAAGAGATAAAAATAGAAGCTATTATAAATTGCTACAAAGAGGAATCAACCCCAACTTCTGTCAGGATTGTAGGTGTTAGCTTGGTCTTATAGAAGTGTTTTATATCTAGCTAGTTTAACATAGGCTAAAAAAATATATGTTCAAAAAATGGGCTCATGGTGCAACCAAAATTAAATTTTATAATGAACTATGGTGCCAGCAATGATTTACATGACATGTTCAAAACAAAATCTAGACTTTAGAAGAATATGTAGAGAAATGGAAGAAAATATTCATTAACTTTATTTGAAAGTTGCAATGTTTGAAGAGCAACTATTATGAGACATTTTTCAAATAAACTTTGTATTATATAATGAAGCTTTGCCAAGGATTTGTCTTGATTTTTAAATTAGACAGAGGTACATGTATACTATAATGATAAGAAGAACCTATCATCAAATGATTTATTTTATTATTCTGCATTAATGCATTGAAATAGGTCAATTTAGGGAATTAAAACAAAAGTGACCATTATAGAGGTAGCCTTTTTTTTTGGGTATGGCTGTTCTTTAATTATTCGATCTAAAAATTTTGAAATGTAAAAAAAATAGCCAAACCGTGGCTATAGTGAACCAAAAGTTCAGTCCCATTGGGGTTCACTGTAATATCACCTCCATTATATCATTAATATTGTCAAATTTATACATAATAATGGCAATAATCTATATTTATTATCAATATTTAAGATAAATGTCTATTTTTTTTCCCTAATGTATCAAATCATTAATTGAATAAAAATGAAAATAAATCAATTTTAGAAAAAATTAAAATTTTGATCATTTTTGGAAAAAAAAAAAAAGAATAAACAACAAAATGACACCAGTACTTAGAGAATTAAATACAATATTGCATTGAGACTTGTGCAGTTGTGCAGGGGAAGCAACCCACCATGGCGGAGGCCTGGGGTGGTAGGTCAATGTCTGTGGGCAGGCCAGCTGGGTGCTGGCGATGGAGGATGCTCTGTGTACAGCAGCCATGTTGACACCAGAGTCCACCACTGCCACACTGGACTACTCACCAGGGCCACCTTGGGATCTACTATCTTCATGATGACCTGCGCCTGCAGCAGGGCATAGGCCAGCTGAGGATTCTGGAGGAGCATGTTGCGGGCCTCGCTGGGGTTGTTCTGGACGCACACCTGCACAGCACCGCATTACAGGGCTCTGGTACCTTGTTGGTGCACAGTCAAATGACTCCTACATGTATAGTCTTTACAGTACAACCATCTGTTTGTAATAGAAAACAAAAAAAAAACACTTCCAAAGCTGCTGTACTCTGCATAGAGTACTCTGAAAGAAACCCAAATGAAAGAAGCCAGTAACAACACCTCATTATCTCAAGAGAAGGTAAGAGAGGCCACTAGGGATAAGTGATGCTAACACAGGCTGGAGTGCAGCAAGACTATGAAACTTTATAGCAGTAAATCTTGTAGATGGGCATACAAAACTGCTCATTTTCTCCTTAGATATTGTAGCATCAAATGAACATGGTTTCTAAACAGAAATATGCTGTATAGTATACAAGAAAGGACAATTTGTGCTTCAATAGTTTTATTTCTTGTATATAAATGGTGTTTTATGCCTTATAATTAATGGTATACAAGCTTACAATGAAGGCCTGGTAGAAACTTGTAGCACAAGAGAATTATATATGCTATAAGAAGAGACGTCATAGTCTTACACAGTCTAGCTTCATTACAAACAGTTCTGTACCAGAAGTGAGGTCACAAACCTTCATCTGCTTCATGAGCTCATACATCTGTTCTGGGGGGAGACTTGCAACAGCCTTGGTGATAGCCTCAGGGGCCTTTTCAGGGTCCACCTCAGTGCCATAGGGGCTCTGTGCAATCCCAGTTGGTCAGTTACTGTCTCAGCGGGAGTGGCAGCTGCTTTCTTACCTCTACAGGAGGACCCCCCATGGCTGCTAGACCTGTACACACATACTTAGGTAGAACACAATCTTGTGGTCAAATGTTGGTAGGAAACAGGAAGGAGAGATATAACTTGCCACAAGATTAATCAGGCAGAAAGTTTCCACTACACACCACCTTGTGAAAGTGCCACACACCCTACCTAGGTAAACAGGTATTCTAGTAGAGGTGTGAGAGATGGTCTCTAACAGAACATATTTCTTCATATGTTGCATGGCAAAATGCTCAATTGCTTGGAAGCTGCAAAGTTTAAAGTTTGTGGAGACTGTATTATACTTATCGGACAGAACCCTCTACCTAAGTCCTGAGAACGCGCCCCTGTTTATTCTGCATGACGGGCGATGCAGCATGCAAATCAACATCTGATCTCATGGAATGGGGTGTAGGGTGCAGCTTTCGTTGATCATGGCACCATGATCCAGGCACACTTTGGTGAAAGTCTGACTTTGCCTGTAGTTTGAGGCTGTTCCTAACATGGAAGCAGACGGCTTTGCTGCCGACTCTAACATGAGTACAGACGCAGCTCCTCCGGATCCCTAGAGTGGGACCCTTGCTGAGGTCCATCAACTGGGTCAGTTGAAGTCAGGATTTTTAAAGAGGTCTACTCTTGGAGTGGACCGAGAAGGAGCTCTGAACATCAGATATAGACAGCATCAAACAATACTAACAAGATTTAGAACAGGCCATCTCACGCCATTGAAGATAGAAAATAATAACAAAATCTATCCCACTTGCCCAAAATGTAGCTTGGCACCTGCAGCTCCAGAACACATTTTGACTTGCATTGGATGCACTAAACAGGACCTTTGGGAGAGGTCGCTGTTATCATAAAACAGCTCGAGGAGCATGAACTCATGGAATTTGTGTAATCTTTACATAAGGGGATAAGAAACAACAACAACATATTTCTTCATATAGTCACCACCAATGGACACTAACAACAATATTACTCAGTAAATACAGTAAAACCCCTCTATAGTGAACCCCATTGGGATGGGACTTTTGGTTCACTATAGCCACGGTTTGGGTATTTAAATTTTTTTTGAGGATATAATTAAAGGGCATGCGCAAAAAAAAAAAAAAAAAAGGCTACCTCTTAATATTGGCTGCTTTTTTCCCCCTAAAAATTAACCTATTTCTATATATTAAAGCTGTATATTAAAATAAAAAACAAAATCATGTGAAAATATTGCCTTTTTGATCAGTTCCTCGGATAATTTAGTATAAATGCAACCTGCCCCCCATATGTCAAAAAAATCCAAGAAAAGTATACCTTATATATAAAAATTAAATAAAAACTTTATTAATAATATTTTAAAAGGTATAAAAATATATTTTATATAAATAAATATTATATTACAATATAGAATACAAAGGCTTACTTGAAGAAGTCTGTTATTTTTTTCTGCTTTAACATATTCCTCAAAAATTTGGTTTCATATCTAGCAAAGAAATCTTCATTTTTTAAAATGCAGCCTAGCTTGTATTAACCACGTATACAAGGCTTCTAAAAGTGGATAATGACACTGACGATAGCGGCAATAGTTGGGATTGATTCCTCTTTGTAGCATTTTTTTTTATAGTCTTCTTTTTTGCCCCATATCGTAGAAATGCTACTTTTGCTCATTTTCATTTTCTTCCGAAGTTCCGCTTGCGATGTACCACTCTCAATAGCTTTTATGATGGTTAATTTCTTTTCAAGTGATATCTTGGTACGAGCGACTTTTTCTTTGGCACTTCCATTATCTTTTAAAACTGGTTTTAATAATTTAAATCATGTTTTAAGGAATTTTCCTAATGTAGAGTTAAGAAATTTAGTTTTCAATAAGGCATGAAAAATTTATAAAAGTGCGCAGTATAAAAATAGAACGTGAATAAAAACACCCAATGTCGCTAAATTCTTTGTTTTGAATTGCGATCTGTGAGCTAGAGCTCACACAAAATTTTAATTAGTTTTGAAAATTATAATTTTGGAATTTTAGAATTAAAATTAAAAGTTCGTTATAAGCATGGTATTTTTGATAGAATTTAATATTTTGGGACCAAAATTGGGTTCGTTATAGCGATAGTTCGCTAGTTTGAAAAGTGAAAAGTTCGTTATAACGATGGTAATTTTAATGGAATGGAATTGGGATTTTCGATGGGTTCGTTATAAGGGAAGGTTCGTTATATCCATGGTTCGTCTTAGCGGGGTTTTACTGTACTTTCTTCTCATGATGCACTTGGATAAGTCTTTTTTGGCTTTTTTTTTTTTTTGTGTGTGTGATTTCGAATGGCTTGTAAATGTATTTCTTACGAGGTGAATATGATAATTATGACATCTGATTTAATGGGAGAAGTGTCAGACTTGAGTGAACCTTTTATCATGAACTTGATACATTTTAAATAATATATTTACTATATGTATTATAAGGATTTCCATGCTGAGGGCACTTAGTAGCCAGAAGTCTCCAAGGAAACCAATGCCACAAGTTGGGTTGTAAATGGGAAAATCCAAAACTTATAAGTGTGATTAACCATGACACCTTTAACAAAAATTTTGTTAATTTACTTATTTGACCTTGTGTTGTTACTCTTTGATAAAATTTGTGAATGTCGATTTATTTGTAAGAAATCTTGAATAAATTTTTAAAAATATATATATTTTGAAATTATGACAAGAAACTAAATTATCATAAATGTGTGTTATTTATCAAAGAAAGCAATTTAGAAGAGATTTTAAACATTTCTCTGGCAGAGCAAACAGTTGTGCAGTTTTCTTATTTTGTTTACATTTGAGTATTCAATGTGCCTCCCTCAGCATGTGGAGAAGTGTATGCCTTTTTTGAAATGAAACCTATTCAGAGAACATGAAACTTCCCCTCCCCTCAAAACAATTTCTTTATCTGATTTTAGCGGGATGGAAGTGGTCGGAGGTTCTTTTTAGATAAAAATTCTGAAGAATCAATATTTAGACTGAATCTTGACTTGCCACTGTAGAGAACATTGATGATCATGGCACCAACTCTCCTGTGAGAAGAGGAGAGAGGAAAACATACCAGCTTGAATAAAGACCATACTCCTGTAGCCTTCAATAAACAGCTGGTCTTGAAACTGTGGTTTCAGAATCACACAAGAGCTGAATACCTATCATCCCCTAGCAGTCAGTCAGATTATGGTCTTCTTGGATCTTTTTCACCCTATCCTAGTTTCTGATTGTAGTTTGGATTTTAGCGAATTGTTTCTAGAGCTGGCAGATCATATTTCTGTTAACATATTGCCTTTTATATGAATTAAAACCACATGGCCCAAATGTCTATTTTAAAAACCAAATAAAACTCATCTACTGTCCTTACTGTGATTAAAAATATTGGGAGGGCTTAATTCATCAATGGTGAACCCTCCCAGCAGTTTTCTCCAATTTTCTCTACCAGATTGCGCTTCTTAAGCTCTAATCCTGTTTTGAACAATTCTGCTTATATAGGCAACACTGAAGGCTAGAATCTGAGTTATGGCATTTAATCAAACAATGGACATAAGCTTTTAGGACAGTAGAATTATATATACATTTTTGCATCAACCAATGCTTTTCCACAAATAAAAAGAACTAGGCCTGTTAGGCATAAATTTATGCCCATTATTTTTCATTACAGTAAGAACTGCAGAAAGTTTGTTTCATTTGATTTTTAAAAGAAACATTTGTGTTTTGTGGTTTTATTTCTATAGATGGCTTATAAATAGATGGTGTGTTTAATTGTGCCATCATCACTCTGCCCCCACATAGCTCTCCGTTGTAAAGAGCCAGATAAGCACTTAGGCAGAGTAATTATGTCAGATTTCTTTTTAAATATACAATATTTTAAAAAGAAAAATAGTTATGATATACTGATAGAATAAGGGCCTACCAAGAAAGATAGAAGATATTTATTTTTCTGGTTATAAGAGTCAAAATTTTGTTAACTGCGCCTTTGCCGGTCCCAAGCCCGGATGAAAAAGGAGGAGGGGGAGCAGTAACAAGCTCACTAAAAAACCTGGGTTCAGCTGGCCCGGCTGATAGTACCCTGTAAGGGCTCCTAATCTAGGAATACAGGATGAGCAGTGTTTGTACTCCATGTTAGGAGCGGCTGCACATGGCATCTGTTCCTCATGTCAGAGGCAGCCATTTCTTTTGGAGCTAAGTCGGCCTGCCACTGAGTAGTGCTCCCAGTCTTAATGACAAAGGCAGACGCATTCTACTTCACCCAGTCATGATGGTTGTCAAATACCATCAAGGGTCACAACATGATACCCTAATGATTGAGTGGAGATAAGAAAGAAGAAGAAGAGAGAAAATTTTGTTACAAGTGAATTTACTACGAGGGTGAGTAGAAAAGTAAGGTCTCCTATTTTTTTTTAATAGAAAAACACATTTAATCACACCTTTTTATACATCATTGGAAAGGTTGGACGCTTTGCTATTTTACTACATAGTCGCCTTGATGCTCAATCACTTTTTTCATCCTGTCAACCAACTTTGTAATTCCGGTGTTGTACCACTCTCCCGCCGCCTCTTTGAGCCACTTGTCGACCCACCTGGCGGACACCTTTCTGTAGCCGAGGGTCTCAGACACAATCTTGTGCACGGAGAAGTGGCTGCAATCTTCATTCAGGCCATCCTCGATCTCTTCAAGGGTTATCTGCCGGTTTGCGCGCACCATTTGTCGATTCGAGCCACGGTTGATTCCGGCAAACTCGGCCGCCCAGACCACTGTTCATTGTGGACGTTTATCCGCCCCTCGTTAAACTACCGGCACCATTTCCGCACATTTTTGATGTCCATGCACTTCTCACCATACACTTCCACTAACTGACGGTGAATTTCGACCGGAGAATTATTTTCGCATTTAAAAAGCGTATAACTGAGCGCAACTCGCACTTGGCGGGAGAGCTATGGGGAAGCTCCATCGCGAACGGCTGCCAGACAGCGACTGAGCGTCCCAAGATCACCGGGAAGGTTCTAGACGGTAGAGGGGGAACCAAGGAAGGCAGCGGTGTTGTCGGATTTCACCTAGCAACGCGCGTTCGGAAATTATCTCGTAGAAGACCTTACTTTTCTACTCACCCTCGTATATAATTTGTGGAGCATTTCCATAGTTGATTTTGCATTAAGGTCACCTACAATTATAGTGTTACCTGTAATATATTAAGCCATTGTTCCTTTGTCAAGCTTGAAGCTTGGCACCTGCAGCTCCAGAACACATTTTGGCTTGCATTAGATGCACTAAACAGGACCTTTGGTAGAGGCCGCTTCTTATCATCAAACAGCTTGAGGACAATGGACTCATGGAATTCTTTGCACAAGGGGATAAAAGAAACAACAACAATAACTAGATGATCTTGCATATATATATTCCAATAAATTATTATATATATTTATGTCAATATTTTGGTCTTTAGGGGTTCAATAAATATAGGGGTATGTCAAAAAAGTGTTTGTTCATTTAATTTTTGACACCAGTGTAAGAGTCAACAACCAAGGTCTAGTTTGTGCATAAAGAACATGCTGTACAAGGGGTGGTGCCAAAGCTGAGAAATATATATATTGAAAATAAACATACTCATCTCCTCCCGTGTCTTTTCACTCGCTGCATTGTCCACGCGCAAGGCCCGTCCATTCAACTCATAGGCATTGAGGTTGCGCATGGCGCTTGCAGCTGTATCCACATCCTTGTACTCGCAGAAGCCATATCCCTTTGGCTTTCCAGTCTCTCTGTCATACACTAATCTGGAACAAACCACCTTTGTTGATCTATTGAGACTCACAAAATTTTAAAAGAGGGGACATTAGGAGCTTGAGCTAACAAGAAATTCAACCACATACCCTATCAGCATGGTGCACACAAGGTAGTCAGAGAGACTTCTTGATGTATCAAGACAAAGTTATTTAAGCACAAAGTTGACAGCTTATTAGATCTTGTTACTTTGTCAACTTTGTGCTTAAATAACTTTGTCTTGATACATCAAGAAGTCTCTCTGACTACTTTGTGTGCACCATGCTGATAGGGTATGTGGTTTTAATGTGATGATTTGAAAATGGTCTTGTTATTATATTCAGTACTGATGGGTACCCCATCTTTAGAGAAAGTACCATCTACAGACAAAAGTACAAAAAAGTAAATTTCCCTGCATTACCTATGAATAATAAAACAAAACAGCTTCAGGGGGTGAGTCTATTGTTTCCCTCTGAAGCAGTTTTGTTTATTATTTAAAAGTACTAAAAAAAAAATCAGTCTCATTTCCTGACAATAGTATTGATACCACCTTCAGACAAAAGTACTGATTATGCTAAAAAATACACAATATTTGTTCATTTAGATTTGGTCTTTTGTATATATATAATTCAATTTTCACCCTATCACTTTTCCAACTTATTATTTATTCCGACATAAAGTACAGCAGTGGACCTGAAATGCACTTTCTGTGGATCAGGAATAACAACGGAGATGTTTGCACTACTTATTTGACTGTGCTGCTCTGTCTGAGGAAAGACGAAAACAAAATGATAAAACGGGGCAACTTTGTCCTTCATTTCCGGCACTAATTAATGAAATATCAAAGAATAGGTATATAGCGATGGCGATATTTGGATTCCACAAGACTATATCCCGGAAAAAGGCCATACAGTGTTCTCTCCCCATCCCTTGTGAACTGGCGAATCCTGTATAGGGCGAGAGGCCCTAAATAAAGGCTTTGTTGTTGTTGTTGTAAGTACAGCAGTGTTCAGAAGATGGCTTTCTCTTGCTAAGAAGAGATAAATGTTGTTTTACAGCCAGTTGAGAGATGTTATGGTCTGAAAACTTGCCAAGCTTATATCTAATAGAGAAATTAGCTCTCATCTTAAACTATAGAATCCATCAATGGATATCACATGGCAAGTTCTCTGAATAAAAGTTGGTTGATATCAGGAAACAATGTGAGTAGCTCTGGGTTACAATTCAATAAACAATGGGGCAAAAAAAGCATCAGGCATGCAGGGATGAAATTAAAAAAAAAAAAAAAGACTAGATACTGGTTTAAGAGTCAAGCATAAACACTCACAAGCTCTACAAGCTTGATACCCTAATAGAGTGTGAGTGGAGATAAGGAATGTCAGTGTTGCCACCTACCACACATTATTAGAAGATTTATCTCTCCTCATCGCCCATTATAAACAAATTCTCATATACTGACAATTTTTTTTTTCTTTGCTTATACCTAGTAGACGTGGTACAGGCCATGATAACCATGGTGGGTAGAAGTAGGTGATTGCTTTCACTGTAAGTGCCCCACATGTCTACACATGTGAAAAGCAGTTCAACTTTTGCACTTACAAATGTGCCAGAGCCCCGTTTGGTTAATTGCACTCGCTGGTGGGGTTAGACTTTTGCAAGAATCGATGACCATTGGAGCATTTTTTTTTATCAGAAAAAAGTGCCCAATGCGTGATTCGATCCTGGGTTATAGCAGTCGAAAACCAACGGTTTAGACCATCTTTCCACCGACCCCCATACTGACAAAATTTAAAACACCATTATTTATATATAAATTCAAATATATTAATCTTGTCTCAAGTCTTTAATGGAAAGAATAGTTCCAGAGACAAAGTGTCCTTTAAAGAGAGGTGTCCTTTTACCAGAGAGATGCTAATTAGTAAAAAAAAAAAAAAAAAAGGTAATGTTGATAAAGCACAATTTGGATTATAGATTATAATAAAAGAAAATAAGACCTAATCCAAATAATTTATTAGTGTGTGACGTTTCGGCAACAACATTTATTTCATTTATTCTTTTGTCTGATGATGGTGACAATGTTGTTGCCGAAGCGTCACACACTAATAAATTATTTGGATTAGGTCTTATTTTCTTTTATTAAAAAAGGTAAATGTTGGTTATGAAAACTATCCAGTGTGTAGAGAGGTGTCCTCTAACAAGAGTGTACTTTCATAGAGGTTCTAATATATATGGAAGTGTAACCTTCCATCTGTAACCTGTGGTGCCAAGAGAGAAGCTGTGAAGGTAAAAGAGAGGTAAACTTACCGAAAGCTGACTACTGGACCAACTTCTGAGAAAATATCCTTGAGTTGCTCCTCTGTGGCCTCATAGGGGATGTTACCAACTGGAACAACAGTCAGTTCAAACACAAAGTGCCAATGAGAGTCATTCTTTGTTCCTGTAGAAGGGTTGTTAATACCCGAAAGCTTGAAACGTAAAGCATTAAATATAAGATACTCATCCTTGGTAATTTTTCCTTTACTAATGAAAAACTAAAAATGAAATAAACACAAGGTAATAAGACCAAATCCAAATAAAAAAATATAGTGTGTGACGTTTCGGTAACAGCGTTGTTACCATCTTCAGACAAAAGTACTGAATGTAGTATTTCAGTACTGTAGTAGTAGTTCAGTAGTGTATCATTCAGTACTTTTGTCTGAAGATGGTAACAACGCTGTTACCGAAACGTCACACACTATTTTTTTATTTGGATTTGGTCTTATTACCTTGTGTTTATAATCTATAATCCAAATTGTGCCTTATCAATTAAAAATGAAATAAAGAAAAACTCCGCCTTTGCCGGTCCCAAGCCCGGATGAAAAAGGAAGAGGGGGAGCAGTAACAAGCTCACTAAAAAACCCGGGCTCAGCTGGCCCGGCTGATAATACCCTGTAAGGGTTCCTAATCCAGGGATACAGGATGAGCAGCGTTTGTACTCCATGTTAGGAGCGGCTGCACATGGCGTCTGTTCCTTATGTCAGAGGCGGCCATTTCTTTTGGAGCTAAGTCGGCCTGCCACTGAGTAGTGCTCCCAGTCTTAATGACAAAGGCAGACACATTCTACTTCACCCAATCATGATGGTTGTCAACAGACACCATCAAAAGTCTCAAGCTTTACAAGCTTGACACCCTAATATGAATGAGTGGAGATATAAAAGAAGAAGAAGAGAAGTCAGTAATTGACCAAGGTCCCAAGCCTGTTAACAACCAGGAACTCCACATGTGAGTCCATCAAATGTCAGGAAGGGTCATTTTCAAAGAGAAAATTTTTGACAGGGCATAATTGTACCATTCTGACTAAGATACAATTTGGATTATAGATTAGAATTACAAGGTATAATAAGACCAAATAAATAGGTTTCGGTACTAGCATTGTTACCATCAGACAAAAGGATAATAATTCTGTTACCGAAACGTCACACACTATTTATTTAGATTTGGTCTTATCACCTTATACCATTCTAGTTAACTATACAACTAGATTATGGAGGCTATACTTTTTTTTTTTTAATACAAAAACTCAACAATACTGGGTGAATGAGTAAATTAGGTGTTGCCAATAAAGGTAAGCAGTCCAACCAACAGCTATGCTGGCAGCAAAGGTTCTCCATGTAGGAGTGATCTCATCTGAATCTAGTCAACCTGATACTCTAAGTGCTTCTAAACACAAGGTAATAAGACCAAATCCAAATAAATAGGGTGCGACGTTTCGGTAACAGCTTTGTTACCAAAACGTCACACATTATTTTTTTTAATTTGGATTTGGTCTTATTACCTGGTGTTTATAATCTATAATACAAATTGTGCCTTATCTAAGTACTTCTTAATCTTGTATCACTTTCATGAAGCTGCTCAACTTTCAGGTAGTGGGATTTGAAAGAAGATGACAATATGATTGGTGTTAAGGTAGCATTATGACGAGAGGTCTTCCAAATTTTTTTTTTTTTGAGACCCAAGGTTTTTTTTCTTTTCCAACTCTTCTGATTCATGTGTTTTTGCTTTCACTTTTGCATTCATGTTTATCCTCTTTTTTTATGCCCTCGATTCCTGACGGCCATGAACTGGGATCTAATCTCGCGTTAACATTTTGTTTAATATATGATCTAGGTTACTCTTTTGGAGAGGTACCTAATAAAGTGATTTTGGAACAAAAAAAAACTTTTACCATCAAAACCATGGGATATAAAAATGCATGGAAAAACACAATTTTGCAGGTTTATATCATTCAAAACTTGGCTTCAAGAGTAACATTTATCAAAATATTTCTTAACCCTTAACTGGATGGGTGGATTTTTCTTATGTAACTGGACGGGTTGGGTAGATTCAACCCACTTATGTAACTTTATGAAATAAGCGCTAAATAATGATTGAAATCAATATTTTAAATTTTTTTAAATTAATATATAGTTAATATATAGATTTTGACATTTAAAAATTCTGAATATGATCTATTTATAGTTTTCACAAATTATTAAGAAATATTTTTGCACACGCTTAGTTGACATATAAAGCAAAGGGTTTTTATTTTTTACCGCATCTTTTTGATGGACATTTGTAGCACCTTTTTGGAGTATCAGATTGTTGTGGCATTGTAGATTCCCTTGATGTACTTCTTCTTGAATTGTAGTCTGTAATTCCAGCGGGAGAGAATTGAGTTTATGTGTGGCCAGGTGTTCATCAGTCAATGCTCTCCCAAGATTAACAATAAAATGACTTCTTTCTTTTTTTTATCCTTTTTTTCAATCTGATTACCAATTTTCTTTTTTTTGGAACATAGTAGACCAGAGAAACCAAAAATAGATTTTCCTGATTCTCTATTAGAGTGTGGTTGAAATTGTGGTGGAATCTGAAGTTTGTTCTTTCTTATCCTTCCTAAATATGTAAAGCCATGTTCTTTCAACTTATCAACTAATTCTACTGAAGTGAACCAATTGTCTGCTGGAATATTTCTATTACTCTTTCCAAAGTGGTTGACTAATCTCTAAAACATATATATATTTTGGGTTGGCAGGGATAGTTCTCTCTGTTGACGTGATTGATAATTCTACTAATCCAAAGAAAGAAGTGTTATTTTATAAAAGGAAGTTAAAAATAGCAGAAGATAGCGACTCAAGTATGAGCCACGAGCTAACACTGACAGGAAAAATTCTCACGCTTCTGGACGGGCTGGGCGGATTCCGCACATTCCCCCACACGCAAATTTAACCCCCCTCTCAAAACTGATATTTATAAATAATGGATGGAAATTGTATCACTGTAAAATTAGAATACATGAAAGCTGGTAGCTCTCAGTAAACAAAAAATATATTTTTTTCTTATTAAAGTTTATGCATGGGCGGAATCTACCTAACCCGTCCAGTTAAGGGTTAAGAAATCTGCCCAATTTATTCACAATTTTTAAGCAACAATAAAATATGTTGAATATCCTATATTAAGAGAGTACCATTAAATTTGCATAATAAATAATGAGGGTTATTGTTGTCATTTTATTCATAACACATCTAGAGAATGCATTTTTGCTTGACACCATATGGAAACTTTTAGACCATCTGCAAATATGTAATGTACAAATTCTGGATAAGCATTGATTTTAACAATGACTACAATATCGAGTTTGACACACTTATAGAGGCTCATGTCTAATATATATTGTAATATACCTTATAATATTATTATAAAATACTCTGTTTAATTAATTTATTTTTGAATGTTTGGATTTGACAGCACTGTAATTATTGTTGTTGTTTTGAATATATTAAAAAGTGTATGTTTGACATTAGAAAGATATATTTGTTTTTTAATTTGGTAAAGCATATTTATTTATTTAATTGAAGAGAGAGAGAGAGAGAGAGAGAGAGAGAGAGAGAGAGAGAGAGAGAGAACGCTTCACGATTTTGCGTGTCATCCTTGCGCAGGGCCATGCTAATCTTCTCTGTATCGTTCCAATTTTAGTATATGTACCGCCGAACAAGCGTGTACAGAGAGAGAGAGAGAGAGAGAGGAACATCACATATATATATATATACAAATGATGTAAATATATACTCTCTCAATATCTCTATATTAATCTTTACTTGCTAAACTGAAACTTTGACTAATGTAAAACTGACTTTACTATGTATATATATAGCCATTGATCTTATGTAAATTCTACTATGTAAGCAATGCTATGTAGTTAATGTCTGAATAAAGAGTTTAAAACATAAAAAGAAACTTTTAGAGAGGAAGAAGTATAGAGATTTGCAATTATAATAAAAGTTTTTGTTTGATATTTCTGAAACAAAATATTTAGTCAGTTATATGGAAATTTCTGGGATTGAAACTATGATTTCTTCTAAACTGTACTTTTTTTTCAGATTAGTCAAATATTGTAAATTTCTATAAAGAACAAACACACAAGCTCTTATTTTATATATAGATGTATTTTTTATCTAAGAGAGAATGTGTTTAAATATACCTTCATTTATATTAAACTCAAAACTTTCTTCTAAATGTAATAATTTGCAACCCATAAAGATTTTAAGTTCAAATGTAGATGCTAATATAGAGAATGTCAAATTCTGAGATATAAAATATATTTGTTATTTAAAAAAAAGGCACAATTAGCATTAGAAAATGTATATTTTTAGTTTTGTTATCTATTCTGGCATAAAAAAAAAAGGTTTCTTAAAGCAATAGGATTTTTTTTTATTACAATATATTTTATTTAAGTATTCCTTCCAA
Organism: Cordylochernes scorpioides; assembly: GCA_030710605.1. Taxonomy (NCBI): domain Eukaryota; kingdom Metazoa; phylum Arthropoda; class Arachnida; order Pseudoscorpiones; family Chernetidae; genus Cordylochernes; species Cordylochernes scorpioides. The sequence continues at coordinate 45,282,076 of CP092867.1, forward strand.
AATTTTGAAACATATATAAATATAAAAGGCACACAATATATAAGTAATTGCAAACCGGCTTTTAAATTGACAAAGGATAAATTAGTATTATAAATAGGGTTAAATAATTACCAAATACTGAACGCATAGAGCGTTCTGTCGCTGATAAAGCAGTGTTTGCCATTTTTGAGAGATTATGTTAATATTCCACTAAAAGAAAAAGGGGGGCTATAATTAATGCAAGTTCCTTCGTAAGAAAACAATCCGAAATAAATGAAAAACAGTCAACCATTTGATGATGATTATGATGATAAATATTTAATTTTTCTTTTATTCATTGATGTAATAAAAATAATGAATTATGAAAAAAAAACACTTAAAAAAAAGCTTTTATTTGAAATGCACTAAAAATAACAAAATAAATATTTCTGAAGTAGTGATTTTTTTTTCTGAAGGTACCATTTAACAAATATGTTGTGTTTTAACTTTAAAAGCACACAAAAAATATAATAAACTTGAATTTGTTTATTCAAGTATCAAAAAACAAAGCTTTACATATAGAACAAATAATAATGAAAAAGAAGAAAGAAACATTTTAGGAAAAGGCAAAAACAAAACAAAAGTACTGGTCAAAAAGAAACATTTAAAATCACAGATTAATATCTTCTACATTTCCCCTTAATCAGATTTCAAATGTCCCTCATACCCAGTAGATATCTCAGCATTTGGAAACGCGGCTTAGGGAGCCCTTTGGTCATAATGTCAGTAACTTGATCTTTTCCAGAAATATGTTCTACATTGAAAATACCTTCTTGATACTTTTCTCTCAAAAAATAGTGTCTTACTTCTATATGTTTGGTTCTCTTATGAAATTCAGGATTTTTGATCAATTTAATTGTACTTGCATTATCAACTTTTATAATTGGTTGTTCTTTTAGTGGAGAAATTTCACTGAAAAGTCTATTCAACCAAATGACTTCCTTTGCTGTATTGCTTGCTGCCACGAGTTCGGCCTCAGTTGTTGACAAAGATACTGATCTTTGTTTTTGGCTAAGCCAAGAAATAGCACCACCAGCCAGTTTACACACAACTCCACTGGTAGATCTTCTAGTTTCTGGGTCTCCAGCAAAATCTGCATCACTGAAAGATTCCAAAACTCCTACTTTATGACCCTTTTGGTACATAATTCCATATTCAGTTGTTCCTACTAGATATTTGAAGATTCGTTTAACTGCTTCCCAGTCATATTTTGTTGGTGCTGCAAGTTTTTGAGAAACTTTATTCAGTGCAAAAGTGATATCGGGTCTTGTTAAGCAGCTCAGATGCATCAGACTACCAATCGCTTCACGAAAGGGAACATTTTCTAGAATCTCTGCTTCCCCAGGAACAGTAAAATTATCAGTTGGTGTTCCCACTTTATTCGCTTGAGACATATTGAATTTCTCAAGAAATCTTTTTATATATGCCTTTTGATTTATAAAGATTGACCCATCCGGTTGCCGCTCTATCTCAATACCCAAAAAGTAATTTAATGGTTCACTTGTGATCTTAAATGAAAACATTAGTTCATCAAGAAATTCTTTGATTTCCTGTTCATTTGTACCAGCAATGATTCCATCATCAACATATATGGCAATAATGAGTAGATGATCATTTGTTTTTCTGAAGAATAAACAGGGGTCAGCTGTACTTTCCTTCAGACATCTTTCTTTCATGAAGTTGACTATTTTATGATTCCAGCATCTTGGTGAGTGTTTAAGTCCATAGAGACTTTTCTTCAATTTCCATACAAGATCTGTTCCATTGTTGAATCCTTCAGGTTGTTTGATATAAATTTGATCTTGTAAGTCTCCATATAGAAAGGCTGTCTTTATGTCAAACTGTACCAATTTTAAGTCTTCATTAGCAGCAATTGCTAAAAGAGTTCTTATGGTGTCATGTCTTGCCACAGGACTAAATGTTTCTTCATAATCTATACCCTTCTTTTGTACAAACCCTTTTGCCACCAGTCTTGCCTTATATCTTGTAATCTCTCCATTAGAATTCAATTTGGTCTTTAATACCCATTTACAATCAATTGGTTTTTAGCCAGGTGGTAATGTTGTGCATTGTATACATCATTTTCCATTAAAGAATTCATTTCTTCATTCATTGCTTCTTTCCAAAATTGTGCATTTGGAGAATCCATTGCTTCTTTGTATGTCTTGGGTTCAAGACCTTCTGCAATATTTATTTCAGCATCAATATACCTTTGAGGTTTTGATATATTTGATCGATCTCTTAGATTGTATATGTCTGATGTTTGAACATTGCTTTCAATTTTCTCAATATCTTGAGTATCATTTTGTTCATCAATCTGATTACTTGAAAGTTCCTTATTTCTCTTTTCAATATCAAGGCTAAATGTTGGTATAGTTTCCTTGAATATTACATCCCTACTTGTGACAACTTTGTTTGAGTTCGGCATCCAGATTCAATACCCATCCTTGTTACTGCAATAACCAACTAAAATACCTTTTTCGCTTTTGGCATCTAACTTTCTTCTCTTTTCATCAGGCACACATGAACAAAACATTCAGTTCCAAATATTCGAAGATGATCAACTGCTGGTTTTTTATCAAAGCATAGTTCATAAGGTGTCTTTCCCTCAATTTGTGTTGGTCCTGTTCTATTCAAAACATATGTAGCAGTGTTAACTGCCTCTGCCCACAGCTTTAGGCTCATATTTTTGGCATATATCATTGAACGAGCTGCTTCTATTAAAGTCCTGTTTTCCCTTTCCGCTGAACCATTCTGTTGTGGAGTAAATGGCATTGTGATCCTATGATTAATTCCATGCTTGTTTGTAATTTTTGAGGTTTCTTTATTTACAAACTCCTTTCCTCCATCCGTGAGAATTTCTTTCACTATATGTCCAGTAGTCTTTGTTTCCAAGAGAAATTGTTATAGCTTTTCAATGACTTGTGACTTTTCTTTTAGGAAATACACTGATCGGTATTTTGTAAAATCATCTTTGAAACACACAAAGTATCTCATCCCTCCTTTCGAAACCTCCTGCATAGGGCCACATACATCTACATGAATTAAGTTTCCAGGTTGAGTAGAAGCATATTGTTCTCTTGATCCAAAACTCAGTCTATGTTGTTTGCCATAAATGCATGCCTCGCAAGGTTCATTGTCCATGACTGCATCTATTCCTTGTTCTTTAAGCCATTTTTGAACATGCCTTTTATTTTGATGTCCAAATCTTTCATGCCATAGTTGAAGCATATTGACATTTTGGGTTTTGGCTAAATTGACTTCTGCAGCATTTTCAGGTTTGATACTTGTTATTAACATACCATACAAGCCTCCTGGTAGTCTTTTCCCTTCTACAATAACTTCTCCAGTTGTTGTCTTAAAAAGTTTACAACCTTTTTTATCCATTTTCATTTCAAACCCTTTATCCAATGTGCACTGTAATGACATCACATTACGACTGAAATTGGGAACATACCATACATCAGTTAGGTAGTGAGTTTGCCATTTACCTTTTACACAAGTTTCAATTGTTATAGTTCCACTTCCATAAGCTATCAATTTTTCATTACTTCCAACTTTAACAGTCTGTTGGGTAGGAAAATCCTTATAAGAAGTATAAAAACTTGCATTTCTTGTAATGTGGTTAGTAGCTCCTGAGTCACCAATCCAAATGTCTTCATCTTGTTCATTGAATCTTTCACTGATTAAACTTTCACTTAATTTTGAATTAAGTTTTAATTTAGTTTCATCCTTTTCTTTATCCTTTAGTTTCTTCTGTTTTGTATACCTACAATCTTTGGTCAAGTGTCTTTTTCTATGACAAAAGTAACATTCTCTTGTTTCTCTTGTTTTCTGAAAATTTTCATTACTTTTGGTAACTTTTCCTTTCATATTTTGCTTATTTTCATATGCATTTGCAATTAGTGCTGTTGAACTTGATGTGCTGCATTCATCTCGCTGTTGAATTCTTATTTCAAGTAACCGAAGCCTTTGTGTGAGATTGTCTACAGAACGTTCTTCTTTAGACACTGATTCCCAAACACTTTTAAAATCAAAATATTCATCAGGCAAGGTGTTTATGATTCTGCACATCAGCATGGATTCTGGCAATTTCAAATTTTCTTGTTTAGTAAGTTCATTTTGCATATCATTCCATAAACTTTCTAATTTTGAAATGTGCTTTGAAATATCATCTGTAGGATCCTTCTTAAAATTAAAGAATTGATTATAGAGCATGTCTAATCTTTGACCAGAGCTTTGCTCATAGACACTTAACAATTTGTCCCACATATCTTTTGCACTTGAGCAGGGAATGATTAGTTGACTCACATCAGGCATCACACTTGTGGTAAATAACAATTGGGATATTGCATCTTCACTTTCCCATTTTACATATGCCTCTTTTTATTCATTTGTTTCTTGTTTTATTGGCTTTCTATATGTTCCATCAACAACGCCTATTACTTTGTTTATTGTTAAAAGCAATTTTATATTTTTCTTATATTCTGGCCAGTTTATTAATCCTTCCAATTTTGGAATATTCATACCCATTTTAATATTATCCATTCCAGCCATTACTAATATAAATTTTAACGTGATAAACAAAATAGAATTCTTTTTAGGCTTACCGTTGCTTCGTTTTTGTTATATTTCGCAGTGAATGCGTGGTTGGGTCCATAACCTGTTGTGTTTTAACTTTAAAAGCACACAAAAATATAATAAACTTGAATTTGTTTATTCAAGTATCAAAAAACAAAGCTTTACATATAGAACAAATAATAACGAAAAGGAAGAAAGAAACATTTTAGGAAAAGGTAAAACAAAACAAAAGTACTGGTCAAAAAGAAACATTTGAAATCACAGATTAATATCTTCAACAAAATAAAATAATTGACTTAGAAATAAAAGCGGTGGGGGATGATAATCATTTATGCAGCAAATAGGTATAAATTTAATGAAAGGCATAATCTTGCTAATCATTTGCTTCATATAAAATCACATTGATCTCAAATTTATTATTATTGTACCCCACCGCTTTTATTTATAAGTCTTATTTTATTTGTTAAATGGTACCTTCAGAAAAAAAGCAATACTTCAGAAATATTTATTTTGTTATTTATAGTGCATTTTAAATAAAAGCTTTTTTTAAAAGTGTTTTTTATAATTAATTATTCACGCTATTTTTAGTCATATATATGCCAGTCAAAAAAAAAAAAGCCTCATCACTGAGACGACGTTGGCCTTAAATAGCTGCAAGCCTGCTCGCAGCAGATTGGTCAATTCCTCGTGGGAGGTCGGAAGTGACGTAAGCAAAATCCGTTACTAACAGAACTGCGTCTCTTTGCTTTTGGGAACCCTAAATTTATTGAATTATATTACAAAGTTAGAGACACCCAGTGGATTATTGTTAGGGGATAATTGGTACATATAAAATTTGAATTATAATTAAACAATTGATTAAATAGTTAAAAGTAACAACATACTAATTGAAAAAGGGGAACTATTTAAAAAGGTGTAGTGAAATGTATGGTGGTATATTGTTACACACACCTATATATATATATAGGGTGTACCAGGTAAATTGGGAATTTCAACAATGGTATTTTAACTGAAATTTTTTGCAAGTAAAAATTAAAATATCCGAATGAAATTTGACACAGTAGTAGATAAAAAGGATATAGTTTTTATTTATTCAATGAAGTTTCCATTATTAGCTACAACAGTCTCGAGGCGAGTGCGGAATGAAGCACAGGCCTTGGCGACGATGACCTTGTCCATTTGGGTCATCACCGTGTGAACTGCTTTCTTGACAGACTGGATGGTGGTATGAGGAGCTTTGTTGACATCTCTCTCAACAACGCCCCATACATAGTAGTCGAGGGGATTGCAATCTGGAGAATTAGGGGGCCAAATATCAGGAACCCAGTGACTAGGGACGTTAAGTGTCAGCCACGATTGTGTCTTTTTTGCCTTATGGGCTGGAGCTGAGTCCTGTTGGAAGACATACTTCCTTCCTGCGGCCACCATGTCCATCCAAGGCTTCACAACGGTCTCCAGAACATTGATGTAGGTGTCAGCGTTCATCCTAAGGCCCTTCTCAAAGAAATGGGGAGGCATGACATCACCTTCACTGCTGATAACGCCAAGGACCATTACGGAGGCAGGAAATTTCGTGTGCATCACGACAGGTATCTCTGAGGGGTCTTTACAGATCCAGCGATCATTCCTGGGATTTACCTTTTGGTCCACGTCAAAGTTCTTTTCGTCAGAGAAGAACCTTAGCATGCCAAAAGAGTCGTGTTTCAGGATGTTGAGGAGGGCAGCAGCCTTTCCTTTTCTGTTATTCTTCATATTCTCAGTCAGCAACTGACCTTTCCGAAGGGCATAAGACTTGAGACCAAGGTCCTCATGGATAGTTCTGACAATTGTCATAGAGCCAACGTCCATTTCCTTGGCTATGGCCCTCATGCTCTTCCCAGGGTTTCCATCAATCTTCTCCTTGACATTTTTGACAAATTCTTCGCCTCTTACCCTGTCGATCGACGCGAGTGCTTTTTCCTTGTAGCTATCCCCTCTTTGTTACTGTCGGCCTCATCAAACTGCTTCTTGACACGATAAATAGTGGTTTTGGGCAACTTAAGAAAATCCACTATCTCTTTGGGGCTCCTTCCGGCGCGCAGAGCAACGATGATGGCAGCTCGATTTTCAAATTCTCGGTTACTCTTCATCACTACACTGCGCACACATGTACTGTTGCATTTTACATGAATATGGCTACGTAATGAAAAAAAAACAAGTTTTTAATCTCAAGTAGTTTTTGTTTTATGGACTGTCAAAGTTAGTCCCAATTTACCTGGTACACCCTGTATATATATATATATATATATAATGAATATAAATATATGCGCGATGATATTGGGGAATAAGATGACTAAATTATAACAGATAAAATTAATATATTTGTTGGCTTTTTTCATTTATTAGCCTGTAATTCCAAGGACGTTTTAGATAGGAATCTGAATATTTGGATTTCTAATTCCTTCCATGTATTGAACATTTATTGAAAAAATCCTTTCGCAACCTCCAGCATTTTCCGAGTAGATATAATGCAACACATTATATTAAAAAAGAAATATAGATAATGGTTCATTTCCCGCCTTCCCGACCACCCAGAAGTCTGAAAATTAGTACACTTGCATTGTTAATTGGACTGAGCGAGTATTGTGAGTTTCATTATTCTATATGATCTGGAAGCATATTAAAATTAAATATACAAAATTTGAAAGGAAATTTGGAAATTTGTCCCTTCTTAGCCAACCTGACAACCCAGAAGTCTGAAAATTGGTCAGCTAGCATTATCATCAGGTTTGAACATGTGTGCCAAATTTCATATTTCTAGGTGCCCTATAAGTATATTAAAAATTGATTACAAGATTTGGCGACAGACATCCAGACAGACAGACATGGAGGCAAGTTAAATAAAAGCTTTTAATAATAATAAAAAATACATGGAAAAATGTACAGTAGATCAATAATGAAAAAATAATGTTTATTATATATCCTTTTAAGAAGTTGTTTTAAACTTTCCTTAAAAAATAATGAAAGCATATCCTTACAAGGAGCACATGTGCTTTTTAGATGGCAGAGCGTCATCTATTGAAACAGAAATCAACTAAATATTGATTTGACCTGTTCCCTGATATGTCGCCAACCCAATTTCTTGATAAATCAAGAAAAACCATCCACGAACGCGTTTCGTGATTTTGGCACTCGTCAGCGTGGAGCAGGCTGTACCACTGCGACCAAAAATATTTTTGGTCCCTGAGGCTTCTTGAGAAACCAATAAATGGGCATTTAAGGCCAAATTTGCGTAAATACACTTAAAACGTGTAAAATCAATAGAAAAAATAAATAATAAAAGGGTCAGGTGTTGATATTTCAATTGTTTATATTACTTCAAGTTCCCCAAAGTCTTTATTTTAATGCAATAGTAAGTTTAATGTACACCTTCTGTGAAACATTCCTTCTTAAATGCCTTTGAGAGGTAAAAATATCCTGAATATTTCTTTAAAATCCCATTACTTTGAAACAGCCTGCGCTACGCTAAATAAGCCTTCAGTCAAAGTGAGTCTGTAGTATCATAGTAAATGACTACAAACACGATTCGCCTAAAATAACTAGTTTATTAAAATCCTGGTTCAAATCACATTAATAGGTACCGCTCAGCAAGAGCAACCTAGTTCATGATAATTGAAACAGGGAATGATATGTGAAGGTTATTCACATATTAAACAAAATTTTAACGCGGGATTCAATCCCGGTTCATGATTGTCAGGAATCGAGCGTGTTACCCTCTCGCATTTATTAAAACTGGTTCAAATTCACATTAATAGGTACCGCTCAGCAAGAGCAACCTAGTTCATGATAATTGAAACAGTGAATAATATGTGAAGGTTATTCACATATTAAACAAATTTTAAAGCGGGATTCAATCCCGGTTCATGACTGTCAGGAATCGAGCGTGTTACCCTCTCGCGTTTATTAAAACTTCCAGTTCCAAATAACTTTATTAGGTGCCGCTCAAAAAGAGCAACCTAGATCATCATATTTACAATATACTGAGGCGGGGGGTTATGTACAGGGTTTTATTTGCAATTATAATTTATATTGATGTCGTTGGGTCCTCAGGTCCTTGGGGATATTGTTCTTGAGAAGGTTTTTTTCTGGCTTGTTTGATATTCAAGGTAGGTTTGTTTTTCCCCCTTTTCCTCTTTTCCTCATTCTGGCTCAATTGATGGTGAATTTGTCTAGGTTTTAAATTTCTTATTTTCCTTTTTCCGCATTTGTAGTTAGTGGCTTCCTTAAAGGTGGGATTTTCTAATTTTTCGGATTTTTCGTAGAATTTGAATGATTGTCTAATAATGTAGTCATTGATGTTTTCGATATTTAGATCGTTCCTGAGGATAGTGTTCCGAACGAACTAGGGTGGAGACATGGTTTTTCTGATCATTTTATTTTCAAAGACTTCTAACTTTTTAAGGATGGTCTTATGTGCTGTCATAAAATGGGGTGGCCGTATATGAGTATTGGTCTTATTATTGACATGTAAGGGATAATTTGCTTTTTGGTCCAAGAAGTAGGGATAATCGGTGTTGGGCAGTTTTCGCCAAATTAATTCTGTTTTCGATGTGTTTTTTGAAGGTTAGGTGCTCGTCTAGGGTCATCCCTAGGTATCGGATGTTCTCTTTCCATTTAATATTGTCTTCGAAGACAAAGAGTTCTTCTAAAGGTTTCTTGATTTTGTCTTTTTTTCTGGAGAAAATTATTGCTTCACTTTTTTGGGGGTTCATTGTGACTCGCCATTCTTTACACCAGAGCGTGGAAAAGATGCAGGCCTCTTGGATTTTCATGTGGAGTCTGTCGAAGTCGTATGTCGAGGCTAAAATGGCGGTATCATCGCAAATAGGTGTCAAGAGGTGTCTTCAATACAGGGGAAGTCGTCTATATATATGTCAAATAAGGTTGGTCCTGTGACTGATCCTTGGGGGACCCCGGTAAGGATGTTCCTAGCTGTTGAAAGTTCGTCTTTGACTCGTACCTTGAATGTTGTATTCTAAGAAGCTTTGCGTTATTTTTATGATGTCTCCAGGAAGGTGTTTTTTGCACATTTTGTAGAGAAGGGCTTCGTGCCCGACTTTATCGAATGCTTTGGCAATATCGAAGAATACGGCTCCTGTTATTTGGCCTAGGTCCATGGCTTTTCTTATTTTTTCAGTGACAACAACTAGCTGGTGCAATGTTGAGTGCTTGGCTTGGTAGCCAAAATTTTCAGGTCTGAGTGGATTCTTTTCTTCGAGGGATTTTCTGAGTCTTCTTAAAACAATTCTTTCGAATAGTTTTGAGATGGCAGGTAGCAGTGAGATGGGCCTGTAGCTTGTTGGTTCATGCATGGATTTTTCTTTTTTAAGTATGGGACAGATAATGGACGTTTTCCATCTGTCAGGGAAGTGGGCAAGCTGCAGTGAGGCGTTAAAGATTTCGGTTATTGATGCTAGTATGTGATTAGGGACCAGTTTGAGAGCTTCATTAGGCAATTCGTCGATTCCGGGAGCTTTTTTATTTGGTAGATATTCAATAATCGCTTTTATTTCGCCAATGTTTGTTGGTTCTAGTCCTGTTTCATTATTTTTTCATATATGAATTCACACGTTTTATATATGTACGAGTAGGTTTGGAGTGGGGTGTATAGGGATTGGGGGTGAACTGTTTTTCATAGTTGTTGGCAAATGATTCAGCTGCTTCTTCTGTGGTTAGTGTCTGCCCATTGTTTGTCTTCAGTGTTATTTCTTGTTTTTCAGAGTTAGATAATCGTTTGATGGCTTTCCATATGGTTTGGTCCGTGACTTTCAAGTTTTCGATAAAGTGGTCCCAGCTAGTGTTATCGTGCTCTCTTGTAAGTTTCTGTGATTCTCTCCGGGCCGTCATGTAGGCCGATTTATCTCGGGGGGGTCGCAGTTTTTTTTCATTTTTTTCTTAGTCTGTTGGTGTATCGTATTTTTTCTTTAATGTAAGGTGGAAATCTTCGTTCTAGTTCCGGGTCCTTATATTTTGTTGAATCTTTCAAATTTTGCACCATTTGTTCTTCAATGTGTGTAATGGCCTCGTCTATTTTTAAAGATGTGTCTAGGATCAGTTCAGGAGGTTCAGCGATTTCCATTTTGTACTTGAAAAGGGCCCAATCTGTAATTTTTATTTTTGTATTTGAGTAGGAGATTTTGAAATCCTGTAGCACAAATAGTACTGGGAGATGACCAGAGGTTAGTTCGTGCAGGACTTTAGAGTATGCGCTTTGGGAGATGTTTTTGTGCACGGCGATGTCAATGATATCTGGAGGTGAGTCAGGAGTAGGTTCGTCGGGGTAGCTCACATCTAGGTCCATAACGTTGATTGCGTTTTGGAGCCTTTTTCCGCTTGGGTTAGTGGTGGTGGAACCCCAGGCAGGATGTTTGCAGTTTAGGTCCCCTGCTATGATGGTCGGTGTGTCCGTTGAAAAAATGTTATATATATCGGTTTGATCTAGATAGGTGTTTGGTGGTTTGTAGCACGAATACAGGTTCATATTTAACCCGTTTTTGTTTTTGATAGAAATTCCTGTTGTTTCCAGGCTTGAGGTGGTGGCATGAAATATGGCAGTTCCACCACCTTGTCCGGTTAGCCTGTCGTTGCGGAGGGTGATGAAGTTTTGAATCCTCATTTTATGGCACGGCTTAAGCCAGGTTTCTGACACTAGTGCGATGTCGATGTCGTGGTCGTTCAGGAATTCTGAGAATTGTTGTTTTTTTGTTTCGGAGACTACACGCGTTCCAGTGAACGATTCGAAGGCTATTTTTATACATATTTTTGTAATTTATTTACATCTGATGGTGTCTACAACGTTCTTCATGATGTTGGCTATTATTGCGGGGTTACTGAGAGCCTTTTTGATAGCGATCTCTAGTTGGTTGACCTTAGTGGCTTAGGGAGGATTGGGACGTTCTTTATTAACATGTGGAGTTTTGTTCTTGTTTTGAATGGGTTGGGGAATTTCAGAAGGGTTTGGACCTGTAGGGTTGGATTTTTCTTTTTCTGTATTGGGGTTTGGTTTCTGATTATTTTGGGTTTGGGGCACTCTATTTATCTTTCTGTATAGTGGGCAACCACGCCAACTTGCTGTATGCTGACCCTGGCAGTTTGCAGATTTAGGTGGGGCTTCTTTTTCTTTGGTGCATTCGGATGTGAAATGATTTTCTCCACATTTTACACATTTGGGAGTTTCCCTGCATTTAAACTGAGAGTGCCCAAAGTTTTGGCACCTATGGCATTGTCCGGGGCTTTTGGGAGCCCTGTAAGCCTCGACTTTGCACTTCATGTCGCAGAGATCTGTGATATTGTAGATTTCTTTATTCCTTGCAGTCTTAGGAAGGGTTACCTGGATTAGTGGGAGCTCCTCCTTTGTTCTTGAATTTCGTAGTCTTGCAAGTTTGGACATCTCGAATCCCTTGTTTTCCAGATCCTCTCGTATTTCGGGGATGGTGATGCAGCGGTCGAGACCTCTGACGACCACTCTAAGGCTCTTTTCGTCGTCTAAGATCTTGAAGTGGAAGGTGTAGTGGCGAACTTTCAACCACTTGGTAGCTGTCCGGTAGTCTGATGTTGTGTGAGTCTGAACGTTGATGTATCGGCCTGATGTGTAAAATTCTGGATTTAGTTTTGTACGCTTGACAAGACCATCTCTAAGGCCTGACCATTCCTTTACTCCGCTTATTTTAATTGGTGGTATTCTGATCTTGGGGCTAGGAGTGGGTTTGTTAGGTTTGTTATTCAATGTTTCGTTAGGTTTCTTTGATGGGTTCGAGTTTTATGGTTTTGTTCATGATTTGGCATTTTGTTTGGTGTCACTTCGATTTCCATTTCGACTGTTTCTGCTTCATTAGGGTTTTCAGGCTGCTTCTTTTGTATTTTTGGTTCAGGATTACCTTGTGACCTTTGGTTGGAGCACCAGGTTGTTTTTTGCGTTGTTGTTTTTTTTTTTTTGCGGCTACTGGTGATTTTTCTCTTGGGCGCTTCGCGGGAGCTTTTGTAGTATCGTGTTCTAGGTAGTTTGAGCGCAGTTCGCACAGTTCCCTTTCGTAAAAGTCAATAAAATTTATTAGCTCTGCAAAGGTGGTTTCGACCGCGCCGCAGTATTTTTTCAAAGCTTGAGAATATTCTTCATTTTTTAATTCTGGGCGTTCTGGCAGTTTCCAAATTGAATATTTACGGGTACCTACCGGGTATTTGGGGTTGGTAAAATTAGTGTTGGGGACTTCTGGTGCAGGGAGGTCTTCCATGGCTCGGGTTTTTTGCGTGGGACTTGAAATTCTTAAAATTCCTTTATATCCTCGAACGAACCACTGGTTCAAATCACATTAGTAGGTACCGCTCAGCAAGAGCAACCTAGTTCATGATAATTGAACAATGAATAATATGTAAAGGTTATTAACATATTAAACAATTTTTAACGGGATTCAATCCCGGTTCATGACTGTCGGGAATCGAGCGTGTTACCCTCTCATCCACCGACTTTTTATATATCGAACGAACCACCTGGTTCAAATTCACATAAATAGGTACCGCTCAGCAAGAGCAACCTAGTTCATGATAATTGAACAATGAATAATATGTGAAGGTTATTCACATATTAAACAAATTTTAACGCGGGATTTAATCCCGGTTCATGACTGTCGGGAATCGAGCGTGTTACCCTCTCATCCACCGACTTATTGTCGGGAATCGAGCGTGTTACCCTCTCATCCACCGTTCGAACGAACCAGGTTGGTTCAAATTCACATAAATAGGTACCGCTCAGCAAGAGCAACCTAGTTCATGATAATTGAACAATGAATAATATGTGAAGGTTATTCACATATTAAACAAATTTTAACGCGGGATTTAATCCCGGTTCATGACTGTCGGAATCGAGCGGATATTTTGTGATGTAGTCGTGATCATCTAGGGCGAGATATTTATAGATTACCAACAGTTTATAAAGTCATCATGATGTATGTATCATGCCACATTTCCCACCTAGATGTCCCAAAATGTCATCTCTGGTCAGATGGTGACAGTGAGAAGGCTAGCGCCTTTACCAGCCTTCCATCACGAACGAACCAGCCTGGTTCAAATCACATTAATAGGTACCGCTCAGCAAGAGCAACCTAGGTCATGATAATTGAACAATGAATAATATGTGAAGGTTATTCACATATTAAACAATTTTTAACGCGGGATTCAATCCCGGTTTATGACTGTCGGGAATCGAGGGTTTTACCCACTCGTCCACCGACCGAACGAACCACTGGTCTGGTTCAAATCACATAAATAGGTACCGCTCAGCAAGAGCAACGTAGTTCATGATAATTGAACAATGAATAATATGTGAAGGTTATTCACATATTAAACAAAATTTAAACGCGGGATTCAATCCCGGTTCATGACTGTCGGGAATCGAGGGGGTTACCCATTCGTCCACCGACTTACTCGAACGAACCAGTTCCAGTTCAAAAATAACTTTATTAGGTGTCGCTCAAAAAGAGCAACCTAGCTTATGATATTAACAATGAATTATATGTACACGTTCTTCACATTGACAGGGTATTCACATCTCTACAAGGTTAGGGCCTGGCGCGCGGTCTTTAAATCGGTGTGTTCTCTTTTCTAATATGTTCTGTTATTTTTTATTTTTTATTATTTTTTTTTCTTTAACGTGTTTTTTCTTAAGATTTTTCCATTTTTCTACATTTGTTCTCAATCGATATAGGAGTTGCCTTGGCTTTGGTTTCCTTCTCTTCAGTTCTTGTTTGTAGTTACAGGCTTCTCTGAATGTAATATTTTCGAGATTTTCAGATTTATCGTAAAAGTTGAAAGCTTGTTTTATTATGAAATCATTTATATTTTCTAAATTGAGGTCCTTTCTGATGATACTGCTTCTGACAAACCATGGGGCACCTATTATTTTCTTTAATACCTGGTTTTCGAAACTTTCGAATTTTTTCAGTGTAGTTTTGTTTGCGGTTATGAAGACTGGGTGGCCGTAGGTTAGGATTGGTCTTAAAATAGACGTGTATATGGTACGTTTGCAGTGTAGGGATAGTTTGCTCTTGCTCCCTAAAAATAGTGCTAGTCGGTGCTGGGCTGCTTTTGCGAGGTTTATTCGGTTTTGCACGTGTTCTTGGAAGGTCAGGTGTTGATCAAGGATGACGCCCAGGTAGCGGACGCTGTTCTTGCATTTTATGGATTCATCAGGGTAGCCTAGATCTTCTAGGGGCTTCTTCACTTTTAGTCTTTTGTCTGAGAAGAGTACAGCTTCGGTTTTTTGTGGGTTCAATTCAACCCGCCATTCGTCGCACCAAATATTAACGAATACCAGTGCTTCTTGAAGTTTGAGATAGATGGTATCGAAGTTGTAGGCTGAGACTAGAGTTGCGGCGTCGTCTGCGTATAGATGTAGGGACATTCCTTCGGGGCAAGGGTAGTCATCAATAAAAATATTGAAGAAGGTGGGGCCGATGACTGACCCTTGAGGGACTCCTGCTCGAATTTTCCTTGGGGTTGACAGGACATCTTTGACTTTTACTCTAAAGTTTCTGTCACAAAGGAAGCTTTTTGTCATTCGGATGATGTCTCCAGGTCCTTTTTTACCATTTTATACAAAAGGGCCTCGTGCCAAACTTTGTCAAATGCCTTGGAGATGTCAAAGAAGATGCCTCCTGTTAATTGTTTTGATTCCATGGCCTTTCTTATCTTCTCCGTGACGACCACAAGTTGATGAAGGGTTGAGTGTTTTTGCTGGAACCCGAATTGTTCGGGCCTGAGGGGATGTTCGTCGCTGAGTGCTTTTTTTATTCTTCTTAAAATGATTCTTTCGAATAGTTTGGAGGTGACAGGTAGGAGGGAAATGGGTCTATAACTTGCTGGGTCGTACTTTGATTTACCTTGTTTTAGTATGGGACAAATGATCGATGTTTTCCAATTGTTCGGGAAGTGTGCGAGTTTCAATGAGGCGTTAAAAGTGCTGGTTAGTGATTCGAGAATGTGGTTGGGCAGTAGTTTTAGCGCTTCGTTCGTGATTCCGTCGATGCCTGGGGCTTTTTTCTTAGGGAGGGTGTCAATAATTGCTTTGATTTCTCCAATGTTAGTGGGTTCCAGAGCTGTTTTGTTGTTTGTTAGGAGGTGTGCGGTGATTTTTTTGTTCAGAGATGTGTTCGAATATGAAGGGGTAGGAGGATTTGGGCTGAGCTGCTCTTCATAGGAGTCAGCAAGTGCTTCAGCTGACTCCTCGGCTGTTAGTGTCAGATTGTTATTGGTTTTCACGATAATTTCTTCTTTCTTTGGGGCTGTGAGGCGTCTAATGGCCTTCCATACTGTCTGATCGGATACATCAAGGTTTTCTATGTAGGTGTCCCAGCTGGTGTTGTCGTGTTCTCTAGTAAGCTTTTGTGATTCTCTTCGTGCTGAAATGTACGCTTTTTTGTCGTTGGGGTCGCAGGTCTTTTTCATTTTTTTTCTTAGTCTGTTAGTTTTTCGTAATTTTTCTTTGATGTGGGCTGGATACTTTCTATCGAGGTCTAGTTCTTTATATTTTGTGGACTTTTGTAGATTTTGAATGATTTGGTCCTCAATGGAAGCTATGGAGTCGATTATTTCTTGCGGGGTTTCTGCGGTGTGCGCTGGGGGTTGGGTGTTTTCCATTTGGTACTTAAAGAGGGCCCAGTCGATGATTTTGATTGTTGTGTCGGAGCGGGTTATATTATAGTCTTGTAATATTAGAAGGACTGGGAGGTGATCAGACGTCATCTCGTGGAGGACTTTTGAGTGAACGGTCTGACTCAGATTTTTGTGGATTGCGATGTCCAAGATGTCGGGTGGTGAGTCATGTGTCGGTTCATCTGGGTAGCTTAATTCCAGGTTGAGGCATTCGACAACCTTTGTTACGCAAACTTTAACTTTAATCATCATCGATGCTACGTCACTACTATTACGCAACTTCCAACTTCAACCTTGCTGTTATTGTTTATCGCTAGCTTGTCTTAACAATATATGTAAATGGAACAAGTCGTTCCTTGAATAAATATATATATTTTTTTATCTAAAGGGATGTCCTCGTAACTACAACATACGTGAGTACAAAAACAACCAGAAATCCTCAAAAAGAATAATCGTATTTTGCTAAGCCTATATCAATTTGGTAGCAGAGCGTGGTTTGGGCGCGCGAATTGGACTAACCGCCAATTGATCCATTTAAATCAAAAAGAAATTAAATAATTGGACTAACCGCCAATTTAGAAAGAAAAAAGTTCAATAAAAATGGATACATATAACTTAGCAAAAATTGAACAGTTAACAGAAAACAACTATACAACGTGGTCCATGAAAATGGAAGCAATTCTAGATTCAAAAGATCTCTTCGAGGACGTAATTGTTAATGACGAGCCAGACTTTACAAATAATAAACTAGAATATGATATTTGGAAGAAAAAGAATCGGGAAGCATACAGCCTAATAATATTGTCACTTTCGGATGACTTAACAATCATCTTTCGAGGCGATAAAAGGGCCAAAAGAATTTGGTACGACATAAAGAAAAGGTTTGAAGGATCTCTAGAAAATAAAAGGATAGACCTAATGTTGGATTTAGCCAGACTAAAATTGAACCCAAATGAAAATGTTAACATGTATATTGTACGAGCACAGAAACTGGCACAAGAGATCACCCAGCTAGGAAAGACAGTAACAGAAAGAGAACTTGTACGATACATTGTTGAAGGACTCACACCTAACTTTGACACGATCGCAGCAGCACTGTCAATAAACAGAGAAATCTCCTTACCAGACTTGAGACAAACTCTACTGGATTTCGATAAGAAAAAACAGGACAGAAGCAAAAATCATGAAAATGCTTTCAGATCATCAGGCAACCAATTCAAAGAAAAGTCATGCTACATTTGCAAAAGAAAAGGACATTTCAAGAAAGACTGTTGGTTCAACCCTAACAACAAAGGAAATTAAAAGAATACAACAAACAAATATAACATGGCCAGTACAAGGAACTACCATAAAGGACCAAAACAAAACAAAGACACGGCCAAATCAGCAATCCAAGAACGAACGGAGGAACCATCCCAACGAAGAGACTCCACTTCAGAATACGCACTACATGCAAGCACAAGGGAGGAACGCCCGACAACTCAGGACGTGTGGATAATTGATTCTGCGTGCACAAGCCACATGACTTCCCATGGTGAATGGATCGAGCACAAGACGGAGGAGAGAAGAAGCATACAAGTGGCGGAAGAAGGGAGACACATCGAATCTGCCTCATCAGGATTAATCCAAGCTACTGTACAAGGTAAGGACAAACTTAACAACGCTGTAACCCTGCATAATGTCCTCCATGTACCACACCTGAAAGGAAATCTAATGTCCATTCCAAGCGTAGTAAGAAGAGGGAACTCTGTTCTTTTGAATTCTGAAGGAGCATACATATACTCTTCTGATGACAAGCTAATAGGAACAGGCAACTTTGATGGTAACATGTACACATTGAACCTATCACGTTTACCTGAAGCAACTCATGTTCCAAATGAACATTGCTTGATTTCAAAGGACAATTCTAGGACTGCATGGCACAGAAGGTTAGGACATCCTAGTGACAACAAATTAGACCTGATTTTGAAGAACAATCTTCTAAAAGGCTTGAACTCTATAAATGGTACCCTTGATCAATGTGATGCTTGCTCCTTGGGAAAAATGACCAAAGTACCCTATGTTCACACAGATAGCAATCAGGAAAGCTACCCCTTTGAAGCCATTTATGTCGATCTCTGTGGTCCAATGAGAATAAACTCCTTGGGCGGAAGTAAATATTTCTTGACCATCGTAGATGGATTTTCTAGGAGAATATTTGTAGAATTTCTCAAAGATAAACTCTCAGCAGCAGAAGTTTTGAAGAAGTTTATTGTAAAGAGAGAAAACGAGCTAAACTCAAAACTAAACCGACTTAGAACAGATAACGGAACAGAATTTATCAATAAAAACCTTGAAACCTTCATAGAATCCAAAGGAATTAAACATGAAATAACTACACCGTACACCCCAAGAAGCAATGGGAGAGTTGAAAGAGCTAACAGAACACTATTAGACAAAGGCCGAACACTTCTGGCAGACTCCCAATTACCCCAACACTTCTGGGCAGAAGCTGTGAATACAGCTGCATATCTGTACAATCTAACTCCCACAACCAATGACCCAGACACTACCCCTATGGAAAAATGGAAAGGTAAAAAGCCATCCGTCTCTCACATCATGAGATTTGGTTGTGAAGTCTTCTATAAACTCGAGAATCATCAAAGACACAAACTAGAAGCTAAATCTAAGAGAGGAATATTTGTAGGCTATTCAAGATGCAGAAGAGCTTATCGAGTATTTGATATCACAGCGAGAGTCATTCTTGAAACCGCAGACATTCACTTCAAAGAGAACAATAATGTCATATCGGAAGAAAAACAAAGTGATAATAATACGGACACTGACACATATTTCTTCATTCAGGAGGATGAACAACTGGACAATCATGTTCTATCAGATGTTGATATTGAAGAGCCAGCACCAGATACCATGATCAACAGACAGACAGAGTCAAGTGGATCAGACAGACCACAAAGAACTCGAACAATACCTAAAAGATTCGATGACTACGTTCTGGCTACTACGAATGAAACCATTCCGAAAGACTATGATGAAGCCATCGCATGCGAAGACAAGAAACATTGGGAGAACGCAATGCTTGAGGAAATAAAGAACATGTACTCGCATCAAGTATGGGAACTGGTACCTAGACCTGTGAACGCTAAAGTTGTCAAAAGTAAATGGGTGTTCAAAATATCTAAAGACCAAGAAAACAAAAACAAAACTTACAAAGCTAGACTTGTTGCAATGGGATACAACCAAATCCCAGGAAGAGATTACAACGAAAGTTTCAGCCCTGTAATTGAAAATGCCACCCTCAGGACTATTTTGTCAATGGCAGCAACAAAAGATTCAGTCATTAAACTATTTGATGTGAAAGCAGCCTATCTAAATGGAAACATTGAAAACACAATATTCATGGAACAACCTGCTGGATTTGTTCAAGACAGAAACAAAGTTTGCAAACTCAACAAAAGTATTTACGGTCTACCTCAATCCGGAAGATCGTGGTATGAGAAATTCAGTCAAGTACTTCATGACTGTGGACTGGAAAAACTTAAATCTGATCCTTGCTTATTTAAATGGAAGAATGAATACAAATACTTCTATGTAGGGTTATATGTTGATGACTTTATCACTGTCTCAGATTCTGAAGATACCTCAAACAGATTCATCAATAAATTGAGGCATCACCTGGAAATAAAGGATGTAACATGTAAAGGCATGTTTTTGGGAATCAAGATCATACAAGACAAGGAGGGAATTTCGCTACAGCAAAGCCACTATGTACAACAAATATTGCAGAAATATGGAATGGAAAATTGTAAGGAAGTTCCAACACCAGGTTCCAAAGAAATCAATTTGGACAATCATATTGAAGATGACAATTGTGATCAGCACACTTTACCAAGAAGCCCTTGGAATGCTAATGTTTCTAGCTGTTAACACCAGACCCGACATCGCTTACATCACTAGCAAACTTTCACAGTACTCCAGACAACCAAAACAGATGCACTGGACAGCAATCAAAAGAGTGATGAGATACCTACGAGGAACAATTGACCTAGGAGTGAAATTTGAAAGATGGAAGACTGGAATCCTGAAGTCCTACACCGATGCCAGCTGGTCGACCAATCATGATGGAAAATCCTACGGCGGATATGTATTGAAGCTCGGCGAAGCAACTATAGACTGGAAAAGTAGTAAACAACCACTCGTTGCCCTCTCCACAATGGAAGCGGAAATGATAGCTGCTTGTGAAAGCTGCTGTCAAATCAAGTGTATAATAAACCTGTTACGAGAGCTGGAAGAATGGAATTTCATGGAGAAACCAACTGCGATCTATACAGACAGTCAGTCATTGATCAACTGTATCTCCAGCCCTAAACAAAGCAGTCGCTGTAGACATATCAACAGAAAGTACCACTTCTTGAGAGACTGTTATGAATCCAGAGACATCTGCCTTCTGTACAAGCCATCCCAGGACCTGGAGGCGGATATCTTCACAAAGGACCTATCCCGAGACCAGATGAAGAAACACCTGGAGAGCCTCAGCATCGTGGGAATAAAGCCAAAGTAAGGAGGGAATTGTTACGCAAACTTTGACTTTAATCATCATCGATGCTACGTCACTACTATTACGCAACTTCCAACTTCAACCTTGCTGTTATTGTTTATCGCTAGCTTGTCTTAACAATATATTTAAATGGAACAAGTCGTTCCTTGAATAAATATATATTTGTTTTTATATAAAGGGATGTCCTCGTAAATACAACATACGTGAGTACAAAAACAACCAGAAATCCTCAAAAAGAATAATCGTATTTTGCTAAGCCTATATCAACCTTTTGTAGGATCTTGCCATTAGGATTGGTGGAGAATGAACCCCAGGTTGGGTTCTTGCAGTTGAGGTCTCCGGCTAGGATTGTTGGAGTGTTGGTTTTGAAAATATTGTAGATGTGTGTGTGTGTGTGTGTGTCCTTTGGGTCAAGAGGCGTGTTTGGGGGCTTGTAGCAGGAGTATATGTTCAATGTTGTTCCATTTTTGTCTTTGATTGTTATTTCTGTGGTTTCCAAATTCAGGCAAGTGCTTTGGATGGGAACACAGTAATATTTCCTATGGATGAAAATTGCTGTGCCTCCGCCCTGTCCAGACATTCTGTCATTCCGAACGGTGTTGTAGTTGGGGATGTTCATCCTGTGACAGGGTTTGAGCCAGGTTTCGGAGATTAGAGCTATGTCTATGTCGTGGTCGTTCAGAAATTCAGTGAATTGTTGCCTTTTATTCCGAAGGCTACATGCGTTCCAATGAATGATTCGGAGTTTATTCTTTTTGTCTTTTGCGTTCATTGAGGACCGATGGTGGCGAGAACGTTCCTCACTATGGTGGCAATGATCTTTGGATCGCTGAGAGCCTTTTCGATAGCACTCTCGATGGGGCTTTGCTTGGAGGTTTTCAGGGGAATACTTTTAGGTTGGTTTGCGCAGGTTTTCTCCTTATTTCCTGTGGTTTGAGGGATTTCTGCATTGATGGGTACCTTGGAGGGTTCTTTTAGTGCATTAGGGCGTGGGTTCTTTTGACTGGGTATATCCTTATTTATTTTTTTGTAGAGTGGACAACCACGCCAGTTTGCCGTGTGCTGACCCTGGCAGTTAGCGCATTTTGGTAGGACTTCTTTTTGTTTAGAGCATTCGGAGGTGAAATGGTTCTCTCCGCACTTGACACATTTGGGGGTTTCTCTGCATTCAAACTTTGAATGTCCAAAGCTTTGACATCTGTGACATTGGCCTGGACCTTTGGGGGCCCTATAGGCCTCGACTCGGCACCTCATGTCGCAGATATCCGTTATGTTGTAGATATCTTTGTTCTTAGACGTTTTGGGGAGAGTAACCTGGATTAGTGGGAGCTCTTCCTTTGTTCCCGCCCTGCGTAGTCTGACAATTTTTGTCATATGAAATCCCTTGTTGTCTAAGTCCTCTTGGATTTCGGGAATCGTGATGCAGCAGTCGAGGCCTCTGACTACAATTCTGAGGTTATTTTCTTCGTCAAGTATTTTAAAATGGAATGTGTAGTGACGTTCTTCTAGCCACCTGGTTGCTGTGCGGTAGTCCGTCACCGAATGAGTCTGGACGTTTATGTGGCGCCCAGATGTGGAGAATTCAGGTTTTTTCTGCGTGCAGTTTATGAGTCCTTCTCTAAGTCCAGACCATTCAGTTACCCCACTGATTTTGATCGGTGGTATTCTTATTTTTGGGTTAGGGGTAGGGTTGTTAGGTCCTTTATCTGGGTTTTCCGTGTCTTTGTTGGGCGGGTTCGATTTTTTGGGGTTCTGTTCAGGATTTGAGTTCCTATTTGGAGTGACTTCGATTTCCATATCGGTGTTTTCTTTAGCTTGTGGTTTTTCTGGCTGTTTATTTTTTGATGTTGGTTTAGAGTTTGTGGGAACTCTTGAAGTCTGTTTGGGACACCAGGCAATATTTTGCGTGGCATGTGATTCTTTTATGGCTTCTGGGGATGTTACTCTCGGGCGCTTCAAAAGAGCTTTGCTTGTATTTTCAACATATTCTGAACGAATTTGTTTTAGTTCTCTGTCATAGAAGTCGAGGAAATTTATTAGCTCAGCGAAGGTGCTTTCAACAGAGCTACAGAAATTTTTCATAGCTTTGGAGTCTTCTTCGTTCTTCATTTTCGGGCATTCTGGCAGTGTCCAGATAGAATATTTTCGTGTGCCGACCGGGTATCTGGAGTTGGTAAAATTGGTTTTGGGGGCTTCTGGTGCTGGGGGGTCTTCCATGATTCGGGTTTTTCGCGTGGGACTTACCTCGAACGAACCAGGGTGGAGTTAAATTACATATATTATTTTGTAATATAAGGAAGTGGTAGTTAACAGAAAAGTTAATTAAATAAAGAACCAAATATAGTTTCAGGTATAGAAAAATGTAATATAAATATAAACATAAAAGGTTTGGGAATAAAAGGTATAATATACAATTAGCTAAGGTTTGTCCTAACAGCGCCATCTATGTACAGTTTAGGAACTATTTATCATACATTCACTCCCCCTCCAGTGACCAAGGTCACGTCTTGTACAAATCTTTGTGGAGGAAAAATAGTTCTGCCGCTCCTGGTGGGTTCTTCTCGGCGCCTCCTCGAAGTGAACTCTTCGAGTCTGGGCTTGGCTCGCCTGTGGCTGCTGGCATTCTCGTGGCTGGACTGTCTGGGGGTCTGGTAGCTGGCTGGGATGTAGG
Organism: Cordylochernes scorpioides; assembly: GCA_030710605.1. NCBI lineage: Eukaryota > Metazoa > Arthropoda > Arachnida > Pseudoscorpiones > Chernetidae > Cordylochernes > Cordylochernes scorpioides. The sequence continues at coordinate 45,305,589 of CP092867.1, forward strand.
ATAAAGGCTGGCTTTAGAAAGTCTAGGGATATATTTTAATTTTTGTCTTTAATCAGGACTGTAAAATATTTATCAGACCTCTCTAAAACTTTGAATGGCCCTTCATAAACTGGTTCTAGAGGTCTTCTCACTCTGTCTTTTCTGAAAAATATGTGAGAGCAACTTTTCAAATCTTTGTGCATAAAGACGTTTGGATTTCTGTTCGTTTTCGACTTAAATGGTTGAAGGGATGCCATATCTCTTTGTAAATCTGAGATCAGCCTTTCTTTTTCTTTTGTATCTTTTGAATTGTTGAAAAATTCCCCTGGAAGTCTGATAGTCTTGCTAAATACCATCTGTGGTATGGAGTAATCAGAAGTGCCGTAGATTGAAGATCTTAGCCCTAAAAGGACTGTAGGCAGGCTTTCTGTCCATTTGGTGTGGTTATGAGCACTTATTGCTGTTTTTAAAGTTCGATGAAACCTTTCTACTTTGCCATTACTTTGGGGATGGTATGATGTTGTATGCTTCAATTGTATTCCACCCATCGTAGCAAATTCCTTCAGTTGTTGGACTTGAATTGCATGCCACGATCGGTAATCAGGTAGCATGGAGTTCCATATCGACTAATCCAATCTCTGTAGAAGGATTTGATTATAGTTTCGGTTTTAATGTCCTCCAGTGATACAACTTCTACCCAATTGGTGAAACGGTCTATGCATGTCAGACAATAGGTTTTCCCTTCTGATGGTGGCAGGGGTCCAATCAAGTCGATGTGGACTGTTCCAAACCGGTCATCTGGCAGTTCGAATTTGCCATATTCGGTCTTTGTGTGGCAAGTAACTTTACTTTTCTGGCAACCTAGGCATCTTTTAGCCAAATTCCTTATGTCTCTTTTCATGTTGAACCAAATATAGCGGGATGTAACTTCTTTGTCCGTAGTCTTGATTCCAGGATGAGACAGTTCATGAATCGATTTGAAAATAGTCATCCTGAACTCTTCTGGGATATATGGTCGTATTTTAGAAGTAGAGACATCGCACCATAAGGTTTTGCCCGAAGGTAAAGGATGTTCTTTGGAACTGAGCGACTTATTTTGTGATCGTAGATTAGCCAGATCAACGTCACCTTGTTGTTTTTCGGCGATGGCATCGAAATCTTTGGATATTATTTCGTTGATTCTGGACAATGTATCAGCTACGACGTTGTCTTTGCCACAGATGTGTTTGATGGAAGTTGTGAACTGGGAGAAATATACTGTAATTTCCGGACTTGGCGTGGAGAAGCTTTTTCGGGGTTCTGCTAAAAAGCGTGGGTTAGAGGTTTCTGATCTGTGAAAACAGTAAATTCTCTACCTTCCAAGAAGAATTTAAAATGTTTAATACAGAAAATATTGCTAATAATTCGCGATCATATGTACTATACTTGGTTTGGCTTTCACTCAAATTTTTTGAAAAAAAAAAAAAAGCTATTGGTTTCCAAGCTCTATCTTCTAAACTGCTGTAAAACTGCTCCCATTGCCGTATTTGAGGCGTCCGTGCATAAGGTCAACTAACAATCAGGGTCGGTGAATGTCGACAGTGCTGCTTTTGATAGTTCAGATTTGCATTTTTCGAATTTCTGTTTGGCTACTTCCTTCCAAGGAATAGGACGCTTGTCATTTTTCTTTGAACCCTTCAAGAAATCATTCAGGATAGCTTGGTCTTCCGCAGCATTCCACAAGAATCGGCGATAAAAGTTTATCATTCCTAAAAATTTGCGGAGAACTTGAATTGTTTCAGGTTTCTTGTATTCCATAATGGCTTTCACCTTCGACTGTATCGGCTTCGTTCCTTCTGGGGTGATTAGATATCCTAGGAATTCGATGTTATTTACATTTAGGACGGTTTTGCTTTATTGACATATTGGTCAAGTCTCGAGAAAACTGTTCTCAGATGGTTTTCATGTTCTTGGAATTCCGAAGCCACTAGGATGTCGTCCAAGTATGGAAATACAAAATCTAAGCCATGTAACACATCGTTGATGAACCACTGGAACGTTGCAGGGGCGTCGCATAGTCCAAAACTCATCACCTCAAATTCGAACAGTCCAAATGGTGTGATCACCGCTGTTTTTTCGCGATCATTTTCGTTAACTGGTATTTGGTAGTATGCCTTTTATAGGTCTATTTTGGAAAAGAAACGGGTTTTCTTTAATATATGATTGAAATCTTCCAGCTTGGGAACAGGGTATCTGTCTGGAATGGTCACACTATTGAGGTTGCGATAATCACCGCAAGGTCTCCAGGAGTCATCTTTCTTTTTAACCATGTGCAAGGGACTTGCCCAAGGCGATCTTGATGGTCGAATTATACCATTTTCCAACATGTATTGGAATTCTCTTTTTGCGATTTTTTAAAAGTTCGCTATTAAGTGGCCTTGCTCTAGCATATACCGGCGGACCTTTCGTAGTGATGTAATGCTTGACATTGTGTTGGATTTTTGGCTTCATTAAATTGGGAATCGTTATATTTGGGAAAGAAGAATACAACTTTGAATTTTTTAAATTCTTGTCTAGGGCACTGATGCCATAACTGATCGAGGTTACTGTTCCTTTCGCTTTCAGGTTAGTTAAATCATCAATTAACTGACCTTTTTTTTTAGATCGATTAATAGGTTGTGATCTTTTAAGAAATCAGCTCCCAGAATTCCTTTAGACACTTTGGCCATGATAAAATTCCACTTGAATTTTATTCTCAAACCCAAATCGACACCCAAGACTTGGAATCCATATGTCGGAATAATGCTTCCATTTGCAGCATATAATTGAAAATCGTCCAAGCGAGTCCCTTTTCCACTATATGGAATTAGAGAGACGTCAGCTCCGCTATCGATTAGAAATCTCATTCCAGTCTTCAAATCGGTGATGAACAATCTAGATTTGCGACCTAAATTTATCGTTTGGGCAGCTAGTTGTGTCGCCGTTCCAACTGCCCGTGGGATTTTCCCCGAGAACTGTTCCACTGGCAAGGCAATTTGCATTTGTCTGGATGGCAATTTTGGCCAAACTTGTAATGGTAATAGCAGAATTTACTATTCGGTTTATTTCGCCCGAATGGTGATCTAGGGCGTTCTCTCGGCCGGGATGCATAGGCGCAATTATCCTGTTTTGAAAATCTAAGAGCTGCGATTTCTTCCCTCAAAGACGCTACATTCTTGGAGTAGTGGCCACTCAGACCTCGAAGGTCCACAAGCCTGCATGCGAAGCATGCACCTATGCAGCTAATATGGCCACCGTACCAAAAGGAATGATGCATTCTCCATGCACCGAGCGGCCATTGTTTGGCCCCTCGCGCCCGCCATTATGGTCTGGCTCCATGGGGGTGACCAGTCAACCCACAGGCGTCTCCGAGAGTTCATGGCAAGGTTGCTGACCGAGCCCTCCCGTTCGGACTTAGCTTAACCCGTCCTACGCTCCAATAGGACTCCCCCCCCCCCTTTGGCCCTCGAACCCTTTGTTCACAGTACTCCCTGAATCTGCCAACGAATCAAGGACCTCTGAGGTTCTGAGGTTTACACAGGGAACCAACGCGAAGGCGGGAGGGTGGTACTACTGTGTGCACCCCTTGGTTTTTCATGGCGCGCAGGGCAAGGACGCTCCCAAAGGCGCACACACAGAGCGAAGACCCAAGAGTTTCAAGACACGTGCGCCTCGCCCCAGCCAACCAAGGGCAGATGGACAGCTTACAGCTTCACTGGCGATCAGCCAGTGGCACCCCGACGCAAGGACGAACACGCAGAGTCGCCTCTCCACTCCCCTATCCTCAAGGGTGAGTAAGGGGTGGGCGTCCCTGCCCTTTTCCCAGCCCTCAGGCTGGTGCCAAGA
>CP092867.1:45309531-45331056 GCA_030710605.1 Cordylochernes scorpioides
TCATTTATGACAAGCTAAAATAATCCCCCAATTATATTCATGGTACCTATATATTCATGAACCCATATATCTTTAAAAGACACCTAGTGCGGGGGTCCTCATACTGGAGAGCAAATAATTAGTTAAAATTGTAATTTTGGATGGAAAATGTCCTTTGTAGAGAGATGTCCTCTCATGGAGGTTCTAATGTATTGTGAACTACAGCTATAATAAACACAAGGTAATAAGACCAAATCCAAATAAATAGTGTGTGACGTTTCGGTAACAGCGTTGTTACCATCTTCAGACAAAAGTACTAGAATCTACATTCAGTACTTTTGTCTGAAGATGGAAAAACGCTGTTACCGAAATGTGACACACTATTAATTTATTTGGATTTGGTCTTATTACCTTGTGTTTATAATCCAAATTGTGCCTTATCATTACAAGTTGAGTTCTATTGGAGTTCAATACATTGAGGTAATACTGTATATGTTGATGAGACAAGGGCAAGGAGGTAATGCTCAGTTGGTTTATGCCTCCGCCCTTGCTGGTCCCAAGCCCGGATGAAAAAGGAGGAGGGGGAGCAGTAAAAAGCTCACTAAAAAACCTGGGCTCAGCTGGCCCGGCTGATAGTACCCTGTAAGGGCTCCTAATCTAGGAATACATGATGAGCAGCGTTTGTACTCCATGTTAGGAGCGGCTGCACATGGCGTCTGTTCCTCATGTCAGAGGCGGCCATTTCTTTTGGAGCTAAGTCGGCCTGCCACTGAGTAGTGCTCCCAGTCTTAATGACAAAGGCAGACGCATTCTACTTCACCCAGTCATGATGGTTGTCAAATACCATCAAGGGTCACAACTTGATACCCTAATGATTGAGTGGAGATAAGAAAGAAGAAGAAGAAGATATGGTGCAATGCTGGGCTTGTGGTCCAGGAAGGTCATTAAGTTCGGGGTCCCACCTGTCTGGTTGTAGGAGGGCTGTGGCTGGACATTTTCAACCACCAGGTCAATATCCAAACAGAACGAAGATTATTACTAGCAAGTTGTATTTAACACATTGCCGCAAAACAGTGGTCAATGGTCAAATACAATTTATACCCTTCATCTCTGTGATGCCATTTCTTCATAAAATAAACAAAAATTAAAATGATTTTTAATGGTCATGTATACCATCGCGGTTGGCTTCTTGTTGATACACAACAATAGCAAATGTTTATGACTGAGATATATCTTCTTCTTTCCTATCTCCACTCAACAATTTTATCAGGGTATCAAGCCTGTAGACCTTGACTCCGCCTTTACCGGTCCCAAGCCCGGATGAAAAAGGAGGAGAGGGAGTAGTAACAAGCTCGGTAAAAAAACCTGGGCTCAGCTGGCCCAGCTGATAGTACCCTGTAAGGGCTCCTAATCCAGGGATACAGGATGAGCAGCGTTTGTACTCCATGTTAGGAGCGGCTGCACATGGCATCTGTTCCTCATGTCAGAGGTGGCCATTTCTTTTGGAACTAAGTCGGCCTGCCACTGAGTAGTGCTCCCAGTCTTAATGACAATGGCAGACGCATTCTACTTCACCCAGTGTGGAGTTAAGAAAGAAAAAGAGACCTTGAGACTTTTGATGGTGTCTGCTGGGGATGAGTATAGCTCATCAATGGATGAGCCAATACAGTCAATGATGTGGTTTGGGGTTGCGGGTTGAAAATTGCACCTAGTACATAGTGAGAAAACTTGCAACCATTCTGAAAGGGCATTGTCTGTAGATGACCAGACTTAAGTCTGTAAATAAAGGACTGTTGTTCTCTTGGGAGGACAGAATTGGTGCTTGTCCCTCCTGCTCTGTACCAGTCATGTGCAGATTTCTATTTTTGCTGGCATTGACCCATGAATTCATTCTCCATGACCTTGTATAACTATACAATGGGATACACAAGTTGTTTATGCTTTTGATAGCAGCAACTATTTGAAAGCATGCTGTGATATTTTTCTCATTCAGTAATTTTCTCTGATGGTAAGAACCATGCTACTGAAATGTCGCATACTATTTATATATTTGGATTTGGTCTTATTTACTTGTGCTTCAAATTGTACCTAATCATATACAATGGGTTAAAAAAAATAGCCAGAACATGTAAGATTTTTACAAGTATACACACCCCATACAAGTGTCGGTTCCACCTCTGCATTGTTAAATGTCCGACATCCTTGTTATAGCATAACAATATTATCACCAAGTTTCTGCTATAGAGGAGATAACAAGTTTCCACTGTATATATTCTAATACAGCATAACCTTCCTGTAAAGGACAGCACCTAGTTGCAAATGTCCTTCAGTGAGAGATGTCTTCTTACTGGAGAGTTGCTAATTGGTAAAAATGCCAATTTTGGAGATGGAAATTGGCCTTTGTAGAGATCTGTCCTCTAGCGAGAGTGTCCTCTAATGGAGGTTTAATTGCCTAAAATAATTCTTACCAAGCCAGTCTAGAGTACTACTAAGTCCTTGGAAGTGCTATATAGTTTATGGACTGATAAAGGTGGCCTTGTTATGTGTGTAGGCCCAGAGTTTACTGGATCTTCACCCTGTCTATCTCTCTTCTACAGCTCTACATAGTGTAGACCTTCATCATGTGGTTGAATCTTGCTATTACAATTGCATGTGCAACCAATGTTGTTGTTATAACCACAGCTAAAACATTTGAGAAGCTTAAAACTTGGGTCCTTAGAATTATAATGTTATAACCAAGTTATAAAAGAGGCTGTTATAACAAGATTCAACTGTATTCGAGAATGTCAATGTGGTGGCTTCACACACGTGGTAGTAGTGTAACTATTAGACCAGGTTGAGTCAGGTTTACAATATTCTGGTCTGTTGGGATATCTTTCTTCTTTGCCTCATTCCAGTTGGAATGGTTAATGATGCCTAGGATGTTCACTTCTCAGTTTAGATGTGGTATGTTTCTGAGCAGTCACACCACCCAGTCCTGGTAATGAGAACACTCTGGCATTCAATAATCCCCCATCTAGTTGTGAGGAGGACTACTGACAACACTTGTCAAAGTGACCACCTCTCCCAGCATCGCCTTTGTTACCCTGAACTTGGTGTTATTAGGATGTCATCTTGCCTATCTCTCTCATCTCTAGAATCTGTCTATGTGGAGTGTTGCACTGGAGACCTCAGGCTGAAAGTACTGCACAGGTCTAGAGACTGCAGACCTATCAGAGAAGGAGGAGATCCTGAATGATGAGATCCTGGGACCTGTCCAGGAAGAGAACAAGCCTCCACCTAGCCCAAGGGAGGGGCAGGGTAAGTTAGATCACCCTCCCCGAATATATACCACCAACAGAAATACAACCACATGGGCATGAAAGTAATGAGATGGGGACATTGGTTTAAATAATTCATTTTACTAGACCATATTATAGGGGGTCTGTGAACAAGTGGTCTAAAAACTTTGGTTTTTGGCTGCTTCAACCCAGGATCAAATCCCACATTGGGCACTTTTTTCTAAATAAATAAAAAAAAAGTTCCAATGGCCCCCGATTCATACAAAAGTCCAACTCCACCAGCGAGTGCAAGTTCCAAACAGGGCTCTGGCATACTTGCAAGTGCAAAAGTTGAACTGCTTTCTATATGTATAGACATGTGGTGCACTTAGCAATCGCCAATTACTACACTACTGCCCACCATGATTATCATGACCTATACCATGTGTGTACTAGGGATTAAAAAAAAAAAAAAAACTTTCAACCTTCTCTCTCTATTATTCTATGAAATAACCATGGTTTCCTGATTAAAAAAGGCCTTACTAAAGCCATCACATTCAGCAACAAAGATAAACCCTTCATCGAATACTGCAAGGAACCATGACCACACATCTTCACTATCTGATATAAATCATCTCTATACCAACAATGTGTATATACTGCGAAATACCCCATTTTTATTATTAAGCTTTTAAGGGATCTCCTTTATAAAGCTGGAAAATGTGTGGATTACATTTTAAACTCTTAATTTCATCTTTTTACTTGATAAAGGGAATCTCTCTCCCTCAAAAGCTTGTAACTCTGAACTTACAGAAAAAGGTGTGGCAATAGTATTGCAGTATTTGAAAGAACAACTTTCTCGGCCTGAAAAACATCTTTCACAACATTTCTGTGATAATAATTTACCCTTGTCAGTCACCCTCCCATGTCCTTTTTAAAAAATGCCAGCTCCAACATCCATCTTTAATATGGTAATGATTTAAAACTTTATAAAGTGTGAGTTAGTTCCCCGGAATTAGTTGAAAAAGAGAAAAAAACTTCTTTTACTAACAAACAATTGAGCTTGTTTAATCTTTCCAAAATATGATTAGGTACAATTTGGATTATTAACATGATGCATTAGAATGCCCTTTGTTATTTGACGCATTATTTAACTAATTTTTGACTTTGATTCTTTTTAAAAAATAATTCTCTACTGCCCTTACTATAATGATAAATTAATGGGAGGGCCTGGCTCATCAATGGTGGAACCCTCCCGTTAATTTATCATTGCAGTAAAGGCAGTAAATTTTTTTTTAATCTTTAAAAAGAATCATACGCATCAAAAATAGTTTAAAACAATCTGGATTATTGATATGATGGATTAGAACGCCATCTTGTATAAGAAATTTAAACTATTTTGATGCATATGGTTCTTTTTAAAAATAAAATAATTTCCTACTGACCTTACTGCAATGATAAAATAATGAGAGGGCCTGGCTCATCAGTGGTGAACCCTCCCAGCTGTTTATATTTGGATTATAGATTAGAAACACAAAGTAATAAATCCAAATCCAAATAAATAAATAATGTGTGATGTTTTGGTAACAGTGTTGTTACAGAAAAGACACACATTATTTATTTATTAGAATTTGATCTTTTCCTCTCTCCAAAATAGAATTACCATGAGGGAAAGAGTGAAAGGTGAAATAATGTGGTGTATTTGGAAAAAGCCTGTGTGTTTACAAAATAGTAATAGTCTGAAAAAAACTCTCTCTAAATGCCAACACCTAGTTGTAGAGCCAAAGTGTTCTTTAAAGAGGTACCCTCTTACCAGAATACAGCTAAGTAATAAAAATGTTAATTTTGGCAATATGAAAACTGTCCTCTGTAGAGAAGTGCCCACTCATGGAGGTTCTACTGTACCTCCCAAGGTGGAGGTTAGGATATATGTCAGGGTAAGTTATATGGATTTTGAAAGTTGAGCTCTCCTGTTGGTCGTGTTATTATCTCCATGCATTGATCATCTCTAGTCCCAACAAATATGAGACCAGATCATCCCTCAAACATCCAACATTGCTCGAGTGAAACTGTTGGTTACAGATCTGGAGAATGAGGTGCTGGAGGCAGCGGAGAAAAACGAAGTGCTCCGACTCCAGGAACTTCTGGAGCGGGATCCCGGACTGGTGAACATCCGGGATGAGGATTCCTACACCCCGCTGCACCGGGCCTGCTACAACAACAACGTGGAGGTCATCAAGGTACTTCTGCTTTCACTTCTTTCTTCTTCTCTCCCTCCTAGGGATTAACAACTCTCTGGAAAGAGGAAACTTTTCCTTAAAGGCTTAGAGAGTTAGTTCTACTCTATGTGCCAAACACCATTACTGTGCCATATATTCCCCATCTACCTGGACGCCTGTTGACATGCTTCTGGACCAATTAAAGGAACTCACTGGCTTAACGGTCGCCGAGTTGGTACATCGAGTTCAAGACAGAGATGGCTGGTGTCGTATCATGTTTTGGGATGTATTACGTCCAGTGGGTCACAACATTTGATCACAAATAAAAAGATTTATACTATAAAATGGAAGGATTTAAAAGCACGAATCGCAGTAAGGGCAGTAGAAGTTTGTATTATGTATAAAAGAAACATTCGTGCTTTTAAATCCTTCCATTTTATATGTATAGATGGCGCGTTATTGCTTTGTGTAGATTTATACTATATGCCCCACCTATTCTTGGATACTGTCATGTAGACAGTGGAGGTGTTCAGTCCAGTTGGTGTCAGCAGCTGTCCCAGGTGTTAGCTAATGGGCTTGTTATCTTCCCTGACCTTGTGGTTTATATATAGGCTGGAATCTGACTGGTTCCAGCTCTTTTACTAATTTTTACAACAATATTGTAATCCTACGTCGACTCATATTTCAATAGCCTTAATGCTCCACTCTTTCCTCTAAAAAAATATACATTTAAATATATATTTATTTTAAAACTGAATCTCTATATCTATTTATACTAATACATACATCAATGTTCTATAAATGGAAGCCTTACTACCCAATTGTATCATAGGATAGAAAAAACATCTTGTTACTGTTGGGATTCATAAATATTGTTGATTACACACTTCAACCCTTTTTTGATATTTATTTTGACATTTTGGTGACCACCTCTGTCACTCTTTTCAAGGAAAACTGTTTTTTTTTTTTTATTGTTTACTTGTTATCAATTTATGAAATTCTGATATTAGAACATGCAGTGCATGTTTATATTTTAAATACAGTAGAACCTCCCTTAGCAGTCACTTCTAAATGACATTTTAATCGCCAAAATTTACCCTCCCTTTGAAAATACATTGGTGCTAGCTGACACCTCCAAACAACAGATGCTTTCCCAATGCATTATTTATGGATTTCATATATAATACAGAGGGTGTTCACACTTATAGGGGGAAACAAGTTTTATTATAAAATATTAAAGATTAACACCTTATATGAAATTTTTCAAATGTTCTATTTGAAAGCCTTTTGTTTATTTACAGAACGGCACCTGATTTTCCACGATAGCAGACACTTTCTGATCATGGTCATACTCAAAAGATCCCATTCTTCCTTTACCACTTTCCAGAGACCTTCAATTGTCCTAGGGTGTCTCTTTCCAACTGCTTTTTTATGGCATCCAAAAATGCAAAAATCCATCGGGGCTAAATGAGGAGATTTTACAGAGGTTCTGTTCTTTGGAATAGTGTTGATTCCTGTTTTTTGCCTTAGATCTTCCAAATAAGCTTGGGTTGAAGATGAGCTATGCCTTGTGGCGTTATCATGGTGAAATCAGACTTTGTTGCTCTGTTTTCCATAGATAGAGGGAATATCATTTTAAAATATAGGTTCTAAAATGTTGTTTTGATAGTACTCCGAGTTTATTTTGGCATTTCATTCAACTTTTCTTATTTTAATTTTCCTTCATATGATATACCGCATGCCACCATAAATCCTTTGGGGTAACTTTCGGCACATTCCTTCAACCAAATTGGCCTAGATTTTTCCACCCTTTTTTGATAGTATATAGCTCTTTTTCTGTCGCAATCGGTTAAATATAGCCATGCTTCGTCATATGTAACAATAAATTTCCATCTATCAGCAGCCAAGAAATTTTCATAAAAATATCTGCTGATAGTGTGTCGCTGACGAATATGGCTCTGAAACAATTTGTGAACCGCATGTTTTTTTGTAGCTTTTAAGCCTAAATCTTTATTTATTATTTTATTTATTGTTGACACTGATGTTCCTATTAATTTGGCTATATCTCTTTGTGGCATAGGATTTTCTTTTGTAATATATTTTTTCACTTTTTTGACAGTTGCAGGAGTTCTCACAGATATAGGGTGATAATCTTTTGTCCATTTCTCCGTAGGTGCTTTGAATAAAAACTTGATATTTTTGTCGTGAATAATATTATAAATACCTTTTTTAGAAATGTTGATATCATCTTGTTTGCATATTTTAATTATGTCCAAATAGGTAAGAATAGCTCTGGAAAGTCCTAAAATATAACCTCTTATGAAATTATTGTATTTGAAGGGCATTTTTTTTTTTAATAACAAAAGAAATGTATTAACACAAAGCAATAACGCGCCATCTATACATATAAAATGTGCTGAGAACATTGGATGTTTTCCCACGTGACACGGCGGAGCGTGACCGTGCCTGCATGGGTGAGTTGTTGTTTTGAACTCTGTATGGATGGACATTAAAACATGGTGGCAGCGATAGCTGGATAAAATACGAACCCGTATATTGCAAAATATCGATTTTTGCGTACCTTGGAAGATATTTCAACATGCTCAGATTCAACCTCCAGAAACTTTTGACTTCTCGACTCCCAACGAATGGCCCAAATGGAGGAAGAGATTCGAATGATACCTCGTGGTCAGTGGAATGAAGAAGAAAGAGGAGACGGACAAGATCGATTTGTTCATGTACTTGATGGGTGACCGCGCGGATGATATATTCAGGACCTTCAAGTTCGAAAAGGAAGAAGAGGTAACGAAAATTGATTCCGTCCTCAAGGCGTTCGACAGCCACTTCTGTGTCAGAAAGAATATTATCTACGAACGTGCGAAATTTAATTCAAGAATCCAAGAGGATCGGGAGCCAGTGGACGAATTCATCACTTCATTGTACAAATTGGCTGATAGTTGCGAATTTGAGGGTCTTCATGAGCAGTTGATCCGTGACCGAATAGTGGTTGGAGTGAGGGACAAAGCTTTATCTGAAAGAATGCAGTTGGACAGCGAACTGACTTTGGAAAAGGCGGTGAAAATGGTTCGACAGCAGGAAGCCTTTCGACAGCAGCAAGTCGACCTGCAGCGTCCCTCAACAAGCCAAAAGGTCAATCAGGTGAAGTTCAATTCGAAGAAACAATCACCGAAACAACAACAGCAGCCTTCGAGGAAGAAGGAGAAGTCAGCCAAAACAAGATCATGATGTCCTAAATGCGGAGGTTTCACCCACAGGGAAGGACAGGCTTGCCGTGCTGAAGGACAAAGATGTAACCTATGTTCAAAAACTGGCCATTTTGCAAATTGCTGCCCAGATAAGCAGGCGAAGACTGCGGAAGTCAAAGCTGTTTCTGAACTTGATGAAGAAAAAAATTGGATTTCTCCTGGAGGTCTCAGCTGTGGAGGATTCATCTAATCTCGATGATGATGAAGGCGAGTGCAGGAGGCGATGGACAGCAGAAATCCAAGTGAACGGGAAACAGGTGAAGCCTACTCCGACCGATGTTCATGGCGTAAGAAGATTTCTTGGCATGGTGAACCATCTGGGACGCTTTGTGGAAAATTTATCTGAAATTGTGGCACCACTGAACCAGTTGTTGGTGAAAGGTCAAGACTTCGTTTGGGATTGCAGCCAGGAGCGAGCATTCCGAAAGTTGAAAGAATTGCTCACGACTCAACCCATCTTGGCAGCATACGACGTCAGGAAACCAACTATGGTGTCATCCGACGCATCTTCATACGGCTTGGGAGCGGTACTGAAGCAAGAAGGTAAGAATGGAATCTGGCGACCTGTTGCTTATTCTTCTAGAACTATGACACCTACCGAAAAACAATATGCTCAGATCGAGAAAGGGGCTCTCGCAATTACATGGGCTTGCGAACGTTTTCAAGATTTCCTGCTTGGAAAGAGTTTCCGAATTGAGACCGACCATAAGCCTCTCATTCCTCTTATTTTCAACGAAAGAATTGAGTTCGCTGACCCCAAGAATGCAACGTTTCCTAATGCGTATGATGAGGTTTGGATTCGAAATAGTGCATATCCCTGGAAAGGAGCTGCTCGACGCCGAGGGAGGTGAAGACGAACGGCCAACCTCAGCGCATATAAATGCAGTTCTCTCGTGTATAACCGACAAAGACGAGATGTTGACGAAGATTTTTGAAGCTCAACAAGAAGATACGACCCTGAAAGCAGTAGTCAACTACCTTGAGCAAGGCTGGCGAGATAAGAAGATGTCACAGGCTCTGCTCTCTTATTGGCATGTCAAGGATGAACTCGGCGTTCAAAATGGACTACTGATGTAGCTGTCGTCTTGTTATTCCAGCAAGTATGAAACTGGAGATCCTAGATAAGTTGCACGCTGGGCACTTCGGGATTACAAAAACAAGACTTCGCGCACGTGAGACGGTATGGCGGCCTGGAATTTCGGAAGAGATCGCGGAAACAGTCAGAAAGTGCAGTGTCTGTATCCAGGAAGCCGTCTCAAAACATGAACCTTTGATACCAACCAACTTTCCTACACGACCGTGGCAAAAGATTGGAATGGATTTGTTCAAGTTCGAGAATAAGTGGTATCTAGTCGTCATTGAATATTATTCTCGCTTTCCTGAAATGATTCAGCTGGATCGGCTCACAGCCAATGTGGTGGTGCGTAGTTGCAAATCCATATTTGCCCGACATGGAATACCAGAAACTGTTGTAAGCGATAATGGGACGCAATTTGGAGCTGCTCGTGAATTTGCAAATTTCGCAAGGCAGTACGGATTCACACATGTCACTTCAAGTCCTCGATTCCTGCAGAGCAATGGGATGGCAGAAGCAGGTGTGAAAATTGCTAAGTTGATCCTCAAGAAAAATCAAGACCCATTGCTTGGACTCCTGGAGTATCGATCGACCCCGGAGAACGGTTACAGCCCTGCTGAGCTTCTCATGGGACGTAAACTCCGAACGACCTTGCCAATTGCACCAGAGAATCTTAATCCAAAGTTGGTGGACTCTCAGACCCTGAAAAGAAAGGAGGGGAGAAGGAGAAAGGATATGAAATCCAGATATGATCGACCCTACGGACATGGAGGAGCTATCCGAAGGTGACACGGTTTGGATTACAGATATGCGAATCTGGGGGATTGTAAAGCAGAAAGCATCGACACCAAGGTCATATATGGTTGATACTCCAGTTGGGACTTTACGTCGAAACAGGTTCCATCTACGAAAAGGAGATACAGTGCAATATCCAGCCGACCCATCGACGCAGACCTTTTCGGGGGAGGAACTGGTTGAAAATGAAAAGACCCCAGTTGTGGATTATCCCTCTAACGACTCAGAAGACGGCCAGATAAGAACCCGGAGTGGACGAATTGTTAAACCCATGGATCGCCTTCATTATTAATTATATTATGCATTTAAAGTTTGTAATGTATATATATTTCAAATCTTAAAAAGGGGGATGTGCTGAGAACATTGGATGTTTTCCCACGTGACGCGGCGGAGCGTGACCGTGCCTGCACGGGTGAGTTGTTGTTTTGAACTCTGTATGGATGGACATTAAAACATAAAATAAAAGGATTTAAAAGCGTGAATGTTTCTTTTATACATAATGCAAACTTCTACTGTCCTTACTGCGATGAAAAAATATATTGGGAGGGCTTGGCTCATCAGTGGTGAACCCCCTCCCAGCGGTTTCGCCAATTTAATCCACCGGACCGCTTCTCAGAGCTATAATACTGTATTGGATCATTCTGCTTTTATATGCTACACTGAAGGATAGAATCTTAGAAATGGTTTACAAGTAAACTATGGACATAAGCTTATAGGACAGTAGCATTATATTCAATTGCATGTTAGAATTAGCTTAAGCTTTTTCGAATTCCACGTTGTTGATTTTTTAAATAAAGTAATAGTTCCTTTTTTACACCGGGCGCTCGTTTCCTATAAGTGTGAACACCCTCTGTAGATATTCCCACTAGCAGACAAATATAAAAATTTCACAAGTAAAAATTTCAAGTCGATTAAAAAAAATTTTAAATGTCTATATTAAAAATTCTGAAGATCATTTGTTGGTTGGAAGTTGATTTGAAAAAAAATAGAGCTACATCTACCAAATGGGCACAAATTTTCTTCATTATTCAAATGTAGAAAAAGGATGTACCCCTTGCCTAAGGAAAACGCATTCCACAAGAAATTTTGCGAATTCCATTGCTGTAGCATCTGGAACAACTTTTTGTCTCTGTATATCTTATATGGTAGTCTGTCAAAACCACTATCCATTTTTTCTTAGTTTTAGTGGATGGAAGAGGGCCCACGAAATCTATACCAACTCTTTCAAATGGGTAATTTGCTGGAGGTATAGACTGAAATCCTGAAGGAAGTTGGTTTGTTTCTTTATGACTCTGGCAAAGGTGACATGTCTTTACATAGTTTTAGACATCTTTTAATCTCTTGAAATTTTCGTTGAGGTAGAACTTGCCATCATTTCCCCTATAAAACTCTTTTTTCAACAAAATTGTCTTTCTTATCTATTATTTGCCTGAAAAACATTTTATCGCAACCCCTTTCAGGTTCGGTTTCTGGCAAAGGCCTTCTTGATAGGTAGTCTGAATCTAAATTTTTCTTCACTGACTCCTGGAGTTTGAGAGCCCACTTGGCTAGCCTACCGGTTGGGTCTTTTCGGTTTTTAAGCCAGCATAAAGCATGATGATCCGTCATCATTTGAACTGCTTACCATAGAGATAAGGCCGTAACTTGGAAATTGTCTGAGCCATTGCCAAGCATTCCTTCTTGGCAGTCGAATAATTAGTTCTAACTTTCCCAGGATTCTACTAATATAGACACAACCCTTATGCAATAGTGAATCTCCTCTATATGAATTTAATAATTCATTATTAATTAACTTACAGCTTGGCCTGTGGAAGGATCGATAAGATCCGAAAGCTAGCATAATAAATTTCATGTATAAAGAGACGCAATGCTATCGTTTGTTTTTATTTAATAAATTTATAGCAATTCTTTTGTCTATATATATATATATATTTACAATGGAATTTAATAAGGGGAACAGGTTTCTGGAGATGTGAGTTTCTTTTATTTATTTATTTTTTTTTTGCAATCTCAAGCTTTCTGGCATTACCACCCTTCTACAGGAATACAAAAATGAAACATTGTTAGATACTGAGCAGTGTTGGGCAAATATTAATTAAAATGATATATTAAAGATTAACATTTGATTAATTGTTAATTGTAATTTTCACAATTAACAATTAATCAATTGTTAATTGTATTTTTACAATTAACAATTAATTAATTGTTAATTGTATTCATACAATTAACAATTAATTAATTGTTAATTGCACTTTTCTAATTAACAATTAATTAATTGTTAATTGCACTTCAATTTAATTGAAAAATAATTTTTTAATGCCCAACACTGATACTGAGTTAAGTGAGACCAGAACAGATAATCATAAAACAAATGTATTTTAACCAGGAAAATATTTACAAATGAAGTGTGCTGATATAACGTCATGTGACTGATGATAATTTAGTAGGCCACCACAGAATATTACATGACGATATATAATAGTCTCTCATGAGAGACCAGTCTCTACTGGAGGTATTCTCCTACCAGAGAGTCTGTCATGTCAGACCAAGTCTTGAGGAGTCTTTCAAATTTAACAGAAGTGAGATCCAAAATCACTTTATTAGGTACCACTCAAAAAGAGCAACCTAGATCATCATATTCACATTGTGGGGGATGGTTATATACAATTATATTTTTATATTGGTGTCTTTGGGTCCGGATTCTCAGATTTTTTGGGAATCTTGTTCTTAAAGAGGCTTTTTCTGGCTTGTTTAATATTTAAGATGGGTTTCTTTTTCCTTCCCCCTCCTCTTTTCATCATTCTGGCTTAGTTGATGAAGGATTTGTTTTGGTTTTAAATTTATTTTATTCCTTGCTTCGCATTAGTAGTTTGTGGCTTCCTTGAAAGTGTAACCCAAGGTCATCTCCAGCAGACTGGGTTACCCATGTTTTAGGAGGTTTCACATGGGAGATTATGGTAGTACTTGAAGAGGCTCATCTCTCTATGCATTTCCCAACATGTTAAGAGTCCAATTTGTTTACCATCTCTCACTGTTGGGCAAGTTCCAGAAATCAGGGAAGCCTTGTGAAACAATTCTTTATATATTTTTTAAAAATCTTTCAACATGGAATTTTAAACCGGGATCCTATTTCCCTAAATTTCAGCTTAATCCACCCTAGCACTACCTCATCATCAGAAGCTCTATATAACTGTTGCATCCAAAGTCATCTGGATTTAGTTTTCCACCACCTTTTTATGTAACTTGCACCAATTGTGTTTATGGTAACTTTCCTCCTTTTGCTATTCCAACCTAGCCTGGATACCATACAAACTCCATGAAAAAATCTCATTATTCCCAGACACTCCCATTAGCAAATGCCTCTTTGCAAAGTTTTTCATGGTCAAAATGACCATTTTTACCAATTAGCTGCTCTCTAACAAAGAGAGATTTTGGCTCTGCACCTAGGGAGAGAGAAGTTCTTCTGTATTGGATTTGAATGGCAAATTTAGAGGCAGAATTGTCAAAAGGTAGCAAAACCAAAATAAGCAATGTAATGCTAAAAGTGGGACAGCAAGCTAGATGAGTTTCTTTTTATGAATTCCTTATTAATGCACTTGTAAGGTTGAAATAAAATAAAAGAAATTAAAATAACCTTGGATTCTGTAGCACTTCAATTACATATCAACCAGTAATAATGTATTTTCTTAAATAGCAGAAATGTTAGTCCCATAATTTATTTTTTGACTTTGCCTTAGCTTATTGGGGCAGTGGACCTTGAGGACAGTGGTTGCTTTGTTTTTGGAATGATTTCTGTAAATGTAAGTCTTGTGGAATTAATTGAGTGAAAATTAAGTAAAGTAGCGAGTTGTAGTCTGTGGGGACATTATAGAATGGTGTTTCTCACTGCCCAGAATTACCTCATGGTACAATGCTGCAATTAGGGAGTCTGTGAATGGGTGGTCTTAACTGTTGGTTTTTTACTGCTACGACCCTGGATCGAATCCTGCTTAGAGCACTTCTTTTGTAATTAAAAAAAAAATGCGCCAATGGCCCCCGATTCTTGCAAAAGTCCAACCCCACCATCAAGTGTAAGTAACCAAACAAGGTTATGGCACATTTGTAAGTGCAAAAGTCGAACTGCTTATCTCATGTGTAGACACGTGGTATATTTACAGTAAAAGCAGTGGTCAACTTCTACCCACCATGATCATTATGGCCTGTACCATGTGTACTAGGGTAAATAATTAAAAATATATAATGGCGCAATGTCTTAAGTTTAGAGGTGTGTGTTCCAGATCCTGCTGTCCTACGGAGCGGACCCCTGTGCCAGGACACTGGACCAGTGGACCCCCCTCCACTGTGCCTGTAAGTGGGACAGTGTGGAGGCAGTCTCCCTGCTGCTCCAGAATGGAGCTGACATCAACGCCACATCGCAGGGCGGGCCTCACCCCACTCCACCTCTCCGCCTCCGGCCGCAACAAACGCTGCCTGGAGCTGCTGCTCTGGCATCCCTTTGTGGACGGCAAGCTGCAGACTGCTGGGGGGGAAACTGCCTTCCAGCTGGCCCGCAAGGATGGGCCACATCTGGCCCTCTTTGAGATGTTAGAGGAAGCCATCAACACCTTCTAAGCCTTCTTTCTCTTGTACATATGCCTCTCTTGTCTTGTATATATTGCTAGAGTCTATCTATAAATTATTTTCTCTCCCAGCACCTGTATTGTCTATACAACATGTCCTACACCAGCAACACACACCTATGCTCACAATTCTATTACAAAAAAAAAAAATGCTCCAATGGCCCCCGATTCTTACAAAAGTCCAACCCCACCAGCGAGTGCAAGCAACCAAATGGGGCTCTGGTCATTTGTAAGTGCAAAGTCGAACTGCTTTTCACATGTGTAAAAGCAGTCACATACTTCTACCCACCATGATTATCATGGCCTGTACCACGTGTACTAGGGATAAG
Organism: Cordylochernes scorpioides; assembly: GCA_030710605.1. NCBI lineage: Eukaryota > Metazoa > Arthropoda > Arachnida > Pseudoscorpiones > Chernetidae > Cordylochernes > Cordylochernes scorpioides. The sequence continues at coordinate 45,325,074 of CP092867.1, forward strand.
CAAAAAAAAATTCTTCTACAATATATGTTTAGTAGCAACCTCCTGCAGGTGATGATCTGGGGCTACCACTTATCATGTCAGACTGGTTGTTATGTACCTGAGGTGTGAACCACTGCAATAAACACATGGGGAAATAAAGAGAGTCCAGGTAATAAAAAAAGAGGAAAATTTATTGTCAGTATTTGTACAGTTACTTGGGAACTGCCACGACCCCTTCCCCTCCCCTCCCGTTTTGTTGTCTGTCCTGGTCTAGGTTGTCCTGCCACACAAACAATACAGTAAACATGGGAGGATATATTTTACCCCAAATTTGATCTTAAATAATAACATTTTCCTTTTAAAAGATGTCAATATAGACTGGAGGTGTGGAAACTAAACATAGGAAGATCTCAACAAGTTATTTGCAAGTTGAAATTATTGTTTCAATATAAACAATGAAAGAAATAATTTTTAATTTTTAAAAAACCTCTCCAATGGTAGAACCTCCCCTGGCTTACAGTGGAAATATCCACAACTCTATAATGCTCCCTCTGATAAAGGTGTCTTCAACTCCACCCAGTTGTTCCAACAGTTAAATACGATGGGACTTCTTTAATTCAACCCATTATAATTCAACCAATTTTCAAATCCCCACTATAAAGTATTCACTTAAATTTAATTGATTCTAATCCAACAGGAACTACAAGGTAAAATGACCAATTCCAAAGAAATAGTGTTTGACATTTTGGTAACAGCGTTGTTACTGAAACGTCGCACACTATTTATTTATTTGGATTTGATCTTATTACCTTATAGTTAATCTATAATCCAAATTGCGCTTTATCATTCACACCTCTGATGTGTTGAATTAAAGAGGTTTGATAGTATAGTCCCTTTCCTACAAAACACCAACAGCCTGCCCAAAATGTCTGTATGCAATCAAGAATTACTAGAACACTCATCTCTATGCTATCTAATAATCTTTCCATGAAACCTTCAGGGTCTTCTCCAGATATTTTCTCTGGGGTTCCATGAAAAGGTTATTGGTCAGATAGAAAAGGCCACTCCTCTATGTGTGACCACTGAAACCCTGTGTATAAAGATGAGGAAGATATGATTTCATGTCAGAGGACTCAGCAAAGTATACTGAGAGGTCCAGAGGGAGTTGTGTCTACAAGATAGCTTTAAAAAGAAGGATTACTTGGTCATCAAAGTCTTCATGGAAAGGTCTGTTTACCCCGTGGTCGTCCATTCGCTCTCCTTCCTGGTCTTCTCCGGCATCTGGAGCTGCAACAAAGTAGGGTTAGCTCTCTCTACAGGGGACCCATCTATCCTTCGTTAGTAGTTTTCAACATCAATGTCCCCTTTAGCCAATAGGAGAGCAGTGGACTCTTGCGATTTATTCACCAACAAAAGATTTGTCTCAACCTACAATCTGCTTCAAGAACTACCGAACAATTATTTCCTGTATAACATTAAAGTGTCTTGAATGTTGCTCTTTGAGACTTTTTTGATCTGGCAACTTCCAACATGGGAAAGGCTTCCTTAATAGTATTAGAACCAAAGCTTTATAGGCCCTCTTTACACCTAAATTAGGATTATGGTGTTCCAGAAGTATATGTGAAGTATTTGCTTGCTTGATATTATAAACTTTATTTATGTCCAAAAATATTTTTTTAATACAAGATCTGCTTCAAACATTTAAAAAATATTAATATTTGGTGTGCATACTTCTGTGCTCTTTTGTGCATAGAGTATTGGGTATATATAATGCACAGATAATTTTTTTAAGGATATTTATTGAGTTTTTGGATTATTATCATGTTGTTTTTTTTTTTTAAGTAGAGATAAATGCTTCATCATACCACAAATAAGATATTTTCCCTGTTTTTATTACAGTAGAATCTCTCTCACCTAGTTGCAGAGTTAAAGTGTACTTTAAAGAAAGATGTCTTCTTACCGGATAGCAGCTAATTGGTGACAATGTTTGTGATGACTTTGTGTATTTAGGTGGATGTTCCTGTGTAAGGTGAAGTAGTTACAACTAACCATTGCCGCCATAGTCTGGCTCAGCATCTCGCCGCTCACTCTGGCTGTTGATTGCCCCAATCTTCTAGACAAATGACCACGACAAGTCACATCCAAAGTCAACACAGATTTTGCAGCTAGCAGTGAGAAAGCAGAAATAAAGAAGTATGACATTAAATTGTTCCTCTAGATTTATCTCATTGGAAGGGTGCACTTAGCTGACACACTGCTTTAAAATAGAAGCTGCATACAAAATCTGTAATGATGACAGAGGGTACAACAAACACATGCTCTTTTGGGTTAGTACAACCAGAGTTAGTAGCAACTAAGGGAAACAAAGACATTTTTTTAAATCCCACGAAGAAAACTACAACAGTCCAATAAAAAAAGACCCAAGGTGATGAGACAAAAACATGTCAAAGTTGGACCAGACATGCAATTACCCATGCAACATAATGTGAATCAGCTACGGCCAGTTAGAAAATAAAGAGACAAGAAACATATAACGAGGGTGTTAGTTAGTCCATGCACAAGTGGCACCTGGGAGTCCCTGTGTGGGTCATGGCCCCCTGGGGCGGCTTGTGGGGGTGGTGCCATGGCTGACTCCTGGGGGTGAACAACTGGTGGGGCCATGGGCCGCAATAAGGGGGGCAGAGGGACCACTTTCTTCTCTAGTGGCTGCTTGGAGGAGCTGGGTTTGGGTGGAGGCAGGGCCTTGGACTGTCACACCTCTCACGTTCCTACCTTCACCTCCCATGGACAACTACTACTTTATACACAAGTACCACATCACTATGTGATTTTTATGTGTTGTTATAAACCATGGATAAAATTTGTAGAATGTATAACATCATTTATAAATCAAACACAAATAATATAGTTAACCTTTCCACTGCCAGACTTCTGAACATGAACTGTTTTCCAGTGCTGCTACCATAAGACTTGCCCCAGGTGCTGGCATTCTAACACAGGTTATCCAATAAATATAGGAATGTATATACCAAACAACTGGTCTAAACCAGTCATTTACAACTAGGTGACAATGTTTATTTCCTCTCATACCACCATATACAGTAGAACCTCCCTGAAGCGGACACCTCTCTATAAAGGACAGTTTTCATTTGAAAAATTACCATTTTTACGATTTAACAACTCTCCGGTAAGAGGACACTTCTCCCTAAAGGACAGTTTAGCTCTGCAATTAGGTGTCCTTTACAGGGAGGTTCTACTGTATTATTAAAATACAATTCATATTGAACCAGAATGATAAATGGTGTATCTTGGATACAACGCTGGCATATACTCAGCTCCAAAGGAAAGGTTTACAATCACACATGTTGTCAGCAGCGAAAGGGCTAAGTCTTCTTCTTTCTTATCTCCACTCAATCATATTAGGGTATCAAGCTTGCAGAGCATGAGACTTGACAACCATCATGAGAAAGGGTTGAGTAAATTTGTAAGGCTATATTAGAAAAAGGAAAAAATCTGAACAAAGATATCCAACAAATTTCCTAGTTAGGTTTAGAATTACATTTTTCCATCGCATGTATCATATGTTCAATTAAGTACTGTATATATGTGAGAGAAATGAATTAGTGTGACACTGCCATTATTTATAAATTGATGTGTTATATATTAAATGTATGAAATATTTGATATCTCTATAAATTCTATATAAATAAATCATATGTGTTATATGTAGAATTAATATTATATATGTGAATTTTACTATTTAATTTGATTAATCAACTCCGCCCTTGCTGGTCCCAAACCCGGATGAAAAAGGAGGAGGGGGAGCAGTAACAAGCTCACTAAAAAACCTGGGGTCAGCTGGCCCGGCTGATAGTACCCTGTAAGGGCTCCTAATCCAGGGATACAGGATGAGCAGTGTTTGTGCTCCATGTTAGGAGCAGCTGCACATGGCGTCTGTTCCTCATGTCAGAGGTAGCCATTTATTTTGGAGCTAAGTCGGCCTGCCACTGAGTAGTGCTCCCAGTCTTAATGACAAAGGCAGACGCATTCTACTTCACCCAGTGTGGAGATAAGAAAGAAGAAGAAGAATATGTTTTATATGTATAATTATCTAAACTATAATTCAGCAATCAATTGGATTCAACTACTATTTTCAAATGCCAATAAGGCTATTCTCTTCAGTTTATAACCAACTATAAATAATTCAACACAGACTTTTTAAAATTCACCTGAAAATTTTAATTTGTTTTCTTGACTTAAATAAATTGCCATATCATCCTGAGTTTGTCTAATTTTCTATGTGACAATTTGGTGGAGATGCTAGGTAGATTATATAGGTAGTTTAGGAGAGACAAACTGAAGATCGCTGTGAAGATCTTGGGTGATGGGATCTACATTTTCAGAGATTGACTCCAGGATTCCACCGCCGTGTCAAAGCCAAGACCTCGATGTTTAATATAGACAATAAGATGACAAAACCGCTCTTCACACCGCTAGAGAAAGGACACAAAGCTACCAGGAACAAAGTTCCAAGACTAAGGGAATCCATGGCAGAAGCATGTCAGATCCATGTCAGTAACTACAATAGTTGCTAACTGTGGGTCACGGCTCCAATAATTTCTACAAGAAGTAGAAAATTATTTATATTTTAATGATAAGGCACAATTTGGATTATAAACAAAAGGTAAATAAGACCAAATAAATTTGGATTTGTGATCTTATTACCTTTTGTTTATTATTATCTTACTAACAGATTATCAATTTTGATACCCCTATATTCTGCTACTCCATAAACTTCCTTCATTGCCTCTCTGGTATTTTATAAATTTTATTTTGTGCTTGCCATAAATAAATTGCTGTCATCCTGATGTTTTTCTTTCCTAATTTTCTATGTGATAATATATAAAGAGCTACTACATATATATTTTAAAATAAAGTGGATATAAAAATATAATTTAAGCTTAATGAATTACTTTATAAAAAATAATAATTTATAAAAATAATTGATTCAAAATGTATATATCTTTTGAATTATTGTCATTTTATTAGTTTAGATGTTGGGGGCGGGGATTATACACGGAAAAAAAACAAACAAATCAGAATTTATTAAATGTTTATAATTGAGAGATAAGATATAAAGAGAGAGGTACATTAGCTCATGTCTGGAGAAGAACTAGATTGGCCAGCAGTAGATATATTTATCACAGTAGGCGGAGTGGAAATAACTAAGTACAGTCTTTAATTCAACACCCCCAAAAGAGATCAGAATTTTCAGTTGAATTAAATTCAGAGTTGTGAATTATAGTCGGTTAAAATGATTAACAATTATTTTAATTTGTAAGTATAATTACAACATTCACTGCTAGTAGACATTTTGTTTGAGATCAGGGTGTTGAATTAAAATTGAAATATAAGCTGTTAAATTTAGGTAAAAAGGCTAATTGGGATTTTAAAAACTGTTGAAGTAAAGTAAAGGTAGAGCTATGTGATGTCTACCCCTGTGTGTGGGTGTACTCCATGGAACATTCCTCTGTCACCTTGGCAATCAACTGAAGCCTGGCGCACCAACTCCGCCTTTGCCGGTCCCAAGCCTGGATGGAAAAGGAGGAAGGGTAGCAGTAACAAGCTCACTAAAAAAACCTGGGCTCAGCTGGCCCGGCTGATAGTACCCTGTAAGGGCTCCTAATCCAGGGATACAGGATGAGCAGTGTCTGTACTCCATGTTAGGAGCAGTTGCCCCATGGCATTTGTTCCTCATGTCAGAAGCAGCCATTTCATATTAGAGCTAAGTCGGCCTGCTACTTGGTAGTATTCCCAGTCTAAATGACAAAGACATTCTACTACACCCAGTCATGATGGTTGTCAACTGCAGTAACCATTCCTATCTTATTGAGGTAATGTACAATTCTATGAGGTTCTTCAGAGTTAAACAGACCAAACTAATCCATAACCAGGCTAAGTATTATTCCATCAGTGAAGATGAAGTAAACAGGAAAGAGTTCCA
>CP092867.1:45340564-45688217 GCA_030710605.1 Cordylochernes scorpioides
TCCCAGTCTTAATGACAAAGGCAGACGCATTCTACTTCACCCAGTCATGATGGCTGTCAAATACCATCAAGGGTCTCAACTTGATACCCTAATGATTGAGTGGAGATAAGAAAGAAGAAGAAGAGAGAAAATTGTGTTACAAGTGAATTTACTAGATAATTTGTGGAGTGGAGCATTTCCATGGTTGATTTTGCATTAAGGTCACCTACAATTATAGTGTTACCTGTAATAAATTAAGCCATTGTTTCTTTTTCAAGCTTGAAGCTTGGCACCTGCAGCTCCAGAACACATTTTGGCTTGCATTAGATGCACTAAACAGGGCCTTTGGTAGAGGCCGCTTCTTATCATCAAACAGCTTGAGGACAATGGACTCATGGAATTCTTTGCACAAGGGGATAAGAAACAACAACAATAACTAGATAATCTTGCATATATATGCCAATAAATTATTATATATATTTATGTCAATTTGGTCTTTAGGGGTTCAATAAATATAGGGGAATGTCAAAAAAGTGTTTGTTCATTTAATTTTTGACACCAGTGTAGGAGTCAATAACCAAGGTCTAGTTTGTGCATAAAGAACATGCTGTACAAGGGGTGGTGCCAAAGCTGAGAAATATATATATATTGAAAATAAACATACTCATCTCCTCCCGTGTCTTTTCACTCGCTGCATTGTCCACGCGCAAGGCCCGTCCATTCAACTCATAGGCATTGAGGTTGCGCATGGCGCTTGCGGCTGTATCTACATCCTTGTACTCGCAGAAGCCATATCCCTTTGGCTTTCCAGTCTCTCTGTCATACACTAATCTGGAACAAACCACCTTTGTTGATCTATTGAGACTCACAAAATTTTAAAAAAGGGGACATTAGGAGCTTGAGCTAACAAGAAATTCAACCACATCAGCATGGTGCACACAAGGTAGTCAGAGAGACTTCTTGATGTATCAAGACAAAGTTATTTAAGTACAAAGTAACAAGATCTAATAAGCTATTTTAATGTGATGATTTGAAAAGAGTCTTGTTATTATATTCAGTACTGATGGGTACCCCATCTTTAGAGAAAGTACCATCTACAGACAAAAGTACAAAAAAAGTAAATTCCCCTGCATTACATATGAATAATTAAAAAAAAAAAAACAGCTTCAGGGGGTGAGTTTATTGTTTCCCTCTGAAGCAGTTTTGTTTATTATTTAAAAAGTACTAAAAAAAATTAGTCCCATTTCCTGACAATAGTATTGATACCACCTTCAGATAAAAGTACTGATTATGCTAAAAATACATAATATTTGCTCATTTAGATTTGGTCTTGTTAATTTGTATATATATATAATTCAATTTTTACCCTATCACTTTCCCAACTTATTATTTATTCCGACATAAAGTACAGCAGTGGACCTGAAATGCACTTTCTGTGGATCAGGAATAACAACGGAGATGTTGCACTACTTATTTGACTGTGCTGCTCTGTCTGAGGAAAGACGAAAACTAAATGATAAAACGGGGCAACTTTGTCCTTCATTTCCGGCACTAATTAATGAAATATCAAAGAATAGGTATATAGTGATGGCGATATTTGGATTCCACAAGACTATATCCCGGAAAAAGGCCATACAGTGTTCTCTCCCCATCCCTTGTGAACTGGCGAATCCTGTATAGGGCGAGGGGGCCTAAATAAGGGTTTGTTGTTGTTGTAAGTACAGCAGTGTTCATATGATGGCTTTCTCTTGCTAAGAAGAGATAAATGTTTTACAGCCAGTTGAGAGATATTATTGTCTGAAAACTTGCCAAGCTTATATCTAATATAGAAGTTAGCTCTCATCTTAAACTATAGAATCCATCAATGGATATCACATGGCAAGTTCTCTGAATAAAAGTTGGTTGATATCAGGAAACAATGTGAATAGCTCTGTGTAGTTGGGTTACAATTCAATAAATAATGGGGCAAAAAAAGCATCAGGCATGCAGGGATGAAATTAAAAAAAAAAAAAGACTAGATACTGGTTTAAGAGTCAACCATAAACACTCACAAGCTCTACAGGCTTGATACCTTAATAAAGTGTGAGTGGAGATAAGGAATGTCAGTGTTGCCACCTACCACACATTATTAGAAGATTTATCTCTCCTCATCGCCCATTATAAAAAAATTCTCATATACTGACAATTTTTTTTTTTTGCTTATACCTAGTAGACGTGGTACAGGCCGTAATAATCATGGTGGGTAGAAGTAGGTGACTGCTTTTACTGTAAGTGCCCCACATGTGAAAAGCAGTTCAACTTTTGCACTTACAAATGTGCCAGAGCCCCGTTTGGTTACTTGCACTCGCTGGTGGGGTTAGACTTTTGCAAGAATTGGTAGCCATTGGAGCATTTTTTTTTTTTATCAGAAAAAAGTGCCCAATGCGTGACTTGATCCTGGGTCATAGCAGTCGAAAACCAACGGTTTAGACCATCTTTCCACCGACCCCCATACTGACAAAATTTAAAACACCATTATTTATATATAAATTCAAATATATTAATCTTGTCTCAAATCTTTAATGGAAAGAATAGTTCCAGAGACAAAGTGTCCTTTAAAGAGAGGTGTCCTTTTACCAGAGAGATGCTAATTAGTAAAAAAAAAGGTAATGTTGGTTATGAAAACTGTCCATTGTGTAGAGATGTGTCCTCTAACAAGAGTGTACTTTCATAGAGGTTCTAATGTATATGGAACCTTCCATCTGTAACTTGTGGTGCCAAGAGAGAAGCTGTGAAGGTAAAAGAGAGGCAAACTTACCGAAAGCTGACTACTGGACCAACTTCTGAGAAAATATCCTTGAGTTGCTCCTCTGTGGCCTCATAGGGGATGTTACCAACTGGAACAACAGTCAGTTCAAACACAAAGTGCCAATGAGAGTCAGTACTTCATTCTTTGTTCCTGTAGAAGGGTTGTTAAAACGCTAAAGCTTGAAACGTAAAGCGTTAAATATAAGATACTCATCCTTGGTAATTTTTCTTTTACTAATGAAAAACTAAAAAGGAAATAAAGAAAAACTCCGCCTTTGCCGGTCCCAAGCCCGGATGAAAAAGGAAGAGGGGGAGCAGTAACAAGCTCACTAAAAAACCTGGGCTCAGCTGGCCCGGCTGATAATACCCTGTAAGGGCTCCTAATCCAGGGATACAGGATGAGCAGCGTTTGTACTCCATGTTAGGAGCGGCTGCACATGGCGTCTGTTCCTCATGTCAGAGGCGGCCATTTCTTTTGGAGCTAAGTCGGCCTGCCACTGAGTAGTGCTCCCAGTCTTAATGACAAAGGCAGACACATTCTACTTCACCCAATCATGATGGTTATCAACAGACACCATCAAAAGTCTCAAGCTTTACAGGCTTGACACCCTAATATGATTGAGTGGAGATAAAAAAGAAGAAGAAGAAGAGAAGTCAGTAATTGACCAAGGTCCCAAGCCTGATAACAACCAGGAACTCCACCATGGGAGTCCATCAAATGTCAGGAAGGGTCATTTTCAAAGAGAATATTTTTGACAGGCCATAATTGTACCATTCTGACTAAGAGATACAATTTGGATTATAGATTAGAATTACAAGGTATAATAAGACCAAATAAATAGGTTTCGGTACTAGCATTGTTACCATCAGACAAAAGGATAATAATTCTGTTACCGAAACGTCACACACTATTTATTTAGATTTGGTCTTATCACCTTATACCATTCTAGTTAACTATACAACTAGATTATGGAGGCTATACTTTTTTTTTAATACAAAAACTCAACAATACTGGGTGAATGAGTAAATTAGGTGTTGCCAATAAAGGTAAGCACTTCAACCAACAGCTATGCTGGCAGCAAAGGTTCTCCATGTAGGAGTGATCTCATCTGAATCTAGTCAACCTGATACTCTAAGTGCTTCTAAACACAAGGTCTTCTTCTTTCTTATCTCCACTCAATCATTAGGGTATCAAGTTGTGATCCTTGATGGTATTTGACAACCATCATGACTGGGTGAAGTGGAATGCATCAGCCTTTGTCAATAAGACTGGGAGCACTACTCAGTGGCAGGCCGACTTAGCTTCAAAAGAAATGGCCGCCTCTGACATGAGGAACAGACGCCATGTGCAGCCGCTCCTAACATGGAGTACAAACGCTGCTCATCCTGTTTTCCTAGATTAGGAGCCCTTACAGGGTACTATCAGCCGGGCCAGCTTAACCCAGGTTTTTTAGTGAGCTTGTTACTGCTCCCCCTCCTCCTTTTTCAACCGGGCTTGGGACCGGCAAAGGCGGAGTTTAAACACAAGGTAATAAGACCAAATCCAAATAAATAGGGTGTGACGTTTCGGTAACAAAGCTGTTACCGAAACGTCAACATTATTTTTTAAAATTTGGATTTGGTCTTATTACCTGGTGTTTATAATCTATAATACAAATTGTGCCTTATCTAAGTACTTCTGAATCTTGTATCACTTTCATGAAGCTGCTCAACTTTCAGGTTGTGGGATTTGAAAGAAGATGACAATATGATTGGTGTTAAGGTAGCATTATGACGAGAGATCTTCCAAAATTTATTTTTTTTTTTTTTTAGACCCAAGGTTTTTTTTCTTTTCCAACTCTTCTGATTCATGTCTTTTTGCTTTCACTTTTGCATTCATGTTTATCCTCTTGACTTTTTTATGCCCTCGATTCCTGACTGCCATGAACCGGGATCTAATCTCGCGTTAACATTTTGTTTAATATATGATTATCTTGGTTGCTCTTTTTGAGAGGTACCTAATAAAGTGATTTTGGAACAAACAAAAAAAAAACTTTTACCATCAAAACCATGAGATATAAAAATGCATGGAAAAACACAATTTTGCAGGTTTATATCATTCAAAACTTGGCTTCAAGAGTAACATTTATCAAAATATTTCTTAACCCTTAACTGGATGGGTGGATTTTTCTTATGTAACTGGACGGGTTGGGTAGATTCAACCCACTTATGTAACTTTATGAAATAAGCGCTAAATAATGATTGAAATCAATATTTTAAATTTTTTAAAATTAATATATAGTTAATATATAGATTTTGACATTTAAAAATTCTGAATATGATCTATTTATAGTTTTCACAAATTATTAAGAAATATTTTTGCACACGCTTAGTTGACATATAAAGCAAAGGGTTTTTATTTTTTACCGCATCTTTTTGATGGACATTTGTAGCACCTTTTTGGAGTATCAGATTGTTGTGGCATTGTAGATTCCCTTGATGTACTTCTTCTTGAATTGTAGTCTGTAATTCCAGCGGGAGAGAATTGAGTTTATGTGTGGCCAGGTGTTCATCAGTCAATGCTCTCCCAAGATTAACAATAAAATGACTTCTTTCTTTTTTTTTTTATCCTTTTTTTCAATCTGATTACCAATTTTCTTTTTTTGGAACATAGTAGACCAGAGAAACCAAAAATAGATTTTCCTGATTCTCTATTAGAGTGTGGTTGAAATTGTGGTGGAATCTGAAGTTTGTTCTTTCTTATCCTTCCTAAATATGTAAAGCCATGTTCTTTCAACTTATCAACTAATTCTACTGAAGTGAACCAATTGTCTGCTGGAATATTTCTATTACTCTTTCCAAAGTGGTTCACTAATCTCTAAAACATATATATATTTTGGGTTGGCAGGGATAGTTCTCTCTGTTGACGTGATTGATAATTCTACTAATCCAAAGAAAGAAGTGTTATTTTATAAAAGGAAGTTAAAAATAGCAGAAGATAGCGACTCAAGTATGAGCCACGAGCTAACACTGACAGGAAAAATTCTCACGCTTCTGGACGGGCTGGGCGGATTCCGCACATTCCCCCACACGCAAATTTAACCCCCCTCTCAAAACTGATATTTATAAATAATGGATGGAAATTGTATCACTGTAAAATTAGAATACATGAAAGCTGGTAGCTCTCAGTAAACAAAAAATATATTTTTTTCTTATTGAAGTTTATGCATGGGCGGAATCTACCTAACCCGTCCAGTTAAGGGTTAAGAAATCTGCCCAATTTATTCACAATTTTTAAGCAACAATAAAATATGTTGAATATCCTATATTAAGAGAGTACCATTAAATTTGCATAATAAATAATGAGGGTTATTGTTGTCATTTTATTCATAACACATCTAGAGAATGCATTTTTGCTTGACACCATATGGAAACTTTTAGACCATCTGCAAATATGTAATGTACAAATTCTGGATAAGCATTGATTTTAACAATGACTACAATTACGAGTTTGACACACTTATAGAGGCTCATGTCTAATATATATTGTAATATACCTTATAATAATATTATAAAATACTCTGTTTAATTAATTTATTTTTGAATGTTTGGATTTGACAGCACTGTAATTATTGTTGTTGTTTTGAATATATTAAAAAGTGTATGTTTGACATTAGAAAGATATATAATTAAAATTTGTTATTTTAATTTGGTAAAGCATATTTATTTATTTAATTGAAGAGAGAGAGAGAGAGAGAGAGAGGAACATCACATATATATATATATATATATACAAATGATGTAAATATATACTCTCTCAATATCTCTATATTAATCTTTACTTGCTAAACTGAAACTTTGACTAATGTAAAACTGACTTTACTATGTATATATATATAGCCATTGATCTTATGTAAATTCTACTATGTAAGCAATGCTATGTAGTTAATGTCTGAATAAAGAGTTTAAAACATAAAAAGAAACTTTTAGAGAGGAAGAAGTATAGAGATTTGCAATTATAATAAAAGTTTTTGTTTGATATTTCTGAAACAAAATATTTAGTCAGTTATATGGAAATTTCTGGGATTGAAACTATGATTTCTTCTAAACTGTACTTTTTTCAGATTAGTCAAATATTGTAAATTTCTATAAAGAACAAACACACAAGCTCTTATTTTATATATAGATGTATTTTTTATCTAAGAGAGAATGTGTTTAAATATACCTTCATTTATATTAAACTCAAAACTTTCTTCTAAATGTAATAATTTGCAACCCATAAAGATTTTAAGTTCAAATGTAGATGCTAATATAGAGAATGTCAAATTCTGAGATATAAAATATATTTGTTATTTAAAAAAAAAGGCACAATTAGCATTAGAAAATGTATATTTTTAGTTTTGTTATCTATTCTGGCATAAAAAAAAAAAGGTTTCTTAAAGCAATAGGATTTTTTTTTATTACAATATATTTTATTTAAGTATTCCTTCCAAAATTTTGAAACATATATAAATATAAAAGGCACACAATATATAAGTAATTGCAAACCGGCTTTTAAATTGACAAAGGATAAATTAGTATTATAAATAGGGTTAAATAATTACCAAATACTGAACGCATAGAGCGTTCTGTCGCTGATAAAGCAGTGTTTGCCATTTTTGAGAGATTATGTTAATATTCCACTAAAAGAAAAAGGGGGGCTATAATTAATGCAAGTTCCTTCGTAAGAAAACAATCCGAAATAAATGAAAAACAGTCAACCATTTGATGATGATTATGATGATAAATATTTAATTTTTCTTTTATTCATTGATGTAATAAAAATAATGAATTATGAACAAAAAACACTTTAAAAAAAGCTTTTATTTGAAATGCACTAAAAATAACAAAATAAATATTTCTGAAGTAGTGATTTTTTTTTCTGAAGGTACCATTTAACAAATATGTTGTGTTTTAACTTTAAAAGCACACAAAAAAATATAATAAACTTGAATTTGTTTATTCAAGTATCAAAAAACAAAGCTTTACATATAGAACAAATAATAATGAAAAAGAAGAAAGAAACATTTTAGAAAAAGGCAAAAACAAAACAAAAGTACTGGTCAAAAAGAAACATTTAAAATCACAGATTAATATCTTCTACACTTCCCCTTAATCAGATTTCAAATGTCCCTCATACCCAGTAGATATCTCAGCATTTGGAAACGCGGCTTAGGGAGCCCTTTGGTCATAATGTCAGTAACTTGATATTTTCCAGAAATATGTTCTACATTGAAAATACCTTCTTGATACTTTTCTCTCAAAAAATAGTGTCTTACTTCTATATGTTTGGTTCTCTTATGAAATTCAGGATTTTTGATCAATTTAATTGTACTTGCATTATCAACTTTTATAATTGGTTGTTCTTTTAGTGGAGAAATTTCACTGAAAAGTCTATTCAACCAAATGACTTCCTTTGCTGTATTGCTTGCTGCCACGAGTTCGGCCTCAGTTGTTGACAAAGATACTGATCTTTGTTTTTGGCTAAGCCAAGAAATAGCACCACCAGCCAGTTTACACACAACTCCACTGGTAGATCTTCTAGTTTCTGGGTCTCCAGCAAAATCTGCATCACTGAAAGGTTCCAAAACTCCTACTTTATGACCCTTTTGGTACATAATTCCATATTCAGTTGTTCCTACTAGATATTTGAAGATTCGTTTAACTGCTTCCCAGTCATATTTTGTTGGTGCTGCAAGTTTTTGAGAAACTTTATTCAGTGCAAAAGTGATATCGGGTCTTGTTAAGCAGCTCAGATGCATCAGACTACCAATCGCTTCACGAAAGGGAACATTTTCTAGAATCTCTGCTTCCCCAGGAACAGTAAAATTATCAGTTGGTGTTCCCACTTTATTCGCTTGAGACATATTGAATTTCTTAAGAAATCTTTTTATATATGCCTTTTGATTTATAAAGATTGACCCATCTGGTTGCCGCTCTATCTCAATACCCAAAAAGTAATTTAATGGTTCACTTGTGATCTTAAATGAAAACATTAGTTCATCAAGAAATTCTTTGATTTCCTGTTCATTTGTACCAGCAATGATTCCATCATCAACATATATGGCAATAATGAGTAGATGATCATTTGTTTTTCTGAAGAATAAACAGGGGTCAGCTGTACTTTCCTTCAGACATCTTTCTTTCATGAAGTTGACTATTTTATGATTCCAGCATCTTGGTGAGTGTTTAAGTCCATAGAGACTTTTCTTCAATTTCCATACAAGATCTGTTCCATTGTTGAATCCTTCAGGTTGTTTGATATAAATTTGATCTTGTAAGTCTCCATATAGAAAGGCTGTCTTTATGTCAAACTGTACCAATTTTAAGTCTTCATTAGCAGCAATTGCTAAAAGAGTTCTTATGGTGTCATGTCTTGCCACAGGACTAAATGTTTCTTCATAATCTATACCCTTCTTTTGTACAAACCCTTTTGCCACCAGTCTTGCCTTATATCTTGTAATCTCTCCATTAGAATTCAATTTGGTCTTTAATACCCATTTACAATCAATTGGTTTTTAGCCAGGTGGTAATGTTGTGCATTGTATACATCATTTTCCATTAAAGAATTCATTTCTTCATTCATTGCTTCTTTCCAAAATTGTGCATTTGGAGAATCCATTGCTTCTTTGTATGTCTTGGGTTCAAGACCTTCTGCAATATTTATTTCAGCATCAATATACCTTTGAGGTTTTGATATATTTGATCGATCTCTTAGATTGTATATGTCTGATGTTTGAACATTGCTTTCAATTTTCTCAATATCTTGAGTATCATTTTGTTCATCAATCTGATTACTTGAAAGTTCCTTATTTCTCTTTTCAATATCAAGGCTAAATGTTGGTATAGTTTCCTTGAATATTACATCCCTACTTGTGACAACTTTGTTTGAGTTCGGCATCCAGATTCAATACCCATCCTTGTTACTGCAATAACCAACTAAAATACCTTTTTCGCTTTTGGCATCTAACTTTCTTCTCTTTTCATCAGGCACATGAACAAAACATTCAGTTCCAAATATTCGAAGATGATCAACTGCTGGTTTTTTATCAAACCATAGTTCATAAGGTGTCTTTCCCTCAATTTGTGTTGGTCCTGTTCTATTCAAAACATATGTAGCAGTGTTAACTGCCTCTGCCCACAGCTTTAGGCTCATATTTTTGGCATATATCATTGAACGAGCTGCTTCTATTAAAGTCCTGTTTTCCCTTTCCGCTGAACCATTCTGTTGTGGAGTAAATGGCATTGTGATCCTATGATTAATACCATACTTGTTTGTAATTTTTGAGGTTTCTTTATTTACAAACTCCTTTCCTCCATCCGTGAGAATTTCTTTCACTATATGTCCAGTAGTCTTTGTTTCCAAGAGAAATTGTTCTAGCTTTTCAATGACTTGTGACTTTTCTTTTAGGAAATACACTGATCGGTATTTTGTAAAATCATCTTTGAAACACACAAAGTATCTCATCCCTCCTTTCGAAACCTCCTGCATAGGGCCACATACATCTACATGAATTAAGTTTCCAGGTTGAGTAGAAGCATATTGTTCTCTTGATCCAAAACTCAGTCTATGTTGTTTGCCATAAATGCATGCCTCGCAAGGTTCATTGTCCATGACTGCATCTATTCCTTGTTCTTTAAGCCATTTTTGAACATGCCTTTTATTTTGATGTCCAAATCTTTCATGCTATAGTTGAAGCATATTGACATTTTGGGTTTTGGCTAAATTGACTTCTGCAGCATTTTCAGGTTTGATACTTGTTATTAACATACCATACAAGCCTCCTGGTAGTCTTTTCCCTTCTACAATAACTTCTCCAGTTGTTGTCTTAAAAAGTTTACAACCTTTTTATCCATTTTCATTTCAAACCCTTTATCCAATGTGCACTGTAATGACATCACATTACGACTGATATTGGGAACATACCATACATCAGTTAGGTAGTGAGTTTGCCATTTACCTTTTACACAAGTTTCAATTGTTATAGTTCCACTTCCATAAGCTATCAATTTTTCATTACTTCCAACTTTAACAGTCTGTTGGGTAGGAAAATCCTTATAAGAAGTATAAAAACTTGCATTTCTTGTAATGTGGTTAGTAGCTCCTGAGTCACCAATCCAAATGTCTTCATCTTGTTCATTGAATTTTTCACTGATTAAACTTTCACTTAATTTTGAATTAAGTTTTAATTTAGTTTCATCCTTTTCTTTATCCTTTAGTTTCTTCTGTTTTGTATACCTACAATCTTTGGCCAAGTGTCTTTTTCTATGACAAAAGTAACATTCTCTTGTTTCTCTTGTTTTCTGAAAATTTTCATTACTTTTGGTAACTTTTCCTTTCATATTTTGCTTATTTTCATATGCATTTGCAATTAGTGCTGTTGAACTTGATGTGCTGCATTCATCTCGCTGTTGAATTCTTATTTCAAGTAACCGAAGCCTTTGTGTGAGATTGTCTACAGAACGTTCTTCTTTAGACACTGATTCCCAAACACTTTTAAAATCAAAATATTCATCAGGCAAGGTGTTTATGATTCTGCACATCAGCATGGATTCTGGCAATTTCAAATTTTCTTGTTTAGTAAGTTCATTTTGCATATCATTCCATAAACTTTCTAATTTTGAAATGTGCTTTGAAATATCATCTGTAGGATCCTTCTTAAAATTAAAGAATTGATTATAGAGCATGTCTAATCTTTGACCAGAGCTTTGCTCATAGACACTTAACAATTTGTCCCACATATCTTTTGCACTTGAGCAGGGAATGATTAGTTGACTCACATCAGGCATCACACTTGTGGTAAATAACAATTGGGATATTGCATCTTCACTTTCCCATTTTACATATGCCTCTTTTTATTCATTTGTTTCTTGTTTTATTGGCTTTCTATATGTTCCATCAACAACGCCTATTACTTTGTTTATTGTTAAAAGCAATTTTATATTTTTCTTATATTCTGGCCAGTTTATTAATCCTTCCAATTTTGGAATATTCATACCCATTTTAATATTATCCATTCCAGCCATTACTAATATAAATTTTAACGTGATAAACAAAATAGAATTCTTTTTAGGCTTACCGTTGCTTCGTTTTTGTTATATTTCGCAGTGAATGCGTGGTTGGGTCCATAACCTGTTGTGTTTTAACTTTAAAAGCACACAAAAATATAATAAACTTGAATTTGTTTATTCAAGTATCAAAAAACAAAGCTTTACATATAGAACAAATAATAACGAAAAAGAAGAAAGAAACATTTTAGGAAAAGGTAAAAACAAAACAAAAGTACTGGTCAAAAAGAAACATTTGAAATCACAGATTAATATCTTCAACAAAATAAAATAATTGACTTAGAAATAAAAGCGGTGGGGGATGATAATCATTTATGCAGCAAATAGGTATAAATTTAATGAAAGGCATAATCTTGCTAATCATTTGCTTCATATAAAATCACATTGATCTCAAATTTATTATTATTGTACCCCACCGCTTTTATTTCTAAGTCTTATTTTATTTGTTAAATGGTACCTTCAGAAAAAAAGCAATACTTCAGAAATATTTATTTTGTTATTTATAGTGCATTTTAAATAAAAGCTTTTTTTAAAAGTGTTTTTTATAATTAATTATTCACGCTATTTTTAGTCATATATATGCCAGTCAAAAAAAAAAAGCCTCATCACTGAGACGACGTTGGCCTTAAATAGCTGCAAGCCTGCTCGCAGCAGATTGGTCAATTCCTCGTGGGAGGTCGGAAGTGACGTAAGCAAAATCCGTTACTAACAGAACTGCGTCTCTTTGCTTTTGGGAACCCTAAATTTATTGAATTATATTACAAAGTTAGAGACACCCAGTGGATTATTGTTAGGGGATAATTGGTACATATAAAATTTGAATTATAATTAAAAAATTGATTAAATAGTTAAAAGTAACAACATACTAATTGAAAAAGGGGAACTATTTAAAAAGGTGTAGTGAAATGTATGGTGGTATATTGTTACACACACCTATATATATACAGGGTGTACCAGGTAAATTGGGAATTTCAACAATGGTATTTTAACTGAAATTTTTTGCAAGTAAAAATTAAAATATCCGAATGAAATTTGACACAGTAGTAGATAAAAGGATATAGTTTTTATTTATTCAATGAAGTTTCCATTATTAGCTACAACAGTCTCGAGGCGAGTGCGGAATGAAGCACAGGCCTTGGCGACGATTACCTTGTCCATTTGGGTCATCACCGTGTGAACTGCTTTCTTGACAGACTGGATGGTGGTATGAGGAGCTTTGTTGACATCTCTCTCAACAACGCCCCATACATAGTAGTCGAGGGGATTGCAATCTGGAGAATTAGGGGGCCAAATATCAGGAACCCAGTGACTAGGGTCGTTAAGTGTCAGCCACGATTGTGTCTTTTTTGCCTTATGGGCTGGAGCTGAGTCCTGTTGGAAGACATACTTCCTTCCTGCGGCCACCATGTCCATCCAAGGCTTCACAACGGTCTCCAGAACATTGATGTAGGTGTCAGCGTTCATCCTAAGGCCCTTCTCAAAGAAATGGGGAGGCATGACATCACCTTCACTGCTGATAACGCCAAGGACCATTACGGAGGCAGGAAATTTCGTGTGCATCACGACAGGTATCTCTGAGGGGTCTTTACAGATCCAGCGATCATTCCTGGGATTTACCTTTTGGTCCACGTCAAAGTTCTTTTCGTCAGAGAAGAACCTTAGCATGCCAAAAGAGTCGTGTTTCAGGATGTTGAGGAGGGCAGCAGCCTTTCCTTTTCTGTTATTCTTCATATTCTCAGTCAGCAACTGACCTTTCCGAAGGGCATAAGACTTGAGACCAAGGTCCTCATGGATAGTTCTGACAATTGTCATAGAGCCAACGTCCATTTCCTTGGCTATGGCCCTCATGCTCTTCCCAGGGTTTCCATCAATCTTCTCCCTGACATTTTTGACAAATTCTTCGCCTCTTACCCTGTCCGATCGACGCGAGTGCTTTTTCCTTGTAGCTATCCCCTCTTTGTTACTGTCGGCCTCATCAAACTGCTTCTTGACACGATAAATAGTGGTTTTGGGCAACTTAAGAAAATCCACTATCTCTTTGGGGCTCCTTCCGACGCGCAGAGCAACGATGATGGCAGCTCGATTTCAAATTCTCGGTTACTCTTCATCACTACACTGCGCACACATGTACTGTTGCATTTTACATGAATATGGCTACGTAATGAAAAAAAAAACAAGCTTTTAATCTCAAGTAGTTTTTGTTTTATGGACTGTCAAAGTTAGTCCCAATTTACCTGGTACACCCTGTATATATATATATATATATATATATATATATTATAACAATAAATAGTTATTTAATTTTATTATCATTTTATATATTAAATTTATTATCAGTTTGCTCCTTAAGTTTTTAAAATTAGAATCACTGTTATAATTTTGTTATATAGTTTCTACACTATATATATATATATATATATATATATATATATATATATATATAATGAATATAAATATATGCGCGATGATATTGGGGAATAAGATGACTAAATTATAACAGATAAAATTAATATATTTGTTGGCTTTTTTCATTTATTAGCTTGTAATTCCAAGGACGTTTTAGATAGGAATCTGAATATTTGGATTTCTAATTCCTTCCATGTATTGAACATTTATTGAAAAAATCCTTTCGCAACCTCCAGCATTTTCCGAGTAGATATAATGCAACACATTATATTAAAAAAGAAATATAGATAATGGTTCATTTCCCGCCTTCCCGACCACCCAGAAGTCTGAAAATTAGTACACTTGCATTGTTAATTGGACTGAGCGAGTATTGTGAGTTTCATTATTCTATATGATCTGGAAGCATATTAATATTAAATATACAAAATTTGAAAGGAAATTTGGAAATTTGTCCCTTCTTAGCCAACCTGACAACCCAGAAGTCTGAAAATTGGTCAGCTAGCATTATCATCAGGTTTGAACATGTGTGCCAAATTTCATATTTCTAGGTGCCCTATAAGTATATTAAAAATTGATTACAAGATTTGGCGACAGACATCCAGACAGACAGACATGGAGGCAAGTTAAATAAAAGCTTTTAATAATAATAAAAAATACATGGAAAAATGTACAGTAGATCAATAATGAAAAAATAATGTTTATTATATATCCTTTTAAGAAGTTGTTTTAAACTTTCCTTAAAAAATAATGAAAGCATATCCTTACAAGGAGCACATGTGCTTTTTAGATGGCAGAGCGTCATCTATTGAAACAGAAATCAACTAAATATTGATTTGACCTGTTCCCTGATATGTCGCCAACCCAATTTCTTGATAAATCAAGAAAAACCATCCACGAACGCGTTTCGTGATTTTGGCACTCCTCAGCGTGGAGCAGGCTGTACCACTGCGACCAAAAATATTTTTGGTCCCTGAGGCTTCTTGAGAAACCAATAAATGGGCATTTAAGGCCAAATTTGCGTAAATACACTTAAAACGTGTAAAATCAATAGAAAAAATAAATAATAAAAGGGTCAGATGTTGATATATCAATTGTTTATATTACTTCAAGTTCCCCAAAGTCTTTATTTTGATGCAATAGTAAGTTTAATAAGCACCTTCTGTGAAACATTCGTTCTTAAATGCCTTTGAGAGGTAAAAATATCCTGAATATTTCTTTAAAATCCCATTACTTCGAAACAGCCTGCACTAGGCTAAATAAGCCTTCAGTCAAAGTGAGTCTGTAGTATCATAGTAAATGACTACAAACACGATTCGCCTAAAATAACTAGTTTATTAAAATCCTGGTTCAAATCACATTAATAGGTACCGTTCAGCAAGAGCAACCTAGTTCATGATAATTGAAACAGGGAATCATATGTGAAGGTTATTCACATATTAAACAAAAATTTAACGCGGGATTCAATCTCGGTTCATGACTGTCAGGAATCGAGCGTGTTACCCTCTCGCATTTATTAAAACTGGTTCAAATCACATTAATAGGTACCGCTCAGCAAGAGCAACCTAGTTCATGATAATTGAAACAGTGAATAATATGTGAAGGTTATTCGCATATTAAACAAATTTTAAAGCGGGATTCAATCCCGGTTCATGACTGTCAGGAATCGAGCGTGTTACCCTCTCGCGTTTATTAAAAGTTCCAGTTCCAAATAACTTTATTAGGTGCCGCTCAAAAAGAGCAACCTAGACATCATATTTACAATATACTGAGGGGGGTGGTTATGTACAGGGTTTCATTTACAATTATAATTTATATTGATGTCGTTGGGTCCTCAGGTCCTTGGGGATATTGTTCTTGAGAAGGTTTTTTCTGGCTTGTTTGATATTCAAGGTGGGTTTGTTTTTCCTTTTTTTCCTCTTTTCCTCATTCTGGCTCAATTGATGGAGAATTTGTCTAGGTTTTAAATTTCTTATTTTCCTTTTTCCGCATTTGTAGTTTGTGGCTTCCTTAAAGGTGAGGTTTTCTAATTTTTCGGATTTTTCGTAGAATTTGAATGATTGTCTAATAATGTAGTCATTGATGTTTTCGATATTTAGATCATTCCTGAGGATTGTGTTCCGAACGAACCAGGGTGGTGACATGATTTTTCTGATCATTTTATTTTCAAAGACTTCTAACTTTTTAAGGATGGTCTTATGTGCTGTCATAAAATGGGGTGGCCGTATATGAGTATTGGTCTTATTATTGACGTGTAAATGGTTCTTTTGCAGTGAAGGGATAATTTGCTTTTTGGTCCTAGAAGTAGGGATAATCGGTGTTGGGCAGTTTTCGCCAAATTAATTCTGTTTTCGATGTGTTTTTTGAAGGTTAGGTGCTCGTCTAGGGTCATCCCTAGGTATCGGATGTTCTCTTTCCATTTAATATTGTCTTCGAAGACAAAGAGTTCGTCTAAAGGTTTCTTAATTTTGTCTTTTTTTCTGGAGAAAATTATTGCTTCACTTTTTTGGGGGTTCATTGTGACTCGCCATTCTTTACACCAGAGCGTGGAAAAGATGCAGGCCTCTCGGATTTTCATGTGGAGTCTTTCGAAGTCGTATGTCGAGGCTAAAATGGCGGTATCATCGCAAATAGGTGTTAAGAGGTTTCTTCAATACAGGGGAAGTCCTCTATATATATGTCAAATAAGGTTGGTCCTGTGACTGATCCTTGGGGGACCCCGGTAAGGATGTTCCTAGCTGTTGAAAGTTCGTCTTTGACTCGTACCTTGAATGTTCTATTCTAAGAAGTTTTGCGTTATTTTTATGATGTCTCCAGGAAGGTGCTTTTTGCACATTTTGTAGAGAAGGGCTTCGTGCCAGACTTTATCGAATGCTTTGGCAATATCGAAGAATACGGCTCCTGTTTTTGGCCTAGGTCCATGGCTTTTCTTATTTTTTCAGTGACAACAACTAGCTGGTGCAATGTTGAGTGCTTGGCTTGGTAGCCAAATTTGTCAGGTCTGAGTGGATTCTTTTCTTCGAGGGATTTTCTGAGTCTTCTTAAAACAATTCTTTCGAATAGTTTTGAGATGGCAGGTAGCAGAGATGGGCCTGTAGCTTGTTGGTTCATGCATGGATTTTTCTTTTTTAAGTATGGGACAGATAATGGACGTTTTCCATCTGTCAGGGAAGTGGGCAAGCTGCAATGAGGCGTTAAAGATTTCGGTTATTGATTCTAGTATGTGATTAGGGAGCAGTTTGAGAATTCATTAGGCAATTCGTCGATTCCAGGAGCTTTTTTATTTGGTAGATATTCAATAATCGCTTTTATTTCGCCAATGTTTGTTGATTCTAGTCCTGTTTCATTATTTTTTTCATATATGAATTCACACGTTTGATATATGTACGAGTAGGTTTGGAGTGGGATGTATAGGGATTGGGGGTGAACTGTTTTTCATAGTTGTTGGCAAATGATTCAGCTGCTTCTTCTGTGGTTAGTGTCTGCCCATTGTTTGTCTTCAGTGTTATTTCTTGTTTTTCAGAGTTAGAAAATCGTTCGAATGCTTTCCATATGGTTTGGTCCGTGACTTTCAAGTTTTCGATAAAGTGGTCCCAGCTAGTGTTATCGTGCTCTCTTGTAAGTTTCTGTGATTCTCTCCGGGCCGTCATGTAGGCTGATTCACATATTAAACAAATTTTAACGCGGGATTCAATCCCGGGTAATGACTGTCGGGAATCGAGGGGGTTACCCACTCGTCCACCGACTTAGTTCGAACGAACAATTGGTTCAAATTCACATAAATAGGTACCGCTCAGCAAGAGCAACCTAGTTCATGATAATTGAACATTGAATAATATCAGGTATAGAAAAATGTAATATAAATATAAACATAAAAAGGTTTGGGAATAAAAGGTATAATATACAATTAGCTAAGGTTTGTCCTAACAGCGCCATCTATGTACAGTTTTAGGAACTATTTATCATCCATTCACTCCCCCTCCAGTGACCAAGGTCACGTCTTGTACAAATCTTTGTGGAGGAAAAATAGTTCTGCCGCTCCTGGTGGGTTCTTCTCGGCGCCTCCTCGAAGTGAACTCTTCGAGTCTGGGCTTGGCGCGGCTGTGTGGCTGCTGGCATTCTCGTGGCTGGACTGTCTGGGGGTCTGGTATCTGGCTGGGATGTAGGATATAGGCTGGCTTTAGAAAGTCTAGGGATATATTTTAATTTTTGTCTTTAATCAGGACTCTAAAATATTTATCAGACCTCTCTAAAACTTTGAATGGTCCTTCATAAACTGGTTCTAGAGGTCTTCTCACTCTGTCTTTTCTGAAAAATACGTGAGAGCAACTTTTAAAATCTTTGTGCATAACGACGTTTGGATTTCTGTTCGTTTTCGACTTAAATGGTTGAAGGGATGCCATATCTCTTTGTAAATCTGAGATCAGGCTTTCTTTTTCTTTTTTATCTTTTGAATTGTTGAAAAATTCTCCTGGAAGTCTGATAGTCTTGCCAAATACCATCTGTGGTATGGAGTAATCAGAAGTGCCGTAGATTAAAGATCTTAGCCCTAAAAGGACTGTAGGCAGACTTTCTGTCCATTTGGTGTGGTTATGAGCACTTATTGCTGTTTTTAAAGTTCGATGAAACCTTTCTACTTTGCCATTACTTTGGGGATGGTATGATGTTGTATGCTTCAATTGTATTCCACACACACACATCGTAGCAAATTCCTTCAGTTGTTGGGACATGAATTGCATGCCACGATCGGTAATCAGGTAGCATGGAGTTCCATATCGACTAATCCAATCTCTGTAGAAGGATTTGATTATAGTTTCGGTTTTAATGTCCTCCAATGGTACAACTTCTACCCAATTGGTGAAACGGTCTATGCATGTTAGACAATAGGTTTTCCCTTCTGATGATGGCAGGGGTCCAATCAAGTCGATGTGGACTGTTCCAAACCGGTCATCTGGCAGTTCGAATTTGCCATATTCGGTCTTTGTGTGGCGAGTAACTTTACTTTTCTGGCAACCTAGGCATCTTTTAGCCAAATTCCTTATGTCTCTTTTCATGTTGAACCATATATAGCGGGATGTAACTTCTTTGACCGTAGTCTTGATTCCAGGATGAGACAGTTCATGAATCGATTTGAAAATAGTCATCCTGAACTCTTCTGGGATATATGGTCGTATTTTAGAAGTAAGAGACATCGCACCATAAGGTTTTGCCCGAAGGTAAAGGATGTTCTTTGAAACTGAGCGACTTATTTTGTGATCGTAGATTAGCCAGATCAACGTCACCTTGTTGTTTTTCGGCGATGGCATCGAAATCTATGGATATTATTTCGTTGATTCTGGACAATGTATCAGCTACGACGTTGTCTTTGCCACAGATGTGTTTGATGGAAATTGTGAACTGGGAGAAATATACTGTAATTTCCGGACTTGGCGTGGAGAAGCTTTTTCCGGGTTCTGCTGAAAAGCGTAGGTTAGAGGTTTCTGATCTGTGAAAACAGTAAATTCTCTACCTTCCAAGAAGAATTTAAAATGTTTAATAGCAGAAAATATTGCTAATAATTCGCGGTCATATGTACTATACTTGGTTTGGCTTTCACTCAAATTAAAAAAAAAAAAATGCTATTGGTTTCCAAGCTCTATCTTCTAACTGCTGTAAAACTGCTCACATAGCCGTATTTGTGGCGTCCGTGCATAAGGTCAACTGACAATCAGGGTCGGGGAATGTCAACAGTGTTGCTTTTGATAGTTCAGATTTGCATTTTTCGAATTTCTGTTCGGCTACTTCCTTCCAAGGAATAGGACGCTTGTCATTTTTATTTGAACCCTTCAAGAAATCATTCAGGATAGCTTGGTCTTCCGCAGCATTCCACAAGAATCGGCGATAAAAGTTTATCATTTCTAAAAATTTGCGGAGATCTTGAATTGTTTCAGGTTTCTTGTATTCCATAATGGCTTTCACCTTCGACTGTATCGGCTTCGTTCCTTCTGGGGTGATTAGATATCCTAGGAATTCGATGTTATTTACATTTAGGACGGTTTTTGCTTTATTGACATATTGGTCAAGTCTCGAGAAAACTGTTCTCAGATGGTTTTCATGTTCTTCTTGGAATGCCGAAGCCACTAGGATGTCGTCCAAGTATGGAAAGACAAAATCTAAGCCATGTAACACTTCGTTGATGAACCACTGAAACGTTGCAGGGGCGTCGCATAGTCCAAAACTCATCACCTCAAATTCGAACAGTCCAAATGGTGTGATCACCGCTGTTTTTTCGCGATCATTTTCGTTAACTGGTATTTGGTAGTATGCCTTATATAGGTCTATTTTGGAAAAGAAACGGGTTTTCTTTAATATATGATTGAAATCTTCCAACTTGGGAACAGGGTATCTGTCTGGAATAGTCACACTATTGAGGTTGCGATAATCACCGCAAGGTCTCCAGGAGTCATCTTTCTTTTTAACCATGTGCAAGGGACTTGCCCAAGGCGATCTTGATGGTCGAATTATACCATTTTCCAACATGTATTGGAATTCTCTTTTTGCGATTTTTAAAAGTTCGCTATTAAGTGGCCTTGCTCTAGCATATACCGGCGGACCTTTCGTAGTGATGTAATGCTTGACATTGTGTTGGATTTTTGGCTTCATTAAATTGGGAATCGTTATATTTGGGAAAGAAGAATACAACTTTGATTTTTTTTAAATTCTTGTCTAGGGCACTGATACCATAACTGATCGAGGTTACTGTTCCTTTCGCTTTCAGGTTAGTTGAACCATCAAATAACTGACTTTTTTTTAGATCGATTAATAGGTTGTGATCCTTTAAGAAATCAGCTCCCAGAATTCCTTTAGACACTATGGCCATGATAAAATTCCACTTGAATTTTCTTCTCAAACCCAAATTGACACCCAAGACTTGGAATCCATATGTCGGAATAATGCTCCCATTTGCAGCATATAATTGAAAATTGTCCAAGCGAGTCCCTTTTCCACTATATGGAATTAGAGAGACATCAGCTCCTCTATCGGTTAGAAATCTCATTCCAGTCTTCAAATGGGTGATGAACAATCTTGATTTGCGACCTAAATTTATCGTTTGGGCAGCTAGTTGTGTCGCCGTTCCAACTGCCCGTGGGAGTTTTCCGGAGAACTGTTCCACTGGCAAGGCAATTTGCATTTGTCTGGATGGCAATTTTGGCCAAACTTGTAATGGTAATAGCAGAATTTACTATTCGGTTTATTTCCCCCGAATGGTGATCTAGGGCGTTCTCTCGGCCGGGATGCATAGGCGCGATTATCCTGTTTTGAAAATCTAAGAGCTGCGATTTCTTCCCTCAAAGACGCTACATTCTAGGAGTAGTGGCCACCCAGACCTCGAAGGTCCACAAGCCTGCATGCGAAGCATGCACCTATGCTGCTAATATGGCCACCGTACCAAAAGGAATGATGCATTCTCCATGCACTGAGCGGCCATTGTTTGGCCCCTCGCGCCCACCATTATGGTCTGGCTCCATGGCGGTGACCAGTCAACCCACAGGCGTCTCCGAGAGTTCATGGCATGGTTGCTGACCGAGCCCTCCCGTTCGGACTTAGCTTAACCCGTCCTACGCTCCAATAGGATTCCCCCCCCCCCCCCTTTGGCCCTCGAACCCTTTGTTCACAGTACTCCCTGAATCTGCCGACGAATCAAGGACCTCTGAGGTTCTGAGGTTTACACAGGGAACCAACGCGAAGGCGGGAGGGTGGTACTACTGTGTGCACCCCTTGGTTTTTCATGGCGCGCACGGCAAGGACGCTCCCAATGGCGCACACACAGAGCAAAGACCCAAGAGTTTCAAGACACGTGCGCCTCGCCCCAGCCAACCAAGGGCAGATGGCCAGCTTACAGCTTCACTGGCGATCAGCCAGTGGCACCCCGACGCAAGGACGAACACGCAGAGTCGCCTCTCCACTCCCCTATCCTCAAGGGCGAGTGAGGGGTGGGCGTCCCTGCCCTTTTCCCCAGCCCTCAGGCTGGTGCCAAGACAGGGCTTCTTTCCCCGTTCAAAGACGCTACAGCAGAAGTTAATTCTTCAATATTTGTATATTTACTTTCGGTTTCGAAAGTTTGTGCTTGAGGACTTATCTCCTGTATCTTATCCGCCATTTCGGCGAGGCTTTCCAGATCCTCCTTACTAACTGCTAAAATATTTTTGATATTTCCTGGTAATTTGTCCATCCAGAGGGTTCGGATAACTTTGTCAGAGATATCTTCTATAGAACTAAGGATCTTCATTTTCCTGAGTAGTTGGCTAGGCTTCAGATCTCCGAGTTCTAGCCCAGTAAGTAGCCTTCTAAGTTTCTTTTATTCGCTCTCTTTGAAATTTGTTATTAGTCGATCCTTCGCAGAAGAATATTTGGTCTTGTCTTGGGGATCTTGAATGATGTCCCAAAGATTTTCGACAAGATGAGGTTCCAATTGGGCCACCAAATAGATGAATTTAGTCATTTCTTGGCTTATTCCATTGATGGCAAATTGCGCCTCCACCTGATAAAACCATATTTCGGGTCTATCTGACCAGAAGGGTGGAATTTTAACTGCGGCCTTTGCAAACTTCTGCGTCACTTTCTGCCATATTAAACTATTCGGGAATTCCAAAAAGGTTCCTATTGTAGCCACCTCGATCCCTAAGACACCACCAATAAATAGGATGCTCTTATTTCAAGCAGTATCCCTAAGCCTTACCACGGGTGGGGGGTCATTAGGGACTGACAAGAAGCGCTCCGAAATCGAGAGAAGCTTTTAACTCCAATAGTATATATGAAATTTAATAGGTTCTGCAGACTTTTTATTATAAATAGACAGCTTCATGCAGCTTGATGAAATACACTACTATGCGACTTGATTTACATAATTGTGAATAATTGATAAGTTACTTTAGAATATAACTAATTGTAAATAGCTCAACTTGATCAACTTTCTCTCTCCACGATACTAATTATTACAAATAACTTCATTAAATCAACATCCATCATTGCTTAATACTATATTGTAAATAACTACCTTGAGATTTCTTCTATCTGCTTATGATGTTTATTTTTTTAGTGTATATGCTTATTCAATGATCTTTTTCTCAATTGTTTATATATACAGGGTGTACCAGGTAAATTGGGAATTTCAACAATGGTATTTTAACTGAAATTTTTTGCAAGTAAAAATTAAAATATCCGAATGAAATTTGACACAGTAGTAGATAAAAGGATATAGTTTTTATTTATTCAATGAAGTTTCCATTATTAGCTACAACAGTCTCGAGGCGAGTGCGGAATGAAGCACAGGCCTTGGCGACGATGACCTTGTCCATTTGGGTCATCACCGTGTGAACTGCTTTCTTGACAGACTGGATGGTGGTATGAGGAGCTTTGTTGACATCTCTCTCAACAACGCCCCATACATAGTAGTCGAGGGGATTGCAATCTGGAGAATTAGGGGGCCAAATATCAGGACCCCAGTGACTAGGGACGTTAAGTGTCAGCCACGATTGTGTCTTTTTTGCCTTATGGGCTGGAGCTGAGTCCTGTTGGAAGACATACTTCCTTCCTGCGGCCACCATGTCCATCCAAGGCTTCACAACGGTCTCCAGAACATTGAT
This sequence comes from Cordylochernes scorpioides, assembly GCA_030710605.1. Taxonomy (NCBI): domain Eukaryota; kingdom Metazoa; phylum Arthropoda; class Arachnida; order Pseudoscorpiones; family Chernetidae; genus Cordylochernes; species Cordylochernes scorpioides. The sequence continues at coordinate 45,364,447 of CP092867.1, forward strand.
GTAGGTGTCAGCGTTCATCCTAAGGCCCTTCTCAAAGAAATGGGGAGGCATGACATCACCTTCACTGCTGATAACGCCAAGGACCATTACGGAGGCAGGAAATTTCGTGTGCATCACGACAGGTATCTCTGAGGGGTCTTTACAGATCCAGCGATCATTCCTGGGATTTACCTTTTGGTCCACGTCAAAGTTCTTTTCGTCAGAGAAGAACCTTAGCATGCCAAAAGAGTCGTGTTTCAGGTTGTTGAGGAGGGCAGCAGCCTTTCCTTTTCTGTTATTCTTCATATTCTCAGTCAGCAACTGACCTTTCCGAAGGGCATAAGACTTGAGACCAAGGTCCTCATGGATAGTTCTGACAATTGTCATAGAGCCAACGTCCATTTCCTTGGCTATGGCCCTCATGCTCTTCCCAGGGTTTCCATCAATCTTCTCCTTGACATTTTTGACAAATTCTTCGCCTCTTACCCTGTCCGATCGACGCGAGTGCTTTTTCCTTGTAGCTATCCCCTCTTTGTTACTGTCGGCCTCATCAAACTGCTTCTTGACACGATAAATAGTGGTTTTGGGCAACTTAAGAAAATCCACTATCTCTTTGGGGCTCCTTCCGGCGCGCAGAGCAACGATGATGGCAGCTCGATTTTCAAATTCTCGGTTACTGTTCATCACTACACTGCGCACACATGTACTGTTGGATTTTACATGAATATGGCTACGTAATGAAAAAAAAAACAAGTTTTTAATCTCAAGTAGTTTTTGTTTTATGGACTGTCAAAGTTAGTCCCAATTTACCTGGTACACCCTGTATTTTATTTTTGGCAATTTTGTTACCTACTCTACTACAATATGAATTATTGTAAATAGTTTCACGCGCAATTACCCAGATCGGATATAGCGTGGCTTATTTGCAACTGGGAATAAATAAATTATATTTCTATTATATATATATCAATGCATTATTAATATATATATATTATTTTGGATAAAAGGTATCTCCTGAAAAAATAAACTTTTATCCGGCAGAGTTTCCTCACCACTCTGGAAGTACCTGCCTCGGTGCGTTACCCTTTTTGGCGGTTCACCCCCCAGGAGCCCTAAATGGTCCTGAGAAGTCCTATTCCACTTCTAGCTTTTACTAACCCCACCATCGGATCTGACCTGATGGCGCCAGCAAAGCTAGGGCCCTAGAACTGACCAATTGTTGAAGACTCGTGTCCCAGGAAACTGAATAATTTTACAAACCAATATAAATTTGATATATATTTTAAATATGTTATAAGCTATGAAAATAAGAAAATCATGTTCACAATTTCATATGATGTTGGGATATAATTGATTTATAATTTTAGAAAATGAAACATTTTTTACAAAGTTAATTTAATGGTTCATCAATGATAGAGATGATATCTGACAAGATTCTCAAGGAAAATTATTAAGATTATAAGATTAAATGTATTTGATGACTGTGTGGTGATATTCCTACATGTAGTTCTTGAAATTCTGGTAGCTGGATAGCAATTGGACTCTGTTTCTTAAAATTATTTTCTATACGGCGACATCTTCTTGATAATATCAGTGTAATATTAATAACACATTCAAAGTGATTGTCGTAAAGATAGAGGCTGCCTGGCCGGCATTCATTGTTCTTCAAATATAAGACACTTCGACCAGTAAATCTTTTTATTGTCTGGCCGAAGTGTCTTTTATTTGAACAACAAAGTGATTGTGTATGTGTAAAAGGTATATTTTGTTTTTACTTCTTGTATATACAGTACTGGTCATGAAAATCACGGTGGTAAGAGGTTTGTGACTACTCATACTTTAGGTACACCAAATGTCTTTACTAGTAATATCAGGCAATGGAACCATGGGGTTAATGTCTGGATATATATTAAGAAAATGTTAGAAAGCAATAAATAACGAAATTAATTTTTTAAATGTCAAAGGGACTAAATAATTAATAAAAGCCTAATTTATTGTCACAAAAATTGCTGTCTCTAACAGAATTCAAATGTTAGAAATTCTTTTATTGATATGTAATAAGTACTATATATGAAATCCGAATTATAGGTGAAAAGTGTGGTTTCAAAAAGGAGGACATTCACATGTAACCTAAGTAATCATGGCGCGAGGGGAGGCTGTTTTATCTAATAAAAAATACTTTCTATACATGTAAAACCTTATTATGAATATTGTCCAATGAATATATACAATTCTTATAGCAATGTGATTTGGATATCATATTCTAATAGATAGATAATTCAGGTGGTATGATTCTTGAGAGAGTTATATATTTTCGTATTTGTTGTAAAATGGAAGACAAACTATCTGAGAAGCCAAGATTCCAAAGTAAAGTTGGGGGAGGATGGGTGTACTCCAGCTGCGGGGGATGGCCATGTGTCAGGGGAACAGGTGCCAAAAAATGGCATTCGTGTGGGGGGAGGTCAGAGTCTGGTCACATCTGCGGAGAGTGGAAGACGCGGAGAGTTGCTTCCAGGAGTGTGGATGATCCTGCAAGACGGTACCAGGACCATGGCATCGGAGCGGCCTACAAGGTGGTGTAGCACTGGCTGGACGTGGACAGCATGGAGCGGAACGTTGACAAGGAAGATCCTTCTGATAACGGATTTTGAGACAAGTCCATCTAAATGTACCTAGTTCTCAATCCCATTAACAGCTCCTGGCAATAAAGTATATCGAACTAATCTGTATCCACAATGAACCTACATTAAACCTTTTACGCAAACAACGACCGCTGAAAAGCGTCATAACAATATTGAAGACAAAGCTATGGAAAGGTTTAGAATAATTATATACGCATTTATATAGTTTGTTAATAGTGAATTTAATATAGGTGAAATATATGTCAGAAATTATTTATGTTTATATAACTTTGATATTCGTAGCTGTTTTAAAAGTTGCTAACCAAATACAAAGTAAATATATGTTTAAAAGCTATACGACCAGTTTAACCGCATAAGTTTCTTTTTATTTATGAAAAATCATTTTTAATTTCAAAGAGAAATAATTTAATATTTCTAACTTTTGGATGACGTATGAAAAGGTTGAATATATGAAGAGTGATGGTCTATATATGAATGGATGACGTATGGAGGGTGAAAAATATGAAGAGTAATGGCGAACGGAAAAATAAAAGTGTCCAGGAGTTCCCGCTCCTGGACACTTTTATTTTTCCGTTCGCCATTACTCTTCATATTTTTCACCCTCCATACGTCATCCATTCATATATAGACCATCACTCTTCATATATTCAACCTTTTTATACGTCATCCAAAAGTTAGAAATATTAAATTATTTCTCTTTGAAATTAAAAATGATTTTTCATAAATAAAAAGAAACTTATGCGGTTAAACTGGTCGTATAGCTTTATAATTATACGCCGCAGTCATTTATAAGTATTATATGTTTAAAAGGTAGAATTGACCACTTTTCGGTGTCAATGGTCTCCGAGATTTCAGTATATCCATGTAAATAGACAGGGCTCTGACAAATTTTAACTAGAAATTTTCAAACAGCATATTTCACTTGTGCACAAGTTGCGCAACTTCTGTTGATAATGCTATGTACCACGTGTGTACTCGGGAAAAAGGCACAATAGAATGCCTCAGAAGTGGGCATTTTTGGTATATTTACGAGATAAAAATGAACCACAATCAAATAATTATGGGTTTAAATAGCCCTTTTATATAATTTTAAGTATAAAGTCTTGATATGCGAAGCATATATAGAGAAAAGATAATTATATGCTATCTTGACTAATCCCATGCGTACTTGGGATAATTGAGAAAAAGATTAACAGCAAACCCATATAAGAAAGCGCCAATTTTGGATTTAAAAAAGCTAGATATAATGTATTGTGGATTTTAGGTAGTCATTTTGGAATAAATTGCTATCGCAGCAATCAACCTCTTTTGAACAATGGCGCCTCAGTCAGGTATGCGTCCACTGAGATTCAACAGATAATTATTTATATAAAGCAATAAGGTCACATCTATATATAAGAAAGGAAAGTATTTAAAAACTTGAATGTTTCTTTTATACACAAAACAAACTTCTACTGTCCTTACTGCAATGACAAAATATTGGGAGGGCTTGGCTCATCAGTGGTGGATCTCTTCCAGCAGTTTCACCAATTTAATCTACCAGACCGTTTCTTAGAGCTCTAATACTGTATTGGACTATTCTGATTTTATACGCTGCACTGAAGGGTGGAATCTTAGAAATGGTATTTAAGTAAACTTAATTTAACAAAATTAGCAAGCAGCCCAGGCAGGAATGAATATGTATTATATTGGTAAACTATGGACATAAGATTTTAGGAGAGTAGAATTGCATATAAATATTTGCATCGAGCGAGGCTCTTCCTCAAATAATAAGGACAAGTTAGGCATAAATTAATATAAAGCAATAACACACCTGTTTGCGGAAGCGCATTGCTCGATGCAAATATTTATTGGTAATTCTACTGTCCTAAAATCTTATATCTATAGTTTACCTGAATACCATTTCTGAAATTTCACCATTCAGTGTAGAATATATAAGCAGAATAGTCCAATACACTCATAGCGCTCTAAGAAATGGTCTGGTAGGGTTTCACCATTGAGGAGCCAAGCCCTCTCAATATTTTTCATCGCAGTAAGGACAGTATAGAGGTTTGATTTATGCGAAAAAGAAACATTAGTGCTTTTAAATACTTTTATTCCTTAGATAAATATTTAGGTAAAAGACATAAAAGGGGCATCTATACATGAGATATAAAACCATTAAGCATTTCTCTCACAAATAATTCAAACATCTCTACTGTCCTTACTGCGATAAAAAATGATGAGAGGGCTTGGTTCATCAGTGGTGAATTGTTTTCTGAAGAGCAGTGCTCGATGCAAATATATATGTGATATTCTAATGCCCTAAAAACCCATGTCCATAGTGTGCTAAAATAACATACCTAAGATCCCGTCTTACTGTTTCATATATGGGCAGAATTGAACAATACATTCTAGAAGCAGATGGCCTCCCAAATCTTTAGGTCCATAAGCTGGCATGCTAAGCTTTCCCTTTGCTGCTATCCTGCTCAATAGCCAAGCAACGAGATCCAAACTGAGGTTCGGATTTGGTACTGGAAAAACCAACTCCCAGATTAAAGCACCTAGAAGTATTTATATACCGGTGGCCTTCAGTCACAGCACAATAGAGAAACTATCTACTGTGTCCAGCAGGGACCGCGGCCATCGGTCGACCCTGTTCACCCACAGCTGAGATAAAGTTCAGCTGCCACGTCGTGGGCTTTCTCAAGAAGCTTGCGGTGAAATCTCAGCAGCTCAGTTTTGATAGCGTTCCCCGCTCTTCTCTCCTCTTTTACACCCACCACTCTTGGACAATCCAAGGCATGCTTGGACAATGGCGTGTTCACAGATCCTTTTCTCCACAGATTCAATCAGGATTGCTTTTAATTTTTAAATCTGTGGAGCCTCCTGGCGAAGAATCCATGTCCCGATACCACTAGGTTTGAGGGACATAGCCTTAACATAGTACTTGGGCGTGTTCACCCAATTGTATACCTCCCTCTTTTTACGCTGTTCCTAAATCTGTCTAACCACATGTCCTGGACGTGCCCCCTGACTCTCCTATACACCTCTTTATTGGGAAATCCACTGATATTCCTTTCTGGCATCCAACCTTCGCGAGCCTATCTGCCAACTAATTTCCTTCAATGATGCTAGTTTATTCGGGGCCCTCTTTCATTCCATGGCACTTTTTTCACCACAAGGCGTCTTTCCTATCTATCCAATTGCTTTTCCTGATGGCTTCCTCCTCTAGGTTCAACCCCAGGGAGACTAACCCAGCGAGGACCAACAGTGCCTCTGTGCTGGTAGTATGGTATCTCCCTGTGATCCCAACGGCCGCCGTCCTTTGCACCCTTTCCGATGCCACCTTGTGGTCCCTATTTCGCTGCCATCAGGCCGTGGAAGCGTATTTTAGTAGTATTGGCTCGACGCAGGAAAGGTAGAGGTTCTTAAAATGGTACCCTCCTTTCCCCTTCTGTTCAGAGACAATCTAGACAGCCTGCATAGCGCCTCCCTACCTTTCGCCACCATCCCATCAGGTGTACCTGTGATGCCTTTGCAGTACTTAAAGGCTGATAGGAGCATCGGGGGTAGCTGGGCGTCACTGGAGCACTGGAGGTGGTGTTAGAGTGCTGAGGTAGAGGTTCAAAAATTTGGAAGTCTTGTAATGCGTACCACGTAGTGCTGAAGAATAGGTGCCTCGAAATTAGGGGTCGAGTTCTTCTACTCGAAGAGCGTTGTCGGGTGCACTATTCTGACTAAAAGTTGGTCTTGTGTGTACAATCCTTCAGTCTCGGTGTTCATAATAATTACCTCTTAACGCATATGTAGTTGAGGTAAAAGGGTTGTTTGGTCTTGGGGTAAATTTCAAAGTATTTTAGTTGCGACAAACTTTGCGTAGATGACATCGGTTTTTCCTGGGAATAAGTCTACGAGGGTCTCTCACACTTCGGTGTTTAATTTTGTATTAACTCGGCCTTAAAAGGCCTAGCAGATAATCGATAAAATATTAGAGAAGATTTTTTTTCTAGTCTATGCTGTTGAATAGAGTAAAACTCGGATCTTCAGTGCCTGGGGATGTTAAATGTCAGCCAAGTCTGTCTTCTTTACCTTATAGACTAGAACTGAGTTGTGTTAAAAGAAACACTTTCTTTCTGGGACCACCAGGTGCATTCAAGGCTTTAAAACGGCCTCCAGGACATTGATGTAGGTGTCAGCATTTACCTTGAAGCCCTGTTCAAAGAAGTGGGGAGACATGACATCCCCTTCAGTGCTGATGACGCCAAAGAAGATCACGGGAGCAGGGAATCTCGTGTGCATCACGAAAGGTGCCTTTGAGGGGTCTTTACAAATCCAACGATCATTCCTGGCATTTAAATTTGGTCCTATTCAACGTTCTTTTCATCAGAGAGGAATCTCAGAACGCCACAAGAGTTATGTGTCAGGTTTCTGAGGAAAGCAGTAGCCTTTCCTTTTCTACTTTTCTTCATAGCCTCATTCATCAATTGGTATTTCTAAAGGGCATAGGCTTGAGACCAGAGTTGCTCTAATGTAAAGTTCTAATTGTAATAGGTCAATACCCATCTTCTTCTCTATGGCTCTCATGATCTTTTTTCCAGGGTCTCCATCAATCTTGACATTTGACAAATTCTTCGTCACTTACCCTTTCCGATCAACGCGAGTGCTTTTTATTGCAGACGTTCTTTCTTCGTCACTGTCGACCTCATCAGACAGCTTTTGTGCACATGTTAAACGGTGTGTTCTGGTAGATTAAGAAAATCCAATGTCTCTTTTAGTCTCCTCTCGGCACGCCGAGAAACGATTATGGCGCCTTCTCGATTATCATATTGTTATATGTTTGGATGTAGATGGCTTTTGTTCACTAGTGATGCCGTAGAAGAATCCAGAACGAGTTCACATTAGAAGGAGGAGATTTTATTATTACAGTAACAAGGAAGATGATTGTATAACGAAATACACGGTAGGATCAAAAAGTCCCCGAACTTTAAAAAAATATATATAAACAACTTTTTAAATGTAAATTCAATTTTACTGTAAATCATAATGTCTAAACTATAATTTAATTTAGCAACGCCAGTAAATTCTCATGCGTAGTTTTCATTTTAGGCATATTTTTGTTGTAAGTATTTAGCTCGCGTCGGTTTCTGCAATTTCATCATTTGAGCAAAGTGCAAATATTATTTTTTGTGTAAAATTAAAAAGGTCTTTCACAGAGACATTAGAATTAATGAATGAGGCTTATGAAGACGAAAAATTGTCACGAACGCAGGTTCATTTCTGGTATAAACGCTTTAAAGATGGCCGCAAGAGCATCGCAGATGATTCAAGGTCAGGTCGGCCATTGGCATCAACAACGGATCGCAATATTGGACAGGTAAGGGATTTAATTGTTGCTGATAGAAAAATTACTATTGTTGATATAACAGAAACACTTGGAATTTCGTGTGGTAGTTGCCAAGAAATTATTGGTGATAATTTAAACATGATAAAACTTTGTGGTTATTTTCTCACGAAATTTAACAGATCAACAAAGAGAAACCAGATTATCCATTTAAAAAGATTTAATTAAACCGCAAATAGTGATTCTGATTTTTCAAAAAGAATAATAACTGGTGATGAAACATGGTGCTTTCTTTTTGATCCACAAACCAAAAAACAATCACTCAAATGGCACACACCAAGTTCTCCAAGGAGGAAGAAAGTTTGTCTTGACAAGTCCAAAAGAAAAGTAATGCTTGTAGTGTTTTTCGATTATAAAGGAGACTTGTCTATTATGAATTTATTAAAGAGGGAAATACTATTAATAAACAGGTATACAAAAAAATATTTGTGCGCCTTCGTGATGCGATAAGAAGAAAAAGAAACAAACTTTTTAAATCAAAACAGCGGAAATTGCTACAAGATAATGCCCCTGATCATGGAGTCACACACATTATTGTTAAGACTATTTACCCAAACACTCTGTATCTGTCTTGCCGCATTCTCCTTACTCTTCTGATATCGCCCTATGCTATTTCTTCTCCATTCCAAAATTTAAAATGACGTTAAAAGGGAGACGTTTTTCATTTTCATCAGAAGTGATTGAAAATGCGACGGTGGAGCTGAACAAGCTTAGAAAAATTGACTTTGAACTAGCATTTCAACAGCTTTTTACACGCTAGAAGAAATGTGTAAATAAACAAGGTTCCTATTTTAAAAATTCATGTTTAAATTACTATACTCTGAATAAATAATTGATTTTTAAAAAGTTCGGGAATGTTTTGATCCTACCTTGGATAAAAATTTGACATTTTTTCTCAAGGTGTGTGCATTTTATCACTTTAAATTATATTTCTATTATATATATATCAATGCATTATTAATATATATATTATTTTGGATAAAAGGTATCTCCTGAAAAAATAAACTTTTATCCGGCAGAGTTTCCTCACCACTCTGGAAGTACCTGCCTCGGCGCGTTACCCTTTTTGGCGGTTCACCCCCCAGGAGCCCTAAATGGTCCTGAGAAGTCCTATTCCACTTCTAGCTTTTACTAACCCCACCATCGGATCTGACCTGATGGCGCCAGCAAAGCTAGGGCCCTAGAACTGACCAATTGTTGAAGACTCGTGTCCCAGGAAACTGAATAATTTTACAAACCAATATAAATTTGATATATATTTTAAATATGTTATAAGCTATGAAAATAAGAAAATCATGTTCACAATTTCATATGATGTTGGGATATAATTGATTTATAATTTTAGAAAATGAAACATTTTTTACAAAGTTAATTTAATGGTTCATCTATGATAGAGATGATATCTGACAAGATTCTCAAGGAAAATTATTAAGATTATAAGATTGATTGTATTTGATGACTGTGTGGTGATATTCCTACATGTAGTTCTTGAAATTCTGGTAGCTGGATAGCAATTGGACTCTGTTTCTTAAAATTATTTTCTATACGGCGACATCTTCTTGATAATATCAGTGTAATATTAATAACACTACAAAGTGATTGTCGTAAAGATAGAGGCTGCCTGGCCGACATTCATTGTTCTTCAAATATAAGACCCTTCGACCAGTAAATCTTTTTATTGTCTGGCCGAAGTGTCTTTTATTTGAAGAACAAAGTGATTGTGTATGTGTAAAAGGTATATTTTGTTTTTACTTCTTGTACATACAGTACTGGTCATGAAAATCACGGTGGTAAGAGGTTTGTGACTACTCATACTTTAGGTACACCAAATGTCTTTACTAGTAATATCAGGCAATGGAACCATGGGGTTAATGTCTGGATATATGTAATATATATATTTTTTTATCTTTACTTCCAACTAACTTGAATACTAATTCTGTACATATTTAAAATATATTTCTTTCCTTTCTTTAAAAAATGTTTATTTTTAGGGTGCAAGTGCCCCTAGGGGGGACATAGCGCCCTAAGTCGAGAGAGAAATAAAGAATATATATATTAATAATGAAAATAAAACAATCATAATAAAAATAAAGGAAGAAAGACTACAATTTTATAATATGTAAACTATAAAATATTTATTTTTGCATCCAATAATGTTTATCTTACTCAAGTTATAAAACTCATATAAAAAAAAAAAGAATAATGTTGGCTAAGATATTTTAATCTTTAAAAAAAAGTTACTATTAAAAATTTAGAGAGATAGAGACCCATAAATCCCTATTAAAGATTTAAGAAACAATAAAATGTCTACTTACATTTTCCGATACCTTCCCTTGCGGGAGGCCAAGGTTTCCCCAGTTCCGCTTTCCCCCAGTGGCTACTTTCAAACTGCCCGCTTATCCACTACCCTGGTGACCAAATCATAACAAAAAAAAAAAAAAAAGATCTTTATCAGATCACCCTCTGTGATAGGTCGAAAAAGGCAAAAATAATATACCTAGGTAATCTATATATATAAAAATGAATGTATGTGTGTCTGTTTGTTTGTTTGTTTGTCCTTTATGCCTGACCAAACCACTCATTGGATCGCCATGAAACTTTGGGAAGTTATTTAGTATAGTACTGGGAAGGTTTCTAGCAAATAAAATTTTTGAAATAACTTTTCGCCTAGAAATAATCAAGATAAATATTCTAATTTATCTGTTATAATTCAACAATCTGCTCTAAATATTATCATGATGATATGATGATTTTGTAATGTAGAAAATTAGGAAAGACAAAATTCAGGATGACACGGCAATTTATTTGAGACAAGAATAATGATACAATTCAAAGGCAAGATACTATTCCTTTAACTTCCAATTACCGAGGGAACCAATTAATATTGATTTTATTCAACTTATCGAGTATTTTTCAAGGGACCGGGAAAAAATGTTCACTTTATCGAGAGATTCGTTAAACAAACCTTTACTCGGGTAAAACCCGGGCGAAGCCGGGTACATCCATACAAGAATAATGATACAATTCCAAGGCAAGATACTATTCCTTTAACTTCCAATTACCGAGGGAACCAATTAATATTGATTTTATTCAACTTATCGAGTATTTTTCAAGGGACCGGGAAAAAATGTTCACTTTATCGAGAGATTCGTTAAACAAACCTTTACTCGGGTAAAACCCGGGCGAAGCCGGGTACGTCCGCTAGTATATATATAATATATATATATATACTGATATAAAATCTAAATAATATATTACCATTACAAATTGATTAAATAATTCATGAGAATTATCTAAATCAATACATTTGGAAAAGAATAATTAATTTTAAAATTCTCAGGAATTATAGAACCAGTTTGTAAATTGATTTTAAAAAATTATTTAATAAATAATTCGGATGAATTATTTAAAAGGCTACTCTTACTATTTAAAAAATTGCTTTGTTCACCCTAGGCCAGGGGTCTCCAAACTTTCCAGCCTTAGGGCCATACTGATGGGGTTTTTCCAGCCTTAGGGCCATACTGATTACTCCAGTAAGTTCCGAGGGCCAAGATGGCAACACTGCATATTATTAATTTTCCTGTATTAATTGTTATGTTTATTTGTTATTAAATGTTATTATTAATTGTTGCTTTTGTGTGTGATTTAGCAGAATGGAAAAGAAGCGAAAAATTGATAGTGAATGCAGAAAATTCAAAGATCCGTGGAACATTCAGTATTTCGTAATTGAGTCCAGTAACAAGGCGCTATGTTTGATTTGCAATGAAAGCATAGCCGTTCTCAAAGAATATAACATGAAACGTCATTATGAAACAAAACATTCTCAAAATTACTCAAAATATACAGGAATTGTGCGGACAGAAAAATTCGAAGCTTTGAAGCGCGGATTGAAATCGCAGCAATCTTTATTTACAAAAGTCAAAACTGAACAAGAGGCGGCAACTCGTGCCAGCTTTCGTGTGGCTCTTGAAATTGCAAAACGTGGAAAACCATTCACCGATGGAGAAATGATCAAGGAATGCATAATTGCAGTAGTCGAAGAAATGTGCCCTGAAAAGGTAAATTTATTAAAAACTGTCAGTATGTCAGCAAACACTGTGGCTCGAAGGGTAGAAAACATCGCTGAAAATATATCCTCTCAACTGTTCGACAAAAATAGACATGTTGAGTGGTTTTCTTTGGCCTTGGATGAGTCAACGGATGTGTCAGATACTGCTCAGGTGTTGATTTATATTAGAAGAGTAGATAAAAGCTATGAAGTGCACGAAGAACTTCTTGATATGTATAGTATTCATGGCACAACTACTGGTACCGATATTTTTAAAGGAGTTGAAATGGCCATTAATAAAAAGAACCTTCGATGGAAAAACTTTAAATGTATTACAACTGATGGAGGCAAAAACATGAGTGGGAAAGATAAAGGAGTGGTCGCTCTTGTGTCAAAGGCTGTAGAAAATGACGGCGGCTCAAAACCATTAGTCTTACATTGTATCATTCATCAACAGTCTTTGTGCGGAAAATGTTTGGATATGTCTGACGTTCTGAAACCAGTCATATCAACTGTTAATTTCATCAGATCTTTTGGGCTGAATCACCGACAATTCCGACAATTTATTGCAGAGATTGGAGAAACAGACTTACCTTATCATACTGCCATACGCTGGCTTAGTTGTGGGAAAGTCCTTCAGCGCTTTTTTGAACTTCGAGCAGTGATCGAATTTTTTTTGAATGAAAATCACCGCCCTCTTACTGAATTACAAAACAACGCATGGCTATGGAAGTTAGCATTCTATGTTGATTTGACAAAACATGTGAACGAACTGAATTTGAGATTGCAAGGAGAAAACCAGCATCTTCCTGATTTATACACTAATATCAAGTCATTCCGGATGAAATTGATACTGTTTCAATCACAACTACGAAGTAAATGTTTTTCACATTTTAAAACATGTGAAATATTCAGCCACACTACTGAGACTGAGTTTCCTATCGATTTTGCAATCGAAACTTTGAGTGCTTTGAAGATAAATTTTGATACTCGTTTTTCGGACTTTGATGCCATTGCGAATCAAATTAAGATTTTTCAGAATCCTTTTGATGCTGACATTGAAACCCTAGCCCCGGAACTTCAAATGGAAATGATTGATCTTCAGTGCAGTGATATAATTAAGAACAAATATGAAAACTCATCTTTGTTGGAATTTTATAAGAGTCTTCCACTGACACAATTTGATAATTTGCATAAATTTGCTCGTGGGCTGTTTTCCGTTTTTGGTACTACTTATTTGTGTGAGAAAACCTTCTCCAAAATGAAGTACAAAAAAAAATGTATACAGATCTAAATTAACTGACGAGCATCTTAAATCTCTTTTAATAATTGGTACAAGTAAAATTAGTCCACAATTACAAACTATTGTCGGTGGAAAATCTCAATTACATACATCTTATTAGCATTTCATATGTCATGTTATAAGGTATGTGTTGTTCATTACTTACAATGTATAAAATGTAAGTTGGATTCATTTCAATAATTTGTTAGTTATTATATGCTGAAGTTAAATTTACTGCATAAATTATACATGTCTTTACTCATTACCATTCTGTGTTTCTTTATCCAACTTATCACAAACATTTTATCTATATATATAAAATTGAATGTCTGTGTGTCTGTGTCCTCTATGGATTCAAAAACCATACATCCAATCGCCGTGAAAATTTGGGATATTATTAGGCATATCCCCGGAAAGGTTTACGAAAAATAATTTCTTGAATATCTTAAATATCCTTAGAGTTATTTGCAGATTTGTAGCTTTAACTCGCAAGCGGGGGGCGGGTGACCTCCGGGAACTACGTCCATCTTCCATAAACGACCATGATTTTATTCAACTTATCGAGTATTTTTCAAGGGACCGGGAAAATATGTAGATAAAACGATGATTTTGTAATGTAGAAAATTATGAAAGACAAAATTCAGGATGACACGGCACACAGGGACCGGGGGAAAATGTTCACTTTATCGAGAGATTCAAATTTACGAGTTTCAAATTATCAAAATATATCTTTTTTTTAATAAGTTTATAGAGAATTGTTTTAACAAATGTTCGTTAGACAAACCTTTACTCGGGTAAAACCTCGGGCGAAGCCGGGTACGTCCGCTAGTCTATCTATATATATAAAATTGAATGTCTGTGTGTGTGTGTGTGTCCTCTATGGATTCAAAAACCATACATCCAATCGCCGTGAAATTTTGGGATATTATTAGGTGTATCTCCGGAAAGGTTTACGAAAAATAATATCTTTAATATCCTTAGAGTTATTTGCAGATTTGTAGCTTTAACTCGCAAACAGCGCCATCTTGCAACGGAGATCTGCCCCTCCCCCCCTCCCCCGTCCGGCCGCCGACCAGTTGGTTGGACAGTGTCCAAGTTCCCACCAACCAATCAGAGGGATCAAGAGCCCCCCCCCCCCCCCCCGTCCGGCCGCCGGCCAATCAGAGTGATCAAGAGGTCCTGGCGCGCGGGGGGCGGGTGACCTCCGGGAACTACGTCCATCTTCCATAAACGACCATGATATTATTCAACTTATCGAGTATTTTTCAAGGGACCGGGAAAATATGTTCACTAGATAAAACGATGATTTTGTAATGTAGGAAATTATGAAAGACAAAATTCGGGATGCCACGGCACACAGGGACCGGGAAAAAATATTCACTTTTTCGAGAGATTCAAATTTACGAGTTTCAAATTATCAAAATATCTCTTTTTTTTATAAGTTCATAGAGAATTGTTTTACCAAATGTTCGTTAGACAAACCTTTACTCGTGTAAAACCTCGGGCGAAGCCGGGTACGTCCGCTAGTTTGCTATAAAAAATATTTGTTCTCTAAAAGGAGTTTTCAAGTATGTCTCCGCGGGCCGGACAAAATCTGTCTGCGGGCCGGATGTGGCCCTCGGGCCGTAGTTTGGAGACCCCTGCCCTAGGCCAACATAAGTATTTAAAGAAAAAAAAAAAGGCATGCATAAGAAAGTTAAAATTGGATAATGCAATTGGATGTTCCTCCTGCCATTAAGGTTCTTCCCAGGATGTAGGATGAATCAGTCACTGGACACTCCTTCAAGCCTCAGGATAAATCAGCATAATGTGCCAGTGGTCTGCAGGATCCGGTCAAAGGGTATCCTGCACATCCAACATCCTGCCGAGAACCTTGTTTCCTCATATTCACCCTTATAATGTTGATTGCTGGGTCAGAGTCCAAAATGGACCCAACAACGTCTTACAGGGTGGATTAAAGGTGAACGTCATATGCCTTTTGCGGGTCCAATGATATGGAGGGAACCTAAAGACCATTCTTCAGACTGTTATTTTTGTTTGACAAAGACTACAGGTATTACATCCAAATCAAGACATACAGTTGAATATCCAGATTTGTCTTCTGCTATGAGACAGGTTCCTCATAGTGATATTTTACCTGTGCCACAGCCTCCTGAAAATGTAATATTTAGTGACGATGATTCAGATAGACGAGAGCAACAGTCGGATGACACAAATTTTGAAGCAGGTGCTTCATCTGAACCTCATTTGTTGACCCAAGGAGATTTGAACGACCTCGTATGTGATTTAGATTTATCCAAAAAACAGAGTGAACTTTGAGGCTCTAGGTTAAAAGGCTGGAATCTGCTGCATAAAGGTATAAAAGTATGATTTTTTCGCAAGCGTCAAGAAAAATTTCAAGACTCTCTCTCTTCTTTTCACAAGAGAATGATTTATTATATTGCAATGATATTGTTAGTCTAATGGAAGCGCTTGGTCATGACCATGATACAGAAGAGTGGCGTTTATTCGTTGATTCTTCAAAAATTAGTTTGAAAGCTTTTCTCCTTCACAACGGAAATAAGTTCCCATCAGTGCCAATAGCACATGCATCCAACCTGAAAGAGACTTACGAAAACATGCAACTGCTTTTGAAAAAGATAGAATATGAAAGATACGGTTGGAAAATATGCAGCGATTTGAAAGTCATTGCTCTCTTGCGTGGATTACAGCTTGGATATACAAAATTTTGTTGTTTTCTGTGTGAGTGGGATAGCAGAGATAGGGAAAGGCATTACATTAAAAAAAGCTGGTCAAACCGTGAAATCTTTACTCTAGGACATAAAAATATTGTAAATCCTCCCCTGATCGATTCAGAAAATATTTACTTACCACCATTACATATTAAACTGGGATTAATGAAGAACTTTGTCAAGGCAATGGATCGAAATGCCAGTAAATTTGCCTACCTAAAACAAAAATGTTCTAGCATAAGTGATGCAAAAATTAAAGAAGGCATTTTCGTCGGACCTCAGATTCGAGAATTGCTGCAGGATGGAAATTTTAAAATAGTTTGAATAAAGTTGAAGCAGCAGCTTGGGATTCCTTTAGAAACGTTTGCAAGAATTTCTCAGGAAGTGTCAAGGTTGAAAATTACCGAGACATAGTTAATGATCTGTTGCTTTCCTACAAGGCACTGGAATGTAACATGTCTCTCAAGACCCATTTCCTGCATTCACATCTGGATTTCTTTCCAGACAATCTTTGTGCAGTTAGCGATGAGCATGGTGAGAGGTTTCATCAAGATATATCAAGCATGGAGAAGCGGTAGCAAGGTAAATGGAGTCCCGGTATGCTTGCTGACTACTGCTGGACACTCAAGAGGGATGTACCACAAGCAAAGTATAGAAGAAAATCCACTGTTACTACTTCTCAATAAAATAAATATATTTCGTTCATATAGGCCTATATATTATGAACATTTCCAAATTTCAAGTAGGTGTATCTCAAAAGTCTTGCGTGATAGAAAAAACTAATGGTATATTTGGAATCAGCACAAAGAGTTAAATTTAGATAAGATGCTATTCTTTTGGGACAAAGAAAAATAATTTTTGATAAACCACTGTAATGTAATAAGGTTTATGCAAAAATGCTTAGGTAATATTTTTTGCATTTTTTGCTGTATTTATCCCAATACCAAAAAAAGGCTGTCACGCAAACACCATAGGTGATGGAAATTTTCTGATTATATATTTGAATTCAGCATAAAAGTAACACTAGAAACACCATCAGATGCTCTTGGGCAAAAATGTTGTTGACCAAAGTTGACCACAGTAATAATAATTATTGTGGTTTACAGGGAATGTTTGTGTGTGTGTGTACATATAGTTAGTTTATAATCTATATATTTTATATATATTATGTTTTCACTTATGATGCTACATCTCGCTCCAATTTATTCTGCGATTTTTATCCAATTTTTTTTTATTTGAACCACATTTTTACAAATATATACATAGGATCAAGCCACCTGGCCCCACCAACACAAGCCAGAGTCTGAAATGGGCTCAGACACCCCTTCCCTGTGTTCAAGCCACCTGACCTATGATGTCTGATCTGACCCCACCAATACCAAGCCAGAGTTTGAAATTGATTCAGACGCCCCTTTCCTGTGTTCAAGCCACCTGACCATAGACTCCAGCATGCCTATCCCTATGGGCAAGCCACAGACCCATGGTGGCTGATATCACCCTCTTCAGACAGAACACCAGAAGCACCACAAGCTACAAACCTTTCCCAAGCAGACCCCAAGTTCCCACCATGTTCATTGTATTTTCAAAAATTATTTATTTTAATATTCAATACTTTCTAATCCATATTTATTTTTGGTAAATTTTTCTTCAATCTTTATTTTATTGAATTATATTTTTTATTTCACAGAGAGAAGGGTGATGATAGATTTGGAGGCGAGTTCCGAAACATTGGGGAAAGTAAGTGGGATATTTATATTTAGATTATTTCTTTTTTTGGTGGGGGGGGGGGGGGGGGGGGGGGGGGGGGGAGGCGGAGAACAGAGACAGAAAAGAAGAGGAGTTGGTGATGCGGTTTTGGTCATCCATTTTCTCTCCTGAACTTAGCTTGCAGGATTAAGAGGTAGAAGGGTGATTCTTGGACTAATTAGGCCTCTTTTTAGTTATTTTTAGTTTATGTATATGTCATAATATATGCTCTTCCAGGAATAATAAAGTAAACCTACAGTCAACGAGAGAGAGGTCGATAGAAGGCAACTAAGTTACGGCCATTTTGAACCACTGGCCACATTCCGGGGGGGGGGGGGGGGGGGCTTTTCTTGGAAACCGCAGGACTATTTTTGGACAGTTGAGGGGTGGCGGGGGACACAAACGGCCGTTCAGCGGTGATATAACCTCGCGCTCCCTCTCTCTCGCTGGTTGCCTGGAATTCCTCTTCCAAACTTGTTGTTTCCTTATTTCTCTCTCCCCACATTATTATCATATTGCCACATATATATATTTTCAATCCTTCCATTTAAAACATTTTATATATATTTAATTTTTTTTTGTTTTATATGTATTTTTGATGTGTGTACATTGGAAGTTTTTTTAATTAGTCTAAATAAAACATGTTTAGTCAGAAAGGAGTGATTAATTCTCATTTTAACATTTTTTGCTAGATGATACAACTTTAGGTCTCTACATGTGCCATATATGAATAAATTTGTTGTCTGCTTTTCTTTAGCCACTGTTGCCCGAATTTTGGACATGTAGAGGTCTGGAAATTGTTATTAATGGTAACAATAATGAAAAACCTTCAAAATCCTTTCTTCTATTTATCATTAGCACAATTAGGGAACAAAATAGACTCATCTACGCACACAGCTCTGGCTGGAAAATAATCAAGATAGTAATTCTCCCTGTTATGCTCTACGATCGGGTGTTTGGGGCAAGAGTGTTCGACACTAACAACACCCGCGCAAATTACATAGTCTGCACTACAAATTACCAAAAATTTTATTTGTGGGGCCACTGTACCACTACAATTTTAATTATTTCACTAACTGGTGGTTCTCCATTGGACATTTGAATCAAAGCACATCTGGCGTACAAGAAAGCATTAAAAGATGGTCCTTTTGAGACACGTGCAGGGCCTTGCGCAGTCTACTATCCACCCCATAGAAGTCTACTTCAGTTTTCAAAGTCGCCTCCAGAAAATTCAACCACAATATACACGGAAAGATCGAGTCCCTCAAGAGCGTAGACGCCGCAGTTATGCACCTCCTTCCAGGTAGAATTACTAGCTATTATCTACGCAACCAGAGCGCTCTCCTCGCCATTTTTAACTCATAACTCCCAAAATTTCGTTCATAGAAGAGATGGTTCACAATCTAAACTATCTAAATTCACAGCTCTGCTGGGTTAGAAGCCACAGCGATATAGAAGGCAATGAGCAAGCGATCAATTTGTCAAGGCAGCAGCTCATTCCAACCTGCCGATATATCTTATTCCTCTTTATCTAAAAACTTGCTCGAGTCCGTAGCGAACAGTATTCCCTCCAACTTTGGAACGATCTCTATGCCACAGATAACACGACAAGAAACCTCAGGAGAATAGCTGAATTCCCAAACACTCTCATTGCGATCCTACCCAAAATAAATTTTTTGGCACCGCCTCTACAATCCTCACAGGTCACGGCTTTTTTCAAATCCGATGCTGCAAAAATATCAAAAGACGATCCTACCTGCACAAATTGCCACCAGGAAGACCAAACATAAGCCCACCTTCTCTTCAGATGCCCCGCCCTACCACCTTCATAGGTTCCAAACAGCCACCCTCCTAGGAATAAGCATTTTTACCCCTGTTCATGATATATTTATTATTTGGAATTTTACAAATGTATGTGAAGAAAAGTACATCCTCTGAATTATATATAAAGTTGTGTTCGGTTATGTTGAAGTTTGAGATTGAATCAAGGAATAAAAAGATTATTTATTAAACAAAGTAACTTAAAACAAGATGTTAAAGTAGCAAAATTTTAAAGGCAAGTATATGTAGGAAGGCGAGAGACAAAGACTATATATATTGACGTCGACCGCAGCGCCGCCGCGGCCGTTGATTGGTCGATCCCCCAATGCTCCACGCCAATTTTGATCGCTATTCCAACACTCCCTCTCGATCCAAAATGTTCAGTAGACCTCTTAAGTAGAGGAATTTGTTTCGTGGAAGAGAGAGGTTTAGTCATTATATCAGCTAGCTGTTCTGAGCTGCAAACATGATGCACTTTAAGTTCACCTTCTTCATGTTTGGATCTAATGAAGTGGTAGCGAACATCAATATGTTTCGTTCGTTTGTGGAATACTGGATTTTCAACAAGTTTTATTGCTGCTTGGTTGTCGATATAAAGTTCAGTTTCTTTAGTAATATCACAGCCGATGCCCTGTAGAAGTCTTCTGATCCAAATCAATTCCTTAGCAGCACTGCAAGCAGCGATGTATTCACTTTCGGTGGTTGAAAGTGCGATAATTGGTTGTCGTTGGCTTGTCCAAGAAACAGTTCCTCCGTTCATCATAAAGGCATAACCAGTCGTACTTTTTCTGGAGTCAACATCACGAGCAAAATCACTATCAGAGTAGCCAACAAGTTGGTCTTGTACATTGAAGAGAATTCCCATGTGTGGAGTGCCTTTCAGATAACGGAAAATATTCTTCACTGTTGTACAATGTGCAGGTCCTGGATATTCTAGGAATTTACTCACTTGTGAAACTGCATAAGTGATATCTGGACGTGAAACACATGATGCAAACATAAGGGATCCAACAGCTTCTCGAAAAGGGAATTTAGGCATCTTTTCCTTTTGTTCTGGAGTAGTACAGTCCTGCTTTGTTAAGATGACAGAAGGATCCATAGGCTCCAAAGCAGGAATACAGTCAGCCATATTAAATTTACTCAAAATTTTGTCAATATATGATGACTGGTGAATGAAAATACTTGCTCTATCTTCTGACTGCTCAATTTGTAGCCCAACAAAAAAGTTAACACTTCCAGATGTAATATCAAATGCGTGTTCTAACTCATCCATAATAATAGCTATTGTCTCTTTATCTTTAGATAGAATAATTCCATCATCAACATAGAGAGCTAAGATAACATTTGAATCATTGTGTGTTCCAATGAAAATGCACGGGTCGGCGTCTGATGTTTTGAAATTATGGCTATACAAAAAATTGGTAAATTTCTTATTCCAATTTCTAGAAGATTGTCTCAGACCATACAGACTTTTATGTAATCTATAGCAGCTATTATCATCTCTCTTGTAGCCTTCTGGTTGTTCAAGATAAACAAGTTCCTCTAATTCGCCATTGAGAAAAGCTGTCTTTACATCGAATTGCTTAAGAAACATCCTTTCAGAAGCAGCGTGTGATAAAAGAATGCGTAACGAATCATACCTGACTACTGGGCTAAACGTATCGAAATAGTCAACATTTTTGATTTGAGAATAGCCTTATGCAACTAATCTGGCTTTGAACCGTTGAATTGTACCATCGGACCGCGTTTTAATTTTATAAACCCATTTACAACCGATAGGTTTATGACCATCTGCCAAACGTTCTAAAGTCCATGTTTTATTTTTATTTAATGCATCAATCTCTTCATCCATGGCTAATTTCCATCTTTCTGAATCTGAACTTGTTATTGCATCTATATAGTTACTGGGTTCATCAGCGAGCACAAAGTTACATTGGCTATTCGAAACTTTAGAGCGTGTTATCATTGGATGCGAACTGATATCGGATACTGGCAGCATTTCCTGCACTGGGATGTTTGTTGTTGCAACTGGTGATTCATCCGGAGCGCTGTTAATCTGAAATATTATTTCTTTCGGTTTGGTAGATTCTCTATCTGAATGTGGAGTAGCTTTCTCATCGAATGTGACATCTTTAGAAATTCTAATTTTTCTAGTTTTCCAATCCCATAATCTAAAATTTTTGCTTGTATTCTCATAACCTAAAAACATGAGTTTTATCGATTTATTATCCCACTTTTTACGGTTTTCTTTGGGAATATGCATATAAGCATTACAGCCAAATATTTTATAGTTAGCTACATTAGGCTTTGTGCCAAAGAAAAGTTCATAAGGTGTCGTTCCAGGGGTTTGCTTAGTCGCACTTCTATTTAGAATATAAGTTGCTGTGTTACATGCCTCAGCCATAAAAATCCTGGAAGATTTCGTGAATTTAGCATGGACCTGGCTGCTTCCACAATCGTACGATTGTCTCTTTCTATACGTCCTATCTGTTCGTGCACATAAGGTGCAGTGAACTCGTGAATTATCCCAAATCTTTTACATAAATCTGCAAAATTATCGCTTTTGAATTCTAGCGCATTATCAGTCCTAAGAACTTTTATCTTATTTCCAGTTTGAGTATAGATTAGAGTAGCATATTCTTTGAATATATCTAGCACATCTGATTTGTTTTTAATAAAATAAATATGGCGATAACCACTAAAGTAATCTTTAAATAAGCAGAAATACAGATATTTACTTAATGATTGAGTCTGCATTGGGCCACAAATATCAGCATAAATAAACTCACCTAGCTGGTAGTTTTTGCCATCTGAGGGATAGCACGACTTTCTATGGGCTTTTCCAAGTTGGCATCCTTCACAGAAGAAAAAATCTCCCTCTAAATTCGAGGCTGCAGACCATCCACCAATCCTTTGGTCGCCATCTCTCGAAGTGTAGCAACTGGAAGATGCGCAAGTCTCTCGTGCCACAACTGAAGCTTGTTCTCGCTGGTGATGTATCCTTGTGATGAAGACGTAACCTTGAAGAGCATCCAGTAGAGGCCGTCATGACGCACTCCTACGGCTTTTAGGTCATTATCCATGAAGATCTGTAGCTTGTCATGTTTGATAATGACGTTGAATCCTCTTCTTGTGGACGTAGAAAGGCTATACAAATTTTTCTTTAGTTGCGGCGAGTAGAGCACATTTCTTATGTACGTATTGTACCATCCACCGTCGACGTAGGCTTGAATCTCGATGTCTCCCATGCCTTCTGCAAGTAGTGTCGAGTTGTCTCCCAAGTAGATTGGATGATCACTGGTGAACGGCGTGTAGGTCTTGAACCACTCTCGTCGAAATGTCATGCTGCAGCTTGCACCGCTGTCAGCATACCAAATATCATTGGGCTCTACTTGATTATCGCACAAAATAAGTCCATAATCACTTGAACTTCCTTTTGAATCATGAAGATTTTTGGATTTATTTTTCTCATTAGCTAATCTTTTTCTACATTCGCGGCTCCAATGTCCAATTTTGTGACAATAGTGGCATTTAGTGTTCTTCTTGGCATCTTGAAAAGAACGTTGTGTATCTTTAGGCTTCGTCCGTGCTTGCCTGTGTAATAAGGCCTCATCTTGTTTAGAAGAACCGCTTTGTTGATTCCTTGTTTCTTCAATCAAAAGTCTTGCAGTTAAATTGTTAAGAGTTTGAGCTTTCGGATCTAACGATTCCCACGCTGCAACAAAGTAGCGCATACTCGAAGGCAAAGTATTTAAAATTTTTGCTACCTTTTGATCTTCCGTTATGGTTCCGCCCATTTGTGAAATTTGTGCAGAAATATTTTCAATTTTTGCTATGTAATCACTTATTGTTTCCGATGTCAATCGTGCATCGAAAAAATTGTTGCCAAAGTAGGCCAATAGTAAATTCGGATTTTTGTTCATGAATAGCAAGTAATTTCTGCCACATTTGTGAAGCGGAAGTACAGTTCATCAGGGGCTGAAGAAACTTTAATTCGATTGCCTGTGATAATAACATCCTTGCCTTAACGTCCTTTGATTTCCAATTCTGTAGTGAACTTTCAGAGTTACTGTCGGAGGAAACAACATTCGGCTTTATTTCTAAGCCTTCCAATAATTCTAGTAATTTTTGTTGTTCCAAAAGAAGCCTGAATTGGAATTTCCATAGTGAAAAGTTTTCACCATTAAAAACTTTAATCCTTGAAAGACAATCTTCGCTCATCTTCTTTGTCTTGGAATCGGCCAACGACAAAAAGAAACTAGGGTTATGGTTGGCGGTTGACGCCCTAAACTTCGAGCAAAACAAAGGCTTACTCACTGCTGGCGGTTAATCCTTTTAGGCGCAGTGGAAGCGTGCTGGGCCCATAACCTGTTGAAGTTTGAGATTGAATCAAGGAATAAAAAGATTATTTATTAAACAAAGTAACTTAAAACAAGATGTTAAAGTAGCAAAATTTTAAAGGCAAGTATATGTAGAAAGGCGAGAGACAAAGACTATATATATTGACGTCGACCGCAGCGCCGCCGCGGCCGTTGATTGGTCGATCCCCCCATGCTCCACGCCAATTTTGATCGCTATTCCAACAGGTTATATATGATTAAACATGCCTTAAGCGTTTTCCTAACTAAGATGTCAATTTATATTGGAAACACAGTTTGTTTTTTATTTCAAATCTTCCTGTCGCTCGTGGCTCTATTTCTACAAGACTTAAAAACTCACATTAATAGAAATTATCTTAGAGTTGAGATTTTTTTTTATTAAAATGGAACGCTAAAGGAAATTGTGATTGTGCATATATTTATAAAATACTAGACGGGTGACCCGGACTTCGCCCCGGGATTGACCCGTGTGCATATCTACCCGAGTGATATATATTTAGATAAGATTTTTTTTTACAATTGTTTGTTATTAGCATTATCTATTTGTTTGCATCAGCATAATTTAATCTAATCTTTGATAGAGGTCGCTGTTCGTGAGCTAAGTAGAATAATTTGAATATATAGTTTTAATAATCTATATATATATATAAAAATGAATGTCTGTGTGTGTGTTCTCTATATATTCAAAAACCATACATCCAATCGCCGTGAAATTTTGGGATATTATTAGGTATATCCCCGGAAAGGTTTTCGAAAAATAATTTCTTGAATATCCTTAGAGTTATTTGCAGATTTGTAGCTTTAACTCGCAAGCAGCGCCACCTTGCGACGGAGAAAGGCTTAGGTCTGCTCCACCCCCGGCCGCCGGCCGGATGGACAGTCCAAGTACCCACCGACCAATCAGAGGGGTCAAGATGTCCTGGCGCGCGGGGGCAGAGTTGGTGACACAGCTGTGCCAAGTAGACAAGAAAAAAGTCTCGGCGGGAACTTCGTCCATCTTCCATAAACGACCATGATTTTATTCAACTTATCGAGTATTTTTCAAGGGACCGGGAAAAAATGTTCACTAGATAAAACGATGATTTTGTAATGTAGAAAATTAGGAAAGCCAAAATTCAGAATGACACGGCACACTGGGACCGGGAAAAAATGATCACTTTATCGAGAGATTCATATATACGAGTTTCAAATTATCAAAATATATCTATTATTTTCGAGTATTTTTCAAGGGACCGGGAAAAAATGTTCACTAGATAAAACGCTGATTTTGTAATGTAGAAAATTAGGAAAGCCAAAATTCAGGATGACACGGCACACAGGGACCGGGAAAAATTGATCACTTTATCGAGATATTCAAATTTACGAGTTTCAAATTATCAAAATATATATATATTTTTTTTATATAAGTTTATAGAGAATTGTTTTGACAAATGTTCGTTAGACAAACCTTTACTCGGGTAAAACACGGGCAAAGCCGGGTACATCCGCTAGTTGATTTATATATATTTTTAAAATAGCCTATCGTCTTCCCCGTATTTTTTACCTATGTATGGAAATTTTGGTTTGAATTAGTGAACTACTGCGAATTTGTATACCGGACATACAAACAAACAAACATACAAACAAACAAATATACAAACAAACAAACATACAAACATTGATTTTATATATATATATATATATAGATAGTATCCTTAATGGAATAAAAATATGACTATCACAATAAATTTCAACTACAATGTGATACAATTTTCAAAGAAAAATAAGATAGGCGTGTGTGGTTGTTTTATATAGCGGTGCGCGCCAATATTAGAGAATCTATATCACTCCATCTTTTTCTTATTTTAAAATTATATTCCATATTCATTGATGAAGATTTTAGTTATTATCATTAATATAATATGGGGGGATTTTTTATATAAGATAGTATACTCTGAGCATAAAGTGCATATATGTGATAACCGAGGGTCTCTCGCTGTGGTGTGGTAACCGAGAGGGACAGTCAGGGCGTGGAGAGTTTTCCAGTACCTCTCTGCACCTTGGAAGACCTTCAACAGTTCTCACAGAGTACAGGCAGTCGTGGTCGAGGCAGAGTGGAAAGCTTGAGAATGTCCACACACAAAAAACGAAGAGACACAGTAGTAGTAGGAAAGTTCCGTGAACAGATAAAAGTCGAGCTAAGAGCAAGATGGAGATAAAAGATTTCTTGTTGTTCTACATGGTCGATGAGGTGGACCTGGGTAAAACCGACGAGGGCTCACGCTGATGGTGAAGTGACTATATTTTCGGCTAGGGTAGAGGTCTTATATATCTTTGCAGAGAGAGGAGGTATGCGGGAGTATGGACTTTCAGCGGGCGCAAAGAGCGTGGTGCGTCAGCGATATTCTACACCCAATGACCTGATGGCAACGACCTGCCAAATTCCTCTTTAGGGTTGTTGGACTTCTATCTCAATTTTAGACGTTTTTGGACTTCTATCTCAATCTTTTGCTTTAGCTCAACTCTTAATATATTACAGAGTTTTATTTATTCATCCTCAGTTTGTACAAAGTACATTACATATGGTGATGTAATGACACATGTCAATAATGCGTATAATTATTTATAGATGTTAACACAAAGCAATGAAGCGCCATCTATACACATAAAATAAAAGGACTTAAAAGCGCGAATGTTTCTTTTATACATAAAACGAACTTCTACTGTCCTTACTGCGATGAAAAAATATATTGGGAGGGCTTGGCTCATCAGTGGTGAACCCTCCCAGCGGTTTCGCCAATTTAATCCACCAGACCGCTTCTCGGAGCTCTAATACTGTATTGGATCATTCTGCTTTTATATGCTACATTGAAGGATGGAATCTTAGAAATGGTTTTCAAGTAAACTATGGACATAAGCTTATAGGACAGTAGAATTACATTCAAATATTTGCTTCGAGCAATGCTCTTCAGCAAACTATAAAGACAAGGCCAGTTAGGAATAAATTAACACAAAGCAATAAAGCGCCATCTATACACATAAAATAAAAGGACTTAAAAGCGCGAATGTAATACAGTAAGGACAGTAGAAGTTCGTTTTATGTATAAAAGAAACATTCGAAAGAAACATCTCCAATGAAGTCTCATGAGCCTTTGGAACGACAATTTCAAGACAATATTTTATCGAATGCCTCAGGAGGGTGATCTTTATTCAAAACGATCAGAGGTGTGATTCTTTTCTATCCTTCTTAGATGATTGGCCACCCTTGATATATAAAACATCAGTGATTAAATCATTCTTCTATAAGATTTCTGTTATAATTTTACCAAGGATACCAAAGGTTGCCAAGGTTGTCCCAAAATTCCGTTAACACTTGCAAATTATAAATCATAATAATAATATGTTCACGAACTTTTGAGACAACCTTATATATCAACGCTTGAACACTACTTAAACGATAAGTTTATTTATTGGATTATGTTTGGTTATCTTTCTGGCTAAGGCACAGTTCAATAAAGAAACGTATCGATTTAAGTAATGGTTAATCGTTGATGTATTTATAACTTCGACCACTCGATAAGATGGATTAGCCAGCCAGATATCAATACCTGAATTGAACATGTCTGAGATGCCTTAGAGAGACACATTGGATTTCGTTAGTTCCCTTCCATAATCCTCAAAACCATCTCGGTATAAGTCCAGTATGGAAGTCCGTTGTTAGGGTGGTATATCGGCTAAAGGTGACCATATTCCCTATTGAACCTTATTTCTAGGAGACATGCTTCCTCATTTTTGAAATAATTTAAAGACTCCAAAATTTTTATTTTTAAAAAATCTATTTACAGCAGAACCTCCATGAGAAAGCACTCGTGCTAGAAGAGACTTCTCTACAAAGTACAGTTTTCATTTGCAAAATTACCATTTTTACTATTTTGCAACTCTCCGGTAAGAGGACACCTCTCCCTAAAGGACACTTTGGCTCTACAATTAGGTGTCCTTTACAGAGAGGGTTTACTGTATAGAGTATACTTACATGTAGAATAAACTATTTATTGTACTAAATTTGATAATTTGTAATTAAGTTTTTGTTTGAGTAAGTCTA
The DNA here is from genome assembly GCA_030710605.1 of Cordylochernes scorpioides. Taxonomy (NCBI): domain Eukaryota; kingdom Metazoa; phylum Arthropoda; class Arachnida; order Pseudoscorpiones; family Chernetidae; genus Cordylochernes; species Cordylochernes scorpioides. The sequence continues at coordinate 45,392,540 of CP092867.1, forward strand.
CATTATATGTATTTGGACACCAATGTATATATAAGCATAACAAATTCACAATTTATTCACATATCCTTTAATATACCCTTCGTATAGAGAAAATCCTGGTTGAAAAATTAGAGTAAAGCGACAAAAATTGATTTATAAATATATTTCCACGGCACACATATATACATATTAGAGGCAATAGCTAAAATCCTCATTGAATATTTGCTAAATAGCAATTTATACATATTATAATGAAATGATTTAATTCAGTAAGAGTTCTTAATGTAACAAAAATGTTTCGGAATATTAAAAAAAATGTTATTTACATGAAATGTAAATAATTTTTTAAATATTATTATTTTATTATTATCAACAAATCATATGCGATATCCCCATAAGGGATGCTTGTGTCAAGCAACAACACTAAACTCAGAGACTATTTTACATAAACCATTGGTTATTTACAAGGTGTGAATAGAAGTTAAAACACGATAATTACATATATTAAAAGAAAGAGAACCAATCACCTTAAAGTGAACAACGAACAGAAATAAATTTTATCCCGACTAGACAACGTTTATTTTTAAAAAATGCATTTTAAAATTTGAAGAGCAATTCATAGAATGAAAATATTGAGGGAACACTAGAATACAAAAGTAAAATTGTATACTTATGAAAAATGTGCAGAAAATTTGAGAGTTTTCAGTGTAAATGAGAGGTATTGACAATGACCATTCTGAATATCATTAATTCCATTGTGAATGATAGAATAACAAAGAGAGAGAAAGGTGGTGGATGTGAAGAGAAGATGGATGACTTTACTTAAATAGAATAGAGTAGGATATAACAAAACAAAGAGTGGTGAAGCAAGTCCCGAGGTTAAGCTCAAGATAGAAGCCAGCCGTAGCACATACCCCTGACTTCAAGACATCAGCAATCAGAAACAGTTCCTTGGTCTGTGAGGCAGGTAGGTGAATCCGTTTCTCGATACAGATACTGTGGGCCACGTCGACTTGACTCCGAAGAGATTCCCCAGCCATAAATATCCAGATGGTCAGTAGTAGATTGTAGCAGTGGAACACAACATTCAGGCTGATATTATCAAAATCATTATCTTCATTACCGAACTTCTTCACTGCGAATGCACAGTAGAGGTAAGAGCTTATGATATGTAGAATTAACGGAATGGCGTAAATTTTATTCAACGACATCATTTTGCTCCTCAAATCCGCGTAGCCTAATAAAATTTCATTGAATTCTTTAGGATATTCAAGCGTTGCCAATTTACTGTTCAGATTGAAGCAGACTGAAGTCAGTCTTGACAGAAGAAAGTTATACGTTAGTATATTCACAGACACCATTTTATGTGCCAGGTAAAGCATAGACATGAACAGATATTTACACTTCCAGATAATTTTACTGGATGTTAAAAGTCGAATAACATATATATAAAACAGAAGAAGCCAAAATATAAATTGATATGCAAAATATTTTTCAATCGTTGATGGGTTTGTAAATTTTGTTTTGAAAAAGCTCTCCTTAAATACTTCTCTTAGTTTAGAGTTGGAAAGGTGAATGTAGACGATTATAAAAATTCGGTCGAGAAGAATGCAATATTGGAGGAAGGTGGTGAACTCGATGGTAGTGTTGGCTATCCACCAAGTTGGCAGGAAGGCAGCGATGAACACAACTTGCACCCAGAAGCGGACAACCTGGCATAGGCTGGGACAATCCATGAATACAAAATTGCCAATCAGTTTGCCCAGAATACGTAGATACCAAGGAAAGGCATCGCTCTTGTCAGGAAATTCCATTCCACGGACCGCGTTTGTGACAATCCGCACCCGTAGTAACTGCGGTAGGAAACTGGACTTCTTTCCCAGCTTGGGAGCAGCCTCCATGTCGAATACTGAGTCGATGCCAATCAGCTGGACGTGTTTGGCAAACATCCCTTGTACAACAAGGCAAGATAATTATTGTGTACCTCCTACGTTTGTTTGTTGTTTACCTTCGTCACTTAAGCAATCTTCTTTCTTTCCCTTTCGATTGTATCATAAATAGATTATATCATTAGCAGGTTGTTGATGTGACAGATATATTCGGGGATATCTGAAGTGAACAACAACACACATCTATAACCTAGTACACTCGAATTCTATCCAGAATAGGATCTCTTCCTGAATTCTATGTCAATTTTATCTATCATTAATACATTGCATACATACCAAAGTTTTGCACCACTATATTTCAATAACCCCACAAATTGTTTTTAAAATTCTTCTAAAATATTAAATCAAAATGAAGTTTATAAGATATAATTATTTTATTATTTGTGCAATTTTTTAAATAATGATATTGATTTTTTCATCATATATTCATGACCATAAATTATTTTACATTTATTAAATACGTTTCGGTTTTTTTTTTTCATTACTAAAAAATTGAAGGTAAATAATATATTTTTGAAAACATGTTGAGTATATATAGAAGAAGTCTTGGACGTTGGTGATAATGTTGAAGTATAGTTGAAAATCTTTTTTGAAGATAAAGAAGGAAAGGAAATTAAAAAAAATTACAGTTCATAAATATCCCCATCAACTCGAATAAGTCTTTTACAAGGCATTGGTTTGAATTTGATCACAGACGAAAAGATAATAAATAACAAAATATGGGAAGAAATATGCCTCAAAATTCTATGTGTTAAGAATGGAAAGGGACTCAATAGAGAGAGAGAAGGAAATTGCCCGAAGTGTACTATTTGATTATATCCAAAAGAAAAACACTCGTTTTCATTTTGGAGAATATCGCAGAAAAACAAAACGTTACGAACAAAAAGCTAATTTTAAAGTGAGAGTAAATATCAAAGATGCCGAAGATGCCAGGTAAGAATTTCTCTAAAATCCCTTAATTTATTCCTAATATATATATATATAAATGTTCAACTAAAGCAAAGGAATCCAACTCTTCTTTGGATAGAATCGCCTCTTTCTTGAAACTTCTGATGAAGGCCACAATGTTTTACTATTGAAAAATATTGGGAATTTTGAAGCAGTCCAATCCCAGATTGAAGTCACCAAATTACTTAGTGCTAACAGAAATGTGGTTTGCCAGCTCTGGAAACAATCTGTGAAACCAAAAAAGCCAATGCAGGGATGAAAAAGATCATCACGACCCAAGATGACAATATCTTACTCTGACTGCTATATGTGCTTTATGTGAGATCTTTGAAGGATTTTCAATAATGATATTTTGCTATTTCCCTATTCCAATATGCCATTGCTAGTCAATGATTTCCTCGCGAATGAAAATATTTAAAAGATGGATTTTCTTCTTTTCAAAATAAATCGCAATTCCAGGTTATCAAGTGGTCAAAGATAAAAATATAAAGTTGTCCCAAAAGCTCGTAAACATATTATGATTATGATTATATTTCGCAAGTGTTTACGCACTATTGGGACAACCTTGTAATTCTGAAACTTGTACCACCTACTGATTAGACACCCTTGATATAGAACATCAGAGATTAAATCATTCTTCTATAAGATTTATGTTATAATTTTACCAAGGTTACCAATATTACCAAGGTTGTTCCAAAACTTCGTTAACACTTACAAATTATAAATCATAATAATAATATTTTTACGAATATTTGGGACAACCTTATATATCAACGCTTGAACACTACATAAACGATACGTTTATTTATTGGATTATGTTTGGTTATCTTTCTGGCTAAGGCATAATTCAATAAAGAAACATATCGATTTAGGTAATGTTTAATCGTTGAAATATTTATAACTTCGACCACTCGATAAGATGGATTAGCCAGCCAGATATCAATACCTGAATCGAACATGTCTGGGATGCCTTAGAGAGACACATTGAATTTCGTTAGTCCCCTCCCATAATCCTCATCGTATTAGAATAATCTATCTTGGAAGAATGCAATCTATGATTGCCTCAAGACCATCTCGGTGGAAGTCCAGTATGGAAGTCCGTTGTTAGGGTGGTATATCGGCTAAAGGTGACCATACTTCCTATTGAACCTCATTTCTAGGAGATATGCTTCCTCATTTTTTAAATAATTTGAAGACTCCAAAATTTTATTTTAAAAAAATCATATACAGTAGAACCTCCATAAGAAGGCACTCAAGCTAGAGGACACCTCTCTACAAAGGACAGTTTTCATTTGCAAAATTACCATTTTTACTATTTTGCAACTCTCCGGTAAGAGGACACCTCTCCCTAAAGGACACTTTGGCTCTGCAATTAGGTGTCCTTTACAGAGAGGTTCTATTGTATAGAGTATACTTACATGTAGAATAAACTATTTATCGTACTAAATTTGCTAATTTGTTATTAAGTTTTTGTTTGAGAGAGAGTAAGTCTACATTATATGTATTTGGACACCAATGTATATATAAGCATAACAAATTCACAATTTATTCACATATCCTTTAATATAACCTTCGTATAGAGAAAATCCTGGTTGAAAAATTAGAGTAAAGCGACAAAAAATTAAACTTTTTATTTATAAATATATTTCGGCTGCACATATATATACATATCAGAGGCAACAGCTAAAATCTCATTGAATGTTTTCTAAATAGGAATATATACAACAACAACAACAACAAAAGCCTTTATTTAGGGTCACTGACCCTATACAGGATTCACCAGAGGCATGCATAAGAACAAAGCAGTGAGACAAAGGAAACAACAATATAAACAGAAGAAAAAAAAAAGAAAGAGAAAGAGGGAAGCAAGAAAAACAACACAAAAAGAGTAGCAGTAAGAAAGTGAGGAGTGAGTGTCACTTGGCCTTAATAGGAATATATACATACACTGCGTGACATTGAAAATGGAACACCAAGAAATAGTGGCCAGAAAGTGATGAAACTCGGCAGACAGAGAGAGACAGGGACGAACAATAAGTGATCTTTATTTCAAAATGATAGTCATAATACAGAGCGAGAACGGCATCGGCTTAGTAGCAAGTAGGACCACCGCGGACGGCGATGCACGCAGCAAGACGTCTAGTTAGAGCGTCAATCAGAGTACGGATGGCGTCCTGAGGGATGGCTCTCCATTCCCTCTCAACCATTTGCCACAGTTCGTCTTCTGAACGCGGCTGTGGCAAGGCATGCAAACGGCGTCCAATGATGTCCCAGACGTGCTCGATTGGTGAGAGATCAGGAGAGTACGGTGGCCAGGGAAGCATCTGTACATCTTGCAGAGCTTGTTGGCTAATGCGAGCAGTGTGCGGTCGGGCGTTATCCTGCTGATAAAGGGCATTGGGTACCCCCTGAAGGTAGAGGAGTGTCACCGGTCGTAGCACATCATCAACGTATCGTTGGGCCGTCATAGTGCCCTGAATACGAAGTAAAGGTGACCTGGAATCATACGCGATTGCGCCCCAAACCATGATTCCACGTTGTCGCACGGTGGGGCGTTCCACAATTGCTGCCGGATTGGACCTTTCTCCACGTCGACGCCACACGCGTACACGGCGACTATCACTGGACAAGCAGAAACGCGACTCATCTGAGAACACGACCCTGTGCCATTCCGTCATCCACGTCGATCTAGCCCGGCACCATTCCAAACGTTGGCGCCTATTCGGTGGGGTCAATGGCAGTCTTCTTAGCGGACGGCATGAGTGCAAGCCATTAGCAACCAATCGACGGGAAATGGTTCTGGTCGAGATGGAATGATCTAGGGTGTCTTGCACATGTTGCAGGATGGCGGTACAAGTGGCTTGTGGGGCCGCCACTGCTTGTCGAAGGATACGCCGATCCACACGTGCTGACGTCACTCTGGTTGCACCGGCATTCCTATAAATTGCCACATTTCCTTGTTCCAACCATCTTCTCCACAGTCGGTGCACCGTGGACGCACCAAGGTGTGTATCAGCTGCGATTTGACGTATGGACCAACCTGCCCTTTTCAGTCCGATCACCATGCCCCTCGTAAAAGCGTCTGTCTGCTTGAACTGCCTCCGTTTACGATGACCTAGCATTCTCTGTTATTACACGTGTCTTTTGACACAAGAACAAAATTTCTACAATGATTTTCCTTGAAGAAATAACGACACGAATACTGTCCTTTCTGCAAGTTCCTTCCCTTATATCTTACTCCATGTGCGCACGAGAGCTGCGCATTTTACATCATTTGCATAACTCGGTTAGGCGCGTCTACCCTGAAATTTGCATAATTTTCTGGCCACCATTTCTTGGTGTTCCATTTTCAATGTCACGCAGTGTATTATAATTGTTCGTGGCTTGAATGTTCAGTAAAGGATACTAAGAAGCACTTTGCCACTTGTCTTGAATTGTTTTATTGTCTTTTGGTTTTAGAGTTAGGAGTAGCTACCACATGAATTTAGAATACATGGATTTGACTTAGATTTTGATACTAGTGGTAGAGAGAGAGAGAGAAAAGAAAAACTATTAATTAACTAAACTAGAAATTTACATACATGTTGATTGCTTTAAAATTTACATATTAAAGATTTATATTGTACAATTGAATTTAGAATATTTTGGCTTAATTTTCATATATAAAATTGAATTTAAGGAAATTATTAACTATAGGATCCAACATACTCCCCCGGCTGGGAAGAGATGACCAGAAAATAAAAAATAAAAAAAAAATAAATAAAAATAAAAAAAGAGTTCCAATAGTATAGATGCTGGACTAATTGATTCCGACTATGTAGCTAAGATTACAATTCTCATTGTTTGAAAGGTAATGGAATCAGCTTCCATCTTTGAGTATCCGATTGAGGTGAATCTTGGATGAGATTTTCAGATTCGTTGGCCAGTTCTCTTTCGGGAACTGCTGGATTATCAGACTCTGCGGCTGCTAAGTCGGATTCAATAGGATCTTCCCAAGGTTTTGATTCAGCCTTTATGCATGAGCCTTGTTCGGTCGATTCCTCTAAATGTTCTTTGGAGAGTTGTCGACTTTCTGCCGCCTTCTCAAAATCTTCCAGATTGACTGCCTTTTCTAAAGCTTCGGGTCTTAAGACTTCTTTCTTCAAGATTTCTGGCCATTCTATATATGCCGATGAACTGTAATTTTCATCGTCGTCTTCAGATTCCTTGACGTCTTCTAAGCATAGAGAATCGATGGGTTTCCAGCGGGATAATTTAGCCTTTTCACCGCTCTGTAGATAATCCTTTGTTGATGTATCCACAATTTCAACAGATACAGCTTCTCTTTGCTTGCCGATTCATTAGCTTCTGTAGAAACATTGATTATGCCACTGGTAGCCTCTTTAGGTCGATTAAGATCAGCTTCAACTACATTGAGGTGAGCTGAGTCATCATGGCACAGTTCTTTCTTATCCAGAGCTTCTACACTGACCACTGGTTCTTTCGAATATTTGCCTTCCGATTTATCAATAACCGAAACTTCGGAGATTTCAATCTTTGGAGTCCCGATATCTTTGTTAGACTCTTCGTCTTCAATGACAAAAGTGGTTTCTAAAATTGAAGAATCTTCTTGATTCTCATCAATAGCCTCAGGAATGTCGGCATTCTCAGTTAAGAGATTTTTGATAAGTGATTCCTGGTGTGGGGATTTTGGTTGTAAGAGAGGGAATTTTTGATTTTCATTTAAATAGGAATATTTGAGTCTACCTCCAACTCTTAGAAGTCCTTGAGTGTCTAAAAAGGGATTTAGAGAAGTTAGCTTGTTGGACAGAGGTAGTTGCTTGTTTGACTTCAGTAATTTTATTTCCGTGCAGAATTCAACTTGCTGGATTGATTTGACTAAGACTTGAATTGCCTTTGTCAATTCTCTTGTTGTCAAAGGTCCTTTCTGACGAATTGGATCAAAGGGGAGGCAATTGTAGTAGAATCTCCAACACCAAGCTGTGATTCGGATCAATTTGGTCATTGTGGAATACCTTACAATGAATTCTAGATTTAACATAGTTTCTGAATTTTGAATTAAGGTTGTTTGATCCAACACTTGACCCTCACCGACTTCTTCTTGAATGATATTGAGATTTACTTGGGTTGGTGAAGAAGGAATATATCGAACATTATTTTCTTGAAGCCAAATAGGACCCCGCCACCAAATTCTATGATTGACCAAGTCTTGAGGCATGATTCCTCTTGATGCGCAATCAGCTGGATTATCTTGACTGGATACATGGAACCAATCAGTGATTTGAGTCAAATTTTGAATTGACGACACTCTGTTCGAAACAAAGGCCTTCCATCTGCTGGCATCTGATCTTATCCAATCTATGCAGATTTGTGAATCAGTCCACAAAAAGGTTTTGTCAGGTTGAAAAGGAAATGATTCAAGAATGACTTGATTCAGTTGAGCCAAAAGCAATGCTGCACTTATTTCAAGTCTTGGAATTGTAATGGTCTTTAATGGTGCAACCTTAGTTTTTGAGGTTATCAGATTGATTTTGATCTTTTGATTTTTGAATCTAGTTTTCAAGTAAAAAACTGCTGAATAAGCATTAAGGGATGCATCACAAAATCCATGTAGTTGTAATTCTTCTATTTCAGAAGATGAACTGTTCAGGTATCTTGGTATTTTGATTTCCTTTAGGCACGATAGTTGAGTTTGGAATTTATTCCAATTTGACTTTATATCTGATTCAATTGGTTCATCCCATGAAGTTTTCTCAGCAGGAAGTTGACGTTTTCGCCTATAATAGGGTGATGGCTTTATCTTAGGAATAATCGAAGTTTCTTTCTTAGATGAGAGTGGTTCACTTGACTGAGAAGCGAGAGGTTGTTCTGGAGTGGATGGTTGACTTGATTCAGAAGGAAGTAATTGGTTTTGTTTAGAAGTAATTTGTGGAGTTAACTTAGAGATACGTGACCTTTTAGATTTACTTGGAATTTCTTCAGATTTACTTGGATTATCTTCGGATCTACTTAGATTTTCTTCAGATTTACTTGAATTATCTTCAGATTCTTCTATAGAGGAGCATGAAAAATTGGAGTTCTGAGACATCTGTGGCTCTGTATAATCCCCAGAACATCGGCAACTCTCTGAACCCCTGGTGGGAGATGTAGGGGACTTGGGCCCACTTTGGGCCTTGAAATCTTCAACAGAAGCCGATGAGAGAGTGTAACTCTGCTCTGGGCTCATCGGGTAGGATGGCAGATTATCAACTCGGTTCTGGCTCTCTGTAGAGTCTTCTTCTATAGGAATTGGAATCTGCTTGGAGCACCCAGGGCTTGATGGCATTTCGACCAAAGGGGACATGGCCTCCTTCAGGCTGTGAACTGATACTTGTAAGGGGGTTGGAGAGTTGTGTTTGGAGCTCTGTAGGCTCAAAGTTAGAGACGGTGACCCTTGAACAGAGTCTGGTAGACTTGGAGAGGTCTGAATGGACCCCGGCAGACTTGGAAAGTTCTGAGTGAACTCCTTTAGACTTGGAGAGTTCTGAATGGACTCTTGTAGACTTGGAGATGGGGCATTCTTTATACCCAACTGGGCCTTAGAAATTGGGACATCTTCAAGTTCCCAGAATTTTCTTATGCTGGAATCAAGTTCAGTGGTACAGTGATTGATTACCGAAGTATTCGACTTAATAGTTGAATGGATTCTCCCAGAAACAAGCCAACCTAACTTGGTATTAAGTGCTATAGGATGGTGCTTTAAATCTGTTTTATGACCTAGAATTATTTCTACAAAGGTATCTGCACCCAAAATTAGGTCTATGGGCTTGGTGACATAGAATTCTGGGTCTGCCAAGAGCAAATTTTCTAAATGAGGAAAGTCTGCTGACTGAATTTGGAAGTTTGGAAGGTCTGCAGTTACCCTCCCAACCACAAATGCTCTGGCAGAAAATAATTGATCATTATGATGTGGGGTGAACTCTATTTCAACCTGCGATGTTGTCCTGTTGACAACAATGTCACCTACACCTTTTAGTGTATAAGAATTTTTCCTTTTTTCAAGTCCCAACTTGTGGCAACATTGTTCTGAAATTAGGCTTATTTGGGACCCATTGTCCACTAATGCTCTACATAGCACAAATGAGCCATCCTTTGCCTTGACTTTAATAAGGGCTGTTGACAGTAGAATATTTGTTTCCGTTTCCAAAGGCATCGCATTACAGATGGTATTTGTTGAAATCAACATCTCTTGAGAGGTTGTTGGTTGTGGAATGGATGGTTCAGAGTTGTATTCATGCAAAAGAGTATGATGGTTCTGCTTGCAGTTTTTACATCTTGATGTGATGAGACATTTGGATATCTCATGATTTGCTCTAAGGCAATTTTGACAAAGTTTATGTTTTTTAACTAATTCCCATTTTTTAGGCAAGGGAAGATTTATGAATCTCTGGCAGTCATTTAGTTTATGAATTTGATGACATAAAATACAATTTTGACCTTTGTTGACATAAAGGCCATGAGCCATCATATTTTTGCTAGAGGTTTTTTGTTCCTGGAACAAAGGAATTCTCATACCTTGCAGGCTTCTAGCATGTTTTTCTAAAAAATTCACAAAGTTTTCAAATGTTGGATATTCTTCATTTTGAAGAGTTAATTCCCATTCTTTCCTGAGGGCTTCACCAATTCTTTTTTCAAAAAAATTGATCAGGATTAGATCTGTTAATGTGTTTTTCTCAAGTCCTAGCACTGAGAGATTTCTAATGCCTTCATTGCAAACATCAAGGATTTCATAGAGAGAACCAGCCGAAATAGATTTTAATGGCCTTATGGAGAATATTTTGTTGATTTGTGAAAAAGCCAATTCTCTTCTGTTATTAAATCTTTTGCATAAGGTAGCCCATGCTTGCTGGTAGTTTTTGTCAGAAATGGGAAAACCCCGAATCAACTTTTCCGCAGGACCCTTAACAGATGCATTTAGATATTGAAATTTTTGTATTTCAGTTAGTGTTTGATTTGAATTAATGGTGGAGTTAAATATTTCTCTAAAACTAAGCCAATTGGCTGAATCACCATTGAAAATGGGTAAATTTATCTTAGGTAGATTAACATTGGATTCGGGCAGTTGTTTATCACTATGAGTATTTTCTTTGGTTTCAATCAAAGATAAAGCCTCTTCAATAGACACCAACATATTAAAAATATCCTTCTTGGCCTTTGAATAATCGTCATATTGTGTATCATCTAACTCTGATTCTAATAATGTGTTGATAACTTGATTTAGGCTAATTTTCCTTTCATTAACTTCTTGTTGGAATAGCTTTAATCCATGTATGTTTTTGGATTCTACAATAGCTTTATTCTCTGATTCCAGATCCTTTATTTCCTGAATAATAAAGTTGAATTTGTGCCGAATTTTAACTTCAGATTTGGGCATGACTTTATTTTAAGAATTTTAAGTTTTCAAATGGCTTACCTTAATTTTTTAAAGTATCCGGCTCGATGAGGGACCATAATGTTCGTGGCTTGAATGTTCAGTAAAGGATACTAAGAAGCACTTTGCCACTTGTCTTGAATTGTTTTATTGTCTTTTGGTTTTAGAGTTAGGAGTAGCTACCACATGAATTTAGAATACATGGATTTGACTTAGATTTTGATACTAGTGGTAGAGAGAGAGAGAGAAAAGAAAAACTATTAATTAACTAAACTAGAAATTTACATACATGTTGATTGCTTTAAAATTTACATATTAAAGATTTATATTGTACAATTGAATTTAGAATATTTTGGCTTAATTTTCATATATAAAATTGAATTTAAGGAAATTATTAACTATAGGATCCAACAATAATCATATGATTTCCTCAGTAAAAGTTCTTAATGTGACAAAAATGTTTCGGAATATTAAAAAAAGTCATTTATATACATCAGAATAAAAAAATAATTTTATAAAAACATAATAATTATATATATTAAAAGAAATAGAACCAATCACCTTAAAGTGAACAACGAACAGAAATAAATTTTATCCCCATTAGACTACGTTTATTTACAAAAATACATTTTAAAATTTGAAGAGCAAGTCATAGAATGAAAATATTGAGGGAACTCGAATACAAAAGTAAAATTGTATACTTATGAAAAATGTGCAGAAAATTTGAGAGTTTTCAGTGTAAATGAGAGGTATTGACAATGACAATTCTGAATATCATCTGATGAATTTCCATTATGAATGATAGAATAACAAAGAGAGGGAAAGGTGGTATGTGTGACAATTGACAATTAAAATAATTTTATTGACTGTCAGTCAATGTAACAACTCAACCAGGAGGGTGAAAAAGAAATATTTACATTTGACAGTTGTCAGGAATCAAGGCATCGCCGCCTAAGACTGGCCAAATCGGAGCTAACATCGGGATGGTTGCCCCGAGCCGGTTCTATGGCCGCGCTGAGGAACTCAGCGAGGACTCCCCTCATCGCAGGTGTCAGTCTCGCCATGAGGGACTCTCTTTCATCGATGAAGAGAATGGCATCCTTGAGGTCATTCGGTTGGATCCCTGATTGATATAAGGGCCTTAGGCAGGTTAAGTGCTTCAGTTTCTTGAAGATTTCAATAACCATACACTCCTCCCTCATGATCGGCGTCATCTCCTCCTCGTCGGGAGCAGGTGGTATCGGCCCGGCAGGCTGAGGCGCGGGCAGTGGGGGTGTTGGAGGCACTGCGGCTGGCGAGGTCTTGAGCGCCGCCCTAACCTGCCCGAGGACTTTGTATATGTTGGAGTTTCCTCCGGGCTTCAGGCCCAAGAGCTGACGGATTAAGCCGGCGAGAGCGTCGCCCTGCGAAGGTGACAGGAGGGGTCCCCGCTTTCGAGCCTTGGTCTTCGAGGAGAGGAGGTCCAAGACCTCCTCCCGCCCGAGGCCAAGGGCGTCCGTCTGGGCGAAGGAGACGCCCGGGTTCCTCTCCAGGAAAGTCACGAGGCCTTCTCTCGTTGATGTTCCCGACGAGGAGGTGGAGGATGTCGATGTCTCCTCGATTGACATCTCAACGTCCAGTGTAGGGACTGCAGGCCCGTGACTCCCAGGAGCCCGCAGGGACGGAGCAGGGGTGACAGGTGGAGGGGCAGGAGGCGCCATCTCCGTAGGTATGGCCGGGGCCACTGGTGGTGATTGCCGGGGTGCTGCAGGTGGATGTAGCGCAGCTCAGCTTGTGGAGGGCACTTCGGAGACCTCCATGGCTGGACTGGGGGACGCCGGTGGTGGAGGCTGGGCAGAAGGCGGCTGAGGCGGCCTGGGCGTAGTCACTGGGGGGACGCCGGTTGGAGAGGTTGGGGTGGCCGGTCTAGGGGCGTTGGATCGCCCTGCAAGCAGGGGGCAGTTGGCCCTGCGGTGCCCCTGCCCGTGGCATCTGGAACACCTGATGCCATAGGACAGGTATGCGGGCCAAACCTCGCCTTTGATCTTTATCTCGAGGCGGGTAGGGAGCCTATCGGTGGTTACTCCTTCGTGGAGGACGATGAAAGCGTCTCGGCGGCCGTCGATATAGATGTAAGGGCCGGCTTTCATTAGTTTGGGCGCGATTGAAGTTACGCGCCCGTAGGGTGTTAGGGTGCTGATGATGGTAAAATCCTCCACGAAGAAGGGGAGGTTGCCCACGGTGATTTTCATCGCTCTCTTGCGGAATGGGAAGGCCCTGAATAGAGTGCCTTCAACCTCGAGGCCCTCGCTGATGAGGCGCTCGGCCAGGCTTCTGTTGTTCAGTCCCATCAGGTAGAGCCCGTTGATTTTGGAGACCTGGAAGACATTGTTGGTGCCACCGATCATCCTGTCGACGGCCCTTATGTAGTGGTAGGGCTCAAGTTCGGGGATGTACTCCACGTAGACGCAGTTGTCTTCGGCGGAGGACGCCTGCCGCGCCCTGGCCTCCGCAATATGCGCTCGAGTGGTCTTGATCTCTTCCGCCCGCGGCACCCATCCCGTGGACGATCGTGGCCGGGAATTGGCTCCTGCGCCCCTGGGGTTAGAGTGATGTTTCGCCGCTGTGGGTGAACCCGGCGAGTCGCGGCGCCTTCTCTTATTCCTGACGACGGTGAAGTCGTCGTCCTCTCCAGGGCGTTGGTCCTCAGTGTAGTCCGCCCAGTTTCCCAGGACACGGGCAGCGCCATTGGATGACGTGGCTGCTGCCGAGCCGGTCGTGACGTCACCGCGCGCGGCGGCCAGATTGGCATTTCCAACGCCTGTCGGCGGATTTGCATACCTTTGATCTTCGCTAGAAGAAATTGAAAAATTCTTCTGAAGATCTTGTTTCGCTGTTAGTTCAGCACATTGTTGCGCTTGCATGCCGTGCCTTGCAGGCTTCTCTTCGGCTTTTGAAGGGCTCTCAGCCCGTACCAAACTTGTCGCCATCCGCGACGTTATTCCGCTCGCCAGAGGCGAAAAAACACGGAGCTCGCGCGACGCGTGGCCGCACGGCCGAGTGTGTGTGTGTGTGTGTGGATGTGAAGAGAAGATGGATAACTTTACTTAAATAGAATAGAGTAGGATATAACAAAACAAAGAGTGGTGAAGCAAGTCCCGAGGTTAAGCTCAAGATAATAGCCAGCCGTAGCACATACCCCTGACTTCAAGACATCAGCAATCAGAAACAGTTCCTTGGTCTGGGAAGAAGGTAGGTGAATCCGTTTCTCGATACAGATGCTGTGGGCCAAGTCGACTTGACTCCGTAGAGATTCCCCAGCCATAAATATCAGGATGGTCAGCAGCAGATTGTAGCAGTGGAACACAACATTCAGGCTGATATTGTCAAAATCGTTATCTTCATTACCGAACTCCTTCACTGCGAATCCACAGTGGAGGTAAGAGCTTATGATATGTAGAATTAACGGAATGGCGTAAATTTTATTCAACGACATCATTTTGCTCCTCAAATCCGCGTAGCCTAATAAAATTTCACTGAATTCTTTAGGATATTCAAGGGTTGCCAATTTACTGTTCAGATTGAAGCAGACTGAAGTCAGTCTTGACAGAAGAAAGTTATACGTTAGTATATTCACAGACACCATTTTATGTGCCAGGTAAAGCATAGACATAAACAGATATTTACACTTCCAGATGATTTTACTGGATGTTAAAAGTCGAATAACATATATATAAAACAGAAGAAGCCAAAATATAAATTGATATGCAAAATATTTTTCAATCGTTGATGGGTTTGTAAATTTTGTTTTGAAAAAGCTCTCCTTAAATACTTCTCTTAGTTTAGTGTTGGAAAGATGAATGTAGACGATTATAAAAATTCGGTCGAGAAGAATGCAATATTGGAGGAAGGTGGTGAACTCGATGGTAGTGTTGGCTATCCACCAAGTTGGCAGGAATGCAGCGATGAACACAACTTGCACCCAGAAGCGGACAACCTGGCATAGGCTGGGACAATCCATGAATACAAAAATGCCAATCAGTTTGCCCAGAATACGTAGATACCAAGGAAAGGCATCGCTCTTGTCAGGAAATTCCATTCCTCTGACCGCGTTTGTGACAATCCGCACACGTAGTAACTGCGGTAGGAAACTGGACTTCTTTCCCAGCTTGGGAGCCACCTCCATGTCGAATACTGAGTCGATGCCAATCAGCTGGACGTGTTTGGCAAACATCCCTTGTACAACAAGGCAAGAAAATTATTGTGTACCTCCAACGTTTGTTTGTTATTTACCTCGTCACTTAAGCAATCTTCTTTCTTTCCCTTTCGATTGTATCATAAATAGATTATATCATTAGCCGGTTGTTGATGTGACAGATATATTCGGGGATATCTGAAGTGAACAACAACACACATCTATAATCTAGTACACTCGAATTCTATCCAGAATAGGATCTCCTCCTGAATTCTATATCAATTTTATCTATCATTAACACATTGCATACATACCAAAGTTTTGCACCACTATATTTCAATAACCTCACAACTTGTTTTTAAAATTCTTCTAAAATATTAAATCAAAATGAAGTTTAAAAGATATATTTCTAATTATCTTATTATTAGAGTGTAAATATTTTAATTATGATCTCTTGATTTTTTTATCATATACATGACCATAAATTATCTTAAATTTATTATATAAGTTTTGATTTTTCAATACTAAAAAATAACATATTTTTAAGTTGAGTAGAAGAATTCTTGGACGTTGGTGATAATGCTGAGTCCTTGGCACGATATTTTTGTGGCTTCAATATTACTAGACAAAACAGAAAGCATTCAAGTTTCAAAAGTTTCCTGACAAAGATCTAAAAATCGTCACTAACGTCCAAGAAGTCTTAAACTCAGCTTATTTTCAAAAGGGTTGACATTCCTACATTTTTTAGCATTAAAAAGCAGAAAGCATACGCAACAAATGCTCTCATAACAAGAGATATACATAAAAATGACATTCATAAATTTTAATTACCATCTCTATAGATAAAATATGCAACAATTAATTTTTAGAAATGGTCACTTTTTTTTTAAATCTCTACAGACCTTACTGCAATTAGAAAAGTTATTGAATGAGAGGACTTGGCTTATCAGTGGTCACAGCGGTTTCGCCAAATTAATCTCCATTTATATCTGCATTTTCTCAAAGAATGAAGCTTAGGGGTATTTAGCGAATTTATAAACATAAGCTTAATTTAGCGAAACAACTGAGAGGGTTCACCACTGATGAGCCAAGCCCTCTCATTGAATAAATTTTAACAGTGCCGTAAGATCTGAAGAGATAAAAAGAAACGCATTGCCAAAATATGGCAGGTTATAAGCACATAATGTGACTTGATTTAATGGATTGGGCAATTAGGCTGCATTGAAAATCAACCCAGATTCAATTTTTAACATAATCAAAATATGAAAAGATAGTACAAATGTGATATCGCACGATATATATAAGGGGAGGCCTTTTTTATCAATAATCAAAATAATTTTACGATATTCCGTCATTTATTCCTGTTGTAGACCAATCTAAATTAGAATATAATCTGCTATCATCATAAAGAAGTACTATGGCACACATCACTATGTCCTTCTTTAGACCTAGTGGTCGACTTAGAGAGTCTTAGAACAAAGATTTATCTGAATAGAATAACATATACACGACAAAATAGCCTTAATTAGTAGTGTGGTATTAAAAAAATAATAATTTTTACATTTTAAAAATAAATATTGAAACGTAGAAAATTAGGAAATACAAACTTCAGGATGACACGGTAATTTATTGAATGTAAAACCAAATTAAAAGTAATGAAATAGCAAAGAGTCAATGAGAAAAATTTACAGTGTATCAAAATACAAATATTGAAATTAAAAATATTTCAAAGAATAATAAATAATCTGCTACAATAACCTTAGGCTTATTTGAAAAAATATATTTATATAAGAACAATTGAGTAACTAAAGAAATATTAATAAATTAAAGAAAAGCTGGTAGAGATTAAAGGAAATGTCAGTGGCGTGGTATTTGTTGATTTCCTGAGGGTTTTCTAAAGCTAGAATATTTTCTAGATTGACTCTACAGGTTTTTGATTACGAGGTGTTAAACTCTGTGTGGGTAATGTTGATGCTGAATATTAGATTCACATAAACTTACTTATTTAGGTTGAAATGTAAAATATAAGTATTTAGAATTTCAATAAAAATGCATTTTTTAAATATACAAACCAGATGAAAACAAAATATAGAAAAGGGACTTGTTGATTATACTTATCTGTTGACCATAAAGTCTGAATTCTAGGCTGCTGTGTGTAACATATGTTCCAGATGGGGAGTCGCACGGGGACTTGTCTTCGTTCCAGTTCTGCTAACGGCGTTGTCGCGAGGATCTAGTTAGTGACTGGACAATATAGTGGGTCGGGGTGTCAGTGCTTACACCTCTGAGGTAATGATAAAGTCATAATATGTCCTTCGGGTCGGTCAGGCGAATATCGTTATCGTCCATTCCACGGCGGCCGAAGGGACATCTAACCCTGTGTGCACGTGGACTGGAACTCAACTTCCCTCATCCGATAGCTTGCTCCCTCCACAAACCAAGAACTAGGCACTGGCTACTAGACTGTTGGTTCTGGCGCAAAACTCCGATGGGAGGCCTCGCGTGGTGACGTAAATCCAGCTTTCAGCGTTGTCAGTATCAGCAGGGCTGTAGTCAGTCTCTAGTTCGCTACATTCCACTTTGTTGCCAATGGAGAACTCTACAAGTACAGTGATCTATCGGAATGGGAAGTTGAGTCAGAGGTGTAAGAGATTGATGGAGTGAGAGAAGACAGACAGCCTCTAACTCCCCTCTGTTTTATGTATCTAGATATGACAGTGGAGACTTCTTCGTGTCTACTTAAAATTTAGGTAAATGTCTTTCTTTAAGTTCCCTTCTTACGTCACCGAGTCCCTTCTTTATAGATGTCTTTCCGCGGTATTCACTCTCTTTTTTTAGCGTCTTTTAATCCCATTTTTACATGTTTTTCTAGATTTATCTCCACTCCCCTGCAGGAAAAAGTAGAAGTTGTAGGGAGTTAGGAAACCAAACGTGTAATATTGGAACCCAACTACTACTTTTTTCATCGCAGAAAGAACAGTAGAAAGTTGATTCTATTTGTAAAAGAAACATTCGTGTTTAATAGTTGTATTTCTTATATGTAGATGACATTGCATTATAGCCTTATAATTAATTTAAGTTAATTGTTAATATTATAAATGAAATATGACACACACAATAAAACTAAGAATAGAAATCACACACAAAAAATATCAACCATTACGTTTTAACAGAACACGTAGCAAACAAAGAAGGGGCATTGTAATCAAGGGGGTATTCCTTTTTTTCCGCCGACTGAAAGATAGTTAGAAAAGCTCGACGAAGTCTTAATCGAAAAATAGAATGTAAAATATTTAAATATCAAATGAAAAACATATAAAAACAGACTGCATTTTTCTCTACTTATCTATTTGATTTTCTCTCAAAACACACTTTGTTTATCATTAGTCAATTTTATTTATAAGTAATAAAAATGTTTCAGAATGTTTGTAAAGCTATTCTACCCGCTTTAAGAGAATGTTTTAAATATTCTAATATAGTTTATGTATAGAGATATGAAATTATTGGAGTGCTTTTCTCGTCAAAATTTTCTGTGAGGTATTAACTGATATATATTTGTGATGATTAGGAAAAATGCACTTTAAAACGCTACTGAGGAGGGTGATAGGGAGGAATCGAAACATCTGAAATCGAATAATTGATAAACGGTTGATGTATCTGTATATATTTTTAGAGAGATCAATTTTTAGGCATCGATTAGAGAATGGATATTTTAGAGCGAATTCTAATACAAGATCACAATAGTGAAATAAAACAAATAGGGGGAAATGGTACATGGCTCTAATCTAGAGAGAAAGAGGGAATGTTTATATACAATCTAAAGATGAGAATTAGTTCATTTGAATAGAAAAGGGAAGGAGATAACAAAGCAAAGGGCAGTGAAGCAAGTCTCGAAGTTAAGCTCAAGATAGAAGCCAGCTTTGGCACATACCCCTGACTTCAAGACATCAGCAATCAGAAGCAGTTCCTTGGTCTGGGAGGAAGGTAGGTGAATCCGTTTCTCGATACAGATACTGTGGGCCGCGTCGACTTGACTCCGCAGAGATTCCCCAGCCATAAATATCCAGATGGTCAGTAGCAGATTGTAACCGTGGAGTACAACATTCAGGGTGATCTGGTATAAATCAATATATTCATATGTGAATGACTTCACTGTGAATGCACAGTAGATATATGAGCTTAAAATATGAAGAATTAACGGAATGGCGTAAATTCTATTCAACGACATCATTTTGCTCCTCAAATCCGCGTAGCCTAACAAAATTTCATTGAATTCTTTAGCACATCCCAGCGTTGATAATTTATCATTCAAATTGAAGCAGACTGAAGTCAGTCTAGCCAGAAGAAAGTTATAGGTCAGGATATTCACAGACACCATTGTGTGTGCCAAGTAAATCATAGACATAAACAGATATTTACACTTCCAGTTGTACGTAGAGGTGGATAATATACATATAAAATATATTGAAAATATAAGAAGCCAAAAGACAAATAAATATACAAAAGATTTCTCAATTACAGATGGATTTGTAAATTTGATTTTTAAATAGTTCTCATTGAAGACTTTTCTTAGTTTAGGGCTGGAAAAGTAAAGGTAGATGATTATAAAGATGCGACTGAGCAGTATGCAATACTGGAGGAAAGTATGAAAATCGACGTTGGAATAAACTGCCCACCAAGCTGGCAGGAAGGCAGTGATGAACACAACTTGCACCCACATTCTGACAGTCTGACACAAACTTGGACAGTCCAGGAATACAAGACTACCAGCCACTCTGCCCAGAATACGCAGGTACCTAGGGAATGCATCAACCATGTCAGAAAAGTCCATTTCTCGGACCGCTTCCGTGACAATCAGAACACGCGGGGATTGTGAGAAGAAGCGGAACTTTTTCCCCAACTTTGAAACCTCCATTCTGTGAGTACTGAGTCGATAGCAATCTACTTGGCTTGCTGAACAAACATTCTTCTTTGAAAAGGTCCTGTGTATCGGGAGATAATTGAAAAGACAGGATGTTTGTTTATTGTTTACCTTATCTCACCAGCAATCTGCACTTTTTTTATCTTTTGGTTCTTTATCATTATTCGAGAAGATTTCGCAGTAGCATTGGTTATTTGTATATACAATACTTATATTAAAAATTCTACTAAAACCTTCTTCGCCCATTCTACTAGGAAATTTCGGATATTCCAAACGATATTTTCAACAGTGCATATATATATAATAATAATCCCTATTTTTACTTATGACAAGCCATTAAAAATCTTCGAACTCCATACGATTTTTATCTTTTCAATTCTTACTTTATGCATATATGCATCGATTTATCTTATGCTTACAATATATATTTTCTCTTATAAAATAAATAAAGCTTCCAGGGTTAAGTTTCTTGTTCAACTTTTATTTTCAAGCTTTCGGACTTGTCAGTCCTTCAACAGGAGTATCACGTTAATAAATTGATTATAAATACTATTTTATATACAAATTATTATTTATATATTTTAAATATTTATGATATTGAAAGGGAGATAAAATATATATTACATTCTTTGTGTGTTAAAAACAAATTTTTGAAAATATACGTGCATGGTGGATGATGCGTGCTGGTTGAACGATATCTCGAGATTTCAAATTAAATTTAATAAATTCGTGAACTATTGTGGTTTATATAGAAGACTGCCTACATCTATAGGATAGTATTTGTCCATATTGTTTTGTATGTTTCTGATATTTCAATGCATCTGTTTATGCTTTTTTTCCGTTTGGTTATCATAGATTCTATCTAGATTCTATTAACAGTCTTTGGTATTTACTATGGATATTGTCATAATACACTATGGGTTGAGATAAGTTAAATGTATGGCCTGTTTCTTTTATGTGTTGAACTATTAATGATATTGGGTCACTATTGTTAATATTCCTATTATGTTCAGCTATTCTATTATGGACTCTTCCTGTTGTATGCATACTTTATATGCACTTTATATTCAGAGTATGCTATCTTATATACAAAAAATTCCATTATTATATTGATGATAATAGCTAAAATCTCTATCAAATAAATATGGGAAATATTTTTAGAATGAGAAAGAGATGGAGTAACATAGATTCTCTAATATTGGCGCTACGTATATAACAGAATTTTGCACCGCTATATAAAACAACCACACACGCCTATCTTATTTTTCTTTGAAAATTGTATCACACATTGTAGTTGAAATTTATTGTGTGATATTCATATTTTTATTCTATTCAGGATACTATATTTCAGCATATGTATATATAATAAATATATGCACAATAATAACTTCCTTTAGCGTTCCATTTTAATAAAAAAATCTCAACTCTAATGTGAGATGTTAAGTCTTGTAGAAATAGAGCCACGAGCGACAGGAAGATTTGAAATAAAAAACAAACTGCGTTTCCAATATAAAGTGACGTCTTAGTTAGGAAAACGCTTAAGGCATGTTTAATCATATATAACGGATCACAACTTTATATATAATTCAGAGGATGTAATTTTTCTTCACTTACATTTGTAAAATTCCAAATAATAAATATATCATGAACAGAGGTAAAAATGCTTATTCCTAGGAGGGTGGCTGTTTGGAACCTATTAAGGTGGTAGGCGGGGCATCTGAAGAGAAGGTGGGCTTATGTTTGGTCTTCCTGGTGGCAATTTGTGCAGGTAGGATCGTCTTTTGATATTTTTGCAGCATCGGCTTTGACAAAGCCGTGACCTGTGAGGATTGTAGAGGCGGTGCCACAAAATTTTATTTTGGGTAGAATCACAATGAGATTGTTTGGGAATTCAGCTATTCTCCTGAGGTTTCTTGTCGAGTTATCTGTGTCTTAGAGATCGTTCCAAAGTTGGAGAGAAACTGTTCGTGTTGACGTTGCTTAGAATTATTAATGAAACTGATTCCAATAATTATTAATTAAACATTATATTTATTGATTTACAAGAGAGAGAACAAAATATAAAAGGGAAACTAATATTAAACAAAGGAACTTTTTCTGTTTCGGTTAGCGCCTATTTACCTGTGAGCTTACACACACTCTGTGGTAACAATTAATTAATATATATACAACATACGCTCCCCTGTGTGTAAGCCCTAACCAGCAAGTCCAAGGCTATCTGCACATTTCTGTAGTTTGTCCTTAGGTAGACTCTTCGTTAGTATATCCGCCTCCATTTCTTCACTTTTAGTGTATTCCAGCTTGATTCCATTTTCAATTTCCTCTTTCACAAAATAATACTTTCGGTTTATGTGCTTTGTTCGTGAAGTAATTTTGTCAGATTGTATCCAGTTTATTGCAGCCTTGGTTGTCACTTTCAAGGTAATTGGGAAAGTTAAATTTTCACAAAGTTCTTCTAGTAATCCCTTTAACCATAATACTTCTGAAATGCCTTCACATATTGAAATAAGTTATGCTTCACATGTAGACAAGGCAACTAAATTTTTTTTCTACTTCTCCAGTTTATTAAGTTGTTGCCAAGTTTGACTGTATAGTCTGAATATAATTTTGCGTCTCAGGTTGTGCTCCAGCTCGCATCAGTACTTATTGTAATATTGTTGTCTTTTGACTTGTATGCCAACATTTTATTTCTTGTTCCCTTCAGGTATCTATAAATCCTTTTAACTCCAGTTAAGTGTATTTCTCTTGGATCATTACTATACTGTGATAAATTGCTGACGTTGAAGGATATGTCCGGTCGAGTACCCATAGAAAGGTACATTAGTGATCCAATCATTTCCTGGTATACAGTTTTATCTACTGGCTTAGAGTCCAAATATTCATCCAAATTTTGATTTTGATCTCCAAGTGTCTGCACACTGTTGCATTCTTCCAGTCCAAATCTGTGAAGAATTGTATCAATATAATGAGTCTGAGATAGATAAAATCCATCTTCTGCCCTTTTTATTTCAATTTCAATAAATGGTTCGCTATCTTTCTTTTCTGTTAGAGTAACATATTTTTCTATTTCTGAGGCTAGGTTGTCATTAATTTCCTTACTAGTTCCAGCAATGATAAGATCATCTACATATAGACCCAGTATTGCATACTCTTCTCCTCTCTGGAGTTTATAGACACACGGATTACATTTGGTTTTAATCATTCCCAACTGGTATAAAATATAATTGATCTTTTTGTTCCAACATTTTCCTGATTGTGGTAGACCATACAGGCTTTTTTCCAATTTACCCCCTTTGTTTTCTTCTCCTTTTTGCATAAACCATCTGGTTGTCTCATGTATACTGTCTCTTCTAACTCACCATAGAAATAACCTGTCTTCACATCATAAGTCTTTATGATTAAATTCTGTTGTGTTGCAAGAGCTACTATTGTTCGCAAGCTTTCCTTTTTGAGTACAGGTGAAAAAGATTCCTTATAATCCACACCATATCTTTGATTGCATCCAACAGCAACCAGTCTGGCCTTTCTTTTATATATGCCGTCATTTGAGGTTTTCTTTGTACTGTAGACCCATTTACTATTGATGACTTTCATGCCATTTTCCCTTGGTACTAGTGTCCATACTTTATGTTTCCATATCTCACTGAGCTCTTTTTCCATTGCTTTGACCCATTCATTTCTTTCTCCGCTATCCATTGCTTCTTTAAAGTTCTCCAGGATATAATGGTCTATTTCCATAATTAAGTTTGCATCATTCCTATCTTTTATTCTTTGTGAGCGTCAAACTCCTTCTTTGATCAATTTTCTTTCTTGTTCTTCAAGTTTTGCTTTGTGCCGCTCTTCTAAGATGCTCGTTGTTTCTCTTTTCTTTCTTCCTTCTTTTACGCATCTTTCCTCTATCGACTCAGTTTGTGATGAGTCATTTTCACAGTCACCACCTGGTGTTACTGAAGTATCCTCCTGAGACTTCATTTTACTCTCTGTGATAGGATTGTCTTCTTTCAAGATAAAAAGTATTCAACTATTTCTTCAAAATTTCCTTTACAGGTCAAATTATCACAATTAGTATATTCCTGAATATCATTTGCATAATCAATTCCTCTCTTATCTTCACTAAATTATACTGATCTGACTTCATGAATTCTCTTTGTCATTATATCATATATTCTGTAGGCTTTTCTTTTAATGGAATACCCAATAAATATTCCCTTTCTACCCTTTGGTGAAAACTTGTTTCTTCTTCTTTTGCCTTCAAGCCAATGTGTCAAACATCCAAATATTCGAATGTGTTTGACCGATGGTTTCCTGCCATTCCATCTCTGCATAGGCGTATCGTGTTTGATAGACCTGTGGGGGGTACAATTCTTAATGTATGCAGCTGTAGAAATTGCCTCTGACAATATGAAATGAAAGTTCTCTTGAGGTAAATTGATGCCCTAATGATGAACTTCTAGCAGCAATATTTTTTGCCCTCGTTATATATTCATCTGCAGTTTCATTATCTTTCGTTTTAATGTTCTTTAATTCTAAGCCTATATCAATAATTTTATCTTCCAAATTGTCTGTGTATGTTTTTTTCAGTGAGTCCCATACTTTCTCAGCATTTGTTTCTCCTATGAACATTCCAGCTTGTTCATTAGTCAATGTGGTGATGATTATCCCAAAAGCTTCATCATTTTTATCACTCCAAATCTCCCAAGAACTTTTGGCTTCCATATCAGGTTCTGGATCGGAAATTACACATTTAAATAATTTTCTTACTCTCAGAACTGCGCCGATTTCAAACGCCCATATTTGATAATTTGTTCCTGTTAATGGTTAAATTTTTGTTTGGGATAAAAATTATATTCAGCCATTTTCGCCTTTTGAGAGCTAATATAAACAAACCAATATAATTTAAAAACAAATATATATACTAAATTCATTTAAATATTGGGTAACTTTTAAACATGCAATATATAGATATAATTTAACTTAATCTATATAAATACCTTTAATCTTCTTAGAAGTGCTTCATTTTACCGATCAGAATAAACTTCTTGCTTAATCTTCAGATTAAATATTTTCGCTTTTGAGCTTTATATTGAACAACCACGCTCTGCTACCAATTGTTGACTTTGCTTAGAATTATTAATGAAACTGATTCCAATAATTATTAATTAAACATTATATTTATTGATTTACAAGAGAGAGAACAAAATATAAAAGGAAACTAATATTAAACAAAGGAACTTTTTTCTGTTTCGGTTAGCGCCTATTTACCTGTGAGCTTACACACACTCTGTGGTAACAATTAATTAATATATATACAACAGTTCGCTACTGACTCGAGCAAGTTTTTAAATAAAGAGGAATGAGATATATCGGCAGGTTGGAATGAGCTGCTGCCTTGACAAATTGATCCGCTTGCTCATTGCCTTCTATATCGCTGTGGCCTCTAACCCAGCAGAGCTGTGAATTTAGATAGTTTATATTATGAACCATCTCTTCTATGAACGAAATTTTTGGGAGTTATGAGTTAAAAATGGCGAGGAGGGCGCTCTGGTTGCGTAGATAATAGCTAGTAATTCTACCTGGAAGGAGATGCATAATTGCGGCGTCTACGCACTTGAGGGACTCCGGTGTATATTGTGGTTGAATTTTCTGAACTGAAGTAGACTTCTATGGGGTGGATAGTAGACTGCGCAAGGCCCTGCACGTGTGTCAAAAGGGCCATCTTTTAATGCTTTCTTGTACGCCAGATGTGTTTTGATTGAAATGTCCAATGGAGGACCACCAGTTAGTGAAATAATTTTTGACAAATAAAATTTTTGGTAATTTGTAGTGCAGACTATGTAATTTGTGCGGGTGTTGTTAGTGTAGAACACTCTTGCCCCAAACACCTGAGCGTAGAGCATAACAGGGAGAATTACTATCTTGAATATTTTCCAGCCAGAGCTGTGTGTGTTGGTGAGTCCATTTTGTTCCCTAATTGTGCTAATGATAAATAGAAGAAAGGATTTTGAAGGTTTTTTCATTATTGTTACCATTAATAACAATTTCCAGACCTCTACATGTCCAAAATTCGGGCAACAGTGGCTAAAGAAAAGCAGACAACAAATTTATTCATATATGGCACCTGTATAGACCTGAAGTTGTATCAGCTAGCAAAAAATGTTAAAATGAGAATTAATCACTCCTTTCTGACTAAACATGTTTTAT
Source organism: Cordylochernes scorpioides (assembly GCA_030710605.1). NCBI lineage: Eukaryota > Metazoa > Arthropoda > Arachnida > Pseudoscorpiones > Chernetidae > Cordylochernes > Cordylochernes scorpioides. Next base: position 45,419,122 of record CP092867.1, read on the forward strand.
TTAGACTAATTAAAAAACTTCCAATGTACACACATCAAAAATACATATAAAACTAAAAAAAAAATTAAATATATATAAAATGTTTTAAATGGAAGGATTGAAAATATATATACATAAACTAAAAATAACTAAAGAGGTCTAATTAGTCCAAGAATCACCCTTCTACCTCTTAATCCTGCAAGCTAAGTTCAGGAGGGAAAATTGATATAGGCTTAGCAAAATACGATGTTTCTTTCTAAGGATTTTTAGTTGTTTTTGTACTCACTTATGTTGTAGTTACGAGGACATCCCTTTAGATATAAACAAATATATATTTATTTAAGGAACGACTTGTTCCATTACATATATTGTTAAAACAAGCTAGCGATAAACATAACTGCAAGGTTGAAAGGTAGAAGTTGGAAGTAGTGACGTCATAATAGTAGTGACGTAGCATCGATGATGATTAAAGTCAAAGTTTGCGTAACAATTCCCTCCTTACTTTGTCTTTATTCCCACGATGCTGAGGTTCTCCAGGTGTTTCTTCATCTGGTCTCGGGATAGGTCCTTTGTGAAGATATCCGCCTCCAGGTCCTGATATGACTTGTACAGAAGGCAGATATCTCTGAATTCATAACAGTCTCTCAAGAAGTGGTACTTTCTGTTGATATGTCTACAGCGACTGCTTTGTTTAGGGCTGGAGATCCAGTTGATCAATGACTGACTGTCTGTATAGATCGCAGTTGGTTTTTCCATGAAATTCCATTCTTCCAGCTCCTGTAACAGGTTTATTATCCACTTGATCTGACAGCAGCTTTCACAAGCAGCTATCATTTCCGCTTCCATTGTGGAGAGGGCGACGAGTGGTTGTTTACTACTTTTCCAGTCTATAGTTGCTTCGCCGAGCTTCATTACATATCCGCCGTAGGATTTTCCATCATGAGTGGTCGACCAGCTGGCATCGGTGTAGGACTTCAGGATTCCAGTCTTTCCTCTTTCAAATTTCACTCCTAGGTCAATTGTTCCTCGTAGGTATCTCATCACTCTTTTGATTGCTGTCCAGTGCATCTGTTTTGGTTGTCTGGAGTACTGTGAAAGTTTGCTAGTGATGTAAGCGAAATCGGGTCTGGTGTTAACAGCTAGAAACATTAGCATTCCAAGGGCTTCTTGGTATGTGTGCTGATCAAAATTGTCATCTTCAATATGATTGTCCAAATTGATTTCTTTGGAACCTGGTGTTGGAACTTCCTTATAATTTTCCATTCCATATTTCTGCAATATTTGTTGTACATAGTGGCTTTGCTGTAGCGAAATTCCCTCCTTGTCTTGTATGATCTTGATTCCCAAAACATGCCTTTACATGTTACATCCTTTATTTCCAGGTGATGTCTCAATTTATTGATGAATCTGTTTGAGGTAGCTTCAGAATCTGAGACAGTGATAAAGTCATCAACATATATCCCAACATAGAAGTATTTGTCTTCATTCTTCCATTTAAATAGGCAAGGATCAGATTTAAGTTTTTCCAGTCCACAGTCATGAAGTACTTGACTGAATTTCTCATACCACGATCTTCCGGATTGAGGTAGACCGTAAATACTTTTGTTGAGTTTGCAAACTTTGTTTCTGTCTTGGACAAATCCAGCAGGTTGTTCCATGAATATTGTGTTTTCAATGTTTCCATTTAGATAGGCTGCTTCCACATCAAATAGTTTAATGACTGAATCTTTTGTTGCTGCCATTGACAAAATAGTCCTGAGGGTGACATTTTTAATTACAAGGCTGAAACTTTCGTTGTAATCTCTTCCTGGGATTTGGTTGTATCCCATTGCAACAAGTCTAGCTTTGTAAGTTTTGTTGTCTTGGTCTTTAGATATTTTGAACACCCATTTACTTTTGACAACTTTAGCGTTTACAGGTCTAGGTACCAGTTCCCATACTTGATGTGAGTGCATGTTCTTTATTTCTTCAAGCATTGCGTTCTCCCAATGTTTCTTGTTTTCGCATGCGATGGCTTCTTCATAGTCTTTGGGAATGTTTTCATTCGTAGTAGCCAGAACGTAGTCATCGAATCTTTTAGGTATTGTTCGAGTTCTTTGTGGTCTGTCTGATCCATTTGACTCTGTCTGTCTGTTGATCATGGTATCTGGTGCTGGCTCTTCAATATCAACATCTGATAGAACATGATTGTCCAGTTGTTCATCCTCCTGAATGAAGAAATATGTGTCAGTGTCCGTATTATTATCACTTTGTTTTTCTTCCGAGATGACATTATTGTTCTCTCTGAAGTGAATGTCTGCGGTTTCAAGAATGACTCTCGCTGTGATATCAAATACTCGATAAGCTCTTCTGCATCTTGAATAGCCTACAAATATTCCTCTCTTAGATTTAGCTTCTAGTTTGTGTCTTTGATGATTCTCGAGTTTATAGAAGACTTCACAACCAAATCTCATGATGTGAGAGACGGATGGCTTTTTACCTTTCCATTTTTCCATAGGGGTAGTGTCTGGGTCATTGGTTGTGGGAGTTAGATTGTACAGATATGCAGCTGTATTCACAGCTTCTGCCCAGAAGTGTAGGGGTAATTGGGAGTCTGCCAGAAGTGTTCGGCCTTTGTCTAATAGTGTTCTGTTAGCTCTTTCAACTCTCCCATTGCTTCTTGGGGTGTACGGTGTAGTTAGTTCATGTTTAATTCCTTTGGATTCTATGAAGGTTTCAAGGTTTTTATTGATAAATTCTGTTCCGTTATCTGTTCTAAGTCGTTTTAGTTTTGAGTTTAGCTCGTTTTCTCTCTTTACAATAAACTTCTTCAAAACTTCTGCTGCTGAGAGTTTATCTTTGAGAAATTCTACAAATATTCTCCTAGAGAATCCATCTACGATGGTCAAGAAATATTTACTTCCGCCCAAGGAGTTTATTCTCATTGGACCACAGAGATCGACATAGATGGCTTCAAAGGGGTAGCTTTCCTGATTGCTATCTGTGTGAACATAGGGTACTTTGGTCATTTTTCCCAAGGAACAAGCATCACATTGATCAAGGGTACCATTTATAGAGTTCAAGCCTTTTAAAAGATTGTTCTTCAAAATCAGGTCTAGTTTGTTGTTACTAGGATGTCCTAACCTTCTGTGCCATGCAGTCCTAGAATTGTCCTTTGAAATCAAGCAATGTTCATTTGGAACATGAGTTGCTTCAGATAAACGTGATAGGTTCAATGTGTACATGTTACCATCAAAGTTTCCTGTTCCTATTAGCTTGTCATCAGAAGAGTATATGTATGCTCCTTCAGAATTCAAAAGAACAGAGTTCCCTCTTCTTACCACGCTTGGAATGGACATTAGATTTCCTTTCAGGTGTGGTACATGGAGGACATTATGTAGGGTTACAGCGTTGTTAAGTTTGTCCTAACCTTGTACAGTAGCTTGGATTGATCCTGATGAGGCAGATTCGATGTGTCTCCCTTCTTCCGCCACTTGTATGCTTCTTCTCTCCTCCGTCTTGTGCTCGATCCATTCACCATGGGAAGTCATGTGGCTTGTGCACGCAGAATCAATTATCCACACGTCCTGAGTTGTCGGGCGTTCCTCCCTTGTGCTTGCATGTAGTGCGTATTCTGAAGTGGAGTCTCTTCGTTGGGATGGTTTCTCCGTTCGGTCTTGGATAGCTGATCTGACCGTGTCTTTGTTTTGTTTTGGTCCTTTATGGTAGTTCCTTGTACTGGCCATGTTATTTTTGTTTGTTGTATTATTTTGATTTCCTTTGTTGTTTGGGTTGAACCAACAGTCTTTCTTGAAATGTCCTTTTCTTTTGCAAATGAAGCATGACTTTTCTTTGAATTGGTTGCCTGATGATCTGAGAGCATTTTCATGATTATTGCTTCTGTCCTGTCTTTTCTTCTCGAAATCCAGTAGAGCTTGTCTCAAGTCTGGTAAGGAGATTCCTCTGTTTATTGACAGTGCTGCTGCGATCGTGTCAAAGTTAGGTGTGAGTCCTTCAACAATGTATCGTACAAGTTCTCTTTCTGTTACAGTCTTTCCTAGCTGGGTGATCTCTTGTGCCAGTTTCTGTGCTCGTACAATATACATGTTAACATTTTCATTTGGGTTCAACTTTAGTCTAGCTAGATCCAACATTAGGTCTTTTCTTTTATTTTCTAGAGATCCTTCAAACCTTTTCTTTATGTCCTACCAAATTCTTTTGGCCCTTTTATCGCCTCGAAAGATGATTGTTAAGTCATCCGAAAGTGACAATATAATTAGGCTGTATGCTTCCCGATTCTTTTTCTTCCAAATATCATATTCTGGTTTATTTTCTGTAAAGTCTGGCTCGTCATTAACAATTATGTCCTCGAAGAGATCTTTTGAATCCAGAATTGCTTCCATTTTCATGGACCACGTTGTATAGTTATTTTCTGTTAACTGTTCGATTTTTGCTAAGTTAGCTGTGGTATTCTACTATGTTGGGAAACCTTACTCTTGGTGTTGAAGGTTGTTGAAGTGGTGACGCAGTCGTGGTGAATGATGCAGTCGTGGTGGATGATGCAGTCGTGGTGGCTGAGTGAAAGGATTACACACAGGGGAAATAAGCCGGGACACTTGATGGTTGAAAATATAAGGCAACGGGTTGGAGGGAAGAAAGCTTGAGAAGAGCGGAGCGGGTTTTGATTGTTCCTATCTGATCACATGGCGGTGATTGAACTTAGCTGTGGGATGAGCAGAGGGAGAGAGGTCTAGAGCAGATGTTACCTTGTTGGAAGCGAAGGAGCAACTGTAGGTGTTGTTCCTATGAGAGCCAAATCACTACTAGGTCCGAACTCGGCGAGAGCGAGTGAACCACTGACCATTCTTGCTTTTCGATTTAACACCAAGACTCAGTTTCTTTTTGATTGGTCGAGAGATGTCACATGATCTTTTCCTATTGGTCGACCTATTTAGGTACTGTCTTCTGATTGGATCTGCGGCTGCTTTGATGGAAGATACCGCCGATCTTGTCAGGAAGTGTCGGGTGTTATTTCGACTCTATTTACTTCCGCGTTATCAAATACGTCCGGCCTTCTGTCAGGAAGTATGGGGTGTCTCTCTACTTTTATAACTTCTGGTCACCAGATACGTCCGGCCTTCTGTCAGGAAGTATTGACTGTACAAGTTATTTATAATTGTGCCCGCTTTAAACCTATTTCCTATGTTTTGTTGCTACTTCTTTCCTCCAGTTACCTTCTTCTTTATTAAATCTTTGAAAATACATTGTACATGCATAGTGGGTCGGGGGGGGCATACAATTATATACAAATTATGACAGATGCGCCCCCTACATGTGAAGAATTCAAGAAGGGGTTAGCCTGAGAGAATTCTGTAAGGTGAAAAATAATTTTGTGGGAAAATTAGTTGTGGGTATTGAGAGTCTATATACAAGCATTGGTGGCGATATAAGAAGTAAAATAGAATGGTGTTGATGATATAGGTTGAGTATAATTAATAGAAATCAAAAATTTTTTAATTGTAAGAAATCAAAATGAATGCTATGGTACATAGTGGATTAAAAAGAAAGGAAAATGCGCCTAACTAATTTCTACTCGAAATTGGAGATAATAACGAGGGAGTTCTATTAGGGCTTTTGAGAAATCAAAAATAAAAATGAAAAGTTGGACGAAATCAAAGTAAATGCTTGGTTGCATGGTGGGAAAAAAAATGCTTTGTTGCATGGTGAAAAAAAAAGAAAAATGCCTAACTAATTTTTTGCTCGAATTTTGGGGAAAGAAATCGAGGAAATTTCATAAGGTCTTTTGAGAAATCAAAAATAAAAATAAAAATAAAAGTTGGAAGAAATCAAAGTGAATGCTTGATGCATGGTGAAAAAAAAAGGAAAAATGCCTAACCATATTCTAGCTCGAAATTGGGAATGGAAATCGAGGGAATTTTATTAGGGCTTTTGAGAAATCAAAAATAAAATAAAAAGTTGGAAGAAATCAAAGTAAAATAAAAAGTTGGAAGAAATCAAAGTGAATGCTTGGTGCATGGTGAGAAAAAAAAAGGAAAAATGCCTAACCATATTCTAGCTCGAAATTGGGAATGGAAACCGAGGGAATTTTATTAGGGCTTTTGAGAAATCAAAATAAAAATAAAAATAAAATTTCATAAGGTATTTTGAAATCAAATAAAAATAAAAAGTGGTTGAGCGAAATCAAAGTTGAGTGCTTGGAAAAAAAAAAGAAAAATGAAAAATAAAAAGGTTTCAACAACAAAGGATGATTTAATGTTTTTAGTTTAACCGAAAATCAATGAGTTTTCGTTGATAATTGAGTTATGGCAATATAAGCTAAGTGGTAAATAGAATGATAATTGATAAATAAAAATGATAATATAAACTAATTGGAAAAAAAATGATAATTAATGATTAAAAGTGATAATAAGTTGAATAAATTGATAAATTGATTATATATTTAAATTTTAATTGAGAGAAAATAATGAAAATGATTAATATGAAAAATAAGGTGTATTGTTTTGAACCCCTTTTGTGTATCTACATGCCCTATAAATGTTTTAATTGCTCAATTATGCCCTATATTTTTTTATCTTTGTGTGTGTTGTGAAAAATGTTAGAAGTCTGTAAAGTAATTGATTTGTTTATAATAGGGATGGGAACTCATTTAGATGTGTGTCGTCTTGTGGGTGTGGAATTGGGTTGTAAAAAATCGATATGTAGTTCGAATTGGGATCCAAGACTGGCGATATAGATAGAGGAATCTGTGCGGGGAGCGGTGACCTAATTTTACGTGTTGGCAGAAGAGGGGTCCGAAGTAATTGGAGATCGGAAACGAGGCGCTCCCTTTTGTTTGCATAGGCCGAATTTATCGCCGCGGACTACACTTCCTGTCGCGGTGTCTCAAAATTCACTCTTCCTTCCGCTTATTTATTTTTTGGTGCGGCTCAGATCTTGTTTTTGGAGTGTGACTTCTCCGACATTGGTTGGTCATCTTTCAGTTACTCTATCTCTTCGGAGTTTATTTAGATTTTCTGCAAAAATGGTTCCTAAAATTATGAGAAGTTTTATAAATGCTTGTCCAAAATTAAAAACTGCCTCTTGTAGTTCGAAGATTTTATGAGCGGGCATGGTATAGATAAACAAGTAATTAATTAATAAAATTGGGATACAGTTGTATGGTAGAACTAACAAACAAAGGATAGAAATCAGATGAAAGATAGGATATTGCCCCATGTTCCTCCAGATTTTTGTAAATGGGGACTCTGAAATATTTGCCTGAACCTTATTAATTGTAGAATTTAAATGATTGGTAGGTTCGCAGTTCTCCTGTTTGATCGTTAATGGTTTTATTAGCGATATGTCGGTGGTAATTGATTTAGGTTGAGCTGTGTGATTGTTTCTCTGACGAGGGTGGTGTAATTTTGGCATTGTTTGTGTTGTGTGTACGCTGTGTTTTATGTACGAATTTTGTTTTGCTTTGGGGCCTGTGTCGGTATTTTTACGTGAAGGTTGGTTGTATTCATCGATTCTTCTAGCGAATCGGCAGGTGGGGCAGGTTTTTACCTGTTTTGCGATGTCTCGTGTCATGTTCTGCCAATAATATTGTGATGAGATGAGTCTCGTCATCTTGGAGATGTTTGGGTGGTGGTGTTGTGTGTGTACGGACTTAAGAAGTCTGGTTGTAAGTGAACTTGGGACTATAGTTTTAAGTACTCCTTTTCGGGAGACGGTGCGCAGTTTATTGTGATCCATAGTCACGCGAGATTTTCCCGGTGGAGAAGACTGTTGGCTCTTTATGAGTGGCGCATCTAGAAAGCCACAAAATGGGACACGAGTTACAACGCCCGTTTCATATTGTTGTACTCCATTTATGCTACGGACCTCATATTCGTATCTTGACAATCTTAACCTCCATCGAAACAATCTGCCTGACGGAGCTTTGATCTCTTTCAACCACTGCAATGCGGGATGGTCAGAAAATATTGTAAACTTTCTGCCCATTAGACAGGTGCGGAAATTATCCACACTTTCCACAATGGCTAGGCATTGTAGTTCCAAGTCTGAATAATTTCGCTCGTGACTACGCAGAGATCGGCTGAAATGTTGAACGGTGTATGTCTTCCCATCAGGGTAGACTTGTTTAAGAACGCCTGTAATGCTGAATGTTGAGGTGTTACAGTACACCTGGCATGGCAGACCTTCCTGGTAAAGGTGTAATGTGGGGTGTGTGGTAAGGCTTTCTTTCAGGTTAGTGAACGCTTTCTGGCGTTCGTCATCCCAGACCCACATGACATCCTTTTTTAGAAGGTTGACAAGTGGCGTCCGCAAGCGGGCGTGGTCTGGAATGAACTCTTTATAGGCGTTCACAGCTTTTAGGAAAGATCGTAATGTTTTTCGATTGTGTGGTTGTTTGGTGGCGTGAATTTTTTCTATGTTTTGTGTAGACGGGATGATTGTATTATTCTTAACGATTGTGCATGTGTTTACTGGTTGGTGTCGCCTTTTGGTGTGAGTGTCGCGCTTGTTGGGCTGGTTGTGTGTGTTACCGTTGTGTGACGACGTATGGGTGCGTGTGTTGTGAGTGTGAAAACCGTCCTGTGGTTTTATGTGTTGTGGGCATAAAGTATTGGCAATTGGATTGAGTGAAAAGTTGCGTGGTGTGAGATTAGAATGGTGGCATGTAAATATTTGGGGTTTGGGCAATGAATGCAGGCAAGGGTTTCCATGTGTGAAAGCTTTGGGTGCTGTGCGAGTCCTTTGGGACAGGTTTTGGCCTAGCCCGTGCTTGCATTCATTTGATACATGTTTAAAGTGGTAGATAGTATTAGATAATGGGACGCCAAGTTGGAAAATAGTGCCGTGATTATAATTTAATTTTAATTTATACTGATAAAGGGTTTTTAAGGTAAGAACTCCAAATGGCAAGGATGCATTTACCACGTGGAAGTTCTCTCTACGGGTTATTTGGCCTATTGTCAGAGGGAGAGTTAAATGTCCTATTATTTTCGTAAAACTATTTAGGGTGGATAGATCAAGGGAAGGATTTTTAATACTTAAGTTGGGAAGTTGTGCTTTTAATCTATTGTATAAATGATACGGCAATATGTTCGAACCTGCGTCTGGTTCAATTAGAAAGGTACATGGTAGGTCCTGGGTCAGATACAAGTCCAAAGTCAATTTGATGGTGTCATTGGGTGGATTGCCTACCTCAGTCTCGAAAGGTCTCCACTGTGGCGTCTTCGGCTTGGGGTGGCTGGCTTGGAATATCTGTTGGGCCGGATCGGGACCGTTTGCACTGTCCGCGCAATTGAAAGGGAAATCTAGCCATTTGTACTGCTTCCATTCGAGTGGACCGTTTTCGGACTATTTGCACTGTCCCGGTTCGCGTGGGTTGCTTCCGGGTGCACGGGTACGGCATGGCGGGTGGCGACTCCTCGGTGGGCGTCAGGTTGTTCGGACACGTACCGGCGGCGCGGGCGTCGGTTGCCCCGGGGGTGGCGCTCCGGAACTCCGTCTCACCTTGCGTGGATCTTGCCCCTTGTAGCGCGGCGGTCAGTTCTAAAATTACCGTCGCCAGGGTATGTCTTGTCGCTTCGTTCGTTGTCAGTTTCTTTCCGCTCGTTGCCAGTTTCTTCTCTCTCGGTTTGTCATTGCCTTTTGTTTTGCTGGCGCCTGGGCTAATTTCCATCTTAATCCTGTCGACTTTAGGAATAGCTGTGGTATTCTACTATGTTGGGAAACCTTACTCTTGGTGTTGAAGGTTGTTGAAGTGGTGACGCAGTCGTGGTGAATGATGCAGTCGTGGTGGATGATGCAGTCGTGGTGGCTGAGTGAAAGGATTACACACAGGGGAAATAAGCCGGGACACTTGATGGTTGAAAATATAAGGCAACGGGTTGGAGGGAAGAAAGCTTGAGAAGAGCGGAGCGGGTTTTGATTGTTCCTATCTGATCACATGGCGGTGATTGAACTTAGCTGTGGGATGAGCAGAGGGAGAGAGGTCTAGAGCAGATGTTACCTTGTTGGAAGCGAAGGAGCAACTGTAGGTGTTGTTCCTATGAGAGCCAAATCACTACTAGGTCCGAACTCGGCGAGAGCGAGTGAACCACTGACCATTCTTGCTTTTCGATTTAACACCAAGACTCAGTTTCTTTTTGATTGGTCGAGAGATGTCACATGATCTTTTCCTATTGGTCGACCTATTTAGGTACTGTCTTCTGATTGGATCTGCGGCTGCTTTGATGGAAGATACCGCCGATCTTGTCAGGAAGTGTCGGGTGTTATTTCGACTCTATTTACTTCCGCGTTATCAAATACGTCCGGCCTTCTGTCAGGAAGTATGGGGTGTCTCTCTACTTTTATAACTTCTGGTCACCAGATACGTCCGGCCTTCTGTCAGGAAGTATTGACTGTACAAGTTATTTATAATTGTGCCCGCTTTAAACCTATTTCCTATGTTTTGTTGCTACTTCTTTCCTCCAGTTACCTTCTTCTTTATTAAATCTTTGAAAATACATTGTACATGCATAGTGGGTCGGGGGGGGCATACAATTATATACAAATTATGACATATATGTATCCATTTTCATTCAACTTTTCTTTCTAAATTGGCGGTTAGTCCAATTATTTAATTTCTTTTTTATTTAAATGGATCAATTGGCGGTTAGTCCAATTCGCGCGCCCAAACCACGCTCTGCTACCAAATTGATATAGGCTTAGCAAAATACGATGTTTCTTTCTAAGGATTTTTAGTTGTTTTTGTACTCACTTATGTTGTAGTTACGAGGACATCCCTTTAGATATAAACAAATATATATTTATTTAAGGAACGACTTGTTCCATTACATATATTGTTAAAACAAGCTAGCGATAAACATAACTGCAAGGTTGAAAGGTAGAAGTTGGAAGTAGTGACGTCATAATAGTAGTGACGTAGCATCGATGATGATTAAAGTCAAAGTTTGCGTAACAAAAATTGATGACCAAAACCGCATCACCAACTCCTCTTCTTTTCTGTCTCTGTTCTCCGCCTCCTCCCCCCCCCCCCCCCCCACCAAAAAATAAATAATCTAAATATAAATATCCCACTTACTTTCCCCAATGTTTCGGAACTCGCCTCCAAATCTATCACCACCCTTCTCTCTATGAAATAAAAAAAATATAATTCAATAAATTAAAGATTGAAGAAAAATTACCAAAAAAATATGGATTAGAAAGTATTGAATATTAAAATAAATAATTTTTGAAAATACAATGAACATGGTGGGAACTTGGGGTCTGCTTGGGAAAGGTTTGTAGCTTGTGGTGTTTCTGGTGTTCTGTCTGAAGAGGGTGTTGGAAAAGAAGACGTCCGAAGCAGCCAATGGGAGGCCGGCGGAAGCGGCTACGGGGATGCAGCGGCAAAAATGAGAAAACAATAACAGAAGAACTTGTAAACAACTTTCGAACGCTAGAATTTGCCCTGATCTCCGATTCTTTTAGTGTAAATATTTAAATATATAATTAATTAAATAATACTTTACTTATTTTCTTAAATTGTAATAAATATAATTTTCCCTCCTGTTTTCTTCGTATATTTTAAAAGTGTTATAAACTGCGACGCCTTAATTTTGAACCTTCAACCCCGCCGACCAAGAATAGAGGTGAGTGACTACCTCTATAGAATTTAGATCGTCGTCACAACACAGAGTGGCGGTGAAAACGCAATATTTTTGGCATCCCAGCCGGGACTGTTGAAGGTAAATTACTGAAGAAAAAAGAAGCATTTTGAGCTGACCATTTTGGAACTCACTAGCTAACCCTACTTGCTGCTTTGTTTACAAGATGGCGGAAGAATTAATTCTACGTTTAAAAAAGAAGCGTGCTATTAACAGATCATATTTAACGAAAACATGCAATAAGATTGAAAGTGGACTTGACACGCTAATTAGAATTGATCTTGAAGAATTATTAGAACAATTGAATGAATCATTTAACGAACTTAAAGTAGTGGATCACGAAATAGAAACGCTTCTTGAAACTGACGATTTAGAGAAGGAATTACAGGGCGTAGAGGAATATCGAGAGAAATATATTACTTGGAGATTTAGGGCAAATAAAAAGATTCGCCAATCAGATTTTCATGGCGAAAATATAACGAATTCGAACTCACGAATAGATGAAAATGAAATGAGACATTATGTACCTTCCTGCACGACTGTGAAACTTCCGAAATTGATGATATCGAAATTTTATGGAAACTTTAGTGAATGGCTGACGTTCTGGAATTCTTTTGATGCAGCTATACACCAGAACAACTCACTGAACCCGATCGATAAATTTAACTATCTGAAGTCACATCTCGGCGGAACTGCACTAAACACAGTCGAAGGTTTCGCTTTATCTGCGGACAATTATGAGAGAGCTATAAAATTGCTTAAAGACAGATTTGGGCGAGAAGACATTTTGATTAGCCGACATATGAACAATTTGTTGTCAATGAGACCACTCAAAACGTCAAGCGATGTAAGAACCTTCCGCGAACTTTTTGACAACCTTTCTGTTCAAATAAGAAGTCTCGAGTCACTAAACGTGTCCATTGATGTTTACGGACAACTGTTGTGCCCGATAATAATAAAGCTTCTACTTACAGACCTTAATTTGGAATTGAACAAAGAACTCCCGACAGGTTACGTAATTAATGACTTGATTAACTTTCTAGAAAGACAATTAACTGCACGGGAGAGGAGTTTTAGAAACGAAATCGGTACCGGGAATGAATCAACTTCTAAACCTAATTTAGTAAACAAACATCCAAAGACAAGATTCTACAATGAAAAACCAATTGCGACAGCTTCAGAACTTTTGAATTCAGTTCACAAATCGAATGAATGTGTATTTTGTGGTAAAGACAACCATGGAAGCCCTAAGTGTGACTTTGCAGCTAATATGAGTTTAAACGAAAAGAGATCACTCATGAGGAAAAAAGGCGTTTGTTATAAATGTCTTCGGCCTTCTCATTTAAGTAAATTTTGCAGAAATGTAGTCCGTTGTTCGATCTGCAACATGTCTTCCCACCTGGATGTCATGTGCACAAAACTGATTTTAGATAGAGGTGGATCTTCCAAGTCTCCAACGGTGCAAGATGAAACTCTCGCCAACTTATCAACCTCCCCAGACGTCTTGTTACCTACTTTGAGAGTGACCCTCAAAGGGAACAGAACGGAGAAGACGGCAGGGCTATAATAGACACCGGATCCCAAAGATCATATATTTTACATAGCACAGCAATGGAAATGGAATACGAACAATCTAGGTGAGAGTTTTTCCGGCATTCCTTGTTTGGAGGATCGAGTACCGACGTAGTTGAACATGAGGTCTATACCATTCATTTATCTGACATCAATAATTCCTATCGCTGTGAGTTTGAAGCACTAGGTCAACCCCTTATCTGTGGAAGCATACCTCCGGTGTGTCCAAGATCATTTTTAGAAGGGAGTGAAAAACTCGACGTGTCTGATTTGAGGAGAGACCGTATAGAAGTCCTTATAGGCGCGGACATCGCCGGGAGATTGCTAACTGATGATCAGAGAAGAATCTCATCTGGACTGGTGGCAATCCGTACCAAACTAGGATGGACTGTGATGGGAAAGATTCCTCCAACGGAGGTGAGAGATGACACCAGCTCCCTTTGCGTGACCACACTTCTATCTTTGAATCTAGAAAACTTGTGGAAATTAGATGTAATTGGAGTCTCTGACGCGGAGGTTGAGAAGAAGACTCAGTCATTACAAGCTGAAATGGAGGAACATTTCGCCCACACCACGACGCGAGATATCGAGGGGCGCTATGAGGTAGTTCTACCCTGGGTGCAAGACAAGGAAAGGATTCCTTCGAATAGAGACCTAGCCGAAAACCAACTAAGTTCTGTAAGAAGAAAACTTGAAGAAGTTGGAGACATGAAAGAGTATGGACAAATCTTTGAAGAATGTATAAATCAGGGGATAATAGAGTATTCCAGAGAGGATAAACTAGATGGTGTTCACAACCTGCCACAACGACCAGTGTATAAAAGAAACAGTCAAACTTCTAGAATACGGCCAGTATTCAATGCGTCGGCCCGGAAGAGAGGTAAACTTTCCCTGAATGACTGTCTGGATAAGGGACCCAATTTGATAGAAATTATACCAAGACTTTTAAATAAATTCCGGAAATATGAAGTAGGTGTCTCTTCCGATATTGAGAAAGCATTTTTACAAATTGGAACAAAGGAAGAAGGCCGAGATGCTGCAGTTTTCGAGATAGCAGGAGTTGAACTAACTGGGCATCTTATCTTAAATAATAAGAAGAAAGCATGGGTTGTCATCTTCACATGTGCAGTGTATAGAGGAGTTCATCTGGAACTTGTGACATCTTTGTCTATGGAAGCCTTTCTCCAAGCTTTCCGCCGATTTATTGCTCGAAGAGGCCGCCCATTGATTGTGTATTCGGATAACGGGACTAATTTCAGAGGCATGGCTAATACTTTAAAGAAGATTGATTTTTCGAGATTAAAGTGTGATCCCACATTGAAAAACATCACCTGGAAATTCATACCGCCTGGTGCTCCTTGGTGGGGTGGATGGTGGGAGCGTTTGATTGGAATGATGAAACAATTGCTCTTTAGGATTCTCGGTCAAACCTCCTTGGGATATGAAGAACTTTCCACGGTAATGTGTGACGTCGAAAGCTTGATGAACACACGCCCACTGACCTACCTAACTGAAGAAAGTGAGGATCTCCTTCCATTGACACCTTCGTTGTTCTTACATGAGGTCAGAGAGGTTGGCGTTCCAGACCTGGACTTGATTGATAACCAGACCCTCTCCCGCAAATATCAATATATCAAACGTGTACGAGAAGATCTTAGAGAACGATTTCGTATCGAATATTTTGGATTCCTGAGACAAGAAACGAGACGCCTGAAGACTACCATACCATTCAAGGTGGGAGACATGGTGCTCATTGGACAAGAGAGTTTAAAGAGACTACACTGGCCGTTAGCCAGAATAATCCAACTCTATCCAGGAAAAGATGGACTTGTGAGGGTTGCGAAAGTGAAAACTTCATCAGGTGATAAAATACGACCTATTCAAAAACTCTACAATTTAGAGATATCGCCCGAGATAAGATGTCGAGACCCTCTAACGGAGCGATCTCCCACACCAGAAGTTCGATTGACAACTGAAGAAGACCCTTTGACTTCACAACAAGAGCAACATCACATTGATACCCCGAATGTTGTGTCAAGTTACGGACGGCCCATCAAGAGACCCAACCGATTGGATCTACTGAACTTTTCCTTTCCATGTTTGAGTCGTCGAGACGCCAACTCAAAGGTGGGAGAAATGTTGGAAAAGAAGACGTCCGAAGCAGCCAATGGGCCGGCGGAAGCGGCTACGGGGATGCAGCGGCAAAAATGAGAAAACAATAACAGAAGAACTTGTAAACAACTTTCGAACGCTAGAATTTGCCCTGATCTCCGATTCTTTTAGTGTAAATATTTAAATATATAATTAATTAAATAATACTTTACTTATTTTCTTAAATTGTAATAAATATAATTTTCCCTCCTGTTTTCGTCGTATATTTTAAAAGTGTTATAAACAGCGACGCCTTAATTTTGAACCTTCAACCCCGCCGACCAAGAATAGAGGTGAGTGACTACCTCTATAGAATTTAGATCGTCGTCACAACACAGAGTGGCGGTGAAAACGCAATAAGGGTGATATCAGCCACCATGGGTCTGTGGCTTGCCCATAGGGATAGGCATGCTGGAGTCTATCTTGGTACTAGTGGGATCAAGTCAGCCACCATAGGTCAGGTGGCTTGAACACAGGAAAGGGGTGTCTGAATCCATTTCAAACTCTGGCTTGGTGTTGGTGGGGTCAGGTCAGTCACCATAGGTCAGGTGGCTTGATCCTATGTATATATATTTTTAAAGGTGGTTCAAATAGAAAAAATTGGATAAAAATCGCAGAATAAATTGGAGCGAGAGATGTAGCATCATAAGTGAAAACATAAATACATTCAATTTTATCACTTTGCACAATTATAGGAATTTTATAAATATAAAACCACTAGGAAGGGTAGGAGATACATTTTCAAAATATTTGTCTAAATTGAGTTTTAAAATAAACCCTAGTTTTCAATTAGCTGAAGCTTTTAATCAATAAATTCTTTAGAATTAAATATTTTTAGAAATAACAAGATTTTACCTATTACGCAAAGAACACACCCAAAGAAATAATCGTATCCTGGACATTATTGGCGGATATAGGGCTGTGACTGTGCTTGTACTGCAAGGCACCACATGTCTACACATGTAGTACCAAGCCATGGTAGGTTGTGAATACTCGTACTAATAGTACAAATTAATTATAGGACATTATTTCAGAATCAACTCTTCACACACCTCCTTTAAAAAAATTAATTCCAGCTCCTTTGGTAAAAAAAATAAAAAAAATAAAATAAATGTCTTTGTGTTTTAAAAATAGTATTATATATATATATAAAGATTAGAAAACGTTTCGCTAGCCATTATAAACGAGCGAAAAATAGAAATTATTTAGTATACATATTACTTAAACGAGTTATATTGATGAAAAATGAATGATCAAAAAAAAGTTTTATTGTTTTTACTGACAAGTTGCAGGATTCGTTATCATCATCAAAACGAAGTTTATTTATTGTTGTTTGTTCGTTGACATTTTATCTTTATATATATTTAATTGCTTTTACATTCATTGATATATTTAATGCCCCTATAACGTTTAAAGGTGAACTGCTTAGCTAATTTTATAAATTAAGCTATCTTTATATGTATATGAACAACCTTTATTAGAAGATTATAAAAATGGTAAGTAATCGAAACTACATTAATTAAAAGACAGCAAAAATAATGATAAACAAACGATTAACGAAATCAATAAGTTAAGAGTAGAAGAACATAATTTAATAAATATCAAGTCCTTTGCGCACCAATAATGATTCTCAGCAGACATAACGGAACTTGTCCAACGCGTTTTGACCAAATCTATTAAAATAAGATTATTAAATAACTACTTGAGTGTCAATTTTTAAATGATCGTTGTCCAATATATTTTCAGTTCATGCTTCAGTGCTGAAATTGAAAATATATAATTTGACACAATTATAAAATGACATTAACCAATATTAATAACCATACTAGATCGCATAATACACAATATATTTATTGTCATTTACACATACCTCATTTAAATTATGGTTGGAAATGGAAACTCCACAATTTGAAATATGGAATGCTGCCTTACCATTATTCGTTTGCCTTTATTTCATCCTGTTCCATGCAGATCAATAATACATTTATATCCCCTACCACATGGTTTACTGCACAAGCTATTGCAGTTTGGTTGGTAGACAACTGACTTTAATTTTTCATGAATGTTGTAAGCAACTATTCTATTTTCAACAAAAACTTTTTAATACTAACAGACTTTTAGTATCAATATATAAATTTATTGTCTTATAATTTTATGAAGACGAGTGATTAAACACAATTCAAAGAACAATATTCCAGTTAGATTTATGATCACGGTCTTCTTCTTCTTCTTTCATATCTTCATGATTGGGTGAAGTAGAGTGCGTCTGCCTTTGTCATTAAGACTGGAAGCACTACTTAGTGGCAGGCCGACTTAGCTCCAAAAAAAATGCCGCCTCTGACATGAGGAACAGACGCCATGTGCAGCCGTTCCTAACATGGAGTACAAACGCTGCTCATCCTGTATCCCTGGATTAGGAGCCCGTACAGGGTACTATCAGTCGGGCCAGCTGAACCCAGGTTTTTTAATAAGCTTGTTACTGCTCCCCTCCTCCTTTTTCATCCGGGTTTGGGACCGGCAAAGGCGGAGTTATGATCATGGTAAACATAATAAATATGAACCTGGCTCATCAGTGAGCCAGACTCTCCCATTATTTTATCATTGCAGTAAGGGCAGTAGAAAATTATTTTAATTCAAAAAGAATTATACACGTAAAAAATAATTCATCTTTCTTTGGAGTGGTAGTGTCTTCCCAACTCATGCTCCCACATTGTACCTGCCCAGCACATATTTGCCCTTACCAAACTCCCAAAGGCTGATGGGACAGTTCATTTTACAGCAGAAGTTTTCTGTTGATCTATCATTTTCTGGTTCCTGAAGCTTCCTCTTACTAGAACATCTAGACTTGGGTTTCTTCTAGCTGATTTCTCACTGGATCGTGGACTCAGCAAACCTGCTGGAAATGTCAGACACACATTGTCGTAGTCTCAATCAGCAGAACTATTTCCAGGCAATGGATCTTTGTCTTGCACCTTGTCAGATGAAGGAGCGAAGATGATGGCCAAAAGTCTGTGGCTCACCTCAGAGTAGAATGCAGACAGCAGCTCTGATACATTACATGGGTCGTGATGGTTGTCAAACTCATCCATTGATGAGCTCTACTCTTCCCCGGCAGACACCAACAACAAGCTTTACAAGCATGATACCTTAATGTGATTGAGTGGAGATAAGAAGGAAGAAGAAAGAAGACATGGGTCATCCTGGTCTCAGACATTATTGTTGAACTTTCCTGGAGCCCCAAAGCCTCCATGTAGCAAGTCACATGTAGAGAACATCATCCAACAGCCGCCGTCAACAACAGAGAAGACGTCTTCACTCCTGGGGCATAAAGCAAACAACCATGAAGGATTTCTTTAAAATATAATGATTTTTGTAGATAAGTTTTTAGCCTGTATTTTATAAATTTATTCACTTTCTTTCCATTGCATTTATCCACATAGATTGAAATAGTTTTTTTTCCCCTTTATTCAAAAATGTATTGATGCAATTTTATACATCACTAAATGTTGATCATGGCACATTCTAAAAAAAAAAAAATAATTAAAAAGTCCCAATGGTATCTTCAACATTTTGATTAAAATATATTATAACAGTATTTTCTCTAAAAGTATTATTATATCTTTGATTACCCAAGAGAAAAATGTCCACTAGCAGTGAATGTTGTGATAAAAAATGATATCTAACCTACTATAATTCAACACAGACTTTAACCCTTTCTGGTCTGCGCACCCCTTTGTTTACGCGAGTGAAGAGGCTGCCATCTACTGCGCACGTAATATGATCTGCTCGCGCATCTTCCATGAAATCCTAATATTTTCAAATATAATGGAAATCATCATGTTTTACAAGTGGAAATATCTTTATTAGTGTTTATAATAATAAAAAGTATATAAAATAATAGATATTTCAATAAAATATGGTATTCCCGGAAACAATCCCCCAAATGAAGAGCTGGTTTGTCACTACAGGTTTCACAATAAAAACCTGTTATTTTTCTATCCACCACATGTGGATTGGGAAGAACAGATCTTTGACAGTCTGGATGTTATCATTGTGGAACATATTTTCCACCCTTTCCAAGCATTCTGAAGTTGAAGCTTTCATAGGTTTTGGACATTCATTCTGCCATGGTTCCACAAGCTCTTCCACCAAATGTTCGCGATATTTTTTGTGTCTGATTGGCCTTAGTCCATTTTATTTTCTTGTTCTAGGTGTATACGATGTATGAGGTGACAGTAGCCACTTCCAGGCTCCAGAAAAATAATTTTCTCCACCATTTTACAGTTTTTCTGAGAAAGTTGTATGTTGTACAATAGTGGCCAACAACATCCACGCTTCCCATATTCAAAGTTCTGTCTATAATGGCAGTTGGCTTCTGAACCACATCTAGTTTACCTGGTGACTAGCTGTGTTGAATCTATGTGAAATGAAGAGGCAAGGTGAATCACATGTTTATCCTTCCAACAGAGTGAAAATACGTTTTTCTTTCTGAAAGCAAGAGTTTACCCCCACCAAAAATATATATATTTTTTCATTTCCCTTGACATTCCTTGTTGATTTGACATAATGGTGCCAAATAGGTAACTATGAATTCTAGAAAGTTCTTCAATATAGGTGGAATATGTGTAGAATCCATCTGTGAAAATATGAAAACGTTACCTGTTCAAGATTAGCCAGACTGTTCAAATACGTAAATTTCGGTAGCTTGGGAATTAATATCAGCATTAGAATCTTAAAGAACACATTCAGTTGATGAAGAATCATCCAAAAAAGGAGATTTGGAGTGAGCGGAAGAAGTAGAAACGATGTTTAAAAAAGTGGAAAAATGCAACAAAAAAAGTAACAAATCGAGGTGAGAGCGAATGGAGGATGATTCAGCAAGATTTCTACGTGATTTCCAGGAAACTAGACATCAGTACCAGCTTCCCCCACCCCTTGTTTACACAGAAGCTACTGGTAGTGGTTTGTGGCCAGGTAGCGAACCTTAATGCAAAGCCACTGACAGTGGCTTGTGGACTGGAAAGGGTTAATTCAACTGAAAACTCTGATCCCTTTGGGTGTTGAATTAAAGAAGAAGAGAGAGAGAGAGTTGGAGGACTGTATTTATACAGTAATAGCTCTTATTAGCATCTATTACTTTCCTGACATTGCCTAGTTTTAAGGCACTGGAATTAG
This sequence comes from Cordylochernes scorpioides, assembly GCA_030710605.1. NCBI lineage: Eukaryota > Metazoa > Arthropoda > Arachnida > Pseudoscorpiones > Chernetidae > Cordylochernes > Cordylochernes scorpioides. Next base: position 45,439,638 of record CP092867.1, read on the forward strand.
AAAGTAGGCCTTGGCCAAATGCTGGTAACAATGCTGTTGCCAAAACATCCCCTAGAGTTGGGAATTTAAGCTTGCTACCCTGTGAATATAGAACCTATGGAAATAAGATGTATAATATACATTATTATACTAAATATAAATTGTGCATTTATTTTATTTCATTTATTTGCCTTTGCAGATACCACAGAAAATCCATGTATTTGACTAATTATACTTTTAAAAAAAGGCTGTGTGTGTGAATCTAGAAATGAGGTAGCCCACACAAGACCAAATAAGTAATTTATACACATGATGTGTTGTTACTATTCTCGACAAAAGGACTTGATTCTCTAGATGCTAACACTGCTGTTATCATATATAAATTGTTTGATAAATTTCAATATCAATAGATTTAAATCTCCAGGATATTATTCAAACAAATGTTACAGATTTCTGGAGATGGGTTTCTTTAGCTTCATTAAATGTATTCTCGAGCTTTCAGACATCTCTGTCCTTCTACAGGAGTACATAGAAACATATAAATGTCGTTAAGATGCTAACTGATTTATATGTTTTTATTATATTGTCAAGTATCTCTCCAACCCCGGCCACAGGAAGCTCCATGGGACACCTGTCAATCATCACTGGACTCCGGGGGGGACAACCACAGATGTGAAGGGTTTTCTGAATCTTATCAGCAAATAAGGAAAACGAGACGCCTCGGTGGCTGAACACTTTCATTATAATTATTTTTACCTTGGGATAAGTTGTTATATTATCTCTCTTCCTGTGGAAGGGCCGCTTACGCCCGAAAGCTAGAAACGTTTTTCCCAATAAAAGAAACTCATCCTTTTTGATTCTATGCGTATTACAATATTATCTCTCTCCCTATAAATACCTCTTGTATATAATTTTATTGGAGAACTAAAAGGTAAATACCCACCTTTATAATAAATTAATTATTTCCAAATTTGCCCTTGCATTATTTATCTCCGCGACAATATTAATCAGTTATAGAGAGCATCTTAACGGCATTTACATGTTTCCATATACTCCTGTAGAAGGGCAGAGATGCCTGAAACCTTAAGAATACATTTAATAAAGATAAATAATCCCATCTCCAGAAACTTGTAGTATTTGTTTAATATAAATTGCTAATTTGGATTTGGTCTCATTGTGATTGCTTCTCCAAAATGGTCTGGAAAAGATATGGCTACATCAACCAATTTTTTAAAATATAATTCTCGATGTTCCCGTGACTCTCCTCAGGGGAATCCTCAGGAGAATGACAGAGAATCACTGAAACATTGGGAATTGAATGAAAAATTAATTGATGTAGCCATATCTTTTTTCCCTTTAAAAATCCTGAGTTCAACTGACCCGGTTGATGGTCCTCAACAAGGGTCCCACTCCAGGAATACGGAGGAGCTGTGTCCGTACTCATGTTAAGAGTGCAGCAAAGGCTTCCATGTTAGGAACAGCCTCAAACTACAGGCAAAGTCAGACTTTCACCAAAGTGTGCCTGGATCATGGTGCCATGATCAACGAAAGCTACACCCCTATACCCCATTCCATGAGATCATGAACTCATGGGATTCGTGTAATCTTTACACAAGGGGATAAAAAACAACAACAACATATCTTTTTTCAACCAACTTCCAAATAATCTCTAAATGGTATTTCATCATTTAAATAATCCAAATTGTTCATTTTCATTGTTTTTTTCCTTTTTTAAAATTGTGCAAGGCAGTGTCTGCCAATTCTTCTATGTCAGATCATAGAAGGTAATGTGTAGCAGCTGCACTTTTGTAAAGCTGCATTTGAAGTACAATCTCTTAATGTCGGAATGTGACATTTCTCTAGCAGATAACTCCACCAGCAGACCATCTAGCATTTAGGCCAGTTTGGAATCAGGGGGGTGTATTATTTAACATTTATTTAAATAACAAATTTAGTGTGGTTAGCTAGCCCTGGCAAACCTTCATATGTAGGGGTAGATCTACTGAAGATAATTTCTGAAACGATGCAATACTCTCTACCATGGATCCTTGCTCAAGTCACCAAGCAGCACCTTGTAAATTGTTAGATAAGCTGTTGTTTCTCTCTCTTGGCCTTTCTCACAGATAATTCTGCGCCAACGTGGAACTAGGTGGTTGTGTTGCATAACTTTCCAATTACATCCAATCCACATGTCATTAGCCACATGTCTCCTCCACATGTTAGAGGGACTGGATGCATCTTGGACTGAAGCCAAGTTTGCACACCTCTCAAATAGTTGGCTTAAGTAGGGAAATCATAAAGTAGCAAGAAACTATGTGTGTGATAGCCTGACGATAGTAACACATGGAATACTTTGGTGTTACCTTGGGATTCTTATCTCCAAATTGTATCTGATCCTATAGAAGACTTTCAATAAAATAATGCTCTGCTTGTGAAAAGAAGGTTTAATCATGAGTTAAAGAAAGGAGGCTGGTGAAGACTGAACCATATAATGGTGTTATGATGATGCCCGAAAGAAGATTCAGCATGGTGATGGTGGCAGTCCATTCAAGAAAATGTGCACCCCATGAATAGCTAGTTGAGAGGATGTGCATGTGGGGGAGTGATGTCTGTCTGCAGCTACTCGCTCCTTTGTTTTCCTGGAATGCCTAAGGTGAATAAAGAGGAATCGAACAGAGATCCTTATTGTCTTCACATTTGACCATCCTGGTACAGCGGAACAATAGTGCTGTGCAGATTGAGTTAAAGGGGCAGAGGAAAGCAAGTATGTGGATCTGGAGGATTAAGATGAGGTCTGATAGGATCAGAAATGAAGAAGTCTTGAGAAAATTGGGAGAGGAAGGAAACCTGTTAAAGGTAATCCTAAATAGACAGAAAATTTTGATGGGAAATATATTGAGAGGAAATAGATGGAAGGAGAAAGTTCTGGAGAGTAAAATAAATGGAATGGTAGGAGGAGGAAGAATTGAATGGCTGGTAACTATGAAGAAATAAAGATTGAGACGAGAATCTCGTCGCCGTTAGCTTTTACTCCTTCTTAGAACTCCGCCTTTGCCGGTCCCAAGCCCGGATGAAAAAGAAGGAGGGGGAGCAGCAACAAGCTCACTAAAAAACCTGGGTTCAGCTGGCCCGGCTGATAGTACCCTGTAAGCGCTCCTAATCCAGGGATACAGGATGAGCAGCGTTTGTACTCCATGTTAGGAGCGGCTGCACATGGTGTCTGTTCCTCATGTCAGAGGCGGCCATTTCTTTTGGAGCTAAGTCAGCCTGCCACTGAGTAGTGCTCCCAGTCTTAATGACAAAGGCAGACGCATTCTACTTCACCCAGTCATGATGGTTGTCAAACAGACACCATCATGGGTCACAACTTGATATCCTAATATGATTGGGTGGAGATAAGAAAGTAGAAGAAGACTCCTTCTTAGAAATGATATCCTGCTATTCTTTCTATTGTAATTGAGAAGTATGGCACCACTAGAGACCATCAAGACGAACAAACTGAAGAGACATCCTCTATGTGATGTTATTTCTGTAAAAACACAGCCACATCAACAAATGGTTTATTTTACTCCTGATGTTTCAGTGACTTGCTGTCATTCCCCTGAGGAGAAGATTGACAGCGAGTCATTGAAACACCGAGAGTTAAATAGACCATTGGTTGATGTGTAATCAACTTCCAACCAACAAATGATCTTCAGGTTATTTCTGTAGTTGTACTCTGATCTGAATGAAGGTGTATTTGGTCTTGTACTCTGTGTGAAATAAAGGAGAACACTAACATCACTGTTGGCTGATTAACCCACAGGGATAGATAAAATAATTACAAAAAATACAAATATGAATTTTGGTCCAAGATGTTGAGTAAGGTGTTACATTATATACTGTATATAATTACCCTCCTTTTATTTATACTTGCATTAGAAATTAAAATTTTGTATTATTTTTTTTTGGAAACCTGGTCAAAAGATGTACAACACTCTGTTGATGATGGACAAACATTTTGAAATAGAGTTGCCTTGAAACATAGTTTGTAGTTCACACCATTCTATCACGGTTGGTTAATACATACTAACTCTTAGAATCCTGTTCCACATTTTCTGGCTTTGACCTATGACCCTTTCTATAATTGGGTTAGATAAATGGCTAGGCTATAAATAGTTGGCCCACAAAGGTTTCATTGCTTGCATCAGAACCTTGGTTCCTTCATAGAGAGGCAACTTTTTTTTTTCTTTTTTGACAAAGTAAGATTGGTGTCCTTGCCCATCCAGTGATACTGCTTGGTCACCAGAGTGCCATGGCTGAAGACAATACAATACTTTCTGCACCATGATAATGTGGCCAAACAACACTAAACACATTTGTTGAAATATTCTATTTAACTTGTTTCTATGTCTGTCTGCCTTTCTATCTGTCCACAAGTCTTTTTTTTTTTTTTTTGTGATCAATTTTTAATATATTTGCAGAACACCTAGAAGTCTTGAATTTAGTATATTTGAACTTGTTGACAATGCAATTTGACAAAATTTCAGACTTCTGGGTAGTTGGGGATGGACTAATTACTATTTTTCCTTGCAAATTTTGTGATCAATTTTTAATATACACTAATGGACAAAACTTATGGAAATTGTACCTTTTAGCGTGTATATCAGGATTCAGACAATAACTTTGAACGATATTTGATACACAGTGATCTATATTGAAGACACATGAGATAACCAAGTATGAACAAAATTGCCTGTATCCTTAAAAATAAAATAGACTGGTGACATTAAAAGCTTCCACTTCCATAAGTTTTGTACATGAGTGTACTTACAGAGAGCACCTAGAAGTATTAAATTTGTTACTCCAGTTCAAAACTGATGGCATGGGAGATTGACAAAATTTAAGTATTCTGGGAAGTCTGAAACGATCTATTTTCTATACTTCCTTTCAAATTTATGATCAGATTTTTATATACTTCCTGACCAGACATAGAAGTCTGATATTTAATGACTATTTCAATCCTATTAATATTCCAAATGTACAAAATGTCAGACTTCTAGGCAACCATGGTGGTTGGGAATAGACTAGAGAATAAAATATTTGTATATTTCCTTTCAAATGAAGAAAATAGGCACAGCCGTTTCTGTAGCATAATGAGCATCTGTCCTTCTATAAAAATAAGCAGGTAGTATGTAACTAGAGCTAAATACGTATATATAAGTAATTTTGATCATATTTACAGATATACATAAAGCATTCTGTTGTTGTTGTTTCTTATTCCCTTGTGTAAAGATTACACGGATTCCATGAGTTCATGATATCATGGAATGGGGTATAGGGGTGGAGCTTTCATTGATCATGGCACCATGATCCAGGCACACTTTGGTGAAAGTCTGACTTTGCCTGTAATTTGAGGCCGTTCCTAACATGGAAGCCTTTGCTGCTGACTCTAACATGAGTACAGATGCAGTTCCACCGTATCCCTGGAGTGGGACCATTGCTGAGGTCCATCAACCGGGTCAGTTGAACTCAGGATTTTTAAAGAGGGAGTGTCCCTCCTGGTTACAGCATCAAGTTTACCAGAACAAGACTTGATACGATCATGTAGAGGGTTTACTGTAACCCCCAACAATGTCCACTGAACCACAAGCCCTAAATAACTAGAATAAAAATTTAACAAATTCACTATTTTAACGATTCCTGCTAAAGAGTAAAAATAAAAGGGGTGTGCGATGATAATCATATATTGAGTGAAAAGTAACAAATTGTTCCTCATCTAACTGGTGTCTTGATGTTCTATTTTGCTCCAACAGTTCTTTATGTGAGTGTTGGACTACCACTAGATCACATGAAAGTGATTCCCTGAACACAACACGTGTTCACCCCCCCATCATCAGCCCTTGATGTTTCTCTCCTCCCCCACTGATCCAAAAATAATTAATCAATTAAAATAATAATAATAAAAAGGATTATAGATAAGGCACAATTTGGATTATATATTATAAACACAAGGTAATAAGACCAAATCCAAATAAATAATTAGTGTGTGACATTTCGGTAACAGCGTTGTTACCATCTTCAGACAAAAGTATTGAAATGGCACTGGCATTTCAGTACTTTTGTCTGAAGATGGTAACAACGCTGTTACCGAAACGTCACACACTAATTATTTATTTGGATTTGGTCTTATTACCTTGTGTTTAAAAAGGATTATATTAAAATGTGCTGCAAAGGAGAAATAAATATTCCAGCTACAACCATGTGACAATTAGATGATTGAAATTGGAACATGGAACACATAGTCAAAAGAACAAATCCAAATAAATAAACAGTGTGTGATGTTTTGGTAACCAATATTGTTACAGAAATGTCACACACTATTTATTTGGTCTTGCTAACATGTGAGAGTAGGAGACATGATGTACAATGTCAGGTCTGACAGCCCTATTTATACTCTGTGGAGTAAGGGGTAGGTTTATTGACTTGTGTAGTGATACATTACTAACTGCTAAGACCAAATCTAAATTATTGAAATGTTTGTGATGTTTTAATAATTTGGATTTTTGGTTTCATTACTCTTTATTTCTAATCTATAATCCAAATTGTGTACCTTAGCATCACTGTGTGTGGCCACACACACATATACTAGATATGGTATTGAATTGTTGTATATACAGGAATGAGCACCTAGATGAATGGCTGCTTTTCTGTCTCTTTATAGTTTGTGTCTGTCCATTGGTTTTTCTGATTTGCATAGAAGTGTTTGGTTGGAATATGTTCTCTACCAGACTGGAGCCTGTAATCTCCTATACCCCCATATACAGTAAAACCTCCATGAGAAGACACTCATGCTTGGGACACCCCTATATAAAGGAGAGTTTTCATTTGCAAAATTACCATATTTACTATTTAGTAACTCTCCGGTAAGAGGATACCTCTCCCTAAAGGACACTTTGGCTCTGCAATTAGGTGTCCTTTACAGGGAGGTTCTACTGTATAAGGAAATAGCATCTATATGAGAATTGGAACCTTGTCAAACCATTGGGTGGTTTCACCACTGGATGTGAGTCAGGCCTCTCAAATATATATTCTTTCATTGCACAAAATTACAGTATTAAATTTTTTTAAATATTATTATTGTAAAAATTAAACAAGTCACACTTTTAACTAATTCCTCAATTCTCATATCTCCATATGTTAAATTGGCATTTCATGTTTTGCCCCTGGACACAGTGTATTGGATGTACATATTGATACATCCCTAACTATACATATAGCCTAACCTACATATGGATAGGGAGTGTTAATAGGTAGCCAACTATTCTAACCACTTAAGGTAACACTAGACCACATCCAAATGTCTGTGACATTTCTGTGTAACAGTTTTGTTTCCATTTTCAGGCTAAAGTAAGTTACATTTAGACAGAGGTAACAAAACCAAATTCAAATAAATAAATATTGTATGCAATGCTGTCACACACACAACAAATATCACACACTATTTATTAATTTGGATTTGGCTCGTATTACCTTGTGTTCCAAATTGTACCTAATCATTTCAGACAAAGGTACTGAGTGTAGTACTTTTAAATTTAGTACTTTGGTTGAAGATGATAGCAACACTTTTACTGAAATATCATGAACAGTTTATATATAGTTGAATGTGTTCATGTTACCTTCTTGCTACCTAATCTAAGAAAGCAAATTGTACCTTATCATGTTGTACCAGACAGTTTGGGTGCCAGAGGGCTCTGGAATCTTGCAAGTGCAAAACCCTCAACCTGCCTTGATGGCCCATTTGGATAGCTAAAACATATCCATTCTGTCAGGTTGGTCTGACCCATTGCACTCCAATTTTAAGCTTGAAATTTCAGTATTCCATATGCATTCTCTAAATATACTTTCCTCAAGTTCACTAGCTTTGCAAATATCTACTTTGATCTTAGCCAAAAGGCAGAAAAGCGAAGTATATCTATACACAAGGCTATTAGTCACAACACCAGATGAGAGCTCACTCTCCAATATGTGCTGTGGACCAAGAGCTCATCTCTTTTACATATGTAGAAAACAGGATGTTTGTGACAAAAGATTTTAGGCCAATCAAGAGACTGTATGATAGAATACTAAAAAGCTAGACTCTACCACAACCACGTGGAGGTATTAGGTAAGAGGAATCTTAGAGCCTGTCATATCCACCACCTGTGTCCACTCTAATTGGCTGGTCTGGCACCACTGCTGCACTAGAAATTACATCAGTGTGTCTTCTCTCTAGCCGGATTAACTCGCCCTCAGTGAGGACATTTTACTTTTATCCTACTGTAGGTTTCTGGGCAGGGTACCTTTACTTCATAGAGTTTATTTTATCCTTCTCTCTCTAGCCGGATTAACTCGCCCTCAGTGAGGACATTTTACTTTTATCCTACTGTAGGTTTCTGGGCAGGGTACCTTTACTTCATAGAGTTTATTTTATCCTTCTCTCTCTAGCCTGGATTAACTCGCCCTCAGTGAGGACATTTTACTTTTATCCTACTGTAGGTTTCTGGGCAGGGTACCTTTACTTCATAGAGTTTATTTTATCCTTCTCTCTCTAGCTGGATTAACTCGCCCTCAGTGAGGACATTTTACTTTTATCCTACTGTAGGTTTCTGGGCAGGGTACCTTTACTTCATAGAGTTTATTTTATCCTTCTCTCTCTAGCTGGATTAACTCGCCCTCAGTGAGGACATTTTACTTTTATCCTACTGTAGGTTTCTGGGCAGGGTACCTTTACTTCATAGAGTTTATTTTATCCTTCTCTCTCTAGCTGGATTAACTCGCCCTCAGTGAGGACATTTTACTTTTATCCTACTGTAGGTTTCTGGGCAGGGTACCTTTACTTCATAGAGTTTATTTTATCCTTCTCTCTAGCTGGATTAACTCGCCCTCAGTGAGGACATTTTACTTTTATCCTACTGTAGGTTTCTGGGCAGGGTACCTTTACTTCATAGAGTTTATTTTATCCTTCTCTCTAGCCGGATTAACTCTACTCCAGTGAGAATGAAAGTTTTTTTACTCTTCAAATTGGAAAGAGGGAAAGATTTCTTTGTTTTTTAACCTTCTCTTTTAAGTCTTTGGAATTTTTTAGTTTTTAAAATTGTCGAAAGACAAAGTTTCTTTATTTCTTTCTCATTTCAACAGCAGGGCTGTGATAAATCTGTATCTTTGAAAAGATATGTTATTTCTTCTAAATGATTAAAGACCTCGCAAAAAATCCCAAACCTTCAAAAAAACATTTCTTTGTTTACTGTTTCAGTGTTAGAAAGGAGAAAACGAGGGCAAAGTGTTGAACGTGAGAGAGAAATGGGCACAGAAAATGTAAGCACAACGCACCCTTATTTCTCTACCCCTTTAAGCTGTGTGTGTTTGGTGTGGGTTTGGTAGGTATGTATCAGGCTTCCCCCACTACAGGTGTGTATTGCTGGTTGTAAGGAAAGTTATTTCCCCTCCAGTTTATTCTTTACTAGAGCTGATGTTAGAGATTGCTTCTCTTCTTCTTTCTTATCTCCACCCAACCACACTGGATAGCAAGCTTGTAAAGCTTGAGATCATGACCTGGTGAAGTAGAATGCGTCTGCCTTTGTCATTAAGACTGGGAGCACTTCTCAGTGGCAGGCCGACTTAGCTCCAAAAGAAATGGCTGCCTCTGACATGAGGAACAGACGCCATGTGCAACCGCTCCTAACATGGAGTACAAACGCTGCTCATCCTGTATCCCTGGATTAGGAGCCCTTACAGGGTACTATCAGCCGGGCCAGCTGAACCCAGGTTTTTTAGTGAGCTTGTTACTGCTCCCCCTCCTCCTTTTTCATCCGGGCTTGGGACCGGCAAGGGCGGAGTTAATATATTATAGATTGCTGACTTAACACAGTCTCTAAATCCCATCTCCATTACTTCAATATTGTACTGTATTCTCTCTCTAACATAGCTCTTCCCTCCAGTAATGGACTTGAATGCTTTTGAAACTCAGATTTCATATGGCTACTGTTGCTCAAAATTTTAATATTAGAAAAAAAAATCTATAGTTATCTAATTTTATTTTCTATCTCTATAATAATTACAAAATAGACATAAGAAGCCACAACCTGTGATAATGAATATGTCTATAATAGTTTACATTCTTCTCTTATTACAATAGAGTCTTGCACAAGGGCATAGCACATGCCATCTCTTAATAAAATTTGAAACTATTAGGGTGAAAAAATTTTTTTTTTCAAAATAAAACCATTTCCTACTGTCCATTCTGCAATGGAACGGCAAAACACTGTTGGGTAGGTTAATTACTGATGTGTTAGCATCCCAATTTTTCCCAATTACAGAAATGACAGTAGGAAATTGTTCTATATTGAAAAAAAATTCCTATTGATTCTTCTTCTTCTTTCATATCTCCACTTAATCACATTAAGGTATCAAGCTTGTAAAGCTTGACAACCATCATGACTGGGTGAAGCAGAATGCGTCTGCCTTTGTCATTAAGACTGGGAGCACTACTCAGTGGCAGGCCGACTTAGCTCCAAAATAAATGGCCGCCTCTGACATGAGGAACAGATGCCATGTGCAGCCGCTCCTAATAGGAGTACAAACTCTGCTCATCCTGTATCCCTGGATTAGGAGCTCTTACAGGGTACTATCAGCTGGCCAGCTGAGCCCAGTGAACTTGTTACTTCTCCCCTTCCTCCTTTTTCATTCGGGCTTGGGACCGGCAAAGGCGGAGTTTCTATTGATACTTCCTATTAATTCTGAAATACATTATCCTTATGAACATTCTCCTCTGCCGTTTCCTTTCAAAGTGAGCACATATATCTTGGCGGTCTTAGGAGCTGTTGTCATCTTGGGTTGTTCTTTTCTCATCTTTCAGCTTTTCATGTACATATATCAGCCACAGGTTTGCCTAGTTAAATTATGAATTGTGGAGTGGAATGGGGCCCAATTTATAAATTTGCTAATCAAGAAAACATTTCTACCTCTAGGAAAAGATGGCTCCCAATCATCCCAAGGCGGTAAGTTATACATCTTCAGTAGAATCTGTTATTTTTTTTTAAATTTAGGTTTCTCTCCATATAGCTGATAAGGAACAATTTGTAGATTAGAAAATTTAATCAATGATTGTTTTTTTTTTTTAAAGTTTTTATTAAAACAAATATTTCAGCCATTGAGTCAAAATAAAAGTCATATATTCAGTGATAATCAGTTGCTTCATGTTAAATTACATTTAATACAAGAAAATAAGACCTAATCCAAATAATTTATTAGTGTGTGACGTTTCGGCAAAAACATCGTCACCATCATCAAACAAAAGAATAAATGAGAAAAAATATCACAGCAAGTTCTTAAATAGTACTGTTATCAAGTTTTTAAACAAAATAAACAGATACGAAAAAATAGAAAAATGTTTAAACACTTGATAACAGTACCATTTAAGAACTTGCTGTGATATTTTTTCTCATTTATTCTTTTGTCCGATGATGGTGACAATGTTGTTGCCGAAACGTCATACACTATTAAATTATTTGGATTAGGTCTTATTTTCTTGTATTATTATCTATAATCCAAATTGTGATTTATCATAAATTACATTTAGTTTGGAATTCAGGATGATCGTCCCCCGCTACTTTTGACTCGTATAAATTTAATTGTTGAATGGCAATATATATCTGAAATATTTGTTTTCTCTCCCTTTTTGGTGCATTTTAATAAGAGCTTTAAAAAAAAAACTATTTTTAATTATTTCATTGTTTATTTAATTTTTAGTCCTAGAATTCTAAGTGTGCAAATTTATCATTGATTAAAAAGGCATATATTGGATCAAAATATCATATTTTTGATCTAATATATGCCTTTTTAATTGAAGATTTATTTATGGATTGCTCTATTTTCAAAATTTATTGTTATATATTAATTTTGCGTAAATATGTATTTTAATTATTCTGATTATATATTTCTGACAATATCCTTACAATTATTTATAGTCCATTACACCACAAATGGTTGCGCCTATTTTCTCCTTTGATTTATACAAATTCTATTCTGTAGAATGGCATTTGACAACAATTATCCCGCATGTGTTTCTTTTAAATGAAAACTCGAAATTTATTTTAAGGAGAAATAATGATTATTTCTAACCTTAGGGATGAAGTGTGAAAGGATGAATTGTGAAGAATAATGATAAACGGAAAAATAAAGTGTCCAGGGATGGGAATTATTTTTCCGTTTATATCATTACTCTTCACAATTCATTCTTTCATACTTTATCCTTAAAGGTTAGAAATAATCATCTTTCTCCTTAAAATAAATTTAGATTTTTCGTTCAAAAGAAACACATGCTGGATAATTGTCAAATGTTGTTCTACAATCATAGAACCGCATTATATTGTATTATAAATTCTATTCTATTCCAGACCATCGCGGCTACCTAGAAGTCTGATATTTTGTGCACTTGCATTTTTAGCGATATTGAGTGAGTTTACAAAATTTCAGACTTCTACGTGGTGAGGAAGTATATTGCAAATTGATAAAAAAATTTGAAAAGAAATACAGAAATTAGTGTAATTACAAAAATCCAGAATTGTCCCAAGGTCACGTGGATTGTTCAAAACTGTGATGTGGGAACCAAGGAATACATTGCTGTTGCCAAATTTCGCCTACCAACTCGCTATTGGAAATGGCGTAGTTGGAGACCTTACTTTTCAATGCACCCCGTATTAAAAATTGGTCACAAAATTTGAGAGGAAATATGGAAAAAATAGTCCATTACCGAGACCCCTCCAACCACCCGGAAGTCTTAAATTTTGTCAACTTGCATTTTTAGCTGTATTGAGCGAGTTTGTAAATTTTCAGACTTCTGTGTGTGGTTGTTGTTGTTGTCATGTCCAATGAAGAGCCTCATATGTCTCCACGCATCTCTATCACAGCAGCAGCAATGTCCACTATCTTGGGTGTGTAAAGCTGCTGCTCTGGGTCTATGTCAATTTTCTGCAAGGCTGCGGCCATTGCTGGGCATGAGAATATGTGGGTAGGTGTTAGTTCCACACCAGGACAGTTGTTGCATGTCCTATAGGCTCTTGTGCCATCTGGATTTATTGCCATTCCTTTATAGTGTTTTGTTCTAAGTCTTGTTATTGTTTTTGTCATTTTTCTCTCAGAGTTTATTTCACATTCTGTGTGTGTGGTCTAGATATATTATAATAAAATTAAAATTTGTCCATTGCTGCTCACCCAGAAGTCTTGAAATTTTGTCACCTTGTAATGCCATCATGTTAAAACAAGTATCCCAAATTTCAGACTTCTAGGTGCTCAATAAGAGTATATAAAAAATGATTACAAGATTTGTAGACAGACAGACATGGAAGCAATAAAAACTTTTAAAAATAAAGTTACATGACCACATCTAAATAAATAATTAGTGTGTGATGTTTCGGTAACAGTGTTATTACCATCTTAAGGTAATGCATTATTTTTTCATTCTGATATGGTCATGTCACCTTAGGTATTTATAGTTGGTTACTTAGTGCTTGATGTCTTCAGTACCTACAGATTCATAGCCGGTAATAAGACCAGATTCAAACCAGATTACAAGGTTGTTACCAAAACATCATAAACATTTCAATGATATGATTTGGTCTTGTAACCATTTGATTCAAATAATGTATTTTGTGTGTGTTATTGTAAAATTACAAGGTACAATTTGGATTATAAATTATAAACCTAAGGTAACAAGACCAAATCAATACATTGTTAGGGGATAAGCAAAAAATAAAATAAAAAAATTGTCATTGATGTTTCCCTAACAGCGTTGTTTCCATATCCAGACAAATAAATGTACTGAATAATAAAAAATAAATATCATGTTTTACAGTACCCCACAACTGTTTAAAAACATGCTTCAGTACTTTCCCCATTCAGTACTTCTGTCTGAAGATGGGAACAATACTGTTACAGAGAAACATCACACATGCAAATTATTGTGATTTGGTTGTTACCAAAACTTAACACACCATTTTTTAGTTTTGTCGTATTTTTGAAATAAAATAAGCTTATCACTTTTATCACTGTGATAAAAAATATATTAGTAGGGCCTTGGCTCATCAGTAGTGAACCTTCCCAGTAGTTTAAGCATTTTATTCCACCATGCCTCATTTTAGAGCTCTATTATTATATTATGTGAATCTGCTTATATATCAGACACTGTAGAGTGGAATCTTGGTCTTCTTCTTTCTTATCTCCACTCAATCATATTAGGGTATCAAGTTGTGTCCCTTGATGGTGTTTGTTTGACAACCATCATGACTGGGTGAAGTAGAATGCGTCTGCCTTTGTCATTAAGACTGGGAGCACTACTCAGTAGCAGGCTGACTTAGCTCCAAAAGAAATGGCCGTTTCTGACATGAGGAACAGACGCCATGTGCAGCCGCTCCTAACATGGAGTACAAACTCTGCTCATCCTGTATCCCTGGATTAGGAGCCCTTACAGGGTACTATCAGCCGGGCCAGCTGAGTCCAGGTTTTTTAGTGAGCTTGTTACTGCTCCCCCTCCTCCTTTTTCATCTGGGCTTGGGATCGGCAAAGGTGGAGTTGGAATCTTGGTTATGGTATCCAATAAAACTATAGATGGTGGCCTAGCTTTGGCATCTATTTTAACTTGAGAGGCCACCTTTATTTTAGTAGAACACTTTCCTCCCGTCAAAATTTTCATATATATATACAGGGTGTTAGTAAATTAAATTTAATTGCCATATATCGTTAAAATTTTACACAAATAAATTTACTGGCAATGCGTTTCTTTTAAATATCATCAAATATTATCTCTACAGACCTTACTGCAATGATATAAGTTATTGATTGAGAGGGCTTGGCTCATCAGTAGTGAACCCTCTCAGCGGTTTCGCCAAATTAATCTCTAGACCGCTCTAGCCCTCATATCATTGCAGTAAGGTTCTATAGAGATAATATTTGATGATATTTAAAAGAAACGCATTGCCAGTAAATTTACTTGTGTAAAATTTTAACGATAGATGGCAATTAAATTTAATTTACTAATATATATTGGTTATGAAAACATATTTTGCGGAAGAGCTTTGCTCGATGCAATACCTTGAAATTATATGTATGTACCTCAACAGACCTATAAGCCTATGTCCATAGTTCACTAAACACCCCTAAGCTGCCTTCCATAGAAAATACAGGGTATACTCCAAACCAATCCAATACAATAGTAGAGCGGTCTAGAGATTAATTTGGCGAAACCGCTGAGAGGGTTCACTACTGATTAGCCAAGCCCTCTCATTCAATAACTCATATCATTGCAGTAAGGTCTGTAGAGATAATATTTGATGATATTTAAAAGAAACGCATTGCCAGTAAATTTATTTGTGTAAAATTTTAATATACAGGGTGTATAAAGTAAATTGGGAATAGCCCCACAATGGAATTTTAACTGCAATTTTTGCAAGTAAAAAATTTGCAAATAAAATAATAAAAATTGAAATGTCAAATTTGTAGATAAAAGGATATAGTTTTTATTTATCAATGTAGTTTCTATTATTTAAGTCTCAAAGTGAGTGCAGAATGAAGTACCTAAAGTAGCATTTGTCTTATGGACTGTCAAAGTTATTTCCAATATACCTGATATACCCTGAACCTCATTATAACAGCCTTGTTTCTAACATCAACTTGGTTATAACAAAATTAAATCTTGGCCCCAAGCCATGTTATTATAGCATAGTTTGACTCCATATACAATAAGGAAGACAGTAAAAAAAGCAATCTCTATAGAATATTTCAATAAATAGGCTCAACCAGGATCAAAGGATTTATTTGAGAAATCTGATCTTTCAATTAGGCATGATGCTTATTCAGTACAGAATGTAAATTGATCCTGGGAGGAAAGGTTATATGATGGGTAGGTACTTATCTATCAATCCACCAGTTTCTATGTCATGTGGTGTGAATGACAAGTAGCAGAGTGTTGGCTGGCTGTTGGAAATTGGAGGAGGCTGGCTCCCTGGTGTAGAATTACTTATTGGCAGCTTGGGTGGATTCCTAGCTCTCTTTGATTGCCCATCTCTAAATTGTCTTTAATTCCTTTAGAAACACCAATATGTATGTTCGACGGGATAGTTTGATAACAGATATGGTAGGCTGCTGCTAATGAGATATTTAGACATTTATTGATTTGGTGGTTGTCTCAACTCTTATATAACAGGTGGTACAGTCAACTTTCACACATTGACTTGCTGGGAGAAACTAAACAAATGTTCATAGTCTAACAAGATCCAAATATGTAAGTAATTTATTTATAAGTGATGTTTTTGACAACAGAGCATTGTTGCCATCTTCAGACAAAGATACTGAATATTTCAAATTAAAGAATTGGAATTCCTTGAGCTTTATTATTTGGTAAAAAATCATACAGAGATGTTTCTTAATTACAATTTTTATTAACACTAGCTTTCAGTCTTTAACACCCTTCTATACAGGGGAGTATTCTTAACTATAACTACAGAATACTCCTGTAAAAAGGCCTGAAAGCTAGAGATATTAAAAATTGTAATAAAGAAATACGTACCCCCGGATGTTTTTTTTTTTCCCAAATAATATTTCCTATCTGTCACCTATAAATTGCTTATTTGGTCTTGTTAACTTGTAATATCTATATAATCCAAATTGTGTGTGCAACCCACCAAACATTTCATGCAAAATATATTCAAGTTTGGATCCTTTAATGTACCTATTCATTAATCACGGTGATAAATAAATTTTGACAGGTTGTACTTTATAGATATTATTAATGATTCACATCAACCTTTCTTTATTATCATTTTTTTTTTATTTCTAAAGTGTCAGTTATTTTTTAACAAATTTCCAAAAAGTAAACATTTTGGGAATGGTTTTAACTTAAAAAGGATAACAACAGGTCGCTGAAGCATTGGAATAAAGAATAAGAAAGGTTGAAGTGAATAAATCGTCAATAATGGATTTTTACCAGTGATACTTCCATTCCCAGCAAGTAGATAATGAAAGTTGACTGTGTAGCCTACAATTAAAATATTACAACAGGTTTTTGCAGATGGGTTTCTTTTCAGTACAACAACAGCTTTATTAGGACATTTCCTTCCTGTAAGGACTCGCCATACATCATTTTCATGGAGAAAAGGAAAAAAATAAATAAATAAACAAAGGAGAGAAGGGAAAATGAAAAGGAAATCAAAGTATTCAACATAACACTATACAAATCAACTATGGAAGGAAATTGTTCTGTAATTTTAGTTCTTAGAGATTACCTTGTTCTCTAACGCTTTATGAAAATTAAATAATTCTATTGCTATATATTTTTTCTCTGACATTATTCTGATTAGCTAAACTGGGTTTACGTACTTTGGATAATGTGTTTTCTTGTTAGTAATGTGCGCAATCTCAAGCATCTCTGCCCTCTTCTACAGGAGTACATAAATGAATAATAATAAATGCCGTTGCCCGAGAGCTTGAGATTACAGTAATAAAAAGTAACTCATCTCCAGAAACCTGTTGTATTATTTTAATCTATATTTAGAAGATTTAAATTAAGTAAAAATTGAAATGAAATTTAACCTAGATTTGTAATGTCACCAACTGTCTCTTTTCTGTGTTATTCTGGGTGAAGAGGTTGTATTTTATTTCCTTCAAATACTATCTGATATATTTATTGATTATAGAATATTCAGGGAATAATTACTCATTAATTCTATTGTAAAATGTAGATTGTGAGGTGAAATGTTTATCTATACATGATTATAACACAAAAAGTAAAACCCACAATGGTATTTGATGACAGCATTTGCTACCATTCATATAATGAAAAGAATGTCTTATCTTGGGGTGAAGTGAGATGTTATTATGGCCAACCTTCATATCTGGTATGCCAACAGCTGATGATTGCTAATAACTAGAGGGCAGGGATAGAATAGGTATTTATATAATAAACCTGATTTGTTGTTTTCTAATTCTATGAAAGAAGGAAAATGACAACATTAGAGCACAGAGATCCAGTATTAGTTTGGATTGATATGGAAACAGAACCACAACCCAACAATCAACACAACGTGATGATGATGGGGTTGAATTTCAAATTGAATAATCTATGACATGACCATCTTCCCGAATAGGCCAACTTTTCAAAATCAAAAATTGTATCATCTAACCTAACTTCCAATAAGAGTGTCCATGAAGTCTGTGGTGAAAGTATACTGCATGCATCACACCATTGGTGTATGTATGTGTACAGAGCGGAGGAGTGTTGCGGCACCGGCAGAGACCCCTGCTCTACCTGCTAGTGGGGGCTCTGGTGGTGGGCTCCTGCCTCTACCTGCTCCACAGCTCCCGCTCCCAGCTCCAGGCCGCCTCCCAGGCCGCAGACAAGTGCCATCAGAGCCGCGACACCCTCGCTGCACAGCTACAAGGTGACCTCTCCCATTTAAAAAGCTATATTTGTGGAATATATATACTAATCTGAACATCCTTTTATATTAGAAATGTGTATAAATGAGAGAGTTTAATATTTTAACAACACAGTAGAACCTCCCTGTAAAGGACACCTAATTGCAGAGCCAAAGTGTCCTTTAGGGAGAGATATCCTCTTACTAAAGAGTTGCTAAATAATGAAAATGGCAATTTTGCAACTGAAAACTGTCCTTTGTAGAGAGGTGTCCTCTAGCATGAGTGTCCTCTCATGGAGGTTCTATTGTATTACCACATGGTTAGCAAAGTGTATCTTTTATTAAAAAATCTAAAAACACGCATTGTTAATTGAAGTGATAATATTGTCAAATATATCTATCAATTTATTATTATTTTAGTGTTTGATACTATCAAATTTCTTCATTGCATGTGTGACATGCTAATACTCTAGTGTAGTGATTATTATTATATACAGTATACCCTCTTTAATTCAACCGACTATGATATAAAACTTACTTTAATTCAGCTGAAAATTCTGATCATCGGAGTGTTGAATTACATAAGTTAGGCTTTAATATATATATTCACACAAACTTGGCCTTAAATACCCATTTATTGATTTCTAAGGAAGCCTCTGGGACCAAATTTTGGTCATAGAGGTACAGTCTGCGCAATGCTGATGAGGGCCAACAGCCTGAAATGTATAAGTGGTTGGCTTTTCTTGATTTATTAAGAAAGTGGGTTGGCCAAATATAACGAAACAAGTTAAATAAATGTTTAGTTTATTTTTGTTCCACTAGATGGCGCTCTGCCATCTAGAAATGCTCATGTGAGCATGGTCAGGATATGCCTTTTTTTTAAATATATATATTTAAATGAGAGGTTCTACTATAGCACTTATATAATAGCATATCTTGTGCAGAAACTGTTGTATGGGACTAAAATCTGTTGGTATACTCCAAGCTTTATTTTGATGACATTCCATTCTTAATTGCAAATAAAATCCCGCCTATAGTTAGTATATCTACTGGGCACATTGGTAAGTGCAAATATCAAACGGCTTTCTACATGTGTAAACATGGGGCACACTTACAGAAAAAAGCAGTCTCCAACTACTACCCACCATGATTATCATGGCCTGTACCATGTGTACACACACTAGGGGGTTAATAAAAATAATATCTAGTTGGGGGTTAAAGTGCAGAGCTATGAGTATCTTAAACAGAGAGAAGAGGATTAAATAGGCTTTCCATGCGACAGTTTCCTTTGGTTTGAATAGAATATTCCTGAAATTACCTCTATTTTATTTAATTTTTGTACAGCTCTTTATTTGAGATATTACATAGCTTCTTCTATATTTGTCAGATTGTTCTTAGACCATTTCTGGGCTCTCCCTGAACTCTGTAGTAGTGGTGGTGTGTCCCCTGTGTTGATTCTGGACCATATATAGGTAGGAGGACTTAGGAGGTAGAAGCAAGCTTCCTTTCAAGCAACATGGAAGTTTCATCAACATAGATCCATATCCCAATAATTAAATACAGTAGAACCTCCATGTGAGGACATTACATTCGCGCTAGAGGACATCTCTCTTTAAAGGACAGTTTTTATTTTCAAAATTATTTAAAAACTCTCCAGTAAGAGGACTCCTCTCCTTAAAGGACACTTTGGCTCTGCAATTAGGTGTCCTTTAAAGGGAGGTTCTACTTTATTCACAACAATGAAACAATCCCCAACAATGGCATATAACCCCCCCAAAATAGCCAGTATTTCCAACCCTGGCAAATATCCCCAAAAATGGTCAATATTTCTAACACTGGCAAAAATCCCCAACAATGGTGAATATTTCCAACACTGGCAAATTTCCCCAGCAGTGGTCAATATTTCCAACAATGGAGTTATTATTATAAGTTTAATAATAAGCTGGAGCAGTATATAATTAAATGAACAAAATCGTGAGGCAAAGAGTTTCTTGTAAGGTTTCTATTTAGCCGAGATTTTGAGCATTTCTGTCCTTCTACAGGGGTTTAAAAAAAATATATATATATATGTTATACTAAAATAATTTATTTATAATGTTCAATTAAAATATTTTATTTAGAATTATGTTAAAGTGTTATTTTATTTAAAATTATAATGTCATAAATATAAATACTCTGTTTAAATCGACCGCCAGAAGTCATGCTTCCCATATAAAATCTCTTTGTTGTTCTTCCCCGTTAGTCGGCTCAAACCATATGTAATTATGTAAATAATATTTTTGCTTTATTTATTCTTACGCCTTAAGCCAGGCAGTACTTACCAAAATTATGTTTTGTATATATTTCTAGGCTCAAATAAAGGAAAACTCTGATCAAGACCATTATTATTATTATAGCCACGACTGCACCACCATTACAATAATCCTCAACATGATCAAAATATCAAGCAGAAACTCTCAATCATTTTTTTTTTAAATATAATATATATATATTTTTTGATAAAATGGTCAATATTTACAACAATGGCAAATATCACCATCAATGGAAATTTTTTTTTAGCAATGAGCACTATCCCGGACAATAGTTAATATTCCCAACAATGTTCAATATTCTATACAATAGCCCCTTTCCCTAATAATTGTCAATATTCCCCACAATTTTCACTATCTCCGACAATGGTCAATTCTCCTAACAATGGCAAATTTTCCAAATAATGAACGCTATCCCAGACAATAGTCAATATTTCCAACAAGGGTAAATATCCCTAACAATGGACACTATCCCCAATAATAATGGACACTATCTCCAACAATGACAAATTTTCTGAACTATGAACACCATCTCTGACAATAGTCAATATTTCCAACAATGGGCAATATCTACAACAAAGAAATACAATTTTATCAATTGTAAAAATATTATTAATGATATTTAGAACACTAGGCCTCTATATAAAAAATATTTTTCAAAAAGATAAAAAAGTAGACAAATGGCTAGCAATATAGTTGGTAGAAGCTGTCATTAGGCCAGCTGTAATTATGTTAATTGTACACACCTGTATCAACAGATGGGCACACAGCCCTTGGCTCTTTCCTTTGACATGTAGATTTGTATAGAGTTCTAGTAATATATATATACAAGTACACTTGTATAATATACTCTCTTCTTCTTCTTTTTTTTTTATCCCATTGTATAATTATACAAGGTCATAGAGACTAAATTCATAGATCAAATTTACAACCTTGGTAGGGTTGGTATATATGTCCTATCTTGAGGCTTCGATGCATTCCAAGAGGTGGTCTGGTGAGGCCTCTTTGGTCCTGCAGATGGTACATTGTGGGAAGGTCTTTACACCATCCTGGAAGAGGAGCGGTCTTGTATGGCCAGTTTTAAGCCTGGAAATACAGGTTGCTGCCTGTCGGTTCATCCCACATTCCACAATAGCTCCAGGCTTTTGGTTCAGATACCATTGATGACTCTCTTCTTTAAATCTTTTAAACACATCATATGTGGTTTGGTAGAGACCCATGTTAAATATATTCATGCCTTCTTCCACAAGGTATTCCTTCCATCTTTTTAAGTTTAGCATAGAAGCCAACATATTTTTGAATGTATGTGCTTTTTATAATACAATATAATACACTGCGGCATGTAATTGTAAAAAGACACTTGCAAGTTTAACCGCATGAGTTTCTTTTCAACGACAAATTAAAATTTTATTTTAAGGTGAAATATCGACAATTTCTAACCTTTTGGATGAGGTATGAAAGGATGAATTATGATCCCTGGACACTTTTATTTTTCCGTTCGTCATTACTCTTCATAATTCATCCTTTCATACCTCATCCAAAAGGTTAGAAATTGTCGATATTTCACCTTAAAATAAAATTTTAATTTGTCGTTGAAAAGAAACTCATGCGGTTAAACTTGCAAGTGTCGTTGTATGTGCTTTTTGTTTTTTAAACTTCCCGAAAGGACTAATGTAAGTTTCACATTGACACACACTCTTTGTTTCCCAACCAATCTGCAGTCAATATTTTAGTGTGATAAAGTTCTATACTGTTGACCCCAGCTACCGTGAGCCAGTGGAGGGATTGTGGTACAGGTTGTGCTGTAGAACAAGACCAAATACAGTTGAACCTCATTAAAACATCGCTAAAGACCCAGATTTTTGAATGATGATGATCTCTCCTTCTTCTTCTTTCTTATCTCCATGGGTGAAGTAGAATGCATCTGCCTTTGTCATTAAGACTGGGAGCACTACTCAGTAGCAGGCCGACTTACCTCCAAAAGAAATGGCCGCCTCTGATATGAGGAAGAGATGCCATGTGCAGCCACTCCTAACATGGAGTACAGACTCACCCTGTATTCCTGGATCAGGAACCCTTACAGGGTACTATCATCCGGGCTAGCTATAACATTTATTTAACCTGTTCCATGATATTTGGCCAACCATTTTCCTGATAAATCAAGAAAAGCCAACCACGCACGTGATTTATCAAGAAATTGAGTTGGCCAAATATCACGGAACAAGTTAAATAAATGTTTAGTTTATTTTTGTTCCACTAGATGGCGCTCTGCCATCTAAAATGCTCATGTGAGAGGTCAGAATATGCCTTTTTTGGTTTTAATATCAACACCTGATCTTTTTTTATATATTTTTAAATTCTTTTTTTTCACATTATATATTGTCACTTAGAAAATTAGTAAAGACAAACTTCAGGCTGACACAGTAATTTATTTAAGGCAAGAACAACAACCACATATTTATAAGATATAAGATAAGCAATGAGAGGGAAGTTTCCAGAGTAACAAAATATTAATATACAGTTATCAGCGTCATAATCAATTCTGTCACCGTTTGCTTTGTGAATGGAATAAATACCCAAATATGGCCATTTCTCATAACCATCGGTGGTTCAGTGGTAGAATGCTCGCCTGCCACGCGGGCGGCCCGGGTTCGATTCCCAGCCGATGCATTTTTTTTTTTTTTTTTTACAATTTTTAAAACTCATTTATATATTATACAAGAATGACATCCACGGCGCCAATTTATAATTGTAACGAATAGTATTTGAATAAAAGCATTTAATTGGGTAAAATTCGGCTAGTAAATAATATAAATATCAAAAATTAATAATCTGTACATATAATATAAATACTTTGCTACAATATACAAATTATGATATAATTTGTCATTTCATTATTGAGGGGTGTAATTTGATTTATAGATTTAAAAAACACAAGATGAAAAGATCCAATCCTAAAAATTGTAGGTAACATTTTGGTAACAGTGTTGTTATCATCTTTAGACAAGACTACTGAGTATTAGTTTTCTCCCTGAAAACGACCATTTAAAAATATTTGGTCTCACATAATCCAACTGAAAATGAGAGACCTCCTCCAGAGGTAGCCATATTTTCTAGGTGATCTCTTGGGAGGTTCTAATGTGTGTGTAACCTTTTGTCTTGATTCTTTGCTACTCTTTTTTTGAAACTTCTCTGGGGGGGTAAGATTGATTCTCTGACACAGAAATCAACTATATTTCCGCATCAAATATATTGTCACATAGAAAATTAGGAAAGACAAACTTCAGGATGACACAGCTCTCTCTTGATGTATCCCAGATTCCTGGAACATGGATGACACAGAAATTTATTTAAGGCAGGAACAAATCAAAATTGAGTAAAATACAAAGAAGCAATGAGGTAAATTTACAGAGTAGCAGAATATATAAATATAAAAATTAATAAACACAAGGTAATAAGACCAAATACAAATAAATAAATAGTGTGTGACGTTTTGGTAACAGCGTTGTTGCCATCTTCAGACAAAAGTACTGAATGATGGTAATAACGCTGTTACCGAAACTTCACACACCTTTTATTTATTTGGATTTGGTCTTATTACCTTGTGTTTATAATCTATAATCCAAATTGTGCCTTATCATAAAAATGAATAATCTGCTAATAAAATAATAAATACTTTGTTATAATATGTGTTGTTGGGGGAGTGAGTTCTGGGAGCTGACTGGGGGTTGTTGCAGTTGCCTTTGAACAGAACAACCGCATGGAGGCCACCCTGAAACAAGAAAGGGAGGTGCACAAGAAAGTGAAGGATGGTGAGTTGCTGTGCAGTCACTTACCTTTGACTTTATTGGTTCTTCCATTCCTGGAGAGACACACCAACCTAGATAGACATGACAGTCATTTCCCGCCTAAAAACAGAGAGGCCACACAAGGAAAATATTCTTTGAAGGCAAAATCAAACATTTCACAAACTGCACAAAATGTCTGGCTTGTGAGACATCCCCGGAGCACAGTACTGTGGCCTAAACAAACAAGATATCTACAACAGCAAGTCATCAATATACTAGGAGGTCTGCTGGTTTAAGTAATCAACTAATGGATTAGAAAAAAAAAACCTCTTAGCCCCAGCCCAATGGTTGTCTGTCTTGTAAGTCACACTTTGAAAGAAGAGAGGGGACCTACATGGTCTTTGTTCTCCTCTCTCTGTTCCAATCCTTCTGTTACAAGCTCCAAAACCTCTTCAAAGTAACAACACCAAATAATAGCATGCACTAACGCATTGTCTGTATTTGAAATATATCATCATCTATCTCAAAAATGTCTTTTTCAAATAAAAATAATCCCCTACTTCCCTTAATGCAATGATAAATATATTTATACTCGTGGACAAAACTAAAGGAAGTTGTACCTTTTAGCATATATACCAGCATTCAGATAATAACTCTGAAAGATATTACAGTGACCTTTATTGAAGAGACATGAGATAACCAAGTGTGAACAACCTCTGTCTCTTTAAAAAAAGAATAGACAAATGGTGACATCAAAGACTTTCCACTTCCTTAAGTTTTGTCCTTGAGTGTATATATATAATGGCGGGTAGAAAATATTATTCTATTTTAAAAAGAAGCAACTGCTATATAAATAGTTGACTACTGTTAGTTAACCCATTTTCTTGATAAATCAAAAGAAGCCAACCATTTACACATTGGCCCTCATCAGCATGGTGCAGGTTGTACCTCTATGGCCAAAAATTTGATCCTAGAAGCTTCCTGAGAAATCATGAAAAGGGTATTTGTTTTGAAAATATAGCAATCCATAAATAAATATTTAATTAAAAAGGCATATATTGGATCAAAATATCATTTATTTTACCAATATTTCAATTGGCTGAACGCCAACCTTTATCAAGGTATTATAACATATTAATGTGTGTCAAAAACAAACTCAGCGCCACATAATGTCAACAGAATTAAGTTTTAAAAATATTTTTATCCAATATATGCCTTTTTAATTAAATATATATGTATATATATGTAATTAATGTATGTGTATATGCAACTATGTTGTAAGACATGTCCCAATGTGGTGCACAGAGCTGGACAAGAAGAATGTAGAGCTCCAGCAACAAATAGACACTGAGAAGGTGAGACACCATTTATTGTCCCTTATTATAACATGTTTGTATATTCCTTATTGAATGTTTGCTACCCAGACTATAAAATAATTGGGACATATTGGGATTGTAGAGGTTTCAACCCACTGATATAATTATTCTAAGGCATCCTTCTTTCCACTGGGCACAATTTTGAATTTTCTTGATGAGCTTTGAAAATGCTACCAAAACAGTATGCTCATGGCGAGTTCCACCATTATATATCAATTACTTTTTGGATTTGATCTTGTTATTTTGTTATCTTGATTTTTTTAATCTATAAGCCATATTGTAGCTTGCTTATATCATGTGTATTCAATGTGTATACAGTAGAACCTCTCTGGAAAAAACTCCTAGTTGCAGAGCCAAGGTCTTTTAGAGAGAGTTGTTCTTATATCAGAGAATAGCTTTTTTTTTTTGCTTATCCCTAGTACACGTGGTATAGGCCATGATAATCATGGTGGGTAGTTAGCGACTGCTTTTACTGTAAGTGCACCACATGTCTACACATGTGAAAAGCAGTTCGACTTTGCACTTACAAATGCCAGAGCCCCGTTTGGTTACTTGCACTCGCTGGTGGGGTTGGACTTTTGCAAGAATCGGGGGCCATTGGAGCATTTTTTTTTTTAAACAGAAAAAAGTGTCCAATGCAGGAATCGAACCTGGGTCCTAGTGGTCGAAAACCAAACAGTTTAACCAGCCTTCCACCGACCCCCAGAAGCGTAGCTAATTGATGAAAATGGTGATTTTAGCGATGAAACTGTTCTTTCTTGAGAGGTGTCCTCTAGCAAGAGTATCCTTTCATGGAGGTTCTACTGTATTCTTATTAAATCATAAAAAAATATATATTTATATTTAAATCAATTGAAAATGAAAAATATCTCTCAAAGAAATAATCTCAAACCATAAAAAAAATAATTGAGCTTTCTGGTGGTGTTGTGCAGCAAACCTTTGAAGCCAAGAATGATCAGCTCATGAAGGACAACCAGCTTCTGGAGGTATGTATGAGTCTCATAGGAACTACATATTGGGGTTTGCGAGGTTTTTTACTGTCTATAGAAACTTTTACTGTTTTCTCAGCTAGGTGTGGAAAGTACTTGCACTATCCTGAGACTCCAGAATCAGCACTCACACAGTGTGAGCCATTCTGAGAGACACCCCTGGTTGTGTGATAGACACCATTCAAGGTGTAAAGTGGTGTTGTCAAATTTATTTGACAATATAAGCAGTTTAAGCTTATCAGTTAGGTGGGAAGTTTTTTTGTTGTTTATTTGTACTTGATTAGCCAACTAATTTCCCACGCCTTCTGTTTGGACAAATGTGGCCATGTTTGTATATAAGGGGGAACCATAGGTGTGCAGGAGATTCTCTTTCCCACTAGTTAGTTGTGTGGAGTTCTCTGTGTTTGGTGGTCTCCTGACATACCTGTGTAACCCCGGTCAGTTCCCTTAAACGCTGCAATAAAAGTACTGCTTTTTTATATATATAATAAATTGTGAGTTTTTTTTTTTTTTACAATTTTTTTTTTTGTTAAATTACTTTTACTTTAGGCCCTAGTAAATTGCACTTTGTGCGTTAACCATGAAAGGTAACTTTTGTCAGTGTGTATATGTGGGACTCACCAAACATGATCTTTCTAATAAGATTGATCAAGATTGTGTGTCTGTTGTTGTTGTCTCTACCAAAATACTCAGCGTATTTGTGTTATCATTGGATTGATGCTATTTTGGCAAAAGGATTTTGTGGGAGGTTGGTTTTACATATGGAAGTTCCTACCTCTGATGGCTATCCAGAACACCATTCTCAAATCCAACTTGGTGTGGCAGAACCAACTGAACGAGAACCAGGACAAGCTGAGGCAGACTGAGGAGCAGTTTGCTGCCAAGATGGATGAGCTCAAGGCCCAGAAAGATGATGAGGTTGAACATCTCAATGGTAATTCTGGTTTTACCATCTTTTATTGTATTACTACAATGTTAGAAATATGTACCTACTACCTACCACCATACTGCTGCACACTGTCATCTCACTGTGTTGGCAGGAGTTCCTTAGGGGGGTCACAAAATACACTCATGGACAAAACTTGATGAAGTGGAAAGTCTTTGATGTGACCACTTGTCTATATATTTTTTTGAAGAAGAAAGAGGCAATTTTGTTCGCACTTGGTTATCTTGTGTGTCTCCAATAAAGGTCACTGTGTATCAAATATATTTCAGAGTTATTGTCTGAATCCCGATATACATGCTAAATGGTACAACTTCCTTAAGTTTTGTCAATGTGAGTGTAGTTCTAAAATAGCTCTATGTAAAGTTATACTTTGCAGTAGAACTTCCATTAGAGGATATCTCATTACCAAGGATAGTTTCAGTGCCAAACTACATCTCTCCATAAAGGACTCTTTTGCTCTACAACTAGGCGTTGTCTTTTAGATAGAAGTTCTACAGTATTATAAAACTCATAGGTATTTATGATAAGGCACAAATTGTATTATAGATTAGAAACACAAGCTAATAAAATAAAATCCAAATAAATAAATAGTGTGTGCCATTTCGGTAACAACACTGTTACAGAAATGGCACACACTATTTATTTATTTGGATTTGGTCTTATTACCTTGTGTTTCATATGTATTTAAAAATAATTGCTTATTCATCATTCAACATAGAAATTATGGGAAGAACAACAAGCAGAGTCAGCATATAAAAATATCCACTATTATTATTATTTTTTTAAATGTAGAGTACAGTAGAACTACCTCCCTGTAAAGGACACCTAGTTGCAGAGCCAAAGTGTCCTTTAGGGAGAGGTCTCCTCTTACCAGAGAGTTGCTAAATAGTAAAAATGGTATTTTTGGCGATGAAAACTGTCCTTTATAGAGAGGTGTCATCTAGCGTGAGTGTCCTCTCATGGAGTATATTCTACTGTATAGTGTATTTGTTGTGGTGCAGCCACAAAGATGAAGAAAACAGCTATAGTGTTTGTGTCCAGGTCAGTTGAAGGATCTGCTGGCAGAGAAGGACCAGTTGGAGAAAGATCAAGTTGATCTGAGGAATAAGATCAAAGCTACTCAGGTGAGACACTTTTCTCAGCCACTTGGTTGGTTATATGTATGTACCATCTGGTGAGATCCTGTTCCAAAATCACTTTATTAGGTACCGCTCAAAAAGAGCAACTTAGCTTATGCTATTTACATGAGAAATATTGTTGCACCAAGTTGCAGCTTTGCAGGGTTGTCGACCTTGGTTTCTTCTTGGTGTTATACACGTTTCCCGAGCGGGTTTCCATAGTCAAAGCAAATAAATAAAATAAAATAAATTACCATTTAAAGTTATTGTGTTTATTTATTTGTTGTCTTCCTCGTAGGTCTCGATCCGCAGTCTTCGTCTAGGTCCTCTCTCACTCCAATAAACAATAAAGATATATGTACAATAAAATATTACAAAAGGAATGAAACTTTAAAAAGGAATGATGATAATCTAAATAGTCTGTTTTTAAATAAATATTAAATATTATAGAATATTTTGAATAAATGTAGGGCGCATTAAAATTGATGCAACAATATGAACAGGTTCTTCTCAGAGAAAAAGTGTACAATTCAGGATTCGATCCCGGTTCATGGCTGTCGGGAATCGAGGTTTTTACCCACTCGTCCACCGACCTCTTATCTGGAGAGATACAATAACCTCTTCCCACCACCACAGGATTTGATTGGAACAACATATTTCACTTGATAAAAGTACAATTTGGATTATAGATTAGAACTACAAGATAATAAGACCTAATAAATTAATAGTGTGTGACGTTTCATTAACAACATTATTACCATCATCAGACAAAAGAATAAATGAGAATTTACACACTTGATAACAGTACTATTTAAGAACCTGCTGTGATATTTTTTCTCATTTTTCTTTTTATTATTATAGTAACAATGTGGTTACCGAAACGTCACACACTATTAATTTATTTGGATTAGGTCTTATTTTCTTGTAGTTCTAACATATTTCATGGAAAATATCTTCTTTTTTTTTTTCATTTTGATTGTTGCTTTGAGTGAATCTCAGCATGGTTATAATGTCTGGTCTCCAATGCCTCATTGTTTCAACTTTAGTTATAACAACAAGCTGTTTATATAAAAAGATGTAAAAATGTGGTGTCAAGCAGTGTTGTTAAAAGGAGGTTTTTTTCCTCAGAAACAGACTTTTTTTTTTTCCATAATTTACTTTGCTTTTTTTTTTTTAAATTATAATAATTAATAAAAACAAAAATCCTGACCACTCACATGAGGATTTCTTATTTTTTCTCAGGAAGCCTCTAGGATCAAATATTTTTGGTCGTAAAGGTAAAGTTTTCACCACACTGACGAGAGCCAACAGACTGAAACACATATGTGGTTGACTTTCCTTAATTTGTCAAGAAATTGGTTTGGCCAAATATCATGGAACAAGTTAAATCAATGTTCAGCTAATTTTTGTTCCACTAGATGGCATTCTGCCATCTAAAATGTGAGCAGTCATGATATGTCATTTTTGTTGTTAATATTGATATTTTTATTGTTAATAATATTATATTTTTCCTTATTTTTTCACATTTATACAGTAAAACACCGCTAATATGAACCCTGGATATAGCGAACCTTCCTTTATGACAAACCCACGGCAATTCCCAATTCCATTCCATTGAAATTACCATCGTTATAACAAACTTTGTGATTTTAAAAATAACGAACTACCCTTATAACGAACCTATTTTCGGTCCCAAAATAATAAAATCTATTTAAAATACTAGGCTTATAACAAACTTAAAATTTCTAAACGAGGTAAAATCTTCCCAATTACATGCGTGGTAAGGACAAAATACTCAGGAGATAAGTTTCTTCATTAATTTATTAGGACATCAAGCTTTCGGGCACAGCGTGGCCCTTCTACAGGATCAATTGTATAAGAAAAATGATACACTATATACACAAAGAATAAATCTGCATATGTATTATTAGAAATTAGTTGTAAAATTTTGAAATAATCGGTAATACTTAGGATTTTTGTTTAAAAAGAACATCGAGACATAAGCAAATTAATAAAATTTGTTAAGAAGAATAATATACGAATATTACAAAGTATTAAGATAAAAGCGTAATAAGACTGAAACTAACACATTGGTCCAAAAAATATAACTTCAAACTCGCACCGAACAATGCCCTACAAACAATAGTGAATCTCTCTAGTTTCCAGCCTACCACAGAGCATATAAACATATTATCTAAAGGACTTAAATATAGACCTCAAGCCAAAGCTGATGCCATAACAATCATAGCAGGGGTAGAATCGTCCATTTTCCGCTTAAATCATCAAGAGAAGTTTAGAATCAGACAGCACACCGCAGCAGTCCTTAGCGACCACAACCAAATCCAACATACCTACCAAATCAACAAAAATGTATTGCGCTCACTAACAACGAACAAAGATATAACCATCACCAAATCTGATAAAGGATCGCTTACAGTCATCATGAACACAGCCGAATACATTTCCAAGATGGACACAATCCTTGTTGATCTGCTCACGTTTACCCCCATATCCATAGATGATCAGAATACCGCAACCTCGTCTTTTAAAAAAGAAATCAACAATCTGCTGAGGAAGAAAATCATTAGCTCCGAAGAATGCAAAAATTTTTTGTCCAATATAATGTCAAAAGCTTATATTTACGGCCTACCTAAATTACACAAAGAAGGTATCCCACTAAGACCCATCATCGCGTACCACCTCTCCCCTGCAGCTCCGTTAGCAACTTATCTAGCCAAAATACTGGCCCCGATGCTCAGAGATAGTGACTCCCTGACGACCATTTCCTCCATTCCTGTCTTCATAGGTAAGTTACAACAAACAGCAGTTACACCTGGTACCATCATGGTCTCATTTGATGTTGTTAATTTATATCCCAGTCTCCCCCACCAGCTTATTTTAGACTGCACCACAGAATTTCTAATTGAACAAGGTTGCCCCACAGACACCATTTCCAAACTCATTGCACTTATCAAAATCAGTCTTAGCCATAGTATTTTCAAATTCAACCAATCTTACTTCAAACAGACCAAAGGCACCCCTATGGGTAGCCCATTATCCTCTCCCCTTTCAGAAATAGTGATGCGCAAGATAGATAAACGTATAGTTAATGTCTTCCCTAACGACATTTTAATCTGGTCTAGATACATAGATGACGTCTTTGCTATAATCAAAATTAACGCCTTTAATGATATACTCAATACATTGAATAATTTCTATCAAGACATAGACTTTACTTCCGAGACTGAAACATGTGACTCCTTGGCATTTTTGGACATACGCATAACAAAAACACGCAATAGATATAATACTGAAGTCTATTATAAACCCACCTTTCACCCAATGTATATAAATTTCTCATCTTTCTGCCCATTAAGCCATAAAATCAATACGGTAAGAACCTTGTCCAAGAGAATATATACCCACTGTTACACTGAGGAGTCAAAGCAAAAGGAAACAAATAACATAATTTCAAATTTAATGTCCTCTGGTTATCCTAAAAACTTTATATTAAGGCATTTCCATAACCCATCCCGCACCAAGATATATGACAACTATAAATCCATCTGCACAATACCGTATTCCTTGCAAAGCATAAAAATAGCTAGAGAACTAAAGAACTTCGGCATCCGCACTTACTTTTCCAACACCCCTAGTATAGGCACTATCTTAAGGAACCCTATCACTAAAAACAACACGCCTCGGAACACTGTTCAAAGAAACAATGCCGTTTATTCCATAAAATGCAACGATTGCGACAGTGTTTATGTAGGTGAAACTAGCCGTTACATTAAAGACAGAATACAGGAACACGACAGAAACATCAGACATAACGATCCGAAATCACTTATTGTCCAGCACATTTCACAGACAGGACATAGTTTCAACACAACTGATCCAAGATCACATTATTCTAATATACCACATAAACACAAAAGATTGGTTGTCGAGGCCTTGCTATCTCTGAGGTATAATAGTATAAACAGACATATTGATGTACCTGAGCCGTATATAAGCTTATTACATAAATAGCCATTGATGTACCCCATGAATTCCCTGTTTTGTTCATTTATTTTAATATCCTTTTAAACTGTTTTACCTTATAAATACTCATAATTTTATCACAGTTTCCGTCGAATCGTAGGAACGTCCTTTCAGTCTTATTACGCTTTTATCTTAATACCTTGTAATATTCGTATATTATTCTTCTTAACAAATTTTATTAATTTGCTTATGTCTCGATGTTCTTTTTAAACAAAAATCCTAAGTATTACTGATTATTTCAAAATTTTACAACTAATTTCTAATAATACATATGCAGATTTATTCTTCGTGTATATAGTGTATCATTTTTCTTATACAATTGATCCTGTAGAAGGGCCACGCTGTGCCCGAAAGCTTGATGTCCTAATAAATTAATGAAGAAACTTATCTCCTGAGTATTTTGTCCTTACTACGCAAACTTAAAATTGTAATTAAAAAAATAATAATAAAACAACAAAATATGAGCCTGTTTCAGCTAGCGGATCACGATTTAAAAACAATAAATTAGCAGCTTTGTTTGTTTTCATTTCCATTCTATTTTTGCCTGTATGTTGTATAAATTTTTACACATTATATTTTTATTTAATAGAATATCTTTGCATTTGACTATTTTGAAATAGAAAAAAAAAAAAATATATATATATACAAATGGCTTCCAAAATAAAGAAAAGAAACAAAGAATGGCGTTCTAAAAAAACAGTGGCAACATGCCCTTTTAGAAGCGTTCTATATCAAGTTTAACCTGGCTAAAAAATAATTCCAAATAATTTTAAAGCCAGAAATGGTTTGAATAACAGGTTAAAAATAAAATTTAATCTATACTTCAGAAGAATGTGTGGAAACTGGAATTGAAATAATAAAAAAAAAAACAATTCCCCCAAGTTCCCCATGTCTCATGGGCCACAAACAAATCGACTTATAAATTCTCAAAAACTACCACTACAGTTCTATTTTTAGAATGGAATTCTTGTTAGGTATATGACTCATTCAGGGTCACAGATATTCCCCCTGGCCGGTCGTTTTACTACCGATTTTGTGTTTGCAAATTGACGTTTTTTATTCACAATTTTACTGGTCTCACTATCGTATCAACATGTTTCGCGTCCCATTTTTCTTAATTGGATACTTTTGATTCATCTTCAATTGATTCAGAATACACAGAGCTTTATTCCTTTGATGGAAATAACGATATTTTAAGACAATTCTGATTTACAAATTTCACTTTCAAACAACAAGGTATTAGAGGCATTTTTTCAAATAAATTTAGTATTATATCATTTGAGGAAAATGTTCTAAAATACTCTTATATCTTTCAAATATATAATTAATAAAGTTTTGCCAAGGGGATTTGGCTTAATTTTTATATAATACATAGGTTTATATATAAACATGTATGCTAATGATAAGAAGAACCTATTATCAAATGACTTCTTTTGATATTCAGCATTACTGTAAAGAAATAGGTCAATTTAGGGAATTAAAACAAAGTGACCATTATAGAGGGGTTTTACTGTATATATCATTATCTCCATTCTAAATAAGTAATAGGATGTTTTTTTAAATTAATTAGTAGATATTAATTTCTTTACACATGCATCCTCTTCAGTAAATGGTGGAACACAGAAGTCAATGGAGAGTGTCCATCTATGGTGTTGACCACAGTGGTTGGGAAGTATCCCTGATAAGTGGGAATTATTATTGCAATTAGAGGACACCTCTCTACAAAGGGAAATTTTCATTGTCAAAATTGTCATTTTTTGCTATTTATCAACTAGGAGGAGGACACCTCTCCCTAAAGGACACTTTTTCTCTGCAACTTGGTGTTTTTCTCTACAGAGAATTTGCTCTACTAATAGTAACAAGGGGCATATAGGAACGGATATCTTTTTGACCAGAATATTGTATCATCACGGTTAGAAGAGATAGGCAATAGGAAACCACCTTTCCCAATTGCAGTTAGATTTTCTCTGTAAAGGACAACACCTAGAGCCAACATGAGAGTGTTCCTTAGAGAGAGATGTCCTCTTTTCAGAGAGTTGCTAATTATTAAAAATTGTAATTTCGGTGATGAAAGTTGTCCTTTGTAAAGAGGTGTCCTCTAGTGAGAGTTATCATATGGTGGTTCTACGGTATACATTTGGTAAGGAAAGATGTCAGCTATATGGTGATGGAGGTCAGTCAGGATATTGTGGTGCTCCAGGAGGATCTCCTTGTCTGCCAGAAACAGTGTCCAGCCCAGAAGCAAACACCACAACAACCACCACAGCAGCCACAGGTACAACCAGCCCTGAAGCCAGAACCACAGGCTGCTGCTGCTGCTGTCGTGCCCACTATGGAGGCACCAGCCAAGTCTCCAGAGCAGGTGGGTTATTGTTTCATTGGAACTCTTTCCTGTTTACTTCATCTTCACTGATGGAATAATACTTAGCCTGGCTTATGGATTACTTTGGTCTGTTTAACTCTGAAGAACCTCATAGAATTGTACATTACCTCAATAAGATAGGAATGGTTACTGCAGTTGACAACCATCATGACTGGGTGTAGTAGAATGTCTTTGTCATTTAGACTGGGAATACTACCAAGTAGCAGGCCGACTTAGCTCTAATATGAAATGGCTGCTTCTGACATGAGGAACAAATGCCATGGGGCAACTGCTCCTAACATGGAGTACAGACACTGCTCATCCTGTATCCCTGGATTAGGAGCCCTTACAGGGTACTATCAGCCGGGCCAGCTGAGCCCAGGTTTTTTTAGTGAGCTTGTTACTGCTACCCTTCCTCCTTTTCCATCCAGGCTTGGGACCAGCAAAGGCGGAGTTGGTGCGCCAGGCTTCAGTTGATTGCCAAGGTGACAGAGGAATGTTCCATGGAGTACACCCACACACAGGGGTAGACATCACATAGCTCTACCTTTACTTTACTTCAACAGTTTTTAAAATCCCAATTAGCCTTTTTACCTAAATTTAGCAGCTTATATTTCAATTTTAATTCAACACCCTGATCTCAAACAAAATGTCTACTAGCAGTGAATGTTGTAATTATACTTACAAATTAAAATAATTGTTAATCATTTTAACCGACTATAATTCACAACTCTGTATTTAATTCAACTGAAAATTCTGATCTCTTTTGGGGGTGTTGAATTAAAGACTGTACTTAGTTATTTCCACTCCGCCTACTGTGATAAATATATCTACTGCTGGCCAATCTAGTTCTTCTCCAGACATGAGCTAATGTACCTCTCTCTTTATATCTTATCTCTCAATTATAAACATTTAATAAATTCTGATTTGTTTGTTTTTTTCCGTGTATAATCCCCGCCCCCAACATCTAAACTAATAAAATGACAATAATTCAAAAGATATATACATTTTGAATCAATTATTTTTATAAATTATTATTTTTTATATAAAGTAATTCATTAAGCTTAAATTATATTTTTATATCCACTTTATTTAAAAAAAAATATATATATATATATAGTAAGCTCTTTATATATTATCACATAGAAAATGAGGAAAGACAAACATCAGGATGACAGCAATTTATTTATGGCAAGCACAAAATAAAATTTATAAAATACCAGAGAGGCCATGAAGGAAGTTTATGGAGTAGCAGAATATAGGGGTATCAAAATTGATAATCTGTTAGTAAGATAATAATAAACAGAAGGTAATAAGATCACAAATCCAAATTTATTTGGTCTTATTTACCTTTTGTTTATAATCCAAATTGTGCCTTATCATTAAAATATAAATAATTTTCTACTTCTTGTAGAAATTATTGGAGCCGTGACCCACAGTTAGCAACTATTGTAGTAACTGACATGGATCTGACATGCTTCTGCCATGGATTCCCTTAGTCTTGGAACTTTGTTCCTGGTAGCTTTGTGTCCTTTCTCTAGCGGTGTGAAGAGCGGTTTTGTCATCTTATTGTCTATATTAAACATCGAGGTCTTGGCTTTGACATGGCGGTGGAATCCTGGAGTCAATCTCTGAAAATGTAGATCCCATCACCCAAGATCTTCACAGCGATCTTCAGTTTCTCTCCTAAACTACCTATATAATCTACCTAGCATCTCCACCAAATTGTCACATAGAAAATTAGACAAACTCAGGATGATATGGCAATTTATTTAAGTCAAGAAAACAAATTAAAATTTTCAGGTGAATTTTAAAAAAGTCTGTGTTGAATTATTTATAGTTGGTTATAAACTGAAGAGAATAGCCTTATTGGCATTTGAAAATAGTAGTTGAATCCAATTGATTGCTGAATTATAGTTTAGATAATTATACATATAAAACATATTCTTCTTCTTCTTTCTTATCTCCACACTGGGTGAAGTAGAATGCGTCTGCCTTTGTCATTAAGACTGGGAGCTCTACTCAGTGGCAGGCCGACTTAGCTCCAAAATAAATGGCTACCTCTGACATGAGGAACAGACGCCATGTGCAGCTGCTCCTAACATGGAGTACAAACACTGCTCATCCTGTATCCCTGGATTAGGAGCCCTTACAGGGTACTATCAGCCGGGCCAGCTGACCCCAGGTTTTTTAGTGAGCTTGTTACTGCTCCCCCTCCTCCTTTTTCATCCGGGTTTGGGACCAGCAAGGGCGGAGTTGATTAATCAAATTAAATAGTAAAATTCACATATATAATATTAATTCTACATATAACACATATGATTTATTTATATAGAATTTATAGAGATATCAAATATTTCATACATTTAATATATAACACATCAATTTATAAATAATGGCAGTGTCACACTAATTCATTTCTCTCACATATATACAGTACTTAATTGAACATATGATACATGCGATGGAAAAATGTAATTCTAAACCTAACTAGGAAATTTGTTGGATATCTTTGTTCAGATTTTTTCCTTTTTCTAATATAGCCTTACAAATTTACTCAACCCTTTCTCATGATGGTTGTCAAGTCTCATGCTCTGCAAGCTTGATACCCTAATATGATTGAGTGGAGATAAGAAAGAAGAAGACTTAGCCCTTTCGCTGCTGACAACATGTGTGATTGTAAACCTTTCCTTTGGAGCTGAGTATATGCCAGCGTTGTATCCAAGATACACCATTTATCATTCTGGTTCAATATGAATTGTATTTTAATAATACAGAAGAACCTCCCTGTAAAGGACACCTAATTGCAGAGCTAAACTGTCCTTTAGGGAGAAGTGTCCTCTTACCGGAGAGTTGTTAAATTGTAAAAATGGTAATTTTTCAAATGAAAACTGTCCTTTATAGAGAGGTGTCCGCTTCAGGGAGGTTCTACTGTATATGGTGGTATGAGAGGAAATAAACATTGTCACCTAGTTGTAAATGACTGGTTTAGACCAGTTGTTTGGTATATACATTCCTATATTTATTGGATAACCTGTGTTAGAATGCCAGCACCTGGGGCAAGTCTTATGGTAGCGGCACCGGATAGCAGTTCATGTTCAGAAGTCTGGCAGTGGAAAGGTTAACTATATTATTTGTGTTTGATTTATAAATGATGTTATACAATCTACAAAAATTTTAACCATGGTTTATAACAACACATAAAAATCACATAGTGATGTGGTACTTGTGTATAAAGTAGTAGTTGTCCATGGGAGGTGAAGGTAGGAACGTGAGAGGTGTGACAGTCCAAGGCCCTGCCTCCACCCAAACCCAGCTCCTCCAAGCAGCCACTAGAGAAGAAAGTGGTCCCTCTGCCCCCCTTATTGCGGCCCATGGCCCCACCAGTTGTTCACCCCCAGGAGTCAGCCATGGCACCACCCCCACAAGCTGCCCCAGGGGGCCATGACCCACACAGGGACTCCCAGGTGCCACTTGTGCATGGACTAACACCCTCGTTATATGTTTCTTGTCTCTTTATTTTCTAACTGGCCGTAGCTGATTCTCATGCACATTATGTTGCATGGGTAATTGCATGTCTGGTCCAACTTTGACATGTTTTTGTCTCATCACCTTGGGTCTTTTTTTATTGGACTGTTGTAGTTTTCTTTGTGGGATTTAAAAAAAGTCTTTGTTTCCCTTAGTTGCTACTAACTCTGGTTGTACTAACCCAAAAGAGCATGTGTTTGTTGTACCCCCTGTCATCATTACAGATTTTGTATGCAGCTTCTATTTTAAAACAGTGTGTCAGCTAAGCGCACCCTTCCAATGAGATAAATCTAGAGGAACAATTTAATGTCATGCTTCCTGCTGCATTTTCTGCTTTCCCACTGCTAGCTGCAAAATCTGTATTCACTTTGGATGTGACTTGTCGTGGTCATTTGTCTAGAAGATTGGGGCAATCAACAGCCAGAGTGAGCGGCGAGATGCTGAGCCAGACTATGGCGGCAATGGTTAGTTGTAACTACTTCACCTTACACAGGAACACCTAAATACACCAAGTCATTAAAAACATGACCATTGTCACCAATTAGCTGCTATCCGGTAAGAAGACAACTTTCTTTAAAGTACACTTTGGCTCTGCAACTAGGTGAAAGAGATTCTACTGTAATAAAAACAGGGAAAACATCTTATTTGTGGTATGATGAAGCATTTATCTCTACTTAAAAAAAAAAACATGATAATAACCCAAAAACTCAATAAATATCCTTAAAAAAACTTATCTGTGCATTATATATATATATATATATATACCCAATATTTTATGCACAAAAGAGCACAGAAGTATGCACACCAAATATTAATTTTTTTTCGATCTTTGAAGCAAATCTTGTGTTATCTTGTATTAAAAAATTATTTTTGGACATAAATAAAGTTTATAATATCAAGCAAGCAAATACTTTACATATACCTCTGGAACACCATAATCCTAATTTAGGTGTAAAGAGGGCCTATAAAGCTTTGGTTCTAATACTATTAAGAAAGCCTTTCCCATGTTGGAAGTTGCCAGATCAAAAAAGTCTCAAAGAACAACATTCAAGACACTTTAATGTTATACGGGAAATAATCGTCCGGTAGTTCTCTTGAAACAGATTGTAGGTTGAGACAAATCTTTTGTTGGTGAATAAATCACAAGAGTCCACTGCTCTCCTATTGGCTAAAGGGGACATTGATGTTGAAAACTACTAACGAAGGATAGATGGGTGCCCTGTAGAGAGAGCTAACCCTACTTTGTTGCAGCTCCAGATGCCGGAGAAGACCAGGAAGGAGAGCGAATGGACGACCACGGGGTAAACAGACCTTTCCATGAAGACTTTGATGACCAAGTAATCCTTCTTTTTAAAGCTATCTTGTAGACACAACTCCCTCTGGACCTCTCAGTATACTTTGCTGAGTCCTCTGACATGAAATCATATCTTCCTCATCTTTATACACAGGGTTTCAGTGGTCACACATAGATAGAGGAGTGGCCTTTTCTATCTGACCATTAACCTTTTCATGGAACCCCAGAGAAAATATCTGGAGAAGTCAAGACCCTGAAGGTTTCATGGAAAGATTATTAGATAGCATAGAGATGAGTGTTCTAGTAATTCTTGATTGTATACAGATATTTTGGGCAGGCTGCTGGTCTTTTGTTGGAAAGGGACTATACTATCAACCTCTTTAATTCAACACACCAAAGGTGTGAATGATAAAACACAATTTGATTTATAGATTTACTATAAGGTAATAAGACCAAATCCAAATAAATAAATAGTGTGTGACACTTCAGTAACAACGCTGTTACCAAAATGTCAAACACTATTTCTTTGGATTTGGTCGTTTTACCTTGTAGTTCCTGTTGGATTAGAATCAATTAAATTTAAGTGAATAAACACAAGGTAATAAGACCAAATCCAAATAAATAAATAGTGTGTGACGTTTCGGTAACAGTGTTGTTATCGAAATGTCACACATTATTTATTTATTTGGATTTGGTCTTATTACCTTATGTTTATAATCTATAATCCAAATTGTGCCTTATCAATTTAAGTGAATACTTTATAGTGGGGATTTGAAAATTGGTTGAATTAAAGAAGTCCCATCGTATTTAACTGTCGGAACAACTGAGTGGAGTTGAAGCTGCCTTTATCAGAGCACTGTAGAGTTGGGGATATTTCCATTGTAAGCCAGGGGAGGTTCTACCATTGTAGAGGTTTTTAAAAATCGAAAATGATTTTGTTTTGATGTCTTTTTTTTTTTTTAATTTCAACTTGCAAATAATTTATTGAGATCTTCCCATGTTTGGTTTCCACACCTCCAGTCTATATTGACATCTTTTAAAAGGAAAATGTTATTAAGATCAAATTTGGGGTAAAATATATCCTCCCATGTTTACTGTATTGTTTGTGTGGCAGGACAACCTAGACCAGGACAGACAACAAAACGGGAGGGGAGGGGAAGGGGTCGTGGCAGTTCCCAAGTAACTGTACAAATACTGACAATAAATTTTCCTCTTTTTTTAATACCTGGACTCTCTTTATTTCCCCATATGTGTGTTGTTTATTGCAGTGGTTCACAGCTCAGGTACATAACAACCAGTCTGACATGATAAGTGGTAGCCCCAGATCACCACCTCCAGGAGGTTGTTACTAAACATATATTGTATAAGATTTTTTTTTTTTGCTTATCCCTAGTACACGTGGTACAGGCCATGATAATCATGGTGGGTAGAAGTAGAGGTGACTGCTTTTACTGTAAGTGCGCCACATGTTTACACATGTGAAAAGCAGTTCGACTTTTCACTTACAAATGTGCCAGAGCCCTGTTTGGTTACTTGCACTTGCTGGTGGGGTTAGACTTTTGCAAGAATCGGGGGCCATTGGAGCATTTTTTTTTTTAAATAGAATTGTGAGCATAGGTGTGTATGTTGTATAGACAATACAGGTGCTGGGAGAGAAAATAATTTATAGATAGACTCTAGCAATATATACAAGACAAGAGAGGCATATGTACAAGAGAAAGAAGGCTTAGAAGGTGTTGATGGCTTCCTCTAACATCTCAAAGAGGGCCAGATGTGGCCCATCCTTGCGGGCCAGCTGGAAGGCAGTTTCTCCCCCAGCAGTCTGCAGCTTGCCGTCCACAAAGGGATGCCAGAGCAGCAGCTCCAGGCAGCGTTTGTTGCGGCCGGAGGCGGAGAGGTGGAGTGGGGTGAGGCCGCCCTGCGATGTGGCGTTGATGTCAGCTCCATTCTGGAGCAGCAGGGAGACTGCCTCCACACTGTCCCACTTGCAGGCACAGTGGAGGGGGGTCCACTGGTCCAGTGTCCTGGCACAGGGGTCCGCTCCGTAGGACAGCAGGATCTGGAACACACACCTCTAAACTTAAGACATTGCGCCATTATATATTTTTAATTATTTACCCTAGTACACATGGTACAGGCCATAATGATCATGGTGGGTAGAAGTTGACCACTGCTTTTACTGTAAATATACCACGTGTCTACACATGAGATAAGCAGTTCGACTTTTGCACTTAAAAATGTGCCATAACCTTGTTTGGTTACTTACACTTGATGGTGGGGTTGGACTTTTGCAAGAATCGGGGGCCATTGGCGCATTTTTTTTTTAATTACAAAAGAAGTGCTCTAAGCAGGATTCGATCCAGGGTCGTAGCAGTAAAAAACCAACAGTTAAGACCACCCATTCACAGACTCCCTAATTGCAGCATTGTACCATGAGGTAATTCTGGGCAGTGAGAAACACCATTCTATAATGTCCCCACAGACTACAACTCGCTACTTTACTTAATTTTCACTCAATTAATTCCACAAGACTTACATTTACAGAAATCATTCCAAAAACAAAGCAACCACTGTCCTCAAGGTCCACTGCCCCAATAAGCTAAGGCAAAGTCAAAAAATAAATTATGGGACTAACATTTCTGCTATTTAAGAAAAGACATGATTACTGGTTGATATGTAATTGAAGTGCGCTACAGAATCCAAGGTTATTTTAATTTCTTTTATTTTATTTCAACCTTACAAGTGCATTAATAAGGAATTCATAAAAAGAAACTCATCTAGGTTGCTGTCCCACTTTTAGCATTACATTGCTTATTTTGGTTTTGCTACCTTTTGACAATTCTGCCTCTAAATTTGCCATTCAAATCCAATACAGAAGAACTTCTCTCTCCCTAGGTGCAGAGCCAAAATCTCTCTTTGTTAGAGAGCAGCTAATTGGTAAAAATGGTCATTTTGACCATGAAAAACTTTGCAAAGAGGCATTTGCTAATGGGAGTGTCTGGGAATAATGAGATTTTTTCATGGAGTTTGTATGGTATCCAGGCTAGGTTGGAATAGCAAAAGGAGGAAAGTTACCATAAACACAATTGGTGCAAGTTACATAAAAAGGTGGTGGAAAACTAAATCCAGATGACTTTGGATGCAACAGTTATATAGAGCTTCTGATGATGAGGTAGTGCTAGGGTGGATTAAGCTGAAATTTAGGGAAATAGGATCCCGGTTTAAAATTCCATATTGAAAGATTTTTAAAAAATATATAAAGAATTGTTTCACAAGGCTTCCCTGATTTCTGGAACTTGCCCAACAGTGAGAGATGGTAAACAAATTGGACTCTTAACATGTTGGGAAATGCATAGAGAGATGTGCCTCTTCAAGTACTACCATAATCTCCCATGTGAAACCTCCTAAAACATGGGTAACCCAGTCTGCTGGAGATGACCTTGGGTTACACTTTCAAGGAAGCCACAAACTACTAATGCGAAGCAAGGAATAAAATAAATTTAAAACCAAAACAAATCCTTCATCAACTAAGCCAGAATGATGAAAAGAGGAGGGGAAGGAAAAAGAAACCCATCTTAAATATTAAACAAGCCAGAAAAAGCCTCTTTAAGAACAAGATTCCCAAAAAATCTGAGAATCCGGACCCAAAGACACCAATATAAAAATATAATTGTATATAACCATCCCCCACAATGTAAATATGATGATCTAGGTTGCTCTTTTTGAGTGGTACCTAATAAAGTGATTTTGGATCTCACTTCTGTTAAATTTGAAAGACTCCTCAAGACTTGGTCTGACATGACAGACTCTCTGGTAGGAGAATACCTCCAGTAGAGACTGGTCTCTCATGAGAGACTATTATATATCGTCATGTAATATTCTGTGGTGGCCTACTAAATTATCATCAGTCACATGACGTTATATCAGCACACTTCATTTGTAAA
Source organism: Cordylochernes scorpioides (assembly GCA_030710605.1). Taxonomy (NCBI): domain Eukaryota; kingdom Metazoa; phylum Arthropoda; class Arachnida; order Pseudoscorpiones; family Chernetidae; genus Cordylochernes; species Cordylochernes scorpioides. Next base: position 45,483,743 of record CP092867.1, read on the forward strand.
TATTTTCCTGGTTAAAATACATTTGTTTTATGATTATCTGTTCTGGTCTCACTTAACTCAGTATCAGTGTTGGGCATTAAAAAAATTAATTTTCAATTAAATTGAAGTGCAATTAAAATTAATTAATTGTTAATTGTATGAATACAATTAACAATTAATCAATTGTTAATCTTTAATAAATCATTTTAATTAATATTTGCCCAACACTGCCTGAGATAAAAAGTGTTTTTATTAAATACAACACACCTTTACCATCGTCAGCTGCAGTTGAACGCCTTTTTTCTTTTGCGACAATGACAAATCTGCCAAAGAGTCACAAATTGTCGGACAGCATGTTCGAGAAGAGAGTGGTACTGAAATGCAGTGTTGGGCATTAAAAAATTATTTTTCAATTAAATTGAAGTGCAATTAACAATTAATTAATTGTTAATTAGAAAAGTGCAATTAACAATTAATTAATTGTTAATTGTATGAATACAATTAACAATTAATTGTTAATTGTAAAAATACAATTAACAATTGATTAATTGTTAATTGTGAAAATGGCAGAGCTGACTGCTATAGGGCGCGTCCCCAGGTGGCGGATAGGGGAACGACCTTCAGATATGAAGGCCAGCTGCGAAACAAGCAGAATAACTCTGACAAATAAGCAGTCGCGGACCAACAGCAGCATTGTGAGTAGACCTCTTTAAAAATCTGAGTTCAACTGACCCGGTTGATAGACCTCAGCAAGGGTCCCACTCCAGGGATACGGAGGAGCTGTGTCTGTACTCATGTTAGAGTCGGCAGCAAAGGCGTCTGCTTCCATGTTAGGAACGGCCTCAAACTACAGGCAAAGTCAGACTTTCACCAAAGTGTGCCTGGATCATGGTGCAATGATCAACGAAAGCTGCACCCCTATACCCCATTCCATGAGATCAGATGTTGATTTGCATGCTGCATCGCCCGTCGCGCAGAATAAACAGGGGCGCGTTCAGGACTTAGGTAGAGGGTTCTGTCCGATAAGTATAATACAGTCTCCACAAACTTCACACTTTGCAACTTCCAAGCAATTGAGCATTCTGCAGTGCAACATAAATGGATTGTGCTCAACAGCAACAAAAATAAAATTAGAAGAAATAATGGAAATAGCTGAAAAACAAAAGATACAAATTATAGCCCTACAGGAAACCAAATTAAATGAAAAGTACAATCTCAAATTTAAAAACTACAATATCCTCAGAAAAGACAGAAATAAAGAAGGGGGTGGCCTTGCATTTTTAATCAAGAATTTGTACTATGAAGACATAGCCATTAATATTCCAAACACATCAGACCTCGAAGCCCAAGGTATCAAAGTCTACCTCAATCAAAATAAAACCATCAACATATTCAATATGTATCACCCACCAAACAATAAACTTATTGACGATGGAACAATGGCTCAATTTCTTACAGACAACACTATTATTGTAGGTGACCTTAATGCCAAACATCAACTATGGGGATGTTCCACGCCAAACCCAAGAGGCAAAATACTTTCAAACTTATTTGACGACAATGCCTTCATGTGCTTAAATGATGGGAATCCTACCCACCATTCCTACAGTTATAATACCGCACAAGCCCTTGATATAAGTTTTTCCAGTCCTGACATTTTCCACAAATGCAAATGGCAAATATTAAAAAGTATTGGAAGTGATCATTTGCCTATTTTGATAGAAATTAGCACCAAGACCAAAACCAGCTCAATTAAAGAAAAATTCTGGAACTTCAAAAAGGCTAATTGGAATCTTTACCAGCAAAACACCAATGAAGACTTTAGAAAAGCACCCACTAGGATAAAAGATCTGGAACAAAATTGGATATCTTTCAAAAACACCATTATTAAAGCAGCCAAAGTTTCAATACCAAGAGGTAATATTAAGAAATGGATTCCAAATTATACACACCAGGCAAAAGATATTCAAACACTTATAACTAAAAGAAATGAACTACAAAAAAAGTGCACCCTAAACCAAACAAATTGTAGAACTGAACTGAACATTGTGAATGCAAAAATAAAAAGATTATACATAAATATGAAAAGGGAAAAATGGAAACAAACTTGTGAAAACCTGAACCCTAGAAACCCAAATACAAAACTTTGGCATTTGGCAAAACAAATTGACAGAGCCCAGCCACAAACTGAAAACACAAATATGATTAAGAATACAGATGGTACCCCAGCAACTAATGACAAAAATGCTGCTAATCTTTTAGGTAATTCATATCAAATAAGTAGTAAAATCAAATTTGAAATAAAAGATAAGAAAGTTGAAAAAAAGGCCCGAAAGATTATCCATGACTGTAAAAACGTCACTAGCACTCATAATATTTTCCATGAAAAAATCAATATGAAAGAGCTAGATTATGCATTAGAAAACACTGACCTGAACAAGACTCCTGGGCCAGATGGAATCCATGGCCAAATGATATTAAACTTGGGCAAAAATGGCAAAGAAAAACTTCTTGATATTTTCAATAACTCCTGGAAAACTGGAAAATTGCCTCAAGACTGGAAAACTGCAACAATAATTCCTATTAAAAAACTTGACAAATCTGCTGATGACCCAAAAAACTACCGACCTATCTCCCTCACAAGTATTTGCTGCAAATTAATTGAAAAAATTATACTCAGACGACTCACCTACCACCTCGACACAAGAAATCTCTTACCAAAAGAACAATATGGATTTAGGAAAGGACATGGGACAATAGACCAACTCTTATTTTTCACACAAAAGGTAAAAGATGCACAAAACAGAAAACCAACTAACCACACAATAGCTGCTTTTTTAGACCTTACACAAGCTTTTGATAAGGTATGGAAAAACAAGTTAATTACAAAATTATACAAACATTTCAAAATTGATGGAAAAGCTATCACTTGGATAAATGATTTCCTTAAAAATAGATACATCAGGGTCAAATATAATGGCACTCTATCTAAAACCTTCAAATTGTACCAAGGATTACCACAAGGATCAGTCCTTAGCCCAACTCTCTTCACCCTATTTATTGCAGGCATAGAAGAAAAAATTTCACATAAAACCAATATTGGACTTTTCGCTGATGACATAATTCTATGGAGCAGCAATACTAACTGGAAAAAAGCTGAAAGAGATTTGAACAAGACTCTTTTCCACCTAGAAAAATTTGCTAATAAACATAAATTAGAATTTAACCCTCAAAAATCTGAAACCTGTCTTTTTACTACCGATAAGAAACTATACAAAATAAGACCAAAAATTATTCTGAAAGAACAACAATTGCAATATAATAAACATCCTAAATATCTTGGCTACACCCTGGATCCAGAAATTAACTCCAGTAAACATATTGAAGAAGTTATTAGAAAAGGAAGAGACCGACTAAAAATCCTGAAATATATTTCAGGAAGAGAGTGGGGAGCCGATGCAACCACACTAAAATTAACTTACACATCTCTAATTAGACCTATCCTGGAATATGGATATCAAATCTATGGTACAGCATCTGAAACAAATCTAAAATCACTGGAAAGGATACAACTAAGTGCAGCTAGAATTATTACAGGTCTTCGAAATACCTGCCCTAATGATATTGTACTTTACGAGGCAGACATTATGCCCTTAAAGGATAGAAGAAGCTACAATCTGCCAAAATATATAAACAAAATCAAGAGTTATGGAAACAAACACAGAACTTCCAAGTACATACTTAATTGGGAATCCAATTTAAGACTCAAAAAAGAAGGCCCTCTACACCTGGCCAAAAGAAATGAATTTTTAAAATATAAAGTGGAAAAAAATTATTTAGCAGAAAAAAATTCTCCATGCAAACCACTACAAAATGTTATTTTTAATGCCACTTTAAATGAACCCACCAACAAACAATACCAAAATCCAGAATACTTAAAACAATTATCATTAGAAATAATTAATAACATTCCTAAAAATGCAATAACTATTTATACCGATGGTAGCAGAGACGAGCTAGGACACACTGGCAGTGGCTGTCTCATCAAAACCACAAATGGCATTGAGAAAATGAACAGAAGAAACCCAGATTTTTGCTCAGTCTTCAGATCAGAACTTATAGCCATCTATGAAGCCTTAAAATCCATCAGAAATACTAATTATCAAAATATCTGGATTCTTACTGATAGTAGAAGTGCCATACAACACTTGAGTCACACAGGGGAACTCAGAGACAAAGTAAGCAGGAACATAATTGGTTATCTCCAAAAACTCTCAAAAACCTCAAATATTCACCTTCAATGGATACCCTCACACGTTGGCATTGAAGGCAATGAAGCTGCTGATGTGCTAGCGAAAAAAGGCACAAAAGAACCCTTGCCACAGAAAAATAAACTTACTTTTAAAGAAATAGAAACAATAGCCAAAACAAAAATAAACAAGAACTGGAGGATCCCACCTAAGCACAGTTGGTACAGTGGAGTTGGTACAGTGAACCCAGGAGAAGCTCTGAAGATCAGAAATAGACAGCATCAAACAACACTAACAAGATTTAGAACAGGCCATCTCAAGCCATTGAAGATAGAAAATAATAACAAAATTTATCCCACTTGCCCAAAATGTAGTTTGGTACCTGCAGCTCCAGAACACATTTTGGCTTGCATTAGATGCACTAAACAGGACCTTTGGGAGAGGCCGCTGCTCATCATAAAACAGCTCGAGGAGCATGAACTCATGGAATTCGTGTAATCTTTACACAAGGGGATAAGAAACAACAACAACAACAACAACAATTAATATTTGCCCAACACTGCTCAGTATCTAACAATGTTTCATTTTTGTATTCCTGTAGAAGGGTGGTAATGCCAGAAAGCTTGAGATTGCAAAAAAAAAAAAAAATAAATAAAAGAAACTCACATCTCCAGAAACCTGTTGCCTTATTAAATTCCATTGTAAATATATATATATATATAGACAAAAGAATTGCTATAAATTTATTAAATAAAAACAAACGATAGCATTGCGTCTCTTTATACATGAAATTTATTATGCTAGCTTTCGGATCTTATCGATCCTTCCACAGGCCAAGCTGTAAGTTAATTAATAATGAATTATTAAATTCATATAGAGGAGATTCACTATTGCATAAGGGTTGTGTCTATATTAGTAGAATCCTGGGAAAGTTAGAACTAATTATTCGACTGCCAAGAAGGAATGCTTGGCAATGGCTCAGACAATTTCCAAGTTACGGCCTTATCTCTATGGTAAGCAGTTCAAATGATGACGGATCATCATGCTTTATGCTGGCTTAAAAACCGAAAAGACCCAACCGGTAGGCTAGCCAAGTGGGCTCTCAAACTCCAGGAGTCAGTGAAGAAAAATTTAGATTCAGACTACCTATCAAGAAGGCCTTTGCCAGAAACCGAACCTGAAAGGGGTTGCGATAAAATGTTTTTCAGGCAAATAATAGATAAGAAAGACAATTTTGTTGAAAAAAGAGTTTTATAGGGGAAATGATGGCAAGTTCTACCTCAACGAAAATTTCAAGAGATTAAAAGATGTCTAAAACTATGTAAAGACATGTCACCTTTGCCAGAGTCATAAAGAAACAAACCAACTTCCTTCAGGATTTCAGTCTATACCTCCAGCAAATTACCCATTTGAAAGAGTTGGTATAGATTTCGTGGGCCCTCTTCCATCCACTAAAACTAAGAAAAAATGGATAGTGGTTTTGACAGACTACCATATAAGATATACAGAGACAAAAAGTTGTTCCAGATGTTACAGCAATGGAATTCGCAAAATTTCTTGTGGAATGCGTTTTCCTTAGGCAAGGGGTACATCCTTTTTCTACATTTGAATAATGAAGAAAATTTGTGCCCATTTGGTAGATGTAGCTCTATTTTTTTTCAAATCAACTTCCAACCAACAAATGATCTTCAGAATTTTTAATATAGACATTTAAAATTTTTTTTAATCGACTTGAAATTTTTACTTGTGAAATTTTTATATTTGTCTGCTAGTGGGAATATCTACAGAGGGTGTTCACACTTATAGGAAACGAGCGCCCGGTGTAAAAAAGGAACTATTACTTTATTTTAAAAAATCAACAACGTGGAATTCGAAAAAGCTTAAGCTAATTCTAACATGCAATTGAATATAATGCTACTGTCCTATAAGCTTATGTCCATAGTTTACTTGTAAACCATTTCTAAGATTCTATCCTTCAGTGATGAGCCAAGCCCTCCCAATATATTTTTTCATCGCAGTAAGGACAGTAGAAGTTTGCATTATGTATAAAAGAAACATTCACGCTTTTAAATCCTTTTATTTTATGTTTTAATGTCCATCCATACAGAGTTCAAAACAACAACTCACCCGTGCAGGCACGGTCACGCTCCGCCGCGTCACGTGGGAAAACATCCAATGTTCTCAGCACATCCCCCTTTTTAAGATTTGAAATATATATACATTACAAACTTTAAATGCATAATATAATTAATAATGAAGGCGATCCATGGGTTTAACAATTCGTCCACTCCGGGTTCTTATCTGGCCGTCTTCTGAGTCGTTAGAGGGATAATCCACAACTGGGGTCTTTTCATTTTCAACCAGTTCCTCCCCCGAAAAGGTCGGCGTCGATGGGTCGGCTGGATATTGCACTGTATCTCCTTTTCGTAGATGGAACCTGTTTCGACGTAAAGTCCCAACTGGAGTATCAACCATATATGACCTTGGTGTCGATGCTTTCTGCTTTACAATCCCCCAGATTCGCATATCTGTAATCCAAACCGTGTCACCTTCGGATAGCTCCTCCATGTCCGTAGGGTCGATCATATCTGGATTTCATATCCTTTCTCCTTCTCCCCTCCTTTCTTTTCAGAGTCTGAGAGTCCACCAACTTTGGATTAAGATTCTCTGGTGCAATTGGCAAGGTCGTTCGGAGTTTACGTCCCATGAGAAGCTCAGCAGGGCTGTAACCGTTCTCCGGGGTCGATCGATACTCCAGGAGTCCAAGCAATGGGTCTTGATTTTTCTTGAGGATCAACTTAGCAATTTTCACACCTGCTTCTGCCATCCCATTGCTCTGCGGGAATCGAGGACTTGAAGTGACATGTGTGAATCCGTACTGCCTTGCGAAATTTGCAAATTCACGAGCAGCTCCAAATTGCGTCCCATTATCGCTTACAACAGTTTCTGGTATTCCATGTCGGGCAAATATGGATTTGCAACTACGCACCACCACATTGGCTGTGAGCCGATCCAGCTGAATCATTTCAGGAAAGCGAGAATAATATTCAATGACGACTAGATACCACTTATTCTCGAACTTGAACAAATCCATTCCAATCTTTTGCCACGGTCGTGTAGGAAAGTTGGTTGGTATCAAAGGTTCATGTTTTGAGACGGCTTCCTGGATACAGACACTGCACTTTCTGACTGTTTCCGCGATCTCTTCCGAAATTCCAGGCTGCCATACCGTCTCACGTGCGCGAAGTCTTGTTTTTGTAATCCCGAAGTGCCCAGCGTGCAACTTATCTAGGATCTCCAGTTTCATACTTGCTGGAATAACAAGACGACAGCTACATCAGTAGTCCATTTTGAACGCCGAGTTCATCCTTGACATGCCAATAAGAGAGCAGAGCCTGTGACATCTTCTTATCTCGCCAGCCTTGCTCAAGGTAGTTGACTACTGCTTTCAGGGTCGTATCTTCTTGTTGAGCTTCAAAAATCTTCGTCAACATCTCGTCTTTGTCGGTTATACACGAGAGAACTGCATTTATATGCGCTGAGGTTGGCCGTTCGTCTTCACCTCCCTCGGCGTCGAGCAGCTCCTTTCCAGGGATATGCACTATTTCGAATCCAAACCTCATCATACGCATTCGGAAACGTTGCAGTCTTGGGGTCAGCGAACTCAATTCTTTCGTTGAAAATAAAAGGAATGAGAGGCTTATGGTCGGTCTCAATTCGGAAACTCTTTCCAAGCAGGAAATCTTGAAAACGTTCGCAAGCCCATGTAATTGCGAGAGCCTCTTTCTCGATCTGAGCATATTGTTTTTCGGTAGGTGTCATAGTTCTAGAAGAATAAGCAACAGGTCGCCAGATTCCATTCTTACCTTCTTGCTTCAGTACCGCTCCCAAGCCGTATGAAGATGCGTCGGATGACACCATAGTTGGTTTCCTGACGTCGTATGCTGCCAAGATGGGTTGAGTCGTGAGCAATTCTTTCAACTTTCGGAATGCTCGCTCCTGGCTGCAATCCCAAACGAAGTCTTGACCTTTCACCAACAACTGGTTCAGTGGTGCCACAATTTCAGATAAATTTTTCACAAAGCGTCCCAGATGGTTCACCATGCCAAGAAATCTTCTTACGCCATGAACATCGGTCGGAGTAGGCATCTTCGCCACTGCTTCAATTTTCGCTGGATCTGGTCGGATACTGTCTTCATCCAGTATGTGCCCAAGAAAATTAATTCTTGGCACGCCGAAGACACATTTGGCCTTGTTTAGTGTAACTTTCGTCTCTTTCAGTTTTCGGAGCACTAAACGAAGAATTCGATCGTGAGTCTTGGAGTCGGAGGCAAATATCAGGATATCGTCCAGGTAACACATTACACCGTCCATGCCTTGCAAGATTATTGACATAACTTTCTGAAAATTCTCTGGGGCGAGTGAGATTCCAAATAGAATTCTGAAGTATTTATATCTCCCAAAAGGAGTGATGAAGGTCGTTAAATGCTGGCAGTCCGGGCTCAACGGAATCTGGTGAAAGCCACTGTTCGCGTCCAGTTTTGAAAAGAATCTTGCTTCCCCCAGTTGCCCCAGCATGTGCTCCACCACTGGCATGGGATGCACTTCGCGCTGTACATGTTCGTTCAGCCTTGAGAGATCCACACAGAGTCGTATGTCGCCATTCGGTTCACCAGCAATAACAGTCGGTGCACACCATTCAGTCGCAACGTTAACTTGTGCTATGATTCCCGCCTTCTCGAGCTCTTCCAATCTTGTTTTGAGCTTTTCCATCAAAGGTATTGGTACCCGCCGAGGAGTGTGCACAGCATATGGTTTTGCTCCAGGTTTCAATTTGATTTCGTAAGGGTTTCCGATCTGTCCCAGTCCTTCAAATACTTCGGGGAATTCCTTGATCGGGTTAATTCTCGTCGCAACCACTTCAATCCGCCTCGCCAGGTTCAAGAGCTCACATGCCCGGCAACTCAGAAGAGGTTCACTCAAACGACGAATGACATAAATCTTCTCCTTGATTTCATAATTGCCATTTCGCAGCGTTGATATAAACATACCCACAGTCTGAAGTTCGGAATATTCAGCAGCTCTAATGTTGATATCACTTTCCACTAGTCGTTGCTGTCCCATTATCTTCTTGAAGAGACACAGAGGAACACATGTAACATCTGCCTGGGAGTCGAGCTTGAACTTCACCTGTTTCCCGTTCACTTGGATTTCTGCTGTCCATCGCCTCCTGCACTCGCCTTCATCATCATCGAGATTAGATGAATCCTCCACAGCTGAGACCTCCAGGAGAAATCCAATTTTTTTCTTCATCAAGTTCAGAAACAGCTTTGACTTCCGCAGTCTTCGCCTGCTTATCTGGGCAGCAATTTGCAAAATGGCCAGTTTTTGAACATAGGTTACATCTTTGTCCTTCAGCACGGCAAGCCTGTCCTTCCCTGTGGGTGAAACCTCCGCATTTAGGACATCATGATCTTGTTTTGGCTGACTTCTCCTTCTTCCTCGAAGGCTGCTGTTGTTGTTTCGGTGATTGTTTCTTCGAGTTGAACTTCACCTGATTGACCTTTTGGCTTGTTGAGGGACGCTGCAGGTCGACTTGCTGCTGTCGAAAGGCTTCCTGCTGTCGAACCATTTTCACCGCCTTTTCCGAAGTCAGTTCGCTGTCCAACTGCATTCTTTCAGATAAAGCTTTGTCCCTCACTCCAACCACTATTCGGTCACGGATCAACTGCTCATGAAGACCCTCAAATTCGCAACTATCAGCCAATTTGTACAATGAAGTGATGAATTCGTCCACTGGCTCCCGATCCTCTTGGATTCTTGAATTAAATTTCGCACGTTCGTAGATAATATTCTTTCTGACACAGAAGTGGCTGTCGAACGCCTTGAGGACGGAATCAATTTTCGTTACCTCTTCTTCCTTTTCGAACTTGAAGGTCCTGAATATATCATCCGCGCGGTCACCCATCAAGTACATGAACAAATCGATCTTGTCCGTCTCCTCTTTCTTCTTCATTCCACTGACCACGAGGTATCATTCGAATCTCTTCCTCCATTTGGGCCATTCGTTGGGAGTCGAGAAGTCGAAAGTTTCTGGAGGTTGAATCTGAGCATGTTGAATTATCTTCCAAGGTACGCAAAAATCGATATTTTGCAATATACGGGTTCGTATTTTATCCAGCTATCGCTGCCACCATGTTTTAATGTCCATCCATACAGAGTTCAAAACAACAACTCACCCATGCAGGCACGGTCACGCTCCGCCGCGTCACGTGGGAAAACATCCAATGTTCTCAGCACATTTTATATGTATAGATGGCGCGTTATTGCTTTGTGTTAATACATTTCTTTTGTTATTAAAAAAAAAAAATTGCCCTTCAAATACAATAATTTCATAAGAGGTTATATTTTAGGACTTTCCAGAGCTAATCTTACCTATTTGGACATAATTAAAATATGCAAACAAGATGATATCAACATTTCTAAAAAAGGTATTTATAATATTATTCACGACAAAAATATCAAGTTTTTATTCAAAGCACCTACGGAGAAATGGACAAAAGATTATCACCCTATATCTGTGAGAACTCCTGCAACTGTCAAAAAAGTGAAAAAATATATTACAAAAGAAAATCCTATGCCACAAAGAGATATAGCCAAATTAATAGGAACATCAGTGTCAACAATAAATAAAATAATAAATAAAGATTTAGGCTTAAAAGCTACAAAAAAACATGCGGTTCACAAATTGTTTCAGAGCCATATTCGTCAGCGACACACTATCAGCAGATATTTTTATGAAAATTTCTTGGCTGCTGATAGATGGAAATTTATTGTTACATATGACGAAGCATGGCTATATTTAACCGATTGCGACAGAAAAAGAGCTATATACTATCAAAAAAGGGTGGAAAAATCTAGGCCAATTTGGTTGAAGGAATGTGCCGAAAGTTACCCCAAAGGATTTATGGTGGCATGCGGTATATCATATGAAGGAAAATTAAAAATAAGAAAAGTTGAATGAAATGCCAAAATAAACTCGGAGTACTATCAAAACAACATTTTAGAACCTATATTTTAAAATGATATTCCCTCTATCTATGGAAAACAGAGCAACTAAGTCTGATTTCACCATGATAACGCCACAAGTCATAGCTCATCTTCAACCCAAGCTTATTTGGAAGATCTAAGGCAAAAAACAGGAATCAACACTATTCCAAAGAACAGAACCTCTGTAAAATCTCCTCATTTAGCCCCGATGGATTTTTGCATTTTTGGATGCCATAAAAAAGCAGTTGGAAAGAGACACCCTAGGACAATTGAAGGTCTCTGGAAAGTGGTAAAGGAAGAATGGGATCTTTTGAGTATGACCATGATCAGAAAGTGTCTGCTATCGTGGAAAATCAGGTGCCGTTCTGTAAATAAACAAAAAGGCTTTCAAATAGAACATTTGAAAAATTTCAAATAAGGTGTTAATCTTTAATATTTTATAATAAAACTTGTTTCCCCCCCTATAAGTGTGAACACCCTCTGTATTATATATGAAATCCATAAATAATGCATTGGGAAAGCATCTGTTGTTTGGAGGTGTCAGCTAGCACCAATGTATTTTCAAAGGGAGGGTAAATTTTGGCGATTAAAATGTCATTTAGAAGTGACTGCTAAGGGAGGTTCTACTGTATTTAAAATATAAACATGCACTGCATGTTCTAATATCAGAATTTCATAAATTGATAACAAGTAAACAATAAAAAAAAAAACAGTTTTCCTTGAAAAGAGTGACAGAGGTGGTCACCAAAATGTCAAAATAAATATCAAAAAAGGGTTGAAGTGTGTAATCAACAATATTTATGAATCCCAACAGTAACAAGATGTTTTTTCCATCCTATGATACAATTGGGTAGTAAGGCTTCCATTTATAGAACATTGATGTATGTATTAGTATAAATAGATATAGAGATTCAGTTTTAAAATAAATATATATTCAAATGTATATTTTTTTAGAGGAAAGAGTGGAGCATTAAGGCTATTGAAATATGAGTCGACGTAGGATTACAATATTGTTGTAAAAATTAGTAAAAGAGCTGGAACCAGTCAGATTCCAGCCTATATATAAACCACAAGGCCAGGGAAGATAACAAGCCCATTAGCTAACACCTGGGACAGCTGCTGACACCAACTGGACTGAACACCTCCACTGTCTACATGACAGCATCGCATCAAGAATAGGTGGGGGATATAGAATAAATCTTTTTATTCGCGATCAAATGTTGTGACCCACTGGACATATTACATACCAAACACGATACGACACCAGCCATCTCTGTCTTGAGCTCGATGTACCATCTCGGTGACCGTTAAGCCAGTGAGTTCCTTTAATTGGTCCAGAAGCGTGTCAACAGGCATCCAGGTAGATGGGGAATATATGGCACAGTAATGGTGTTTGGCACATAGAGTAGAACTAACTCTCTAAGCCTTAAGGAAAAGTTTCCTCTTTCCAGAGAGTTGTTAATCCCTAGGAAGAAGAATAAGAAAGAAGTGAAAGCAGAAGTACCTTGATGACCTCCACGTTGTTGTTGTAGCAGGCCCGGTGCAGCGGGGTGTAGGAATCCTCATCCCGGATGTTCACCAGTCCGGGATCCCGCTCCAGAAGTTCCTGGAGTCGGAGTACTTCGTTTTTCTCTGCTGCCTCCAGCACCTCATTCTCCAGATCTGTAACCAACAGTTTCACTCGGCAATGTGGGATGTTTGAGGGATGATCTGGTCTCATATTTGTTGGGACTAGAGATGATCAATGCATGGAGATAATAACAAGACCAACAGGAGAGCTCAACTTTCAACATCCACATAACTTACCCTGACATATATCCTAACCTCCACCTTGGGAGGTACGGTAGTAAACACTTCTTTGCATATGACAGTTTTCATATTGCTAAAATGAACCTTTTTAAAAAGTAGCAAATGTAGCAAAACCTATAAAAATCGCTAATCAGTTGCTAAATATTAAATCACATTAGGTTCGAAATTCATGATGATTGTTCCCCACCGCTTTTATTTCCACTCAGAAACATCTAATTTCTCAATGACAGAAAATACTATATTTTATTTTTTCCTTTTTAGTGCATTTAAATAAAGGCTTTTTTTGAAAATGTATTTTTTTTTTAAAATCTATTAATTATTACTAATTAGCTGCAATTTGGTAAGAGGACATCTCTCTCTAAAGAACACTTTGGCTCTACAACTAGGCATTGCCATTTAGAGAGAGGTTTTATGAGACTACAGTACTTGCTGCTAACATGACAAAGGCATGTAGGATCCTAGGTGTGAGACACCAATAAACAACAATAATGATCACACTACCCCCACATTCAGGCTTGAAGTGGAGGCAGATATCCAAACTTTCTAGTCACTTCTCTCATTTATAAACTCTAGTTTGCCTCCTCACATTTTTTCTCTAGAACCCAAATGGTGTCGCCATCTCAATAAGAGTTCCTCAAAATGATAAAAGTAGTGTTAAAGAGGATGAATGTGTCAAAGATAGCCATTTATCAGAATACCTCTTGTGTGGCTACTTGGCACAGACAGGTGGGAATTGATTATTTCTAATCCTCCTTGTTGTTATCATATAGAGAGATAGGCTTTAAAAGTAGTAACATTTAAACATTTAAATGTGGAGTCTATAAAAAAAGCCTGTATGAAAAATTATAATATTCTTCACCTTTCACTCTCTTTCCCTTAAGGTAATTCTATTTAGGAGAGGGAGAGAGGATAAGACCAAATCCGAATAAATAATGTGTGACATTTCTATAACAACGCTGCTACTGAAACAGTACACATTATTTATTTATGTGGTCTTTTTACTTATAACCTATAACCCAAATTGGTACCTAATCATATTTTGGAGAGATTAAGCAAGCTCTATAGTTTTCTGAGCAAAAGCCTCTCTTTTTTCGCTTTTATCAACTAACTCCAGGAACTCCCTTACACTTTCTACAGTGTTAAATCACTATACTACCTAAGATGGATGTGGTCACTGGCATTAATTTGAAGCGACATGGATAACTGACATTATCACAGAAATGTGAAAGATGTTCATCAGGCTGAGAGAGGTGTTCTTTCAAATACTGCAATAATATTACCACACTTTTTTTCTGCAAGTTCAGAGTTATAAGCTTTTGAAGGAGGGAGATTCCCTTTATCAAGTAAAAAGATGAAAACCTGTAAATCACATATGAAATTAAGAGTTTAAAATGCAATCTACCTATTTTTCAGCTTTTACTTGATAAAGGAGATCCCTCAATGGCTTAAGAATCAAAATGGGGTATTTTACTGTATATACACATTGTTGATATAGATATGATAAGGCACAAATTGGATTATAGATTATAAACACCAGGTAATAAGACCAAATCCAAATAAATAAATAGTATGTAACGTTTAGGTAACAGCGTTGTTACCATTTGTTACCAAAGTACTGAATCTGTACTTTTGTCTGAAGATGGTAACAACGCTGTTACGAAATGTCACACACTATTTATTTATTTGGATTTGGTCTTATTACCTTGTGATATAGAGATGATTTATATTAGATAGAGAAGATGTGTGGTCATGGTTCCTTGCAGTATTCGGTGATGTATTTATCTTTGTTGCTGAATGTGATGGTTTTAAGTAAAGCCTTTTTTAAATCAGGAAACCATGGTTATTTCATAGAAATTAATTGTCTGATGGCTGCTCTGGTTTTGTTGCACAGAAGACTTCTATCCAATGTCAGATTTGGTGATTGTTGTACGGTCATCATCAGTTAGTTCTATAGATTATTGTTGGCTAGACATATTTTAATGAAACTTGATAAAGCACAATTTGGATTATAGATTATAATACAAGAAAATAAGACCTAATTCAAATAATTTAATAGTGAGTGTGTGAGGTTTCGGCAACAGCATTGTTACCATCACCAGACAAAAGAATAAATTGTATTATAAGTTACTTTATGTATCATTTACGAACGGAAAAATACGTCCAGGGTAGCCTAGTGGACATGGCATCTGCCCGGTAAGCGGAAGGTCGTGGGTTCGATTCCCATCCCTGGACACTTTTATTTTTCCGTTCGTCATTACTCTTCATAATTCATCCTTTCATACCTCATCCAAAAGGTTAGAAATTGTCGATATTTCACCTTAAAATAAAAATTTTAATTTGTCATTAAAAAGAAACTCAAGCGGTTAAACTTCAAGTGTCATTTTACAATTACATGCCGCAGTGTATTATATTATATTAAAAGAATAAATGAATAAATCTACATTTATTCTTTTGTCTGATGATGGTAACAATGCTGTTACCGAAACGCCACACATTATTAAATTATTTGGATTAGGTCTTTTTTTTTCTTATATTTAATGAAACTTCTGATTTGGCGAGAGAATCTGCTGTTTCATGGTATTCTAACAAGGAAAAAAAAAAGGATGCAGCTGGTTTTATGGAGTTTGGTTAGTTTACCCTACTTTTAATAATGGGTAACTGTTTAACAACGTAGACACAAACGTCATTTTGTATAAATTCAAAATGATAAATAAAAGGTAATAAGATCAAAATTCAAATAAAAAGTGTGCGTCATTTCAGTAACAGCATTGTTACCCTCATCAGACACTGTTTATTCATTTAGATTTGGTTTTATTACCCTTTTATTTCTAATCTATAATCCAAATTGTACTTTGTCATGTGAATAGAGAGAGAGAAAAAGGATAATTCTTTTTTTATATTATCCCTAGTATACATGGTACAGACCATGATAATCATGGAGGGTAGAAGTTGGTGACTGTTTTTACTATAAGCGCACCACATGTCTACACATGTGAAAGGCAGTTCGACTTTTGCAATTACAAGTATGCCAGAGCACCATTTGATTACTTGAATTCGCCGGCAGGTTTAAACTTTTGCAAGAATCGAGCACCATTGGTACATTTTTTCAAATAGAAAAAAAGTGCCCAATGCGATTCAATCCTGGGTCAAAGTAGTTGAAAACCAATGGTTTAGATCACTTCTTCACCAACCCCCTAAAATATTGGGTTATAATATGTTCTAGTGAGATGAATTATTTAAACCAATGTCCCCATCTGCCATTGCTTTCATGCCCATGTGGTTGTATTTCTGTTGCTGCTATATATTGGGGTAGGTGATCCAACTTACCCTGCCCTTCCCTTGGGCTAGGTGGAGGCTTGTTCTCTTCCTGGACAGGTCCCAGGATTTCATCATTCAGGATCTCCTCCTTCTCTGAGAGGTCTGCAGTCTCTAGACCTGCGCAGTACTCTCAGCCTCCAACAACACTCCACATAGACAGATTCTATAGAGATGAGAGAGATAGGCAAGATGACATCTTAATAACACCAAGTTCAAGGTAACAAAGGTGATGATAGGAGAGGTGGTCACTTTGACAAGTGTTGTCAGTAGTCTTCCCCTCACAACTAGATGGGGGATTATTGAATGCCAGAGTGTTCTCATTACCAGGACTGGGTGGTGTGACTGCTCAGAAACATACCACATCTAAACTGAGAAGTGAACATCCTAGGCATCATTAACCATTCCAACTGGAATGAGGCAAAGAAGAAAGATATCCCAACAGACCAGAATATTGTAAACCTGACTCAACCTGGTCTAATAGTTACACTACTACCACGTGTGTGAAGCCACCACATTGACATTCTCGAATACAGTTGAATCTTGTTATAACAGCCTCTTTTATAACTCGGTTATAACATTATAATTCTAAGGGCCCAAGTTTTAAGCTTCTCAAATGTTTTAGCTGTGGTTATAACAACAACATTGGTTGCACATGCAATTGTAATAGCAAGCTTCAACCACATGATGAAAGTCTACACTATGTAGAGCTGTAGAAGAGATAGACAGGGTGAAGATCTACTCTCCAGTAGGCTCTGGGCCTACACACATAACAAGGCCAATAGGTGAAACAAGGCCACCTTTATCAGTCCATAAACTATATAGCACTTCCCAGGACTTAGTAGTACTCTAGACTGGCTTGGTAAGAATTATTTTACACAGTTAAACCTCCATTAGAGGACACTCTCGCTAGAGGACAGATATCTACAAAGGCCAATTTCCATCTCCAAAATTGACATTTTTACCAATTAGCAACTCTCCAGTAGGAAGGCATCTCTCCCTGAAGGACATTTGCAACTAGGTGTTGTCCTTTACAGGGAGGTTATGCTGTATTAGAATACAGTATAACCTCATTAATTCGACACACAGCAATTTGACACTCGGCGATAATTTGACCATGTTCTGATGTCCCGACCTCCGGCCTATCAAATAACAAACCGTAATTCGATAATATCGATAATACGACACTTCTGATAGTTCGACCATTTTAAAATTCTACAGTTTTTTTTTTTTTTACATACAACTTTACCGCTAAAAAGGTATTACAGCGGTGGCAAGTGGCGGCGGTCGCCGATAGGATCGCGCTGCGCACTTTTGGTTTCTGGTTAGTGCCATTGCACAACGTCGCAAGTATTATTGTTTTTTTTCTTTTTTTCGCTGGAATTTTAGGCTTCGTGTGCTAATTAATACTATTATTTTCTTTTTAAATTTCAGCATTGAAATATTTTAGTTATTTAAAATTTACAAATAATTTCCTTTTAAATAAATAAATCTTTATAAAATGTAGCCACAATGATTATGATAACATTTTATTTCAATATTCCATTTCCGTGTTATAATAACACGGAAATGGAATATTGAAATAAAATGTTATCATAATCATTGTGGCTACATTTTATAAAGATTTATTTATTTAAAAGGAAATTATTTGTAAATTTTAAATAACAAAAATATTTCAATGCTGAAATTTAAAAAGAAAATAATAGTATTAATTAGCACATGAAGCCTAAAATTCCAGCGAAAAAAAGATTTTATAATAAAAGATTTTAACACAAAATCAATAACACCTGCAGCAGCAGTGGATGCCTTTAATACAATAAAATTTATTAAAAGACACAGGGCTCTGGCACATTTGTAAGTGTAAAGTCGAACTGCTTTTCATATGTGTAGATATGTGGTGCGCTTACAGTAAAAGCAGTCGCTAACTACCCACCATGATTATCATGGCCTGTACCACGTGTACTAGGGATAAGCAAAAAAAAAGACATTTAAGAGGGGAAGAAAGACATGCATGTTTTTTTTTAAATAGACCATTTGGAATACATCCTGAATAGGATTTCAGTGCAAAAACAGACATCTATAAAGGAATTTTTTAAAAGATCATGATTCTTTTTAAATAATATTTTTAAATTTTCTTTTTATTTACCGTATTTATTTCCTTTCAACTGTGCTATATTATTAGAATAAAATATTATTTAATATACAGTGGTACCTCGACATACGAGTTTAATTCGTTCCGCAACCTTGCTCGTCTCTTGAATTACTCGTATCTCGAAGCAAATTTCCCCATACAAAACAATTGAACTACCATTAATCCGTTCCAACCTCCAAAATGTCACCCCAGTTATTTTTGTTACGTGGTTTTAAATAATAAAAACGTATTTATAAATATCAAATATTTATTGCACAAAAACAAAAAAGAGAATGTAAAGAAATAAATTAGATATCCTCACTGGTCTTTGCCTTTTTCGCTACATTTTTCTCGCTTTCACCTGTAGGCCGTTTAGAAAAAACATGTCCAAGGAGGTTTGTTTCTTCCTCCCTCTCAGAATGTTCCGGAAATGAGTTAGGCAAGTGTCATTAAAAAGGTCAGATGCACGACCTGTTGCAACTTTTTCTGGGTGTGTTTTTTCCACGAACTGTGAAACTCTCTCCCACATTCCTAAGATCTCCTTTATCTCACTTGTAGAAATTTCACGTTTTAATTCAATACTCATCATATTTTTCTTAGCACTTGACTTTTTACAAACTTTCTTCCAATCCATGGTTATAAAAATAAATGAACTAAAACTGTAAATGTGAACGCAACACAAAACGCGAACACAAAACACAACTTATCACAGCGGAAGCACGCTGCTAACTGATCGTGATGGCGCGACTGCGTGTTACTACCGAACCGAACTCGTATCTCGAATTTTGCTCGTACCTAAAAGCAAAAAATCACTTGCTCGTCGGCTCGTATCTCGAAAAACTCGTATGTTGGGGCGCTCGTATGTTGAGGTACCATTGTATTATATTTAATATTTTAATAAGGTCTGTAGAGTTGATATTTAATTATATTATTGAAAAGAAACACATTGCCAGTAAATTGATTTGTTACAATTATTTATGTTTTGAAAATATGCATTAATGCCATTTTGTTCCTGATACTAAAAGTTAATCATGAAAATAAAATAATAGATACAAAAAAAGTACACAGTGGTTTCAATTAATATGATCAATTTATATTACAAAGCTATTTTTTAAATATTATTTTAGTGAGTTAGATGATTAGCTAATCATCTAATTTTAATTCAACACTTCCTTTAATTCAACCGAAAGCTCTGATCCCTTGGGGTGTTGAATTAAAGAGGTTCGACTGTATATACAGTGGAAACTTGTTATCTTCTCTATAGAACAATTTGGTGACAATATTGTGATGCTATAACAAGGTGCCCGACATTCAACAATGTAAAGGTGGAACCAACACTTGTATGGGATGTGTATACTGGTAAAAAATGTAACATGTTCTGGCTATTTTTTTTAACCCATTGTATATGATTAGGTACAATTTGAGTTATAGATTAAAAGCACAAGGTAATAAGACCAAATTCAAATATATAGTGTGTGACGTTTCGGTAACAGCGTTGTTACCATTATCAAACAAAAGTACTGAATGAGAAAAAATATCACAGCATGTTTTTAAATAGTTACTGTTATCAAAAGTGTAAACAACTTGTGTATCCCATTGTATAGTTATACCAGGTCATGGAGACTGAATTCATGGGTCAAATGTTCTGGCTGTGTTAGCCTCTACTATGCCAAATTATATATTTCAGATCCCCTTCGTACCATCAAGGCCCAATGCCAGCAAGAATGGAAATCTACTGCTGCACATGACTGGTACAGAGCAGAAGGAACAAGCACCAATTCTGTCCTCCTGTCGAGCTTTGAACAAAGAATTCGAATCACTGGACGGCGTAACCAGCATAAAAATAAATTAAAACTATTGCAACTCAATGATTGTTGGGAAGAAAGAGAAATTTATTATAATTAATACAAAAATTATAGGTAAAGAATTATTTCAAAAGAGAGAGATAGAGTTTTGGATCTCAAGACGCGAGTACGCGTCGACAACAACAACTTGATAACAAAGAGAAGGGGGGGGGGGGGGGGGCGAGGGAGGGCGGAAGTTGCATCATGGGCGTGACATCAACACCGCCGCGTGGGGGGAGGGGGGGCGTCTTCTTCCATGGCTTTCTTACATTTTGAAGGCCCCCATCAATATCTCCAAATAAAATGAGAATTAAAACACACACAAAAAAAGCAGTGGATCTGCAACACCTCCCAAGGGAACAACAGTCCTTTATTTCCAGACTTAAGTCTGGTCATCTACGGACAATGGCCTTTCAGAATGGTTGCAAGATTTTATCACTATGTACTAGGTGCAAGGTGCAGGGTGCAGCCGCTCCTAACATGGAGTACAAACGCTGCTCATCCTGTATCCCTGGATTAGGAGCCCTTACAGGGTACTATCAGCCGGGCCAGCTGAACCCAGGTTTTTTTACCGAGCTTGTTACTGCTCCCTCTCCTCCTTTTTCATCCAGGCTGATTACTAAGAAGAAAGAACTATCCGAAAAAGGAATACATTCAAAATTAAGAGACAATAAGCTTCTTGCAAATGGACAAAAATACGAAGTCGTGGATGGTAGAGTGGTTGGTGAAAAGGGCTGAACTGGCGAATCCTGTATAGGGCGAGTGGCCCTGAATAAAGGCTTTTGTTGTTGTATATAACTGTGGTTACCTATTTACATATTGGTACTTTATATCTTTGTTGTTATATCTCTCCACCAATTCTGGATATAACTGTGGTTACCTATTTACATATTGGTACTTTATATCTTTGTTGTTATATCTCTCCACCAAGACTGTATATAACTGTGGTTACCTATTTACACATTGGTACTTTATATCTTTGTTGTTATATCTCTCCACCAAGACTGTATATAACTGTGGTTACCTATTTACATATTGGTACTTTATATCTTTGTTGTTATATTTCTCCAACAAGACTGTATATAGCTGTGGTTACCTATTTACACATTGGTACTTTATATCTTTGTTGTTATATCTCTCCACCAAGACTGTATATAACTGTGGTTACCTATTTACACATTGGTACTTTATATCTTTGTTGTTATATCTCTCCACCAAGACTGTATATAACTGTGGTTACCTATTTACATATTGGTACTTTATATCTTTGTTCTTATATCTCTCCACCAAGACTGTATATAACTGTGGTTACCTATTTACATATTGGTACTTTATATCTTTGTTCTTATATCTCTCCACCAAGACTGTATATAACTGTGGTTACCTATTTACATATTGGTACTTTATATCTTTGTTGTTATATATCTCCACCAAGACTGTATATAACTGTGGTTACCTATTTACATATTGGTACTTTATATCTTTGTTCTTATATCTCTCCACCAAGACTGTATATAACTGTGGTTACCTATTTACATATTGGTACTTTATATCTTTGTTGTTATATCTCTCCACCAAGACTGTATATAACTGTGGTTACCTATTTACATATTGGTACTTTATATCTTTGTTGTTATATCTCTCCACCAAGACTGTATATAACTGTGATTACCTATTTACATATTGGTACTTTATATCTTTGTTGTTATATATCTCCACCAAGACTGTATATAACTGTGGTTACCTATTTACACATTGGTACTTTATATCTTTGTTGGCATCGTTTTTCTTGGACTTCTCACGTATAAGTCTATGTGAGACGATATGTTAAAAGGATTTTGCTGTTGTATATTGAAACTGCAGATTATCTGAGGCAAGAAATGACATATAACATGTAATATAATGATTATATATATATAATACAGAACTACTATATATATTATCTACCCTATTATCTATTATCTACCCTAGTTATATATTTTATAGATTTGCATATTTTATTTTTTTATACTGCTAAAGAACACTCTCTTTTATATAAAATTTCATTATAAATTCTTTAATAAATTGACAGCTGGGACTAGGTGCTCTAATGAGAAAGTATGCAATATTGGGAAGGAAGAAGAAGAAAACACGGCGTAGCTTGAAGGCATATAGAATATAATTTAGAGAATTGTTAAAATGAAGTTTTTAACACAAAGGCTTTTATTTTTTAATATGTAATGGCGGCGCGGCTAATTAAATTTAGAGGGAAAATGATTTTAAAATTTAAATTCTATTATTGTAATATGGGATTTAATTAAAATAGGTCTCGATTTCCCCATTATCCACATTGGGTGTTGTTTATCATCAATATATAAGGAATGGGGATAAAGAATTTAATTTTATAATTTACTGTTATAATTTCTCTCTTATATAATTCCCCGTCAGCACATGATGATGATTGAATCATTATTAAGGTAAAATGGGACTTTGATTACAGTAAAAGGCTTGTTGCTGCTGTTGTATATAGTCACAGTGTAGAAAATACTATACTATACCTACTACTTATATCTCTGTAATCTTAGTTTTCTTCTCTTCAATTACTCTGTAAACTGGCGAATCCTTTATAGGACTAGAGGTCCTCAATAAAGGCTTTTTGTTGTTGTTGTTGTATGTATAATATGCATTCTGGGAGATGTCTTTCCATAGTTATTCCCACTGCTGATTTAAAATATTCATTTCTGATCAGCTCTCTCTCTCTCTGATTTTGTTTGTTAGAATGATGTCTTGGCAATAATTATTTTGACTTTCCATGCCTTGTCTAGAAATTTAAATTGGTTGCATATCATATTTTAATAACTCATATGAAATTATTCTAGCAGACAATAAGGAGTATCAATAACATATCTCTCTGAGAGTCCATCTCAAAACTTACAGTACTTCATGGTAAGAAAGAAAAACACCCTCCATAATATCATTCAAACAGAGGATGGAAAGTGAGGAATGGGTGTGCAAAACTTGAAAGCTCTGATTTCCCTAGTAACTGCACATTAAGGAAACGTACACATTTCTTAAAAAAGTTTCACCATATTTATAAATAAAACAAAATAGTCACTGTGATTGTTCTTTTTTTTTTTTCTTTGTTTTCATGTGTTATTTTGAGCTTAATTTAAAATAACAAATTCTCAAGAATATTTTTTTATCGCCAAATTATTCACATCAGCGATTTTATTAACAAAATATATCGGATTATTTGGCGACCAATAAGCATATGCTATTTTCCAAAATCAAGAATTTATGAAAAACTTTTACGACAAACTACTTACTCATATTCGATGTTAATAATTTTAATATCTTAGCTAAATAGCTTCTAAATTTCAAAATGAAATCGCCTCAAATAGTTCAAGACCTCAGTTTACATTTTAAAGGTTTAGTATACCCTGGATACAAATAAAAAATCATCATCATCAAAATTAAAAATGAAAATATGCCGGAAAATGAAAAAAAAAAAATTCTTGAAATCTCTATTATATCTCACATTTTTAAAATTTCAAAATGAAACTAATATTCTAGTTATTAAAATACATTAAATTAATATACAAAATTTCAAAATTTAATTATTCAATGAAATGCTAGTATGTGTTTTAGTCAATATTATTGAGATTATTTTGTACTCAAAAAATCTTTCCGCTCACACATGTTTTTAATTTGTTTTATTTAATTGTTTTAACGCGCAAACACACAATGACATCTCAGCGCTTTTTATTATTTTGCTCATACATTGGTTCCCGTTATTGGTAATACAATTCTATCTCTAGATTTGTACATTTTTAAATGTAGGAATGCATTTTTATATCAATTTTTATATTCCGTGATAATACACACAATTTGGATTATTAATAAATTTCAAAGGATTTCAAAATCAATTTCTCAGAGGTAATCAATTTGTTAATTCTCGCCAACAAGCACGATATACTTTTCTCAGACTAGAATGCATTATACCAAATACTGTGTTTAATGATAACCACTGATTCATGAGAAAGATACTTCCAATATTTTATATTCAATTAATTTATAGAAAATTGTGTGGGTAGGTGTCAAGACCATCTTTACTAACCCTATTCTAGCATTAAATGTTTACAATCCTAAACAATATTGTGTTGTTGAGAATCCGGGCTAATTGGCCACAAAAATGGGTCTTCTAGCCCTACTATGGCTGCAGGTCGCGAACTGGTGGGAAGGGATCCAAGGATCTGGCAGTGGAGGTGTCATCGCAGGGGGGAGAAGCTGGAGAGGTCAGGGAAACAGCGCCTTGATGGGTGAGAAGCCAGGATGGAGGCCGGTTGAGGAGGCAGGAGGTCCTGGAAGCCTAGAATTTGAGGGCTCTAAGCTTCAAGGCGGGGCAGCTTGAGGCTCTCGCCTCGTGCTTGTCTGAGAGGCCCTGGGCACAGCAGTTGGCGCACTTGGAAGTGCGCCGGTCGGCAGCGGAGGGACAGGAACGACCATCGTGGCCGCCTTCACCGCAGTGGAAGCATTTGGGGTCTCTGGTGCATTGGGCGGAGTTGTGGCCGAAGCCACAACAGCGGAAGCAGATTCGTGCGCGGATGGACTCCTCGAAGTTGAGGATCACTCCATCCACCACGATCCTTCCGCGAATGCCCAGAGCTCTGAAGGTGTTGAGGTCCACCTCGATGAAGGCGGTGCAGGTCCCGTTTCTGGTTGCAGAACGGTGCGCCACGCGCACCACATTGTCCCCAGTTAGTTGGCTGACAGCAGGGGTTTCCAGCAGCGTCTCTTCAATGGTGGAGTTGGAAGTCTCCTCATCCACTTTGAAGAGGCAGATGCGAGGCAGGATCACCTTCTGTTGGCGGACCTTCATGCCTTCCAGCTTGTTGGCCAGGGAGGTGGTGACAGCTGGGATGGTATCGGGGTTGCTGGAGTGGAGGACAAGCTTCCCTTTGGTTCTCAGGGAGGCCCAAACGCCTTGGGGTAGAGTGTGGGCAGCGCGGACAGCTTTGAGCATGGCTCGTGGGTCGGCCTGTGGGTCATCAGAGATGACCACTGTGTGGGCCGCCGATTTTTCCCCATGGAGGACCACTTGGGCGGCCGCAGGCTTGGTGGGGCGGGAAGGCGCAGGTTTTGCTGGACCTTTCAGGTTGGATCTCTTGGCAGGGGGGTTGGGAGCTTCAGGCTGCTTCCTCTTGGTTGCAGCATGAGTGGCGGGCTTGGTGGGGTCAGTCTGGGAGCTGGTTTCCTGTAAGCAGGGAGGAGGGCTTGTTTGGGTGCTGTGGCAGTCAGTCTGGGGCTTGTTGGCATCTTCATCCAGCTCCTTAAAGGACGCGAGGATGCCAGAGAGGTCCTCTGTTTTAGCGAGGAGGGCCTTGACCTGTTTATCCCTCAGTTGCATGAAATCGATCATGCGATTATACAGGATCATGAGGCTGGTATCGTTAGGGGCTCTCAAGACGATATTGAATACCTAAACAATGTTAGGTAAGATTAGGTTATACAAGTCATGTGATTTCAATAGCCAATCAGAAAGGTTTACCAACCTTATTGATAGCTGTGCTAATTGAGACAGCAAAAAATAGTTCCAATTACAAAATGTGCCTTTACAATACCCCTAGCCTTGCACATAACAACATAAACCATATTTAAATAGAAAGGCTTTCCAGCCAGTCCTACTCTCCTAGTGACATGATAAAGCACAATTTGGATTATAGATTATAATACAAGAAAATAAGACCTAATCCAAATAATTTAATAGTGTGTGACGTTTCGACAACAGCATTGTCACCATTATCAGACGAAAGAATAAAATGTCATTGGTGATGATGACAATGCTGTTACCGAAACGTCCCACACTATTAAATTATTTGGATTTGGTCTTATTTTCTTGTATCACCTAGTGAAAGTTGGTTCACTTAAAAATCCCATTTAGATGTTTGGGAGAACTTCCTGCCATGATATCATTCTAACAGTCCATCAGCCAATCAGAAACAACTATTATTTCCCGGATGGTGTGAGGGTAGACTAGAATAAACAAGGGTGGTGTGGAAACTACAGACCTGCCAAATGCATATATCGCGAAGTTTATGGACTTTATTTTGGTACCTCTAGTTAATTAGGCACAATTTGGATTATAAACACAATGTAAGGGGGTCGGTGGAAGGATGGTCTAAACCGTTGGTTTTCGACCGCTATGACCCGGGTTCAATTCCTGCATTAGGCATTTTTTTTTCTGTATTTAAAAATTTTAAAAATGCTCCAATGGCCCTCAATTTTTGAAAAAGTCCAACCCCACCAGCGAGTGCAAGTAACCAAACGGGGCTCTGGCACATTTGTAAGTGAAAAGTCGAACTGCTTTTCACATGTGTAGACATGTGGTGCACTTACAGTAAAATCAGTTGCCTTCTTCTACCCACCATGATTATCATGGCCTGCACCACGTGTACTAGGGATAAGCAAAAAAAAAAAACCAATGTTTTTTTTTTTTTAAATTATCCCTAGTACACGTGGAACAGGCCATGATAATCATGGTGGGTAGTTAGCGACTGCTTTTTCTGTAAGTGCACCACATGTCTACACAAGTAAAAAGCAGTTCGACGTTGCACTTACAAATGTGCCAAAGCCCCATTAGGTTACTTGCACTCGCTGGTGGGTTTGAACTTTTGCAAGAATCGGATGCCAACGAAGCTTTTTTTTTTTAATCAGAAAAAAGTGCCCAATGCGGGAATCTAACCCGGGTCATAGTGGCCCGATCCCCTGGATTAGGTGTCTTAATTTATTGTAGTTAAAGTTAACATATATAACAACATATGGGAGGATCATTATCATGTACTGAAAGTGGCACCTCTCCCTTTAAATATGCATCAAAAAGATGTTATTACCCTAGTATAAAACTAGGAATGATGATAAGAAGGAGCCATAACACCACTTATGTCAAATTCAGACAAACACAACCTGTATACCATGGTATCATCCTCTCACAACTCTATGTTGTATTCCAGCTTGTCATTTCACCAGTTTGAACCCCTGTTTGGTAAATCCAACTCATTTCATAACTCTCATAGGATGATAAAGCACAAGGTAATAAGACCAAATCCAAATAAGCTCCTTATTACCTTGTGTTTATAATATTTAATCCAAATTGTGCCTTATCAATTTTATTTGACTTCAATGGACCTAAGAAGTTATTCTTCCTATGAGCTGAAGAAAATGAATTCCAAAGTGAACATCAATGTTGATGCTAAGCCATCACTTGAAGATTCTATTTTAAAGAGTTCAGGATCTGAAGCTCTCCTCTACTTCAAGAAGTTGAGAAAACAGCATCAAACACACTATTTATTTATTTGTATTTGGTCTTAATACCTTGTGTTTATAATCTTTAATCCAAATTGCGCCTTATCATAGGATGATAAAGCACAATTTTGACTAAAGATACAAGAAAATAAGATCTAATTCAACTAATTTAATAGTGTGTGTGATGATAAAGCGCAATTTGAATTATATATAAATTATAATAAAAGAAAATAAGACCTAATCCAAATAATTTATTAGTGCGTGACGTTTCGGCAACAACATTATCACCATCATCAGACAAAAGAATGGTTGAATGGTTTTGTCTGATGATGGTGACAATGTTGTTGCCGAAACATCACATACTAATAAATTATTTGGATTAGGTCTTATTTTCTTTTATTAGTGTGTGTGATGTTCCATATCAGTAATGTTGTTGCCGAAACATCACACACTATTAAATTATTTGGATTAGGTCTTATTTTCTTTTATTAGTGTGTGTGATGTTCCATATCAGTAATGTTGTTGCCGAAACATCACACACTATTAAATTATTTGGATTAGGTCTTATTTTCTTGTATCTCTCATTGGATGTTATGAAATTGAAGCCATCCCTGTACTGATGAAGGCCAAAGCCTGAAACCATGGTATACAGGATAGCTTTTTGTCTGGATTTTCCTAAATTGGTGTTGTGTGACTCATTATTGTCATCACTTTTTAAATTTTTTTACTATGATGATAACATAATACAGTAAAACCCCTCTATAGTGAACCCCAATGGGACAGAGCTTTTGGTTCACTATAGCCACGGTTCACTATATCCCCGGTTTGGCTATTTTTTTTTATGTTTCAAAATTTTTAGACCGTATAATTAAAGGACAGCCATACACACAAGAAGAGGCTTCCTCTTAATAGTGGTCACTTTGTTTTAATTCCCTTAATTGACCAATTTCCTTACATTAATACTGAATAATAATAGAAATCATTAGATGACATGTACCTCTATATCTAATTTAAAAATCAAGACAAATCCTAGGCAAAGTTTTATTAAATATATATTCAAAGATATAAAATGATTTTAAAACATCATTATCACATTATATAATATATTGTTTACTTGGAAAAATGGCTCTAACACCTTGTTGCCTCAAAGCCTTCTTCAAGCATTGCACCATTCAAATAAAGTTAGTGTTTTTCTTCCATTTCATTTTCCCACATATTCTTCTAGGTCTAGATTTCGTTTTTTTTTTTTTTAACTTGTCATGCAAAATATTGCTGACTTTAAAATCACCATAGTTAATGGCATAAAAATAGTTTTTGTTTCATCACGGGACCATTTATTTGGACGTTTTTTTTTTTTTTTTTTTTTTTTAGCCCTAAAACGTATGATCGCGATCGCGGCAAAAGTTGAGGTTGATTCCTCTTTGTAACAATTTTTAATAGCTTTATATTTTATCTTTATAATAGAAATGTTATATTCTCTTATTTTAATATGTTCTTAACATTTCGCCTGTGTTGTTTCACTTTGAAAAGTTCTGAAAATGGCCTCTTTTTTTTAAAAAGGAATAACGCTTTTGTTTTTAAAATGCTTTTGTTTTCTTCATTTTGGAAGCCATTTGTATATTTATATTTCAAATTTAATGGATGCAAATATATTCTATTTAATAAAAAGTATAATGTGTTAAAATTTATACAACATACAGCAAAAATAAAGTGCAAAATTTAAACAAACAATGCCGCTAAATTTATTGTTTTGAAATCGCGATCCGCGAGATGAAACATGCTCAAAATTTGGTTGTTTTAATTTTTTTTAAATTACAATTCGAAGTTCGTTATAAGCATAGTATTTTAAATAGATTTTATTATTTTGGGACCGAAAATAGGTTCGTTATAGGGGTAGTTCGTTATTCTAAAAATCGCAAAGTTCGTTATAACGATGGTATTTTCAATGGAATGGAATTGGGAATCGGCGTGGGTTCGTTATAAGGGAAGGTTCGTTATATCCAGGGTTCGTATTAGCGGGGTTTTACTGTACATTGTTCTGATGCATATTTAAAGGGAGAGGTGCCTTTTCAGTACCTATATATGTAGAATATATATACAGAGAGAGATGCAAAATAAACACATACATAATATTTTAATAAACACAGCCGATGTTAATTCTTCACTGAAATATTCTCCAATTGCCTACTTTCAACAAGTTTCTTCATAGTTGTGATATAATCTAGATCCTGTGAAAACACATCATTGACTGCATGGACTCATCCATTGATGAGCTCTACCTATCCCCGACAGACACCATCAAAAGTATCAAGCTTGACAACCTAATATGATTGAGTGGAGATAAGAAAGAAGAAGAAACCTGTGTTTGGTTCGGGGGACAGTATCTAAGACACATCTAGGGACAGTATCCAAGTCACATCATGGAAAATTCACTTACAACTAGGGTGAGGGGACATTTCCTATTGTCCATCCTCCATATCAGCATTTCATAGGTTAAACCTGATTCTCTCCCCTTTTACATATTGGAATCTTGCAATGTTCACTTGTAAGTGCATGAGATCAAGAAGTGTCTGTGATCATTTACCATCTGACTCCCTCCCTATATGTAAACTACAGTATAATATCTCTTTGTTCAGCCAACTATAATTCAACTCTTTATTTATTTCAACTTTTATTTTCAAATCCCAATAAGCCTATTTTGATTAGTTTAAAACTGGCTATAATTGAACACAAACTTTAATTCAACACCCCCTTAAAGTATTGACAACAAAATGGCCTAGAAAATGTCCACTAGAAATAAATTTTGTAATGAATTGATATTTATCTTAACAAATATAATTCAAGTATCAACTCCAAACATAAAATTTTAAACCCTTGGGGTGGAGTGTTGAATTGAAGAAATTGGACTCTGCACCAAGTTTTATAGAGGTAACTTGATCAAATACCTAATTTACATATTCCATACCATCATCAATCTTAAAGAAATAGGTAAGAATGTGGAGATAAAGATTCTGTAATAAATGTTGATGTGAGGTAGAGTTAAAACCATTTATTCCAGTTACATATACGGTAAAACATAATCCATAAGAGGACACTCGTGTTAGAGGACACCTCTCTACAATGGACAGTTTTCATTTTCAAAATGACCATTTTTACTATTTAGAAACTCTCTAGTAAGAGGACACCTCTTCTTAAAGGACACTTTAGCTCTACAATTAGGTGTCTTTTACAGGGAGGTTCTACTGTACTAGACTTTGATGTGTAGCACAGCATAACAATTTTGAAACTTGTGTGCAGTAGCCTCCAGAAACAAAAGAGCCACTATAGGACAGTCCAGGGTGTTCTAGAGGTGAGTCTGACCCTCTGTGGAATCTTTGTTAATTCAGTCTACCCAGAGTTGTGGTCCCCTGACTACCAGGCTATTCTCTGAACCACACAATTCGGAAATGGAAGCATTAAAGCCTGAATGTTTCTTTTACACATCAAACAAACTTATACTATCCTTACTTTGATGAAATATTGGGAGGACTTGGCTCATCAGTGGTGAACCCTCCCAGTGGTTTCACCAATTTAATCTACCAGACAGCTTCTTAGAGCTCTACTCATTGATTAAATTGTGCTTTATCAACTTAAGACTTTGTTATCCCTGATTTTATCTACCCATCTCCTTCAAATCCACACTTTAAATTTTCTCAATATTCTTTCCCCTTGACCATGTTTCTGACCCTTGCACTCCATCAGCCTCCTCTTTAACTCTTAACTAAGCTCCCTCCTTTTCCTCAGCATTTCCTTTCTTCTATTAAAGGCCCATCCTTTCCCAAATGCTATTCTAGTCTTCTTCTGTGTCTATTTGCACTATCCTTTGATATTATGGATCCAAATGTATCTAAACCTTTTATCCTGTTCCTATCTTTTACCATCTGGCAGGAGTTAATTTTTTCTTCTTTGTCTTTTTTCCCCCTAGCCATATTAACATTTTCTATTTTAAATCCACTCAAATTATACATCTTTATCATTTAGAACAAGTAGATCTTTCTGAAGTGTTTCTTCAATATTTTCTACTATCACTTGATCATCTGCATATCTTGGTGTTGTATTATCCCTTTACTCCAACAGATATTCCCAACTTCCTCCGGTAAATTCTTTACCATTGCCTACAAGTTAACCAATGAACATCCCTGTCTCTCACCCCTCTTCCTATCTGCATCTCTCCTCACCAACCACGGCTGTGTTTGTTATTTATTCCATATCTCTCTTCTAGCTATTTCCATACTTGCCATAATCCCAAGGATATCACTGTCATCCCTATTAAAAGCCAAATTCTTTCAAGGCCATCCATAACCTTTTCTGATCTCTAGGCCTTTTCTCCCAGCATTCTAATTGTCTCCCTCAGCATAATTCTCCCGATATACAAATCAATCCCTCTTACAGCATTACTCTTTTTCATAAAGAGAGATATCAACAATAAAAAATTGAAACCCCGGAACACCTGTCTTCAGATACTTGTGTTATAATAGGTTAAATTATATAGTTTATGTTTAAAACAAACTCAAGGTATTCCATGTGTCAAGTTCCAAATCCCCAGTTGTGTCCAGCTTGCCCTGAAGTCCATCCAGGCCAATAGAGAGATACAGACCAAGAGCTCCAGTCGAACTGACAAAGGAGTCCACGCCATGATGAACACCTTCCATGTAGACCTGACCCACCCCTATGGGCTGGAGTACCACTGTGAGGAGCTGAAGAAATCTCTCAACAAGAAACTCTTGGAGCATAATCATGAAATCCAGTGAGTACCATACACCTCCTTCTTTGGGCATCAACCCTGCTTTACATGGCCCCTTCTCTGTAATGGCTCACCTCTGTACATTCTCCCAACTTCTACATCTAACTTATTCTCTGGTCATTAACCCAACATTACATGACCCTTTCTCTCTGAATTCTCTCAACTTCACTGGCTCACCTATTCTCTTTGCATTCTCCCAACTTCTACATCTAACTTATTCTCTGGTCATTAACCCAACATTACATGACCCTTTCTCTCTGAATTCTCTCAACTTCACTGGCTCACCTATTCTCTTTGCATCTCCCATCTTCATCTAGCTTATTCTCTGGGCATTAACCCTACATTACATGGCCCTTTCTCTCTGAATTCTCTCAACTTCACTGGCTCGCCTATTCTCTTTGCATTCTCCTAACTTCATCTAGCTTATTCTCTGGTCATTAACTCAACATTACATGGCCCTTTCTCTCTGAATTCTCTCAACTTCACTGGCTCACCTATTCCCTTTGCATTCTCCCAACTTCATCTAGCTCATTCTCTGGGCATTAACCCAACATTACATGGCCCTTTCTCTCTGAATTCTCTCAACTTCACTGGCTCACCTATTCTCTTTGCATTCTCCCAACTTCATCTAGCTTATTCTCTGGTCATTAACTCAACATTACATGGCCCTTTCTCTCTGAATTCTCTCAACTTCACTGACTCACCTATTCTCTTTGCATTCTACCAACTTCATCTAGCTTATTCTCTGGTCATTAACTCAACATTACATGGCCCTTTCTCTCTGAATTCTCTCAACTTCACTGGCTCACCTATTCTCTTTGCATTCTCCCAACTTCATCTAGCATATTCTCTGGGCATTAACCCAACATTACATGGCCCTTTTTCTCTGAATTCTCTCAACTTCATTGGCTCACCTATTCTCTTTGCATTCTCCCAACTTCATCTAGCTTATTCTCTGGCCATTAACTCAACATTACAAAATAAATCTTTTTTTTTTATAAGTTTATAGACAATTGTTTTAACAAATGTTCGTTAGACAAACCTTTACTCGGGTAAAACCTCGGGCGAAGCCGGGTACGTCCGCTAGTCTATATATATAAAATTGAATGTCTGTCTGTCTGTGTGTGTGTGTTCTCTATGGATTCAAAAACCATACATCCAATCTCCGTGAAATTTTGGGATATTATTAGGCGTATCCCCGGAAAGGTTTACGAAAAATAATTTCTTGAATATCTTGAATATCCTTAGAGTTATTTGCAGATTTGTAGCTTTAACTCGCAAGCAGCGCCACCTTGCGACGGAGATAGGCTTAGGTCTGCCCCACCCCGTGAGAGAATGGATTCGCCCGGCCGCCGGCCGACAGTCCAAGTACCCACCGACAAATCAGGGCAGAGTTGGTGACACAGCTGTGCCAAGTAGACAAGAAAAAAAAGCCTCGCGGAAGCTTGCCCAAGATGACCTCCAGGAACTTCGTCCATCTTCCATAAACGACCATGAATTTATTCAACCTTATCGAGTATTTTTCAAGGGACCGGGAAAAAATGTTCATTAAATAAAACGATGATTTTGTAATGTAGAGAATTAGGAAAGACAAAATTCAGAATGACACGGCACACAGGGACCGGGAAAAAATGATCACTTTATCGAGAGATTCAAATTTACGAGTTTCAAATTATCAAAATATATCTTTTTTATATAAGTTTATAGAGAATTGTTTTAACAAATGTTCGTTAGACAAACCTTTACTCGGGAACCGATTAATATTGATTTTATTCAACTTATCAAGTATTTTTCAAGGGACCGGGAAAAAATGTTCACTTTATAGAGAGATTCGTTAGACAAACCTTTACTCGGGTAAAACACGGGCGAAGCCGGGTACATCCGCTAGTATAATATATATATATATATATTATTTTTGATCCAATATATGCCTTTTTAATTAAATAAATAAATATATATATATATATATCTGGATGCGGCCTTCTCAAAAAATAGTAAAATGAAAATTGGCCTTCTAATATAAAAAGGTTCGCCATCCCTGAGCTAGATGAAGTTGGGAGAATGCAAAGAGAATAGGTGAGCCAGTGAAGTTGAGAGAATTCAGAGAGAAAGGGCCATGTAATGTAGGGTTAATGCCCAGAGAATAAGCTAGATGAAGTTGGGAGAACGCAAAGAGAATAGGTGAGCCAGTGAAGTTGAGAGAATTCAGAGAGAAAGGGCCATGTAATGTTGAGTTAATGACCAGAGAATAAGCTAGATGAAGTTGGGAGAATGCAAAGAGAATAGGTGAGCCAGTGAAGTTGAGAGAATTCAGAGAGAAAGGGCCATGTATTGTAGGGTTAATGCCCAGAGAATAAGCTAGATGAAGTTGGGAGAATGCAAAGAGAATAGGTGAGCCAGTGAAGTTGAGAGAATTCAGAGAGAGAGGGCCATGCAATGTAGGGTTAATGCCCAGAGAATAAGCTAGATGAAGTTGGGAGAATGCAAAGAGAATAGGTGAGCCAATGAAGTTGAGAGAATTCAGAGAGAAAGGGCCATGTAATGTAGGGTTAATGCCCAGAGAATAAGCTAGATGAAGTTGAGAGAAGGCAAAGAGAATAGGTGAGCCAGTGAAGTTGAGAGAATTCAGAGAGAAAGGGCCATGTAATGTAGGGTTAATGCCCAGAGAATGAGCTAGATGAATTTGGGAGAATGCAAAGAGAATAGGTGAGCCAGTGAAGTTGAGAGAATTCAGAGAGAAAGGGTCATGTAATGTTGAGTTAATGACCAGAGAATAAGCTAGATGAAGTTGGGAGAATGCAATCGAGAATAGGTGAGCCAGTGAAGTTGAGAGAATTCAGAGAGAAAGGGCCATGTAATGTTGGTTTATTGCCCAGAGAATAAGCTAGATGAAGTTGGGAGAATGCAAAGAGAATAGGTGAGCCAGTGAAGTTGAGAGAATTCAGAGAGAAAGGGTCATGTAATATAGGGTTAATGCCCAGAGAATAAGCTAGATGAAGTTGGGAGAATGCAAAGAGAATAGGTGAGCCAGTGAAGTTGAGAGAATTCAGAGAGAAAGGGCCATGTAATGTTGGGTTAATGCCCAGAGAATAAGCTAGATGAAGTTGGGAGAATGCAAAGAGAATAGGTGAGCCAGTGAAGTTGAGAGAATTCAGAGAGAAAGGGCCATGTAATGTTGGGTTAATGGCCAGAGAATAAGCTAGATGAAGTTGGGAGAATGCAAAGACAATAGGTGAGCCAGTGAAGTTGAGAGAATTCAGAGAGAAAGGGCCATGTAATGTTGGGTTAATGCCCAGAGAATATGCTAGATGAAGTTGGGAGAATGCAAAGAGAATAGGTGAGCCAGTGAAGTTGAGAGAATTCAGAGAGAAAGGGCCATGTAATGTTGAGTTAATGACCAGAGAATAAGCTAGATGAAGTTGGGAGAATGCAAAGAGAATAGGTGAGCCAGTGAAGTCGAGAGAATTCAGAGAGAAAGGGCCATGTATTGTAGGGTTAATGCCCAGAGA
Organism: Cordylochernes scorpioides; assembly: GCA_030710605.1. NCBI lineage: Eukaryota > Metazoa > Arthropoda > Arachnida > Pseudoscorpiones > Chernetidae > Cordylochernes > Cordylochernes scorpioides. Next base: position 45,519,694 of record CP092867.1, read on the forward strand.
ATAAGCTAGATGAAGTTGGGAGAATGCAAAGAGAATAGGTGAGCCAGTGAAGTTGAGAGAATTCAGAGAGAGAGGGCCATGCAATGTAGGGTTAATGCCCAGAGAATAAGCTAGATGAAGTTGGGAGAATGCAAAGAGAATAGGTGAGCCAATGAAGTTGAGAGAATTCAGAGAGAAAGGGCCATGTAATGTAGGGTTAATGCCCAGAGAATAAGCTAGATGAAGTTGAGAGAAGGCAAAGAGAATAGGTGAGCCAGTGAAGTTGAGAGAATTCAGAGAGAAAGGGCCATGTAATGTAGGGTTAATGCCCAGAGAATGAGCTAGATGAATTTGGGAGAATGCAAAGAGAATAGGTGAGCCAGTGAAGTTGAGAGAATTCAGAGAGAAAGGGCCATGTAATGTTGGTTTATTGCCCAGAGAATAAGCTAGATGAAGTTGGGAGAATGCAAAGAGAATAGGTGAGCCAGTGAAGTTGAGAGAATTCAGAGAGAAAGGGCCATGTAATGTTGGGTTAATGCCCAGAGAATAAGCTAGATGAAGTTGGGAGAATGCAAAGAGAATAGGTGAGCCAGTGAAGTTGAGAGAATTCAGAGAGAAAGGGCCATGTAATGTTGGGTTAATGGCCAGAGAATAAGCTAGATGAAGTTGGGAGAATGCAAAGACAATAGGTGAGCCAGTGAAGTTGAGAGAATTCAGAGAGAAAGGGCCATGTAATGTTGGGTTAATGCCCAGAGAATATGCTAGATGAAGTTGGGAGAATGCAAAGAGAATAGGTGAGCCAGTGAAGTTGAGAGAATTCAGAGAGAAAGGGCCATGTAATGTTGAGTTAATGACCAGAGAATAAGCTAGATGAAGTTGGGAGAATGCAAAGAGAATAGGTGAGCCAGTGAAGTTGAGAGAATTCAGAGAGAAAGGGCCATGTATTGTAGGGTTAATGCCCAGAGAATAAGCTAGATGAAGTTGGGAGAATGCAAAGAGAATAGGTGAGCCAGTGAAGTTGAGAGAATTCAGAGAGAGAGGGCCATGCAATGTAGGGTTAATGCCCAGAGAATAAGCTAGATGAAGTTGGGAGAATGCAAAGAGAATAGGTGAGCCAATGAAGTTGAGAGAATTCAGAGAGAAAGGGCCATGTAATGTAGGGTTAATGCCCAGAGAATAAGCTAGATGAAGTTGAGAGAAGGCAAAGAGAATAGGTGAGCCAGTGAAGTTGAGAGAATTCAGAGAGAAAGGGCCATGTAATGTAGGGTTAATGCCCAGAGAATGAGCTAGATGAATTTGGGAGAATGCAAAGAGAATAGGTGAGCCAGTGAAGTTGAGAGAATTCAGAGAGAAAGGGTCATGTAATGTTGAGTTAATGACCAGAGAATAAGCTAGATGAAGTTGGGAGAATGCAATCGAGAATAGGTGAGCCAGTGAAGTTGAGAGAATTCAGAGAGAAAGGGCCATGTAATGTTGGTTTATTGCCCAGAGAATAAGCTAGATGAAGTTGGGAGAATGCAAAGAGAATAGGTGAGCCAGTGAAGTTGAGAGAATTCAGAGAGAAAGGGTCATGTAATATAGGGTTAATGCCCAGAGAATAAGCTAGATGAAGTTGGGAGAATGCAAAGAGAATAGGTGAGCCAGTGAAGTTGAGAGAATTCAGAGAGAAAGGGCCATGTAATGTTGGGTTAATGCCCAGAGAATAAGCTAGATGAAGTTGGGAGAATGCAAAGAGAATAGGTGAGCCAGTGAAGTTGAGAGAATTCAGAGAGAAAGGGCCATGTAATGTTGGGTTAATGGCCAGAGAATAAGCTAGATGAAGTTGGGAGAATGCAAAGAGAATAGGTGAGCCAGTGAAGTTGAGAGAATTCAGAGAGAAAGGGCCATGTAATGTTGAGTTAATGGCCAGAGAATAAGCTAGATGAAGTTGGGAGAATGCAAAGAGAATAGGTGAGCCAATGAAGTTGAGAGAATTCAGAGAAAAAGGGCCATGTAATGTTGGGTTAATGCCCAGAGAATATGCTAGATGAAGTTGGGAGAATGCAAAGAGAATAGGTGAGCCAGTGAAGTTGAGAGAATTCAGAGAGAAAGGGCCATGTAATGTTGAGTTAATGACCAGAGAATAAGCTAGATGAAGTTGGTAGAATGCAAAGAGAATAGGTGAGTCAGTGAAGTTGAGAGAATTCAGAGAGAAAGGGCCATGTAATGTTGAGTTAATGACCAGAGAATAAGCTAGATGAAGTTGGGAGAATGCAAAGAGAATAGGTGAGCCAGTGAAGTTGAGAGAATTCAGAGAGAAAGGGCCATGTAATGTTGGGTTAATGCCCAGAGAATGAGCTAGATGAAGTTGGGAGAATGCAAAGAGAATAGGTGAGCCAGTGAAGTTGAGAGAATTCAGAGAGAAAGGGCCATGTAATGTTGGGTTAATGCCCAGAGAATATGCTAGATGAAGTTGGTAGAATGCAAAGAGAATAGGTGAGCCAGTGAAGTTGAGAGAATTCAGAGAGAAAGGGCCATGTAATGTTGAGTTAATGACCAGAGAATAAGCTAGATGAAGTTGGGAGAATGCAAAGAGAATAGGTGAGCCAGTGAAGTTGAGAGAATTCAGAGAGAAAGGGCCATGTAATGTAGGGTTAATGCCCAGAGAATAAGCTAGATGAAGTTGGGAGAATGCAAAGAGAATAGGTGAGCCAGTGAAGTTGAGAGAATTCAGAGAGAAAGGGCCATGCAATGTTGAGTTAATGACCAGAGAATAAGCTAGATGAAGTTAGGAGAATGCAAAGAGAATAGGTGAGCCAGTGAAGTTGAGAGAATTCAGAGAGAAAGGGCCATGTAATGTTGGGTTAATGCCCAGAGAATATGCTAGATGAAGTTGGTAGAATGCAAAGAGAATAGGTGAGCCAGTGAAGTTGAGAGAATTCAGAGAGAAAGGGCCATGTAATGTTGAGTTAATGACCAGAGAATAAGCTAGATGAAGTTGGGAGAATGCAAAGAGAATAGGTGAGCCAGTGAAGTTGAGAGAATTCAGAGAGAAAGGGCCATGTAATGTAGGGTTAATGCCCAGAGAATAAGCTAGATGAAGTTGGGAGAATGCAAAGAGAATAAGTGAGCCAGTGAAGTTGAGAGAATTCAGAGAGAAAGGGCCATGTAATGTTGGGTTAATGCCCAGAGAATATGCTAGATGAAGTTGGGAGAATGCAAAGAGAATAGGTGAGCCAGTGAAGTTAAGAGAATTCAGAGAGAAAGGGCCATGTAATGTTGGGTTAATGCCCAGAGAATAAGCTAGATGAAGTTGGGAGAATGCAAAGAGAATAGGTGAGCCAGTGAAGTTGAGAGAATTCAGAGAGAAAGGGCCATGTAATGTTGGGTTAATGACCAGAGAATAAGCTAGATGAAGTTGGGAGAATGCAAAGAGAATAGGTGAGCCAGTGAAGTTGAGAGAATTCAGAGAGAAAGGGCCATGTAATGTTGAGTTAATGACCAGAGAATAAGCTAGATCAGGGGTGGCGAACCTGCGGCCTTAAGGCCGCATGTGGCCTTTTCATAAATTCAAAATTATAATTTTTGTTTCGCAGTTTTCAATTACTTTCATTATTTTATTGAAAATATCTAATACGAATGTCATATATTATATAATCTATATATATAAAAAAATTGAATGTCTGTCTGTCTGTTTGTCTGTGGTCTGTGTGTACTCTATAGAATCAAAAACCGTACATCCAATCGCCGTGAAATTTTGGGATATTATTAGGCATATCACCGGAAAGGTTTACGAAAAATAATATCTTGAATATCTATAATATCCTTAGAGTTATTTGCAGAATTGTAGCTTTAACTCGCAAGCAGCGCCACCTTGCAACGGAGATAGGCTTAGTTCTGCCCCACCCCGTTAGAGAATGGATTCGCCCGGCCGCCGGCCGACATTCCAAGTACCCACCGACCAATCAGGGCAGAGTTGGTGACACAGCTGTAGGGGAAAGCCTCGCGGGGGCTTGCCCAAGATGACCTCCGGGAACTTCGTCCATCTTCCATAAACGACCATGAATTTATTCAACCTTATCGAGTATTTTTCAAGGGACCGGGAAAAAATATTCACTAGAAAAAAACGATTTGCATTCTCCCAACTTCATCTAGCATATTCTCTGGGCATTAACCCAACATTACATGGCCCTTTCTCTCTGAATTCTCTCAACTTCACTGGCTCACCTATTCTCTTTGCATTCTCCCAACTTCATCTAGCATATTCTCTGGGCATTAACCCAACATTACATGGCCCTTTCTCTCTGAATTCTCTCAACTTCACTGGCTCACCTATTCTCTTTGCATTCTCCTAACTTCATCTAGCTTATTCTCTGGTCATTAACTCAACATTACATGGCCCTTTCTCTCTGAATTCTCTCAACTTCACTGGCTCACCTATTCTCTTTGCATATTCCCAACTTCATCTAGCATATTCTCTGGGCATTAACCCAACTTTACATGACCCTTTCTCTCTGAATTCTGTCAACTTCACTGGCTCACCTATTCTCTTTGTATTCTCCCAACTTCATCTAGCATATTCTCTGGGCATTAACCCAACATTACATGACCCTTTCTCTCTGAATTCTCTCAACTTCACTGGCTCACCTATTCTCTTTGTATTCTCCCAACTTCATCTAGCATATTCTCTGGGCATTAACCCAACATTACATGGCCCTTTCTCTCTGAATTCTCTCAACTTCACTGGCTCACCTATTCTCTTTGCATTCTCCCAACTTCATCTAGCTTATTCTCTGGCCATTAACCCAACATTACATGGCCCTTTCTCTCTGAATTCTCTCAACTTCACTGGCTCACCTATTCTCTTTGCATTCTCCCAACTTCATCTAGCTTATTCTCTGGGCATTAACCCAACATTACATGGCCCTTTCTCTCTGAATTCTCTCAACTTCACTGGCTCACCTATTCTCTTTGCATTCTCCCAACTTCATCTAGCTTATTCTCTGGGCATTAACTCAACATTACATGGCCCTTTCTCTCTGAATTCTCTCAACTTCACTGGCTCACCTATTCTCTTTGCATTCTCTCAACTTCATCTAGCTTATTCTCTGGTCATTAACCCAACATTACATGGCCCTTTCTCTCTGAATTCTCTCAACTTCACTGGCTCACCTATTCTCTTTGCATTCTCCCAACTTCATCTAGCTTATTCTCTGAGCATTAACCCAACATTACATGGCCCTTTCTCTCTGAATTCTCTCAACTTCACTGGCTCACCTATTCTCTTTGCATTCTCCCAACTTCATCTAGCTTATTCTCTGGGCATTAACCCAACATTACACATGGCCCTTTCTCTCTGAATTCTCTCAACTTCACTGGCTCACCTATTCTCTTTGCATTCTCCCAACTTCATCTAGCATATTCTCTGGGCATTAACCCAACATTACATGGCCCTTTCTGTCTGAATTCTCTCAACTTCACTGGCTCACCTATTCTCTTTGCATTCTCCCAACTTCATCTAGCATATTCTCTGGGCATTAACCCAACATTACATGGCTCTTTCTCTCTGAATTCTCTCAACTTCACTGGCTCACCTATTCTCTTTGCATTCTCCCAACTTCATCTAGCATATTCTCTGGGCATTAACCCTACATTACATGGCCCTTTCTCTCTGAATTCTCTCAACTTCACTGGCTCACCTATTCTCTTTGCATTCTTCCAACTTCATCTAGCTTATTCTCTGGGCATTAACCCAACTTTACACATGATCCCTTCTCTTGGAATTCCCTCAACTTTGTCTACTGATTTCTCGTTCCTCTTCTCTTGGCCTTCACCCAGAATTAATGCATCTCCAATATGAAATTTTGTCCAATTTTTTCTTCATATTGAGAAATATTTTAAAAATCATAAAATTCATTCTTATTAGCCACCAATAACTCACAGAAATAAAGACATCTCCCATCTAAATGTATCTCACTTATCTTCAATACGAAAACCTTCCATCCATAATGAGCTAGGTTCCATTGAAAATTAATATTATTGTTTCCCATTATACCTAAGGGCCATACTAACATCTCTAGTACAATGGGGGCATAGGGTAAAGGTTGATTGCCGATATCCTTCTGCCAACTTAGTAAAGGAATCAGAGTGAGTTAGTGGGCAAATTAGTTGTTCAGCTCCAATGAGAACTTGGTCTTGATGTCAACCAGCATTGTATCCTAGCCCAAAGAGATTTAGCTATTTTATTGTATCCCAGCCCAGCTGGAAGGTGTATCCTAACCACACCAGAGTGTGGAAGATCCAAAAGGTGCCGGACACCTTCCATGCCCAGGCCAACGTACACCACCGAACTTACATCTACAGGGTGGCCTTTGGAAGTCCTGAGAGCACCTTGCCCATCACGGAGGTCAACAGATGCTGCCTGTCTACGTAAGTTCCCCCCAACATCACTTGAACTCATGTTTCCCTCTGTACTTGAGCATTGCAATAGGGTAGGGCGTCCTGGTAGTCTCTGTGGTAACCTCTGTACCAAACCCACACTCTATAAATTACACATTCAATAGTCTCTGAATTTATACAAGTTCGCCACTGAGAGCAGTTGATCAAATAGGGCCCTGGTACCTTGTTAATACAAGCATCTACATACACTCATGGACAAAACTTAAAGAAGTTTTACCTTTTAGCATGTATATCAGGATTCAGACAATAACTCTGAAAGATATTTGATACACTGTGACCTTTATCGAATACACATAAGATAACTAAGTATGATAAAATTGCCTCTGTTTCCTACAAAAAAATTGATGACTTGCGACATCAAAATATAAACTTTCCTAAGTTTTGTAAATGTGTGTATGATGTCTATATAGAAATATGAAATCATATATCGCCGCAACTCTTTTTATTAACGCGATTAAAGGAAGCTTTCGGGCAAGCCCTTCTTCAGCTAACTATAGTGTACAAACAAGACAAGTGAGAGAGAGATTATATATCGTTTTTTAAAGAGGAATCTATGTAAATATGGTACAAAATATCTTAAAGAAATTTACATAATTGAATTAATATAAAGAATCAACTATAGACAGTTTAGTGGAGAGAAAAATGAAATGGCTATTGTTTTATATGGCTTTTGAAGATTTTTTTTTTTTTTTTTTAGGATAGAAGGGGAACGTATTGCGATGGCAACTGTATACTTTTGTTTAATGGTTTAGGGTGCTTCATGGTTTCTATTGCTTCAAGAATGAGTCTTTGGGTTTTAGTTTTGGCATTTTTATGGAGGATTCTGGTATTGAAGTCTGGAGTATGTCCGGTTTCTCAGACGTGGTCGACTATTAAAGAGTTTGGGTTAAGTTTGGAAATATTTCTTTGGTGTTCTTTGATTCTGATTGATAGATCTCTTGATGTTTCGCCAATGTAGGCACTATTGCAGTTGAGGCAGGGAATTTGGTAGACTAAATCTTTTTTCTGTTTCTGGTCGGTGCTTTTGGTGATTGGGTTTCTTAGAATCGAGGCTATGGAAGGTGAACTTCTAAAGATGGTTTTTATGCCGAAACTTTTAAGTTTGCGGGCTATTGTTATTGTAGATTCTGTATATGGTAAGTAACAGGTGGAGATGTAATGATTGGAGTTATTTCTGGGGGTACCTGGTTTGTATCTATTTCTTTTAATGAAAGGAAGCGGATATCCAGATTTAAGAAGCTGGTTTTCGATAAAATTAAGTTCTTTATTGTATTCTATTTTTGATGAACAGTGGGTGAAGGCTCTTTTCGTCAAGGTACGTACAACTATTATTTTTTGGGAGATGGGAGAATTGGAGGCAAAATGTAGGTACTGCGTTGGGGAGGTAGGTTTTCTATAAACTTTTGTTGTAAAACCGGTTCTATTTCTGGTAAATAAAATTTCAAGGAATGGTAGTCTTCTTTTATTTTCTTTTTCTATTGTAAATTGAATAGATGAGTTAAAGCTATTGAGGGTTTCTAGGATGTGATTTTCACTGTTTTCTGTGATTATGCAAAAGATATCATTGACGTACCTTGACCAGATTAATATTTCGTTGGGTTTTGCTTCAGTGATCCATGAGTCAATGGTGGAGAGAACTATTTCTGCTAGAATTGTAGAGAGTGGGCTTCCCATCGGAGTGCCTTTTATTTGGTTGTAGTATTCTCCTGTGAATTTAACTGTTGTGCTCTTTAAACAGATTTTGGTAAGTTTCAGGATTGCAAGGTGGTCCGGGTATGCTTCTTTATGTTTGATTAGGATGGTTTGTAGGGAGTCCATTATTAAGTCGTGGGGAAGGCTTGTGTATAGGTCTTTGACGTCATATGAAACGATTCGGTGATCGGCTTTCAATTTGAAATTCTTCATTTTTTGTAGAATTTCTTCAGGATTTTTAACAATATAAGGTAGATTTTTGGTTATTTCAGATAGTCTATTGGCTAGATGTTTGGAGAGAAAATATGCTGGTGATTGGTTATAGGCGACTATTGGTCTGAGGGGGGTGTTTTTCTTATGGATTTTAGGAAGGCCGTAAATATATGGGTGGGTTCCAGGGTTTTCCAGAATTTGTTTCTTTAGGGACTGATCGATAATTTGGGTTTTAAGGAGTTGATGTATAGATTTTTTGAAAGCAGTTATTGATTTTGATGCTTCCTGTGGCTCTATTTTAATGAAGAATTCGGTATTATTCAGGTGCGTTTTCATTCTATTGATGTAGTCTTCAGTATTTAAGATCACAACAGATCTTTAATAGTCGACCACGTCAGAGAAACCGGACATACTCCAGACTTCAATAATACCAGAATCCTCCATAAAAATGCCAAAACTAAAACCCAAAGACTCATTCTTGAAGCAATAGAAACCATGAAGCACCCTAAACCATTAAACAAAAGTATACAGTTGCCATCGCAATACGTTCCCCTTCTAACCTAAAAAAAAAAAATCTTCAAAAGCCATATAAAACAATAGCCATTTCATTTTTCTCTCCACTAAACTGTCTATAGTTGATTCTTTATATTTATTCAATTATGTGAATTTCTTTAAGATATTTTGTACCATATTTACATAGATTCCTCTTTAAAAAACGATATATAATCTCTCTCTCGCTTGTCTTGTTTGTACACTATAGTTAGCTGAAGAAGGGCTTGCCCGAAAGCTTCCTTTAATCGCGTTAATAAAAAGAGTTGCGGCGATATATGATTTCATATTTCTAAATTGTCGAAATCCGCAATCCGTTTAACATGTCTATATAATTATCACTTTATTACCTTGTAAGTGTGTGGGTATTTTGACAAGAATTCAATCAATGTAATATTGAAGTAAAGAGTTACCAAAGTATTTAGAGCTTGCCAATCCACATTGTCTTAGGCTATCCTCTTACAGTAGGGCTTTGGTTCACCACAGGTCCCCAGCTACAGTTCAGTGACTTCTTGTAGGACCAAACATAAACCAAGAAACATAACCAGTATTACTAATTAGCAGCTCTCCTGTAAGAGGACACCTCTCCCTGAAAAACACTTTGGCTCTGCAGCTAGGTGTTGTCCTATTGTACTGTAGGTATTGTCCTACGGTACTGCACAAGTGTAGTTGTACTGTACTGCACAGGTGTAGTTGTACTGTACAGCAGGTGTAGTTGTACTGTAGTGCACAAGTGTAGTTGTACTGTACTGCACAAGTGTAGTTGTACTGTACTGCAGGTGTAGTTGTACTGTACAGCAGGTGTAGTTGTACTGTACTGTAGGTGTAGTTGTACTGTACAGCAGGTGTAGTTGTACTGTAGTGCACAAGTGTAGTTGTACTGTACAGCAGGTGTAGTTGTACTGTAGTGCACAAGTGTAGTTGTACTGTGCAGCAGGTGTAGTTGTACTGTACTGCACAAGTGTAGTTGTACTGTATCCATGTGTGCAGCAAGCCAGTCGACTTTGACAGACTCCATATGGCCCTGGATTTCCTACGTGGCCACCATGACTTCGCCACCTTCACCACAGCCTCAGCCCTGGAAGAAGATCCCACAGTGAACACAGTCAAGGATATCTCCCTAGACTTCAAGCCATCCACTCCCTTTGGCTTCCCCTATGATCCCCTCTACAAGGGCCTTGATCTCTGGGAGTTCCACGTCACCTCCCGTGGTTTCCTCTACCAAATGGTACTTCTACCTTCTTGTAGCTACTGGTATATAGTCGCTCCCTCTGGTGCCCCTAGGAAATACTAGGACCAAACTTCCTCTGGTTTCATCGGAGAAACTTGTGTTTATTTATTCTGCCTTTTGTGAGCTTGTTTTTGAGAGTCTTCTTCTTTCTTGTCTCCCCACTGGGTGAAGTAGAATGTGTCTGCCTTTTTCATTAAGACTGGGAGCACTACTCAGTGGCAGGCCGACTTAGCTCCAAAAGAAATGGCTGCCTCTAACATGAGGAACAGATGCCATGTGCAGCCGCTCCAAACATGGAGTACAAATGCTGCTCATCCTGTATCCCTGGATTAGGAGCCCTTACAGGGTACTATCAGCCGGGCCAGCTGAGCCCTGGTTTTTTTTAATGAACTTGTTACTGCTCCCCCTCCTTCTTTTTCATCCGGGCTTGGGACCGGCAAAGGCGGAGTTTGTTTTTGAGAGTAAAAACAGCCAGAAATACATTTGTAGTCCGTTTCGATGTATATTTTCTCACCTCTTCAGTTCAACTCTCCAAGAAGGTTTTGAATTATAATCTGTTAAATTAAAGAGGATATACTGAATCATTATTTTTTTATCTTCAAATATTCTGAAAAGGCATAAAAATAGATCTGAGATCTTTAGAATTTTGGGGTTAAAGTATATACAGTATTACTTCTTTAATTCAACCGTCTATAATTCCAACACTAGTTCAACCAATCTTTTCCAATCCCAACCATTTCACATTTCAAATGATCATCTTCAACACTTCCTATAATTTAACCCTTTTCATAAATCTCAATCATTCTTATTTATTTTAAATTCAACAACTCCTTATGTGTTGCAAACAAACTGTAATAGAAAAATGTCCACCAACAATTGGTTAATGTTGGGGTGAATTGATAAGCATAACAGACTATAATTCAACACCCAACCTTATACACTCATGAACAAAACTTAAGGTATTTCTACCTTTCAGCATGTATATCGAGATTCAGACAATAACTCTGAAATATATTTGATACACAGTGACCTTTATTGAAGACACACAAGATAACCAATCGTGAACAAAATTGTCTCTGCCTCCTTAAAAGAAAAAAAGTCAACCAGAAACATCAAAGACTTCCCACTTCCTTAAGTTTTATCCATGAGTGTAATTCAACAGAAAAGTCTGATCCCTTGGAGTGTTGAATTAAAGAAGTTTGACTGCACTAGAAAATAACAGATGTGTGTGTGTGTTATCTTCAGACTGTCACACCTGACAAATACAGTTTTCTCCTTAGATTTGTACCAGGTTGAAAGGGAGCTGAAACACAGTAAATTCCCTCTTGATATATTCAAGTCTATTACACTTTTACCTTTATTAAGGTCAAGACCTCCCATCCTAATTTTTATCTATTGAAAAATATCCTCACACATTTATCAAGTCACCTTGCTTCTTAAGCCTAGTTGTTGTTGTTTCTTATTCCCTTGTGTAAAGATTACACGAATTCTATGAGTTCATGCTCCTCGAGCTGTTTTATGATATGCAACAGCCTCTCCCAAAGGTCCTGTTTAGTGCATCTAATGCAAGCCAAAATGTGTTCTGGAGCTGCAGGTCACAAGCTGCATTTTGGGCAAGTGGGGTAGATTTTGTTGTTATTTTCTATCATCAATGGCTTAAGATGGCCTGTTCTAAATTTTGTTAGTGTTGTTTGATGCTGTCAATTTTTGATGTTCAGAGCTCCTCCTGGGTTCACTCCACTGTACCAACTGTGCTTAGGTGGGATCCTCCAGTTCTTGTTTATTTTTATTTTGGCTACTGTTTCTATTTCTTTAAAAGTTCTTAAGCCTTAGTTTCTTGAAGACCGTAGGTCCCTAGATACAAAGAATACAATGGACTTCTCATGAAGGTTCTACTCTACAGTCTATGATAATAATGGAGAGCTGGAGTCTTGTGACTGTTAATACACCTCTACTAGAGAACACCTCTCTATAAAGGACAGTTTCCATCGTCAGACTTACCACTTTTACTAATTATGCAGTCACTGACTACCCACCATGATTATCATGGCCTGTACCACGTGTACTAGGGATAAGCAAAAAAAAAAAAAAAAAAAAACGAATTATGCAATCTCCAGTTTGACATCTCTCCTTAAAAAATACTTTGGCTCGGCAACTACACTCACGGACAAAACTTAAGGAATTTTCATATTTTGATGTCACTGGTCATCTAATTTTTTAAGTAGGAAGATGCAATTTTGTTCACTCTTGGTTATCTTGTGTGTCTTCAATAGAGGTCACTGTGTATCAAATATCTTTCAGAGTTATTGCCCAGCTCGAGGAGAATTAACACATGGAATTTGTGTAATCTTTACACAAGGGGATAAGACACAACAACAGAGTTATTGTCTGAATCCCAATATACATGCCAAAAGGTACAACTTCCGTAAGTTTTGTCCATGACTGTAGGTGTTGTCCTTTAGAGAAAGGTAGTTCTACTGTACTGTAAAAATATATACATATGTCAAAGCAGCTTTTATCTTCCCACTCATGAGGTACCAGAGCTCTTTTAACCCTATTGTACTTTATGGTAGGAGTTGTAGACCATTGAAGCAATGTATACATTTCTTGTCTTAAACTTCTTTATGAGCACGACCTCCAAGATCTTGTCTAATTTAGAATAATAAAAGGATAAGCAAAAAATACATATATATATTCCTTGGAAAAGTGATATAGGTCTCTGGTTGTCTGCTGGCAGGTCATGTACTGACCACTCCACTCCCTGTTGTAACTTGGTGTTGATACAGTGACAATGTGTGTGCCAGGTGAGAAAGCTGGTGTCAGCAACCATTGCAGCTGCCAATGGTGGCATCGTGCCCAATGATGTCTGGTGGATGTTAGAGAACCCTGACCCCAAGAATTGGATCCCCACAATCCAATTTGCCCCAGCAGGCGGCCTGTACCTCAGTGAACTGGTGTATGCTCCAGAAGCCCAGGTGGAGGCTCCCTTGGAATCTTTAGCGCAGCAATAAACTGAACTTGTCCATCTGGGTACCCATTACTGCATATTGGCGGGTAAAATACCTATTACTGCATATTGGCCTGTAGAGTTTGCATAACGTGAATGGTGCACACAAGAGCAATAAATTGTTATACATATTACACAGAGTGGCAAAGGCTATAGATGAGCTCTCATGTTTGAAAAGGATCTCTTGTATATAATTATCCTTGTTATTGTTTCACATGTATACTAAGTTTTTGTTATATATTTGGCTATAAATAATATGCAAAGTTAAAAGGTTACAAATTCATCCATCATATACTAAGTTTAATATTTAATTTAACATATATTACTCTCTCTGCATATATGGAAGGAAGTCTTGAGCAAATGTTGAAGTGTAAAAAGTTGAATTCTTTACATAGACACAATAGAACCTCTGTGAGAGGACAACTCCCGCTAGCAGATACCTCTCTACAAAGGACAGTTTAATCACCAAAATTACCATTTTTACCAATTCGTGGATCTTTGAGGACACCCTCTCTCTAAAGGGTACCTTGGCACTGCAACTTGGTGTCGTTTATAGAGAGACAGTCTACTCTGTATATTCTGGTTTCAAGTTTTCAAAAATAAATTCCTCTACTTTACCCTAATGTAATACAGTACAACCTCCCTGTAAAGGACACCTAATTGCAGAGCCAAAGTGTCCTTTAGGGAGAGGTGTCCTCTTATCGGAGAGTTGTGAAAGCTTGTGAAATGGCAAGGGCAAATTTCAGGCAAGATTACAAATTAAAGTTGCTGGAGGATGATATTCGTGTACCAAAAGAGGCAATTTAAATGTGCATCAGAACAATTAGTCTGAGGGTGCCAAATCAGGAGAATAGGGGGGATGGCTGAGAAAATCGTACTTCAATTCTCGCAGTTTTCCAATTGCTAACACATTTTTATACGCAGGTGCGTTGCCCTGGTGAAAGATGCTTTTTTTTCCTTCTTCAAGCCAGGCCTCTTCTTGTGAATTTTGACATCCAGCTGGTTAAAGTAATATTCACTGTAATAGTTCTGCCTTTTCCAAGGTAATCAATCAATAGGATCCCCTTGACATCCCAAAACACACTGGTCATGCCCTTTCTGGCAGATGTGATTGACTCAATTCTCTTTGGCGCTGAACCACCAGCTTCCACTCACTGCTTCGACTGCTGTTTGGTTTCTGGCGTGTTGTGGTGGACCCATGTCTCATCCATGGTGAAAAATCACCGCACAAATCGGTCGGATCTCTCTTGAATATACCCATACATTGCTACGAATGTTGTTTGCGCATTTGCTTTTGATCTGCATTCAGCAAATTTGGCACCCACCTTGCACAGAGATTTCACATCCCTAATTCTTTGTACAAGATTTTCCACACTTGTTCTTCCATTACTTCCACGGCCTCAGCTATCTCATACACCTTCTCTCGCCTATCCAACACCATCTTTGTCTCGTTTTACACCAGTAGAAGGGTGATTGTGCCCGAAAGCTTGTGATCTAATTTTGTGTAATAAAGAAACTCTTTCCTCATCAAGTATTTCGTTCTTAAACACCATATTTTGCGCATTTTCAATAGTTGCCGGTGCGGTTGTAGTTTTTGGCTGTCCTTCACGTGGATCATCTTCGAGTAAGGTGCAGCCACGTTTAACTGCCCACTTTTTAACTGTTGAAATTGAAGGAGTAGAGTTTTCTCAACGTTGATGAATTTCATTAGGGGTTAATCTATACAAAACGTAGAATTTAATAAGTGCATGATATTAAGGTTTCTTAAAATCCATTTTAAAGAAAATGCATAAGATATGTATTGCAAAGACTCGTTTACCCAAACTAATTGAATGAACAAGTTGAAACTTGTCTTATGAACTAACGATATTCGTACACAGGGAGGAAATGTAATCTTCCGATTGAAGTGTCATCTCTGGATCAAGCACTGAGAACTTTCACCTTTACTCTTGTATTAATACTGATGAAAATAATACATAAAATACATTAAACGAAAGCTGGGAAAAATAATAAAAACCTTAAAAGAAACCTTTCACCTCACGATTTCGTGCTTTTTAAAAGAAATATGCTCTTGATTTTAGAGAGCATTATTATAAGATTATAATTGGTGCTTGCTATTTTTATCACTCTCAAATAATTATACTTTATGAACAAAAATAGAAAAAAATAAATAGAAAAGAAGAAAACTATCAAAAAATGTACTTTACCGTCGCGATGTTGAGCCAACTCATGTATTGGCCATTTCCACTTTTCCAAACGACGAATGCATTCGTGAAATAATCAGCCCCATAGAGTTGAAATTAAGATTCATGTGAAACGTGAAGAGCCAATTTTAATTACCATCAAAGATGTTAAAGAAACGACAAATTGGTGTTTTGATAGAACGTTGGGTGACCATTTCAACAGTTGACTGCTCTAGACAGGTGGCCACCGGTGACCTCTGTTGACAGGTAGTGGCAATTTAATATTAGTGGTAGACCATCACTGGAAGTGAGCTGGAAATAAACTTGACTCCATGTAAAGACTCAGGTTTATTCAGCCCTTTTCATTTAACTCGGAAAAACCTCAATACAGGGGGTTGCTAAATAAAAGACTTTGCATATATATATACAGTGGTACCTCGACATACGAGTTTAATTCGTTCCGCAACCTTGCTCGTATCTTGAATTACTCGTATCTCGAAGCAAATTTCCCCATACAAAACAATTGAACTACCATTAATCCGTTCCAACCTCCAAAATGTCACCCCAGTTATTTTTGTTACGTGGTTTTAAATAATAAAAACGTATTTATAAATATCAAATATTTATTGCACAAAAACAAAAAAGATAATGTAAAGAAATAAATTAGATATCCTCACTGGTCTTTGCCTTTTTCGCTACATTTTTCTCGCTTTCAGGCAAGTGTCATTAAAAAGGTCAGATGCACGACCTGTTGCATGTTTTTCTATAATTTCACGTTTTAATTCAATACTCATCATCTTTTTCTTAGCACTTGACTTTTTACAAACTCTCTTCCGATCCATGGTTATAAAAATAAATGAACTAAAACTGTAAATGTAAACGCAACACAAAACGCGAACACAAAACACAACTTATCACAGCGGAAGCACTCTGCTAACTGATCGTGATGGCGCGACTGCGTGTTACTACCTGTTGTGTTTTAACTTTAAAAGCACACAAAATATAATCACTTGAATTTGTTTATTCAAGTCTCAAAAAACAAAGCTTTGCATATAGAACAAATAATAATGGAGAAGAAGAAAGAAACATTTTAGGAAAAGCAAAAACAAAACAAAAGTACTGGTCAAAAAGAAACATTTAAAATCACAGATTAATATCTTCAACACTACCGAACCGAACTCGTATCTCGAATTTCGCTCGTAACTAAAAGCAAAAAATCACTTGCTCGTTGGCTCGTATCTCGAAAAACTCGTATGTTGGGGCGCTCGTATGTCGAGGTACCACTGCATGTGTGGTATTTCGGTGATCTGGTTTGTTGTATTGAGTCGTGGGGACAGGTGATGCTTGCGCAGTCGTGATGGTGGTGAGTGGTAAAGCACACAGAGATGACTCAAAGGGGAATCCGAGGCATCAGAGAGAGGGAACGCAGAGACCAAGTTGCGGCCGGCGGGCCACTTACTAACGATCTGTCTGCTGCTGTTGTCTGCTATCTTGTATCTGCTGAACTGACTTCCATTGGCTGCGGGGTAAGCCCTTTTATATGCTCAAGCGTTACGTCATCGGACGTCTGGCGCCGCGGTGTTGGGGCGATTGACCTCATTGGCTGCGGGTAAGTCCTGTTACGTCATTGGATGTCTGGCGCCGCGGTGTCGGTGCAATTGACCTCATTGGCTGCGGGTAAGTTAATTTTGGTTTCTACGTTCCCTCTAAATGTACCTCTGTATTTAATTGAACACACAAAAACGATACATACAAAGTTAAATTGATTAAAGGAGGATTGGGTACAATGATTAAAAGTCCATATTAGAGTAGGGGGTGTAAGAAGAGGTGGTGAGTATTTACACAGGTGTTTATGATCCTTAAATTACCACAGATGGGCCCCCTGCGTTGAAGAATTTAAAAAGGGGCAGCCTGAGTTAAATTCTGGTAGATGGGAAGTATTTTTTGGGGAAAATTAATTGGGTAAACAAACAAAGCTATTTACAGGGTGGTAAGAAGTTGCGGTTGACAAGGTGACAGAATGGAAAGATGAAGTAGGAACTGTTAAAAGAATGACAATATGGTGATTAAATTGGTTGACAGCAGGATCAGCTTGAGAACATGGGTTTGCAACTCGTTTTGCTAGGACGTCTTGGAAATAGTTAATAAGGGATCAAAAAAAACTATTGTTCTCCACTTAGCGGTCTTGGGTGGAAACAAAAAAAAAAAAAAGAATGAACATAGCGCGATGGTGAGTGAGTGAAAAACTTACTTGAAGTCGGTTCTACTTGGATTAGGGTAAAAAGATTTGGGATTAGAGGTAGAAGAGGTTGGCTGCTGGATGGTTTGATCGGGAGTTGGTATTCTTGGAACAAGTCCGGTGAGAGATGTCGGAACGGAAATAAGTCATTGTCTTTGGGTTGAACATAATGGGCTTGCGTGGTGAGGGGTGCTATATGAGGGACGCTTTCTGTGTAGGGCCTGAGTTTGTTGACATGTATTGTGTCGTGTTCCTTATTGAGCGGTTGATTTGGTCGATTAATCTTTACCACATTGGGAGAAATAATTTCTAAAATTATGTAGGGACCTGTGAAATAAGGGGTAAGCTTTCCAGTGTTAGGATGGTGGTACACTTTGACAAGAACGAGGTCTCCAATTTCAAAGTTAGGTGTTTTGTGATTAAGATCAAATTTTTGTTTATCTTTGTCGTGTTTCAGTTGTGTGCGTTGGTAGGCTTGTTGTCTGGCAATGTCAATAGGGGGGTAAGGATTAATGTGGTTAGAAAGTTCTGTGGGTCTAATGCCGAAAAGTAAATAGGATGGGGGAAAGCCTGTCACTGAGTGAGGGGTGTTATTATAAACTTGTGTAACCTTGTTAACGAGCTTTGTCCATGAGGGTTTTGGGTTTTCGGGATGTAGTAGTCTGAGTTTACCTGTAATTGTAGAGTTTAGACGTTCGCAAAGACCATTTGCTTGAGGGTTATTACTAGTTGTGTTTAAGGGTTGTATGCCATGGGCTATTAGGAATCTTCGGAACTTCTCTGAGGTGAACGAAGGTGCTCGATCCGAGAATAAGCGTTTTGGAGAGCCGTATACTAACACCTTTTTGATTGCTTGTATGTAGGTTAAGGTACTGGTAGATTTTGAAGGAAATGCCCATGCGTATCTGGTCATATGGTCAACAATTACATGTAAGTGAGTTTTAGAATTGCCGTATTTAGCGAAGCCTGATACTGTGTCTATTGAGAGGAGGTCGAATGGTTTGGTAGCAGAGGGGGTTTGTCCAAGTTCTCCATACGTGGGTCCTTTTGGATGTTTGGTTAACTGACATGTGGTACAAGAATTTACATGATTTTTAATGTCTCTTGACATGCCATTCCAATTGTATTGGCCGGAGATAAGGTGACTCATTTGAGATATACCAGGGTTATTGTATTCTAAATGTACTTTGTTTAGAAGGGTGCTGCGAAGTTTCTCTGGAATCAGAATTTTGGTTACTCCTTTGCGTGTGATGGAATGTAATCCGTTCGTGTCTTGTGTGATGTGTGAATGTGTAGGTGTATTGTTTTGGTGTATCTTGATGGTGTCGGCGTCTAGGAATCCGCAGAAGGGATTGTGTGAGAGAAGGTCAGCTTCGTATTGTTGGCTACCTTTAATGTAGCGAATTTCGTAGTCATATGCAGATAGTCTTAAGCTCCATCTGAATAGACGTCCTGTGGGATTTTTGATAGATTTTATCCATTGTAGAGCGTGGTGATCAGAGAAGATGGTGAATTTTGTGCCTGTAAGGTAAATGCGGAATTTTTCTACGCTTTCAATTATGGCTAGGCATTCTAACTCAGATATGTTGTAATTTTGTTCGTGCGGGCGTAAAGCTCGGCTATAATATTGTACGGGATGTATTTGGTTGTTGAGGTGGACCTGTTTTAAAATGCCTGTGATACCTTGTGTTGAAGCGTCGCAGTAGAGTTGGCAGGGTAGACCTTCTTGGAACAAATGTAAGACAGGTTGTGTAGAGAGACTTTTTTTAAGGTTTCAAAAGCTTGTTGACAAGCATCGCTCCAGTGCCATTTTATGTTCTTTTTAAGTAAGTTGTTAAGGAGTGTTCGGAGACGAGCAAAATTTGGAATAAATTTATTATATACGTTAACTGCACCTAGGAAAGATTGTAGCGATTTTTGATTATAAGGGGGTTTTATGGCATTAATTGTATCGAGGTTTCTAAGCTGGGGTGTATATGTGCCTGCGGATATGGTGTATCTGAGAAACTCTATGGATGTTTTGAAAAATTCACACTTCTTATAATTTAGTCTGATGTTTTCTGCTTGGCAAACTTCAAAAAATTTTGTAAGGTGTTGTATGTGTTCTTCTGTGGACTCTGAGGATATAATAAAGTGGTCAAAGTAATGTTCTATGCATTGTAAGTTGTGTTTTGTATGATCTGACTGATTGCGCGTTCGTAAATTTGTGGTGAATTCTTCAGGCCAAAAGGAAGGCGGGTCCATTGATATTGTCCATCAGGTGTAACAAAAGCAAGAAGTGGTCTAGATTCTGGTGCAATCTCTACTTGCCAGTATGCAGAGGCGATGTCGACGGTGGAAAAGATTTTGACGCGCGAGAGTTTATCCAGCACGGAATCAATCAAGGGGAGGGGATGAATATCTGGCTGAATTATGTCGTTTAGTTTTCTATAATCTATGCAGAAGCGTTTTGTTTAATCGCGCTTTGTTACTAACGTTACAGGACTTGCGAACAGAGAGTAGGACTTTTCTATGATATTGTGTTTTAACATTTCGGCGACTTGATTTTGAATTTCCTTTAGGTCGCAATAAGGAACTCTGTATGGTCTGAGTGTAATTATTTTGTCAGAAGTGGTGTTAATTTTGACGGGGGATGTTTAAAGTGGGGACATCAAATTTGTTTTCAGAAAATATGTGTTGATAGTTATGCAATAGTAGATTAAATTGGGTCGGAAAATTAGGGTAAGACAATTCAGTTCGTGCATCAGTTAGCTGGCAATTAGGGTTAACAAGGGTTGTGGGAGATAAAAAATAACATGGACATTTTTCTGAAAAGGAATAATTATTTGTGGTTAGTGCATGTGCTGATTGGTTGCAACGTGAGGGCAGAGAGGTTTGGGATGCCTTGAAATGTCGCTGGCATTCCCAATAAGCACATGCACGTGGAACAAGGGAAAAATTATACACATTTTCAGCTAAGGGTGAGTTATTTTGAAGTATAAAGAATTCGTGAAAATTAATTTGCAGTTTAAATTTTTTAAGCGTATCTATTGAAAGTATACCAAACTGAAGCTTAGAATATATGATAGAAATTCTGATCTTTTCTGTTATTTTGCCTAAGGTTAGCGGAAGATAAACATAGCCTGTGGTGGTAATACTTTGTGAGATAGAACTAATTTGAATGTGCTCGTTAATTAATTCTTTTTATTGTGTTAACACCTTTTTAAGAAGTTAAAGGTATTTAATGGTATAATATTTACGGTAGCGGCAGTATCAGCTAGAAAAGGAAGGAAATGTTTGTGATTGAGGGGGACTTTTAAAATAAGGTTATTAACGAAAATTAGGGTAATCCTCTACCTGTTTGGGGCTAGTGTTGCTTGTCGTCGGGGCGGCTGGCGCAGTAGGCGGTGTCGTCTGGCGGCCATTGTTGGTTTGGTTGAAGGTGCCTTGGCGGTTGTGGCTGGCGTGCTGGGCGTTAGAAGCAGGTCGTTGCTGGCACTGGGAGTGCCAGTGTTGTCCTTGGCAGAACTTGCAGGGGGACGGTGATATTGCTGCGTAGTTTTGTGCCCGTGGTGGTGGTCGTGGGGTATTGTGGTAGGGTCCTTCCATCCGTGGAGGGTTGTCTGGGCCACGTGGTGATTGTGGGGAGAAGTTTTCTCGTACCCTTGAGGTTAGTTCATACCACTCCGAAAGTGATTTGGGAGGCACAACTCGAGCAAGGCGCTGATCCCCAGTGGGCAGTCCTTCGGTCAAGGCCTCTATGATTAAAGGTCTTGGCAAGTTCAATTGTATCCCTAACGTTGCCTTGGTCCTAAAGTACTCTTCAAGAGAGTTGTAATGTTGGGATTTTGTAGCGAAAAATTTCGCGTAGGTTGTGTCGGTCTTATCTGGGAATAAGTCCTCTAGGGTTCTCTGCGCTTCTTCATACGGCTTAGTATCAAGTCGGAGTTGTCTAAAAAGATCGAGTGGCTGCTTAACAAGGTATTGGGGAAGTTTTTGCAGTTTTTGTTGAGGGGTTAAGTTCTGAGTTTGTAAGTTAAAGTTCCTAAAGAAACATGAAGCGTTGTACATACCATCAAAGGCGGTAAGATCCAGGTCTCGGGGATGAAGGGGTTGCAGTCTTTCTAGGATAGTTGCCAACTGAAGGATGATGGTGCCAAGATGGGGTGGTGGTGTTGTTGGTCCGTGGTCGTTGTTGGGGAACTCTCCGATCTCCTGCTCCCGGGCTTCTTTTTCGTCTTTGTTCATCCTGTCGACTTTCTTCTTTGCTGTGGTATTTCGGTGATCTGGTTTGTTGTATTGAGTCGTGGGACAGGTGATGCTTGCGCAGTCGTGATGGTGGTGAGTGGTAAAGCTCACAGAGGCAACTCAAAGGGGAATCCAAGGAATCAGAGAGAGGGAACGCAGAGACCAAGTTGCGGCCGGCGGGCCACTTACTAACGATCTGTCTGCTGCTGCTGTCTGCTATCTTGTATCTGCTGAACTGACTTCCATTGGCTGCGGGGTAAGCCCTTTTAATGCTCAAGCGTTACGTCATCGGACGTCTGGCGCCGCGGTGTCGGGGCGATTGACCTCATTGGCTGCGGGTAAGCCCTGTTACGTCATCGGACGTCTGATGCCGCGGTGTCGGGGCGATTGACCTCATTGCCTGCTGGTAAGTTAATTTTGGTTTCTACGTTCCCTCTCTCTCTAGATGTACCTCTGTATTTAATTGAACACACAAAAACGATACATACAAATTTAAATTGATTAAAGGAGGATTGGGTACAATGATTAAAAGTCCATATTAGAGTAGGGGGTGTAAGAAGGGGTGGTGAGTATTTACACAGGTGTTTATGATCCTTAAATTACCACATATATCGTAATATTCTATGCTGGGAAACCTTACTCTTGGGGTTGGTGATTGTTGAGGTGGTGGCGCAGTCGTGGTGGCTGAGTGGTAAGGTTTACACACAGGGGAAATAAGCCAGGACACGTGATGAGGCTTTGAAAATAAAAGGCAACTGGTCGGAGGAAAGAAAGGCTTTGGAGAAGATGGAGCGGATTTTGACTATTAACTATCTGATCACATGGCGGTGATTGACTTAGCTGATAAGGATGAACGGGGGAGGTCTCTAGAGCAGGTGTTACCTCGGTGGGAGCGAAGCGACAACTGTTGATGCTATCTCGGTGGGAGCGAGTCGATAACTAGGTCCGAACTCGGTGGGAGCGAAAGAACAACTGACAATCCTTGGTTCTCGATTTAACACGAAGACCTTTCTTACTTCCCATTGGTGGAAGGTGTGACGTGGCGATTCTCTATTGGCTGACCTTCTGAGGTGCTACTCTCTGGTTGGTCTACGCTACTTCTTTTGTCTTAAGACATGTCCCAACCTGACCAGGAAGTAATAGTTCGTTCAACTCAACTTTTATTAGTTCCGCGATAATAAAATTGGATGTAATTTTGCTAATGGTTGTGCTAACTCTTAAGCCTCTTTTCTAGGCCTTGTTTGAAACAAATCATACATTCTATACATATTGGATTAGGTTGGCATCTAATTATACAAATTATGACAGATGCGCCCCCTACATGTGAAGAATTTATGAAGGGGTTTTAATCTGAATAAATTCTGTACATAAAAAAAAATAATTTTGAGCGAAAATTAATTGATTATAGGGAGGTTATATACAACCTTGATAAGGATATAAGAGATCAAACAAAATGTAGTGTTAATGAGATATATTTGGTCTATAGTTAATAGAAATCAAAATTTTATAAAGGTGCATCATATGTTGAGTACTATGGTACAAAAAAAAAAGGAAAAATTGCCTAACTACATTTTTTGCTCGAAATTGGGAAGGGAAATCGAGGAAATTTCATGAGGTAAATTTAAAATCAAAATAAAAATAAAAATAAAAATAGTTGACTGAAATCAAAGTGAAGGCGTGGTTGAGAAAGAAAAATGCCTTGTTGTGAAAAAAAAATGCTTTGTTGCGTAAAAAAAAAGAAAAAAAAATCCTTTGTTGCATTGGTGACAAAGAAAAATGCCTAATTACTTTTTGCTCGAGTTTGAGAAGGGAATCGAGGAAATTTCATGAGGTATTTTGAAATCAAAATAAAATAAAAGAGATGTTGAGCGAAATCAAAGTTGAATGCTTGGTTGTGAAAAAAAAAAATTGAAAAAGGTTTTTCAAAAATAAAGGATGACTTAATGTCTTAAGTTTAACCGAAAACCAATGTGTTTTCGTTGATAAATGGAACTAAAATAAACTAAGTGGTAACTAACATGGTAATTAATGGCTAAAATAAGTGATATTAATTGAATAAGTTGCTAAATTGGTTAAATATTTTAATTTTAATTTTAAAAAATAGTGAAAATGGTTAATATATAAACAAAAAAAAATAGATATTGATTTGAACCCGTTGTGTATCTACATGCCCTGATCTAGATGTCTTAATTGCTTAATTATGCCCTATAAATTTCTTTTGTCTTTGTGTGTATTGTGGAAGATGTTAGAAGTTTTTGTGTAAGAAATGTGTGAAACGAATTCTATGTGTTTGTCGAGATCCTAAGGGCTGTGATATCTACGTGTAGGTGGAATATGTAACGTTTTTTTGGAAGTCTGTAAAGTAATTATGATTAATTATAATAGGGATGTGAACTCATTAAGATGTGTTGGTACGTCTGGTGTGAGTGGAATTGTATTTGTAAAAGTCGATATGTAGGCTCGAACTGGAATTCAAGATTGGTGACATGGAGAAATCTGTGGATGGGGAAACGTGGCGACCTATTTTTATGTGCTGGCCAAGAGAGGTTCCCAAACTGGCGACATGTAGAAATCGTCAGCTTGACCTCCATTTAACTGCTGGTCGAGGGAGATGGTAATTAGAAACCGGACATGGGGAGAACTCCCCTCTGTTTGCACACGGCTAATTTGATCGCCGCGCGGGGCTACTTGCTTCCTGCCTGCCGCCTAATTGTCTTTGTGCTAATTGAATATTTTACTTTCGGCACTGGTTTGTTAATTTTCTAGATTCCTCTATCTGGGAAGAATGATGTAAATCGTTTTATCTGTCGTAGGTGGTGTAATTTCGGCATTATTTGTATTTTGAAAATCCGGATATTGTATCTATTGAAATGAAATCGAATGGTTGTTGTGACTTTAGTAAAAATGCTATTCAGTGATATCAGAGTGGAATTGAGTGAAAATGCGACTTTCGGCGTGGACACGTTTTGAGTTGAGAAGTGTCACAGGCGTGGTGAAGGCGTCTTTGGCCTGAAAGTGAAAAGTTTTGTGGTGTGGCCTGTGACACGAATCGAAAAAAAATTGTAAATGAAAATGTGTCACGTGAAGCCTTTGTTTGTACAAAATCTAACCTGTTCTCACTATGAACAACAAATTTATTAAAGTCATGGGTGCTGGTTGTACGAACATATATCGAATTTTTATTGTTAGTGCATATGGCATGTTTTAATGTGAAAATTTTTTGTGTTATGGGTAGACGAGATGATTATATTATTATTAACGGTTGTGCATGCTTGGCTGGTTGTTGTCGTCTTTTGGCGCGAGTGTCGCGCTTGTTGTGCGGGTTGTGCGTGTTTGTTGCGCTGGTGGTGTGGGTTACCGTTGTGTGATGACGTATGGGTGCGCGTGTTGTTAGCGTGAAAACCGTCCTGTTGGATGGATGTCGTCTGTGTATTGTTGTTGTGAATGTCGTTTGTTGTGAGGTACATTTGTGTGATTGTTGCGTGACGACGTATAGTTATGTATGAACTTTGTGGTAAGTGTGTGAGCTGTGCTGTTGTACGGACACGTTTTTGGGCATTGTGATTGTTGAAGCCGTTGTGGCTTTGTGAATTGAGGGCATATAGTAAGGGCAATTGGTTTTAAGAAAGAATTTGTGTTGTGCGGGGTTAGGATGATAGCATGTAAAGAGTTGTGGTTGGGTCAATGAATGCAGGCAAGGATTGCCATGTATGAAAGATTTGGTTGCAGTGCAAGTCCTTTCGGACAGGTTTGGCCTAGCCCGTGCGTGCATTCATTGGATACAAGGTTGGATACATGGTTAAAGGGGTAGGTCCTGGGTCAGATATAAGTCCAAAGTCAATTTCTTGACGTCATAGGGTGGGGTGCCTACCTCAGTCTCCTCTGGGGCGTCTTGGGCTTGGGTTGGCTGCTTGGGACTCGGGACTGCTTGCACTGTCCGCGGAATTGAGGGGGAAATCTGGCACTGGGATATCGGTTTGGGACTGTTTGCACTGTCCTGGGTCGCGTGGATTGCTTTCGGGTGCGGTGTATGGGTACGGCATGGCGGTGGATGACTCCTCGGTGGTCGGTGTCAGGTCGCGGTAACACTCGTCTGGGGCGGCGGCACGACCGTC
This sequence comes from Cordylochernes scorpioides, assembly GCA_030710605.1. Taxonomy (NCBI): domain Eukaryota; kingdom Metazoa; phylum Arthropoda; class Arachnida; order Pseudoscorpiones; family Chernetidae; genus Cordylochernes; species Cordylochernes scorpioides. Next base: position 45,545,567 of record CP092867.1, read on the forward strand.
ATTTCTCCCGGGGGTGGGACTCCGGAACTCCGTCTCTCCTTGCGTGGCGTTGACTCGTCGAAGGGCCACTGTCATCTGCCATATAATGGCCGCCAGAAGGCGCCTGGTCGCCTCGCTTCTTGTCAGCTTCTTTCCGCTCGGTTTGTCATTGCCGTTTGTTTTGATTGCGTCTTGGCTACTCTCCATCTTTATCCTGTCGACTTTAATCTCTATCGTAATATTCTATGCTGGGAAACCTTACTCTTGGGGTTGGCGATTGTTGAGGTGGTGTCGCAGTCGTGGTGGCTGAGTGGTAAGGTTTACACACAGGGGAAATAAGCCAGGACACGTGATGAGGCTTTGAAAATAAAAGGCAACTGGTTGGAGGAAAGAAAGGCTTTGGAGAAGATGGAGCGGATTTTGACCATTAACTATCTGATCACATGGCGGTGATTAACTTAGCTGATAAGGATGAACAGGGGAGGTCTCTAGAGCAGGTGTTACCTCGGTGGGAGCGAAGCGACAACTGTTGATGCTATCTCGGTGGGAGCGAGTCGATAACTAGGTCCGAACTCGGTGGGAGCGAAAGAACAACTGACAATCCTTGGTTCTCGATTTAACACGAAGACCTTTCTTACTTCCCATTGGCGGAAAGGTGTGACGTGGCGGTTCTCTATTGGCTGACCTTCTGAGGTGCTACTCTCTGGTTGGTCTACGCTACTTCTTTTGTCTTAAGACATGTCCCAACCTGACCAGGAAGTAATAGTTCGTTCAACTCAACTTTTATTAGTTCCGCGATAATAAAATTGGATGTAATTTTGCTAATGGTTGTGCTAACTCTTAAGCCTCTTTTCTAGGCCTTGCTTCTAGGCCTTTCTGTCCTCCAGTGTTACCTTATTTTATTGAAACAAATCATACATTTTATACATATTGGATTAGGTTGGCATCTAATTATACAAATTATGACACATATATATGTGTAATTTTGACATTCATAATATTTAGATGTGAATTTTGCCAGAAGGATATTGATCTACAAAACAAGGCTGGTGACATTCAAAGCTGGTGTTGTGGCTTTGTCCCCGACCCGAGGCCGCTAGTTTGGGGCGACGGTCAATAGATGGCTTCTAGCTTTGACGTCTAATTTGAGGGAAGAGACGACCTTTGTCTTTGTAGTTACATAATGTATATTATTGCGTATATACATGTTATACATATAACAAAGGTAAGACATCTATTGTAATAATATTTATTATTTTATCCACAGATTTTCCAATATTTTGTTTATGAGCAAATTTCTTTATTCGCTCGCCTCTCTCTTATTTTATGTAAATAAACTTGAGTTGTTTTGATCAAATAAATTTCTGTGTCATTCTCATCTTTGTCTTTTCTAATTTTTCTACGAAGACCTTGAGGTCATGGGTGCACTGAATTGCATTTTTCGAGACTGACTCCAGGATTCCACAGCATTTACAAAGCCATGACTTCACTGCAAGAAGACGATGTCCCTATAGACACTATGGCAACAAAGTCGCTCTTCACACCGCAAGAAAAAAATAACGTAAAACATCTGGGGATCACTTTCAAAACGCTGAGGGAAACTTTAACCGAATTACGTGAGATCCATGTCAGTAGCAATAAAATTTGTAAGCTGTGGGTCACAGCTTTTATAGGGGTCACTTTCTACTCTCCTCAAAGCTTATATATGCCCATAGATTTGCTGAATGCCTTAACCAAATATTCATTTCAAATGTCACCCCAGATATATCAGCAGTACAGATCAATATGATATTAGAACAGTAATGTTGATTATACCGGGAAACTCTGCAGAGTTTTTATCAAATATTTTTACTGTAGTAAGGACAATGTAGGAAGTGTTTTATTTGATAAAGAAAACCGCGCTAAATAGTTTCATTTCTTGTATATAGATGGCGGGCTAATGTCTCATGTTTAGGAGGTAATATACATTTATAATACAATATAATGCGGCTTGTGATTGTAAAACGAAATTTTAAAATTACCCCGCATGTGTTTCTTTTGTGTGAACGAAAAATCAAAATTTATTTTAAGTAGAAATAACGATTATTTCTAACCTTAGGGATGAAGTATGAAAGGATGAATTGTGAATGATAAACGGAAAAATAAAAGTGTCCAGGGACATTTATATTTATATTAGATAGTAAAAAGGCATATATTGGATTGAATAAAATATTCATTTGCCAATATTTCGGTTGGCTGAACGCCAACCTTTATCGAGGCATTACATATTTGTGTATACACATAAATAGGAATTGTAATTTCAGTTTATTTCTTCAAATGTTCTTGGTGAAACGTGTAATATATAAGACCAAATGTCTTATTAAAGACTTATGTATGTTTATATTTGTCATTACCTGTGTATGCAGGTGAATATGTAAATATGCATGTATGTATATATATATATATATATATATATATAAGATAAAAGTTGATAATTTTTTTGTGTTTAAGTTAGATGATTAAAAAGTTGTTTATATTTATTATATTTATATCTTATTTAGGAGAGAAAAATCTAATAAAAGTAATTATATGTTAGAATAATATGTTTTTATTTTAAATAGAAAAAAAAATTGAAAAATAAAAAGAAAATTTAACAAGAAAAAAAGATTTAACAACGTAACGTCTTTTAGCATCGGCTTTTACCCTTCATGTAGACATACTCTAAAAATAAATAAGAATAAAGAAGAGATTTATAATGATTATATATTTATTTTTTAGTAAAAGAGAGGAAAGAGATAAAGAAAGAACCATACACTTTTATTTCAAACAGGTAGAGAATTGAAAGTGTAGAGGCCAATCCTGGAGGCCTCCACAAAGTTCACCCACAGTATCAATGGAAAGCTGGTGGACAATGAAGAAGCTGCCTCGACAAGAAAGAAGAGGACTTCGAGCATTCTTCATTGTAAAACCAGCCCATCTCTTCACCTCCTTTTTATTTCTAGTTTTTGTAAATAACTTATAGTACTATATATAATAAATTTTCTTTTTATTTTAAATAAGCAGCTATTTTGGGTTTTCTTTTTTTTTTTAATATTTTAAAATTAATATTTCGAATGATAATTTTTATTATAATTTTTATTTTTTATCACAGAGGGTGACCAGATAAAGCTCTATTTTAATTTTTTTTTCTCGGTCACCCTGGGAGAAAAAAGTTAGTCACGGTCAAGTTTTAAAGCAGGGATAGAGTAAAAAGCTCGTTAAAAATGTAGTTCTACAAGATTTTGGGGAGGGATTTCCAAGCTATCCAGCTGGAGCACTAAAGTTAAGTATTTTCAATATTGATTTTTTTTAATAAGTATATTCTTGTAAATTTTCCCACTCAACCCTCATTGCCCGTTTCATTTATCTTATTCTTATCTTTGTATGACTGATCTAAGAAATAAATAAATATATTGTCATCTTAATCAAAAATTGTTATTTGTCCTTTTTTTTAACCCCAGTGCGCGCAGGATACATGTAAATTATATAGCAGGATGTATTATTTTCGTGAACTCCCTGAGAATGAAAGAGGCTCATGGATTTCGGGACGATAGCGCCGAAATAGATCATCAATGACGCCTTCAACGTGGGATGATCAATTCCAAATAAGGCCACGAAAAGTTCACGGTAAAATAACACCCTGCTGTTTAAAACATATAACTTGTAAAATCCTGTCTAAAGCATAAAACTAATAGATAAATGTGTGCTAGTTGGAGGCTACGGAAAATCCAGTAAAGAATGGTAAAGTCCACGAGGCTGCCAACCACGTGGAGAACGGATCCCGCCATTTTTTAAGGTAAGATTTGATACATTTGTGGTGGTGCTTTCTTAATATTAGAAAAACGAGCTATTTTTTTAATTAAGTCAAGCAATATGCTAGAAGGCCGCAGTTGTCTACTTACATTTAGTTTTATTAAATATTATTTTGTTTATCATATGCGTCTTGAATAAAATTAGGCATATATTGTTTAATTAAAAAAAAGCATATTTTAGATCAAAATATCATTATTTCCAATATTTTAGTTGGCTGAACGCCAATCTTTATTAAGATATTATGAGCATTCTGAAAATTAACAGTAACGCCAATTTTATATTTAAAACTATTTGTACTATGTGTAAAAGATTTTCGCATAAAAACAACAAAATATATTTAAAAAAAAAAGAAATGTTAAACTACAATTTTTTTTAAACTAAAAACACAGAGCGCAAATAAGCATAAATGTAAAATTGTGAAATTTAAAATAAAACATAAGTAAAAATTTGAACATATCCACAATTTGGATAATTGCGTGTATATTTTTTTAATTATATACAATTAATACAATTGAACATTGGAAATCATTAAAATTAAACGTTCGATGTCAAATTTTACATATAGCAATTATGGGTAGTAGCTTAAAATATGTACAGTCAACACTTTCGCCTCAAAATATACATCCTGCAGAATCTATTAAACTTGATGTATTGGTCTTTATTGCAAGCAGCTTATTTTGTATCGGTCAGGTAAAGTTGGTTTTCTTCCCTTGGATCAGAAGTTAATGGACATTTTATCAGAAGGTGTTCAGGGGTTTGTTGTTCGTTTCCACGAGTGCATGCAGGTGAACCCATTTTGCCAATTCTAAACAAATATGTGTTGAAGTCACCATGTGTCCAGTATAAAAATTTGAACGTTATAGAAGTTGGGTTGGGTTTTATTTTTGTGTTTATTAGTTAACAATCTTAAAATTTTCGTTATATTAGCTGGTAGATAGAAAAATTTACAAGGAAAAATTTTTTTAGCGGGAAAACGCTAAGAATCTGAGAAACCATGGGAAAGCAAATAAAGATATCAATCAATGTCAAATTCTAGACTTTCCCCCCCGCAAGTTTGATTGACAAGTCGGCGAGACCCTAAGGGTTTCAAGAGAACCGCTTTCCCGCCTACAAGGAAACCTTTAACAAAGGACAATCTAGACCGAGCGCTTGGTGTGAAAGGTACGTTTTCCAAAGGCTTGGCCTTTAGGCCGGGCTCTAAGCCTGCCACATATTTCTTCCATTTCTTTTATTTATCTATTCATTTTAATTTAGTATAATATTCTAATAGCGTCGATTATAATTTAAAAACAATTTTTGTACAAGTCATTAGGACAAGATAATATATTTATGGATGCCAGTATGGCCAATTTTATGGTAAAAGTCTATCGCAACGAAATTCTCTTGTGTAGAATGTTTTATTACCATTTAGATTACAGTTATGTATAATAATTTATTTTCTTCATCATTTATTTTAATTTATTTTTTATATATATATATTTTTAAGTTACTTTAGTTCATGCAAACAAGACGTTTGTTCAATTATAGTTTTAGATAAAAACGTGTTCCAATTTTTTATTTTAACAGTGTAGATGATCTCTTAAACTGGTCTTGTAATTTAAGTTAATGCATGGGAATCTTAAACTGGTATTGTAATTTTCTTTCATTGACAAGCATAGTAGCGAGTACGCAAAATAGTATTTTATGATCCAGTAGAATGTTATATTCTTATTTGTAAGTCCTCGTGGAGGGAAAAAGGTTTAAGATATAGTAACTATTGATAGAAAGGTACGTTTTACGCGAAGCTACGGCCTTTAGACCATAGTCTGGCTCTATGCCTACCACATTTCCTTTATTTAACTATTTATTTTGATTTAGTATAATATTCCAATAATATAATATGCCAAAATATGTTTTAAAACATCCGTTAATGTCATTATGACAAGATACTTTGTTGGATTCCAGTATGGTTAATTTATCGAAGCGCAAATCCTTGTCTAAAATAAATATCTTATTGCCATTTTTAGATTAAAGTTATGTATAGTGATTAATTTTTTTTACGCATTATTTTAATGTGAAAAAATAGCACAAATATAACATTGTACTGGGATAAGGTGCATAAATTAAGAAAAAGGCATCTCCTTATCGTGCAACTGAAAGTTGCTGATGGCTGGCGCCATCTATCGGAATAAATATCAACTATTCTCGTTGATTTTTTAATTATTCCAGAATTGGCCAAATACCCATTCTTGATTAATCAAGAAAAGCTAACCACGGACGCGTTTCGGGCTGTTGGCCCTCATCAGCGTGGTGCAAGCTGTACCTCAACGACCAAAAAAAATGGTCATTAAGGCATCCTGAAAAATCATGAAACGGGTAGTTAAGGCCAGAATTGCGTGAGGACGCTACACAATGTGAAAAAATAGCACAAATATAACATTGTACTGGGATAAGGTGCATAAATTAAGAAAAAGGCATCTCCTTATCGTGCAACTGAAAGTTGCTGATGGCTGGCGCCATCTATCGGAATAATATATAATTTCAGTTGCACGATAAGGAGATGCCTTTTTCTTAATTTATGCACCTTATCCCAGTACAATGTTATATTTGTGCTATTTTTTCACATTGTGTAGCGTCCTCACGCAATTCTGGCCTTAACTACCCGTTTCATGATTTTTCAGGATGCCTTAATGACCATTTTTTTTGGTCGTTGAGGTACAGCTTGCACCACGCTGATGAGGGCCAACAGCCCGAAACGCGTCCGTGGTTAGCTTTTCTTGATTAATCAAGAATGGGTATTTGGCCAATTCTGGAATAATTAAAAAAATCAACGAGAATAGTTGATATTTATTCCGATAGATGGCGCCAGCCATCAGCAACTTTCAGTTGCACGATAAGGAGATGCCTTTTTCTTAATTATTTTATTCTAAGTTACTTTAGTTTATGCAAGAAATATGTTTGTTCAATGATACAGTTTTAGATAAGACGTGTTTTTACAATATTTTCTATTTTAATAGCGTAGATGACCTTAAATTGGTCTTGTAAATTTATTCTTTGCATGAACATACTATCTTGTGCAGATAGTAATCTGTAATTCTGTAGAATTGTATATTCTCATTTGTAACTCTTCGTGGAGGGAAATGCGTGACAACAGTATAGCGTTCATTGACAGAAAAACCTTTTTTGTATGGATTATTAGCCTTTTTTTTCAGTCACCTTTGATTATATTTTTTTTTGCATGTGTCACGCACTTTACAAATAGTTACTGCACATATTTTTATCTCTCCCATTTATAGGTGTATTTATATTTTATTATTTAGTTATTATCGTATTCAATCTAGTAGCGATTTTTAGTATGATAATCCATATTACAGAATTTGGCGGGGAAGGTTTTACTTTTTAATGAAAGTAGTGAAATTTGTTGTTTCTTTTCTTTAACTCCAGCCAAAGAACAAATTAATTTTTATATATAACCTGTGTCCTTTGGAAATTAATGACTCTATTTCGAAATAAGAACTTAGCAGTTTACCAGATAATGGTTATAGATAACCTTAGATAAACAGAGATAGAAACTTTGCACCTCGTGTATGTTTGCGCTTGACTGGTTTTGATAAGCCTTTCCAGAAAAACCTTATCTTCAGATTGTTTGGCAGCAGAGGCCTGTAACAAAGGAAAGCTTATAGTATCATAGCAGACTTAAAACTCGTTTCAACATCGGCTTTCGTAATTTTATGAAATGTGGCATTGGACATTGGTAACCAGTGGCAAAGGCTACATTTCTGGGAGGTCGGGAATAGGCCTTGAAGATTAAGGAGGATATCTTGCGTAGTCTTGAACTTTGGATGTCGGAGCATGTAATTTTGCCTGTAAAATTGAATATTATTTAATAGGATTTAAAGATACTTACGAAGGTGGGCGTGAGTGAAGAGCGACATAAAACAATATCCCGATGGACGCCACCGCGCGCAAAACCACGTGACATGAACCAGTTGAAGAGAGGGTCATTGTGGTAGGATGTGAAGAGAATATTTACAATGAATGCATCAATGGTAGAATACAGAGATGTATTCTACACACTATCCACCTGCAAGGCTGATGCACCTAATTTTCGCTCAGAATTTTCCAAAATTGATTAATGGACATGCCGAGTCAATCTACGCAAGATGTAATTGTGCCAACCTGCGCCTTCTCAGATGTGTCTAGGCTCGGTTCACCTCTGTCATACCACGAGAAAACCACAGCGACAGGCATGTTTTAACGAGACAAATGTTTAGTACCATAACGATATATATATTTGAACATTCAATTCCGTATTTTAGTGAGACTTCAATAGGAAAGTGTGCTGTATCAAACCAGGTCAAGTCAATATACATAATATCATCGAAAGTGTAAGAGAAATTAGCCTGCAATTGATAGTAAAATTTTGAACTACCGCGTAGTGAGCAAACGTAGTCCCTTGCAGAACAAATAGGCCAATCTAATATAATGATGATGTCTAATCTATTTTATTTTAGTTAAAAGGAGGTCCAGGCTGGACTAAAGAAAAGAACAATATAGTAGACCCTGATATAAGTAAAATAAAATGCGTGTAAAACAAACCCTCCCCATAGATAGGCGCTCTAGGTAAATTAATCTTTATCTCTATATATATAAAAATGAATGTATGTGTGTGTGTGTGTCTTTTATGCCTGACCAAACCACTCATTGGAACGCCATGAAATTTTGGGAAGTTATTTAGTATAGTACTGGGAAGGTTTCTAGCAAATAAAATTTTTGAAATAACTTTTCGCCTAAAAATAATCAAGATAAATATTCTAATTTATCTGTTATAATTCAACAATCTGCTCTAAATATTATCATGATGATACGATGATTTTGTAATGTAGAAAATTAGGAAAGACAAAATTCAGGATGACACGGCAATTTATTTGAGACAAGAATAATGATACAATTCATAGGCAAGATACTATTCCTTTAACTTCCAATTACCGAGGAAACCAATTAATATTGGTTTTATTCAACTTATCGAGTATTTTTCAAGGGACCGGGAAAAAATGTTCACTTTATCGAGAGATTCGTTAGACAAACCTTTACTCGGGTAAAACCCGGGCGAAGCCGGGTACGTCCGCTAGTGTTTATATATAGTGTTTTATCATAACTGGCGGTGGCCATAGTCACTGACGTGATGTAGTGTGAAGAGAGTGCATGTATAGAAAGCGTAAGTTCGTAAAACTTTAATATGTATCAGGAGAGACCAAATTAAGCAGAATTTTTTTTTCTTTTATAGAATTTTTTTTTCATGAAACCTTAAATTTTGAAATTTTATGTTAAAATTTTTTAAATTTCTCTGTCAATGCATATTGTAAGTATAGACAATCAGTCTTGTTTAATATTTGGCAATTAGGTGTAACCCATTTGGTACAAATATTCAAGTTTAGGGTAATTTTTTAATTAAGATTAGATTTAAATAGAATAAGATATTATTAGATCAAGAAGCTAATACTTAGTACTTCAGTATGGTGCACAGTTTACAGTAGGATCGGTGGCGCAAGCAGCTAAATAGATGTATAGGTATAGCTGGGCGACATCAAGTTTACTCCAGAGCCACACAACAACTCCAGAGAAAGATGTACTGCCGAGGTCGGAGTAGTGTTTGGCGGCGAGCTGTTTGTGTTCTTAATGACGTCCAAGGTTGGGTATACGAGCCATCGTATGGCGCTCAATAATCCCTTGAATTGAGATTAAGTAGACATAGACAATCAGAAGCCAGGTAGTTGAGAGCAGTGGTGTAGCAGAGTGTAGGTTCCACATCAGTACAGATATCGGTTGGGTATATATTGTTACATCATGATTAATGGCGTATTTCTTATATTATTTTTAATATATTTGAAATTTAAATTATATATTTATTTATTTTTATATAAAATATTCTATGATATTTATTTAAAACAGATTATTAATTTATCATCATTTGTATTTAGGTACACTGTGACTTCACTGCTCTCTTTGATGGGAGAAAATAAATAAAGGATTCTGGTGGCTACTTAAAGAAGACTTATCTCGTTATTCCCTTTTATAAATTTGTAGGATGGTTGAAACACGCTCTGGTAAGATGCAAGACCCAGCACAGGAGAGAATTCAGGCTGAAGAGTCTGCCAAGCCGCAACCTGGTGCAACAATTGGTAGAGATGCTAGTTCCGACCCAGTTGTCCTGAATCCCAACATCGACATCCCCAAGTATGATGGAACGGAAGACCCTCGCCCATGGATTGAATCTCTTGAAGAAATTGGCTTCTTGTACCATTGGGCAGACTACATTATCTCTCGGTATGCCGCCATGAACATGACGGGAAGCGCTAAAACCTGGTTGAATTTACACAAAGCTAGTTTCACGAGCTGGGAAAATATTAAAATCCGCCTCATTCAGGATTTTTCTTTGGACGCGAATAAAGAAGAACTTAGAATGAAGCTCAACAGAATGCAACACTGGAATGAACCAGCAATCAGGTTCGCGGAAGACATTCTAGTGTTGTGCAACAAGGTTGACCCCGCAATGGAAGAAGAAACAAAAATTGAACATGTTATTGGTGGACTGAAAAAAGAGTACTCATTCGCGCTCTACCTGAACCCTCCTAAAACGACCGATGACCTTCTTGTCGTGTGCAAGAAAATGGATTATTTTGAAAAGAAGTATCGGGAACGTGTGGAGAAATCCAGAAACCTATATAACGGTCCACGCTATTCTAGACCCCAACAACAATCGAGGTACGTGCCGCCGACTGCCGCACGAAACTACCAGACCACTTCCAGGCCCCAAGCCCCTGTTTCCAATAATTACAAGAACGACTCCCCTCCTACCCCCAGACAGTATCGAAACAACTTTCCCCAGCCCTCTACCCCTAGACGTCCTTATAATCCTAACTTTGTGCCGAAACCAAACCTTCAGAGAAACACTTACAATAAAAGCCAAGAAGTGAGCAAAAATAGGACGGAAGATGGAAGACCAATCTGCTTTAAATGTAACAAGCCAGGGCACGTGGCCCGTTATTGTAGGGTCAAGTTTATAAGAATCCTAGAAGAGGATCCAGCAGATACCCAAGAGAAGGTCGAAGAAAAATGCCAAATGAATGAAATATCAGAGAAATCAGGACCTCGGCTTTATGCTGATGTATGTCATAGCACACAGACAAATATTCCTACCCGGAATAGATATTCCGTGTTGGAAGATTTAAACTAAGCGTCGCGCCTGAATCTGTCAATCAAAGCAAGTCGACCATAAACGGAATCAAGAAGTTGGACCCTAAATACAAATTAAAAATTAATGTGGACAAGATAGGGACTTTTGAAGCTTTGGTTGATACAGGTGCTGACCTCTCAGTGGTCGACCTCAGAACGGCCCTCGATACAGGCCATGGTATAAGTAAACTCGCAAAAATTTGTGCAGGACCCGATGGAAAAAATTGGACATGGTAGGAAGTATATTTTTAAATATAAAAATTGATGACGAAACATTATCACACAACTTTGTGATATTGAAAACGCATTTACGGACATTAATTCTTGGGAGAGATTTCCTTAAGAAAATGAACGCAAAAATAGATTGTAAGCAAGAAACTATAAAATATGATTTGACGAATAATCATGACGAAATCAATTTTGAAATGTTGAAAATAAAGAGTGCCAAGGATTCCATTGTACCGGAATGTTCCATGAAATTGATCAAGGCATTGGTAGAAACAGAGGATGGAGAATATATTATCGAGGAGAGCAGCAAAATGTTTCAAACAAATGGACTTCGTCTAGCAAGAAGCTTGATCAATGTTATAAATAGGGAAACACACATCTGGATAACTAATCCGTATCCTCGACCGTTAAAAATAATGAAAAACCAAACATTGGCTTTTGGAAGTAGTCCAGCGAAAATAAATGTGAGTCGAGAAAGAGAGGTAGAAAAGAACGAAGAACCTAGATTCCAAATAAACGAAAATCTTTCACCAAAGGAACAGAAGGAGTTAAAACAAGTTTTAGAAAGGTATGGAGATCTTTTTTCATCGAGATTAGGGAGAACCAATTTGGCAAAACATCGGATAGACACAGAAGACGCGAAGCCAATTAAACACAAGCCTTACCGGGTAAGTGCTAAAGAACGAGATATTATAAAAGAGCAAATTGACGAGATGCTTACAGAAGGCATAATTAGGCCATCTTCTAGCCCCTGGTCTTTTCCAGTAATATTGGTCAAGAAGCGAGATGGTAAATACAGATTTTGTGTGGACTACAGAAAACTGAATAATGTGACAGTAAAAGATGTCTATCCGATCCCTAGAATAGACGAAGTTATGGATACTCTCCAAGGATCTACACACTTCTCAGCAATAGACCTCAGATCTGGATATTGGCAAGTTGAAGTCGAAGAAAGAGACAAAGAGAAAACAGCTTTCACTACAGCGCATGGATTATATGAATTCAACGTGATGCCTTTTGGACTTTGTAATGCGCCTGCTACCTTTGAGAGAAATATGGAGAATATGCTTGGAAATCTGAGATGGCAAATTTGTTTGTGTTATCTGGATGATGTTATCATATATAGCCCGGATTTTCCAACGCACCTCAAAAGACTTGAAGCTGTTTTTAGATGTTTTCGTGAATCTAATTTAAGGTTAAACGACAAAAAATGCCGATTTGCTTTTGAAGAATTGGAGATTCTCGGCTATATAACGAGCAAACATGGTATAAAACCCGCGGAACATAACATCAAAGCTGTCAGAAATTTTCCTCGACCAAAAAAGGTCAAAGAAGTACAATCTTTTTTGGGAATGTGTTCATATTATAGAAAATTTATCAAAGACTTTTCAAAAATTGCTGACCCTTTGACCAACCTTATAAAAAAAAGTGTATCATTTACCTGGACAGAAAGACAAGAGGAAGCGTTTCAAACCCTAAAAACAGCACTATTAAGTCCACCAATTTTAGGTCACTTCAATCCAAATGCACCTACTTATGTTCATACTGATGCGTCCAACATCGGCATAGGGGCAACACTTGTCCAAGACATCGGTGGTGAAGAGAAGGTGATCTCATATTTGAGTCGTACCCTAAGTAAAGCGGAGCAAAATTATTCAACCACTGAAAAAGAATGTCTGGCCGTTGTCTGGTCAATGTCAAAATTACGACCCTACCTTTATGGAAGACACTTTAAAATAGTAACAGACCATCACGCCTTATGCTGGCTCAAAAACTTGAAGGATCCAGCAGGTCGATTGGCAAGATGGGCATTGAAAATTCAAGAATATGACTTCGATATAATACATAAATCGGGAAAGAAGCATCTGGACGCCGATGGCTTATCTAGGGGGCCCTTACCAGAAACTGATTGGGATGAGGATTTTGAAAGGCTATTTTTAAATCAAATAACAGACGAAGAGGATAAATTTATCGAAAGTGTTAAGAAAAACCTTAATGGAAGCAGGCGATCAATTGCGCAAAACTTTAAAGAAGAAGATGGATGCCTCTTTAAGAAAAACCCGAACCCTGAAGGCAGGGCGTGGTTGCTTGTGGTTCCAGAGTATAAAAAGAGAGAAATTATGAAAGAATATCACAATCATATGTCGAATGGCCATCTGGGCGTCGCCAGAACCATGTACCGAATAAAGAGTAAATACTTTTGGCCATCCATGCTAAAGGATGTCTCAGAATTCGTTAAGACGTGTCACCTTTGCCAAAGTAGGAAAGGCTCAAACCAATTACCTTCTGGACTACTACAGCCCATCCCCCCAGCCAACTTTCCTTTCGAAAGAATTGGAATTGACTTTGTTGGTCCACTACCATCTACGAAAAACAGGAAAAAATGGATAATCGTGCTGTCGGACTACTACACTAGATATGCAGAAACAAGAGCAGTCTCGGAAGCAACAGTGAAAGAAGTTTCTAAATTTCTAGTAGAGGATATTTTTCTTCGGCACGGAGCCCCACAATATCTTATTAGTGACAGAGGCTCTCAATTTACCAGTAATTTAATGAAAGAGGTGATGAAAACGTGCAAGATTAAACATTGCTTCACAACGAGCTATCATCCCCAGACTAATGGATTGACAGAGCGGTTAAATAGAACATTGATCAATATGCTCAGTATGTATGTGAACACTGATCAGAAAAATTGGGACGAAATACTCCCATTCATCACTCACGCTTACAATACTACAATTCAGGAAACCACAGGATATTCTCCCTTTTTCCTGATGTTTGGAAGAGAACCCACGTCTCTTTTGGACGACAGGAATATCTCGGTGGACATTGACAAAGATGATTATGATGAATACTTAAAACATCACTTAGACAAAATAAACAGAACAAGAAAATTAGTTATTAACAACACAATAAAGACTCAAGAAAGAATGAAAAAGAACTATGACAAGAAACACATGGAAAGAAGCTACGAACCAGGAGAATTAGTAGCAGTTTGGACACCAATTAGGAAAATAGGAAAGTGTGAGAAACTACTGAGAAAATATTTTGGCCCATATAGAATATTAGAGAAGCTGTCCAACGTAAATTACTTAATTGAACCAAAAGATAATCCTGGCCAAGACCCATTGATTGTCCATGTCTCAAGAATCAAACCCTATTTTGAAAGAATTGATGAGGTCAATCACGAGGACGTGACGACCTCTGGAGAGGGGGAAGTGTTACATCATGATTAATGGCGTATTTCTTATATTATTTTTAATATATTTGAAATTTAAATTATATATTTATTTATTTTTATATAAAATATTCTATGATATTTATTTAAAACAGATTATTAATTTATCATCATTTGTATTTAGGTACACTGTGACTTCACTGCTCTCTTTGATGGGAGAAAATAAATAAAGGATTCTGGTGGCTACTTAAAGAAGACTTATCTCGTTATTCCCTTTTATAAATTTGTAGGATGGTTGAAACACGCTCTGGTAAGATGCAAGACCCAGCACAGGAGAGAATTCAGGCTGAAGAGTCTGCCAAGCCGCAACCTGGTGCAACAATATAGACGCCCTTTAATTCCATATTCAAGAACTATTGTGTGTTACCTACAGTCAACAAGTAGGATGAAGCTGTTGCACTAGTGGTGTAGAGTGGTTGCTGTGACTGGAGCGTGTTTGAGGAGAGAAGGTCAATCAATAGGATCTTATCAGTGGAGGAAGCGTCTCCAATTGTCTGTCGCCTTCATGAGTTGAATGTCCTATACTTTGTCGCTCTAATTAGTAAATTGTCCTTTTAAATTATCTTTGCGGTGGTACTAGGTGTTGAGGCAAAGACAATTTAGAGACTTTGATATTTACAATTCTTTTAAGGTTAGGTTAGCTTACAGTTGAGACTGATATCAGTCATTGTGATTAGAGTTTGTTCAGAGATTGTATGAGGCATAGGTTAATTTATATTGAAGGGCTTTTAGTTCCCAAATTTCATTTTTTATTTAGTTATTTGATTTCACATTAAGTCCTGACAATTTTAGTATTACTTTTAATTAGGGTATATTGATGATGATTATATAGTATTTTGGCTTATATAATAGAAAACCTAGCTTTAGTATGATTGCCCGCTATGAATGCATTGTGTGAATGGGAATGCGGAATGAATGTGAGAAAGCAGCAGTCAATTATATTGTTAGACCAAACTACGAATTTAGAATAGTGTTAGGGAATTTTAATAGGATCGATTTTATTTTGATTTCAAATTTGTTAGGGTTATAAGCTTCTCAGGACAATGCAATTCTCAAATTAGAAAATAGTCGCTCCTTTTTATTAGGCTTCCTTCGGGAATATGAGTTTTTTTTTTTTGTTAACTTTTGATATGTGTGAGACTTTGGTGGACTTAGCGGGTTTTCACCGGCGCACCAGATGGCTATATACAATTCAATTAAATCAATGTAGGGTTTGATAACTGGGTGGTATCTGGTTTCAAACCCCAGTAGGGGAAGTATGTGCTATAGGTATGCTTCCTTCCATACGGATAACGTTAGTGGTAAAAGACTGAGTTAGGGTGGGTTTTGCAAGTCGGGGACTTGATCGGTTCTATACACTGACCCATTTGTTGGGTCTGATACCATTAATAGGGACGCGCGAGGTTTCGTAGTGTCTTCAGACGACTGATACGAGGACTCTTCGGCGAGGGTATCAATAAGTGCAGAATAGGCCAGTTAATCACGCCACGGGCTTTGTGCTGGACGTGAGGTCTTTGGCATTTCGGGCTTTGTGCTGAATGTCGTATTTACTCATACACTGGCTATGAACCATGATGAGTTGGATGATGTGTTCATCCTGGAGAACCAACCCAGCCCAGTCAGTCTTTATAAAGGACTCCCTACCAGACGTACTATGGTAGTACATTGATAAAATACTATTTTATTTATTTTATTAGGTATTAAGCAAGTTTAGAGCTTGATCATGTTAGTTTAAATTAGTTAGTAGCAAACCCATATAAAATTGGACATGTTTCAACGAAAAAGGCATGGAACTGATAGAGATAAATTTTCACTGACAGGCACCGTGTCAAGTCGATGTGAAGTCACCAGTTTTTTTTTTTTTTTTTCATTATTGGCTCTTTTATTATTATTATTTTTTGGTTTGAATTCATTATAGTTCAGGTTTAAATTCATTATTGGCTTTCTTATCTATTTAATTTTTGTTTGAATTCATTATTGGCTTTCCTTTTTTTTTTTTAATTTAATTTTTGTTTGAATTCATTATTGGCTTTCTTATCTATTTAATTTTTGTTTGAATTCATTATTGGCTTTCCTTTTTTTAATTTAATTTTTGTTTGAATTCATTATTGGCTTTCTTATCTATTTAATTTTTTGTTTGAATTCATTATTGGCCTTTTATTTATTTAATTTTTGTTTGAATTCATTATTGGCTTTCTTATTTATTTTTGTTTAAATTCATTATTGGCTCTTTTATTATTATTATTATTTTTGGTTTGAATTCATTATAGTTCAGGTTTGAATTCATTATTGGCTTTCTTATCTATTTAATTTTTGTTTGAATGCATTATTGGCTCTTTTATTATTTTAGTCACTAAGCATTATTTTTTTTAAACTAGTAGGTATGCACCTACCCACAAATGTGTCAAATCTTACATATAAATAGATGTATATATGTGTTTATAACCCTTGTGTTCCAGGCACCCTAAGACTCCGGATATACTTATCACAATACTATCCGTGTCACAGAGTGGAATTAAAAAGCCAGTCTTGCATTCAACTGGCGAATAAATAGAATGCATGGCGCCCTTTGTTCTGACATTTTTTTTGACAGTGCTATTGTTTCCTTTAATCCAGAGCATCCCCCGACCTCCACTTTTGACCCCGGAGATTTGTCCTGCTCCCTCGCAAGCCCAAATCCCGTGGTCTTGGCGGGGAAGGACTGTAGAGGCCAATCCTGGAGGCCTCCACAAAGTTCACCCACAGTATCAATGGAAAGCTGGTGGACAATGAAGAAGCTGCCTCGACAAGAAAGAAGGGGACTTCGAGCATTCTTCATTGTAAAACCAGCCCATCTATTCACCTCCTTTTTATTTCTAGTTTTTGTAAATAACTTATAGTACTATATAATAAATTTTCTTTTTATTTTAAATAAGCAGCTATTTTGGGTTTTCTTTTTTTTTTAATATTTTAAAATTAATATTTCGAATGATAATTTTTATTATAATTTTTATTTTTTATCACAGAGGGTGACCAGATAAAGATCTATTTTAATTTTTTTTCCTCGGTCACCCTGGGAGAAAAAAGTTAGTCACGGTCAAGTTTTAGAGCAGGGACAGTTCTTCTTAGAGCAGGGATAGAGTAAAAAGCTCGTTAAAAATGTAGTTCTACAAGATTTTGGGGAGGGATTTCCAAGCCATCCAGCTGGAGCACTAAAGTTAAGTATTTTCAATATTGATTTTTTTTAATAAGTATATTCTTGTAAATTTTCCCACTCAACCCTTATTGCCCGTTTCATTTATCTTATTCTTATCTTTGTATGACTGATCTAAGAAATAAATAAATATATTGTCATCTTAATCAAAAATTGTTATTTGTCCTTTTTTTTAACCCCAGTGCGCGCAGGATACATGTAAATTATATAGCAGGATGTATTATTTTCGTGAACTCCCTGAGAATGAAAGAGGCTCATGGATTTCGGGACGATAGCGCCGAAATAAACTCATCAAAAGGGTGTTAGTATTATTTTTTAGTTAATTAATAGTTTTTGTAATTTTTTTATATAATTTTTTTTTCTATATAATTTTTGATTTTTTTTTATTAATAGTAAGAATAATATTATATAATGTTTTTGCCTAGTTAAGGATAGATAAACATATTTTAAATCTTTGCCTATTGTTGTGATATGTAAATAACCTTTGTTAAGTGTTATAATTGTTACCTATTGTTGGCTATGCAAAATTATTCCATTTGTCAATTGTTTTAAACTTATGTAAATTATTTCCTTTTTATCTCTATCTTGTATATAAGAAGATTGCTAGATTGAATAAACATTCAGTTCAGCTTGTAAGTCGTAGCGAGTTTGTTCAGACAACTCATACACATTACAACATGGCGCAGCCGACAAAAGTATCGAATTAAAACAGATTAATTCAACATTGAGTAGAATGGAAGGAATCAAGCCGCCGGCGGAATTTGTCCCGTACAGCAACGAGAAAAAATGGGAAACCTGGAGAGAGTCGTTTGAAATTTTTGCAATAGCGGTAAATTTAGAAAGCATGCCGCTGGTGCGTCAGCGAGCAATCTTAAAGCATATTGCTGGTGAGAAAACAGTGATGATATACAAAACATTTCACATAAGTGAAAATGATACCTACCCAAATGTAAAGGAAATGCTTGATATGCTTACGAACCATTTTAAGCCCTTCAAAAATACGATTCAAAGGAGAAATGCATTTTTTACCTGTGTACAAAAGGAAAAGCAGGGAATCATGGAATTCGTCACAGAATTAAAGCATCTGGCACAAGAATGTGAATTCGAGAATTTAACAGAATCTCTCATAAGGGATCGCCTTATAATTGGAATACTTGACCGAGAAGTGAAATGAAAATTGTTAGAAGATCCACAGTTGACACTACCAAGGGCAATTTCGATAGCTGTGATCTCCGAGTCAACATGTTCACAAGTAGCATCGTTGAATGAGCAAAAAATGATTGAAAAAATTGAAAAACGTAATTGGGTGAAAGATACAATTCGAATGGAAAATGCAGAAGCAGGACCAAGCGGTATAAACCCGAGAAGAGAAAGAATAATAGAACCATGTAAGTGGTGTGGACAACGACACAAGTATGGAAAGTGTCCAGCATATGGGAAGAAATGTAATGCATGCGGAAAAACCAATCATTTCTCAGTAGTTTGCCGAACAAAACGTATAAGAAATCTCTTAGCGGAAAGTGAAGCTGAAGAATCCTGTGACGAGATAAATCTAAATGAAGTTGCTGTAAAGACTGTTCGGTCGGACAAGTGGTCCGCGGTAATAATAATTAATGGCAAGAAGACCACGGTACATTTGGACACTGGCGCACAGATAAATGTGCTTCCTCATAAAGTAATAAACCAATGGCCATCAAGACCAGAAATCAGACCCACGTCATTAAAGGCGTTCGCATATGGAAATACAGAATTGCCTATCGTCGGCAAATGCAATGTGCTATGCCAATATGGTGAAAAGAAAGGAATGTTTGAATTTATCGTAGCCGATGTAGAAGCGCAGACACTAATCACGGGCGATACTTGCGAGAAACTTGAAATACTGAGGCGAATTAATCATATAAACACGGATGAAATGAAATTGTGTTCTGAAACTCAAAAAATCCTCGAACAATACCACGAAGTATTTCAAGGAGTAGGATTAATCAACTCGGAATGTAAGATTTACACAAAGCCTGAATATTCTCCTGTGCAAGTCCCTCCCAGGCGCATCCCAACAAGCCTCGGAGCCGAAGTTCAGTCTGAATTGGAAAAGATGGTGAAGCAAGGAATCGTAACAAAAATATATCATGAAACAGAGTGGTCTCATCCTATGGTCGTTGTAAAAAAAAAAATCTGGTCAAATCAGAATATGCCTGGATCCTCGGAAATTAAATGAGGCCCTTGTGGGAAGACATTTCCAGACTCCGGCTCCAGCTGAACTATTGCACGAGATACCCAAAGCTAAGTATTATACCGTGTTAGACGTGAAATCAGCCTATTGGCATATTCCGGTTGCAAAGGAATGCAGAGATCTGTTGGTGATGACCACGCCATTTGGCAAATTCAGATATAACCGATTGCCATTTGGTTTGAAAATATCGGCACAAATTTATGTTGAGAAAATGACGAATATCTTTAGGGATAGCTTTCAAAATATTACATATGTAGACGATTTGCTGATATATGCGGATACCATTCAAGAGCACAATAAAAAATTAAAGGGAATTCTAGAAAAAGCAAAAGAAAAAAATATCAAATTTGATTTAACAAAGGCTCAAATATGTCTAACGAAAGTTCGTTTCTTGGGCCATGTGATATCACAAAATGGAATTGATCCAGAGCCAAATAAGATTGATAAATTAATTACCTTTAAAAGGCCAGAGGATAAAAAGTCGCTGCAAAGAATCATGGGTCTTTATAATTACTTAGGAAAATTCATTCCAAATTTAGCTGCGTCCACATCCAATATAAGAGGAATATTAAGAAAGAATGTTGTCTGGCATTGGGGGCCTAAACAGGATGGGGAATTCGATCATATTAAGGAATGCGTGAGGAATGCTCCTTCGTTGGCACATTTTGACAAAAGCAAGATGCTGATTTTGCAGTGTGATGCCAGCAAAGATGCAATGGGAGCTGCTCTGCTACAGGAAGATCGACCTCTAGCATTCGCATCCGCGTCATTTAGCGACTCGCAGAAACAGTACTCTCAGATTGAGAAGGAGTTACTGAGTGTTTATTATGGATGCAAAAAGTTCGAATATCTATTGTCAGGACACACTTTCGTTGTCCAGACGGATCACCAGCCCTTATTGCCTCTAGTCAAAAAACCGCTGAGTGATATATCACCGCGTCTACAAAGATTAGTAATGAAGCTTATAGCATTTGACTTCAAATTGCAGTACAAACCAGGAAAATACTTGATTGTGGCTGATACCCTATCCAGGGATACTCACCCCATGGACGAACTACCAACGCCTTTTCTTGAAGACAAAAGAATGGTCAAGATGGTACGTGTTAATATCTCGGACGAAAAACTGGTAGCGATGCAGAAAGATACCCGAGAGGATCCTGCTTTGGCTAAAGTAATCGATTATGTGATTGAGGGATGGCCTATATGCAAAAAAGACGTCGATGAAGATGCCAAAGTATTTTTCGATTTCAGACACCGTTTGTATTTATGGAATGATCTATTATGTATAGGATCGGCCATAGTGATTCCGAAGACACAAAGGAATGCTATGCTTAATTTGTTGCACCAATCGCACCAAGGGATATCTGCAATTCAGGGTTTGGCGCGAGAATCTTTATTTTGGCCGAGAATGTCCATCGACATTGCTGAAAAAGTAAAAAATTGTGAAATTTGTCAAAAACATCAGAAATCAAAAATACGGCAGCCGTTAAAACCTTTCCCAGTTCCAGATTATCCATGGCAGACAGTATCATTGGACATATTTTATATTCAGAAAAAGCCCCATTTGTTAGTGGTCGACAGATATAGTGGCTACCCGGAGGTATTTACATTGGACCCACCTACGGCGATTAATGTAAAAAATAAATTGAGAGAAACATTTGCACGATTCGGGATTCCGGAAACCATGATGTCCGACAATGGACCACCGTTTCGCTCAGAGATTATGACTGACTTCTGTATAAGATGGGGTATAAAACAGCTATTTTCAAGTCCACACCTTCATAGATCTAATGGTCTGGCCGAGAGAAACATTCAAACAATAAAAAATCAACTAATCAAATGTAGAGATGAAGGGTCCGACCCATATCTGGCTATTCTGGCATATAGAAATACACCAAAAAATGACCTACCGTCACCCGCACAGTTATGTTTATCGAGGAGCCTTCGATGTCAGATCCCCAGAATTACACCGCTATACAGACCCTATCAAACTAATTGGAGAAGTATAGAGAATGCCAAAAGAAAAAGACAGAGCTCAATGAAAGAGCAGTATGACAGAAATAGTAAAAGCTATCCCAAGGTCAATGTAGGAGAGGATGCATGGTGTCAAATACATCCAAGGGAGACATGGACACCGGTGAAGATTTCAGCGCAGGCTGATTCTCCTCAGAGCTTTGAAGTTGTGACACCATCGGGAAATAGGTTGATAAGAAATCAACAATTTATTAGGCCAAGGGATGGAGGCTACGAGAAAAGCCAGTTGTCTTCAGAACCAATTACCGCCTCCCCAGAAGCTCAACATCCGCAGTGCTACAGTCCAACGATGGGCGAGTCATCCACAGCCCCGATACAGCGGTCAAGTGAAGAGACCAATATTGACCAGAGGGAAGGCGCGACTACATCCGCTGGGATTGCACCAGAACCATCCGGAAGGCCCCGGTTTTCAAGGTTTGGAAGAGAGTTAAGAAAACCACAAAGATTTGGTTTTTAAACAGAGGGGAGGCATGTCAACCGCCTTTTGATTTACCTGATCTGATTGTTGATGGTTGTCTAGATTCGTGACATTCTTTAATTGTTGTGGCAGAGGGGAAACATGTTGTGATATGTAAATAACCTTTGTTAAGTGTTATAATTGTTACCTATTGTTGGCTATGCAAAATTATTCCATTTGTCAATTGTTTTAAACTTATGTAAATTATTTCCTTTTTATCTCTATCTTGTATATAAGAAGATTGCTAGATTGAATAAACATTCAGTTCAGCTTGTAAGTCGTAGCGAGTTTGTTCAGACAACTCATACACATTACAACACCTATTAGAGATTATTTTTTGGAACCCTAATGGTAGACCAGGACATTACCTGTCACCTTATCTATTTATCCTTTTTCTAAACGACTTGGTTTCTCTGTACGATGACGCTGACTTGCCAAGTATTTATTTACCGAATTATGGAAATATACATCTCCTTCTGTTCGCAGACGACATCGTACTTCACGGAGAATCCAAGATAAATTTACAAAAAAAGATCAATGTACTCAGAAAATACTTCGAAGATAATATTTTTTAACGCTGAACCAGAGCAAATCAAAGGTTATGGTGTTTAGAAATGGAGGTCGAAAGGCCCGATCGGATGTTTGGTTCTGGGGACAATTGCCTCTCACTATAACATCTAAATACACGTATCTGGGTTACCAGCTGACAGCGTCAAACTCAACTCAACAGGCGGCAAAGCATTTTAAAAACAAGGCGCTAAATGCTATTAATGCGGTCTGGGCAATATCGACTAAAACAAGAATCAATTCTATCAGTTCCTCACTCAAGCTTCTAGATTCAATGGCTCTGTCAACCTTGCTCTACGCAGCTCCAATTTGGGCAAACAACCAAAAAAACTTGGTTGACAGGGTTCAAAACAATTTCTTACGGAGACTTCTAAATTTACCCAGATATACTCCTGGTTTTATTCTACGTATGGAGTGCGGAAGAACGTCACTGGGAGTTACGGTGCTAAAACTTACACTCGGGTTCTGGCTTAGAATTCTAAAAATGAACAGCAGCCGACTCCCCCATATATGCTTAGCTCAACTATATGAAATATCAAGAAATAGAAATATATATATTGGACTTGCGGAAAGTTTGGCCAACATACTCAACTCAACAGGATTTTCTTGGTTAATTAACTGCAACGATGCAAGGATTATCCGGCAAGAAATACCTTTAATAACTAAAATTGCAATAGAACAATCTATTCAAAGTGACCAGGCAAAAATAGAGAATTCTAAATTCTACTCTCACTATAAGTATTTACACAGTTCATTCCGAATTGAAAACTATTTACTTAGCAACTTTCCATTCCCAGTAAAACGATATATCGCACAACAGAGAATACTATATTCGTTTTTCAAGGAAAACCATACAAACATTTTCAAAGAGGGTGATAAGATTTGTGATCTCTGCAAAGAAAATATAGAAACCGAACTATCTCATTACATCTATGAATGCCAAGATATTAGTGAGGAGAGAAGGACATTCTTTTCAATGGTAGACACCAGCCAACTTGGGTCAATCCAAATGATGTTAACCAGTGCCCAAACAAGCAGACTAGTTGCTCAGGCCCTATATAATTTTTACAAGGCAGTAGGTGTAAAGAGGGAGAAAAAGAACTTGGAAGCGATTGTTCTTACACCTCAGAATGATGACGAAACATCGAGGGGCCATCGTGTTATTACTAATAATTGTATATAGTAGCGGAACTACTGGTTTCCTGTGCTGCTCTTTTCCTGTTATTGCACCTTGTACGGAGAATCTGTATAAGACTAATGTCTTAATAAAGGCTTTGTGTGTGTGTGTGTGTGTGTGTGACCAGGACATTACACAAAAGGAGATTGGAAAATCTATTGGAAAGAGAAATCTGTGGTATCAGGGCTCTTCAGATGAAAATACCACATCCCATTTCACCCTTACTTCATTATGGATTGATTTCTCTTTGACCATTAAACAGTATAATTAAATTAATATTAGATAACATAGAATGAGGTTGTTTACTTACTTATTCAAAGTTGCGTCTGTTGCTCCCTAGAGACAGTGTAGATGTGTGGACATGTAACATGTGTCTGTTTGGGGCCAGCCAACTTTGTTCTAAAAGGTAACCTTCCCTCTTCTAAAAATCTTATTTTTAAAGTTGTTTGAAGTTAGAAAAGCTGTCAGAAAAGAATCATTATAAATTTTAAAGATTGTGAAAATATGTATTAAAATTTTGTTTCCATTGATATAAGTTACATTTTTTAATAAAATTATAAATTAATTGAATAATAAAACATTTATTATGCTTCAAATTCATTTATATTTGTTTTCCAGTTCCCTCCTGTAGAATAGTGTGAAATATATAAGTGATGTGAATATAAGAAAATGGAATAAAGAACAATAGATTGACGGTTTTTTGTAAACATATAATTAATCTTTACTAAAGTTAAATGTGTGTGATAAATAAATAATTAAATAATAAATATATAAGTTGTAGTTTATAAAAGATAAACAACACAACATATTTGGCGACGAGGATTAAAAAAATATATAATAATTAAATAAGCGTAAAAGAAGATGGCAAATAATTTGACGTCTCCATTACCGTTGAACCTTTTTTTTTTTTTTCTAATGCTACAGATTTGTATTCCGAGTACAAACATTGGATGAATTCATATTTAATTTATGAATTAGCAAGCGGTGTTTCAACAAAGAAAAATGACGTTAAAAGGGCAACACTTTTGCATTGCCTTGGACCACAGGTCCAAAGAATTTTCTTTAATTTGCCAGAAGAAAAAGATAGTATGAAAAAGCAAAAGAAGTTTTAACTAAATATTTCACACCACAAAAAAATATTGTATCGGAACGATTTAAATTTAGGCAAAGAAAACAAATACAGATGAAAATATTGATTCATATGTCATTGCCCTAAGAGAATTAGTCAAATCCTGTGAATATGGAAATTTAGAAGAAGACATGATCAGAGATCAGATAATAGAAAAATGCTATAATAGGCAATTAAAAGAAATGTTGTTGCAACAAGATAATTTGAATCTTCAAAGAACAATTGAGATATCAAGAATGTTTGAAACAGCCAAAGAAGAATTTAGAGTATTGACAAATGAAGATATGACCTCAATGAATAGAGTAAACTATAAAAATAATTTCCAAGCATCTAATGAATCAACTGTTAAAGGACCAAAAGCTCATAATGTGTACCATCAAAAAGGAAGCACCTCCAAGGTAAGTGCACTTAAGTTGGAAGAATGCTATAGATGTGGCTTAACTACACATCCTCCATATAATTGTGGAGCTAGAAATATGAAATGCACATTTTGTAACAAGATGGGTCATCTTAATAGAGTTTGTAGAAATAAAAATAAATATAAAAATATTGAAGGAAAGAAAATATTCAAAATATTTCAGAAAATAATGAAGACTCAGATGAATACACTTTCTTTTTAGGCTCTGATAACAAAGAAAGTATCTATATAGATGTAAAGGAAATAACAATGACTATTGATACAGGTAGTGATACAACATTCATAGGACTTGAAAATTAGAAAAATATTTTTCCTAAGTCTCAAATGCCAACTTTAAATGGTACAGAAAGGAAATTTTATGCCTATGGACAAACTTCACCTCTTCCATGTTGTGGATATTTCTTTGCAGATGTTTCATGGGGTGAAAGGTCTATAAAGGAACAGATTTTTGTGATTGAAGGTAAAGCAGAACCTCTTTTAGGAAAGAAAGCAAGTTTCGAATTAGAAATTATAAAGCGTGGAACAAAAATAAGGAATATTCAACAGGAAGTTATTCCGAAGGATATATATAATTTGATACAAGAAAACATAAACCTTTTTCAAGGTCAAGGAAATGTGAAGGGTTATAGTCAAAAAATAACTCTAAAAGAAAATGTTACTTCTGTAGCTCAGAGATGCAGACATTTTCCATATAAAGTGGTAGAAGCCATCAATCAAGAGCTAGACAAAATGATAGAAGATGGCATTATTGAGGAAGTCCATGAAGCTTCTGAATGGATCTCAAACATTGTGGCAGTTCCAAAAAAGGGTACTGAAGAAATCAGACTATGTGTTGATCTGAGAGAAGTGAATAAAGCCATAGTTAGAGAAAGATATCCTATACCAACAGTTGACAATATATTGCAAGCATTGCAGGGAGCAAAAGTTTTTGCTAAACTTGATGCGAAGAAAGGCTTTTGGCAAATTGAACTTGATGAAAAGTCTAGGCCATTGACCACCTTTATTACACCCAGAGGATGCTACAGATTTTGCAAAATTCCTTTTGGACTTTGCAGCGCACCTGAAGCTTTTCAAAAAGCTATGAACTCAATATTGTCGCATTTAGAAGGAGTGGTATGCTACATAGATGATGTGATTGTATATGCGCAATCTATAGAACAATTGTATCAAAGACTGAAAAAAGTATTTGAAAGATTTCAACAAGTTGGACTCAAACTAAACAAAAGTAAATGTAAATTTGCTCTAAATGAATTGGAAATATTAGGCCATATTGTTAGTAAAGATGGAATTAGACCTGATCCAAAGAAAATAGAAAGTGTTCTAAGTTTTTCAAAACCTGAAAATGTAGATTCTCTAAAATCATTTTTAGGCACATGCGGATTTTTAAGAAAATTCATTCCAGACTTTTCAAAGTTAGCCGAACCACTTAATAATTTGACAAGAAAGGACATAAAATGGAAGTGGAGCAAGAAAGAAGAGGACTCATTCAGAAAATTGAAAGAAGCTCTTACAAAAAATCCATGTTTAGCCTATTTTGACATGAATGCACCTACCGAAGTAATTGCTGATGCTAGTCCTGTAGGTTTAGGAGCTGTTTTACTACAAAGACAAAATGATGGAAGCAAAAAGCCAGTGGCCTATGCAAGTAGATCATTGACTAATGTTGAGAGAAGATACTCACAAATAGAGAAAGAAGCTCTTGGGTGTGTGTGGGCTGTTGAGCATTTCAATGACTATTTATGGGGAAATAAATTTGTACTTAAGACAGATCATAAACCATTGATTTATATGCTTAATCCCAAGAAGGCAACAGTCTTGCCACCAAGAATTGAAAGACTTAGTTGGAGACTTCAACCTTATGATTATGAAATAGAGTATCTTAAGGGCAAACAAAATATTGCAGATATATTTTCAAGAAAACCTTTAACAAATATTTCATGTGAAAATATTGTTGATGATTATATGTGGAAAAAGTACTTTCCATATTTTCAGAAGAAATGAAGGCAATTTCCCTCAATGATATCAAGAAGCAAAGTGAAGCAGATCCATTTTTCAAATTTCTAACTAAAATAATTCAAACTGGAAATTGGCCATATCAAATTGATGATGATGAACTTAAAAGTTTGCACAAATTTAAGGAAGAACTTTCAGTTTATGATAATCTCATTTTAAAAGGAAAGAGAATTGTTATACCAACAGATCTTAGAAGAAATATTTTAGACTTAGCTCATGAAACTCATCAAGGGATTGCTAGAACTAAACAAATTTTAAGAGAAAAATACTATTGGCCCAATATGGACAAAGATATAGAAAGACGTATAAAAAGAATTGTTACATTTGTGAAGTCAATCAACCTTTAACAACCATACCAATACCTCCTAGACCATGGTATAAAGTAGGAGTAGACTTAGTTGGACCAATTGATTCAAAATATATTTTGACACTTATTGATTATTATTCATCGTTCCCGGAAGCGATTATAATACATGATATTTCTTCGAAAACTATAATTTCAAAATTAAAAGAAATTTTTGCAAGATATGGATTTCCCATTGAAATAGTTTCAGATAATGGTCTTCAATTTGTAAGCAAAGATACTGAGCAATTTTTTATGAAATCAGGTATAAAACATATAAGAGTGTCACCATATTATCCTAAAAGCAATGGAAAAATTGAACGTTTCCACAGATATTTAAAAAAGCAACTTATTTCAGTAAAATTGCAAGGAAAGGATTGGAAAGAAGAACTTCAATGTGTTCTAATGGCATACAGGTCGACTCCACACCCTTCTACTGGGAAAACACCAGCGTTATTGCTTTTTTCCAGGGAAATTAGAAATAAGCTCAATGATATAAATGACAATGATGCTCTTATGGATAAAGAAGTGATGGAGCATAATCAAGCCTATAAAGAAAGAATGAAGAAATATGCTGATAGCAAGAATAAGGCCTTGCCTCATGACTTCAAGAAAGGTAATATTGTTTATGTCGCAAACACTGAAATGAAAAGCAAGTTGACACCAAATTATGACAACCAAAGATTTATCATTCTAGAGACTATATCTCCAAATTCATTCAAGTTAGTCAATACTGAGACAGGTAGCTTTATCATTAGGAATGCAAAGCATTTAAGACATGCCAATGTCTTACAAGATTTTAACAAAGGAATTGATTTGAATACCACTTTGATTAAGACTCCAGAAATTAGAATGGAATTTCCTAGTACTTCAAGGTATCTACCAGAACAAGAAGCAACCTTAGAAGATATTGTACCAAAAGAGCAGATTGCTATATCTGATATGGACTGTTTATACCCAAATGAATCACCTAATGAGAATGAAAACAAGACTGTCATCACTAGAAGTGGAAGACAAATACATGTTCCTTCTAGATTTAAGGACATGATTAGATACTAACTAAACAAGGGAGGAATATGTAGAATAGTGTGAAATATATAAGTGATGTGAATATAAGAAAATGGAATAAAGAACAATAGACTGACGGTTTTTTGTAAACATATAATTAATCTTTAATGTTACGATGTACTAGAGCGCCATCTGTTATCAAATTATAAATAACCGCTGGGAGGGTTCACCACTGATGAGCCAGGCCCTCCCTTTAATTTTTCCATCGCAGTAAGGACAGTAGAAATTGTTTTATTTTAAAAAGAATATTACGCCTCTAAAATAGTTTTATAATTTTATATAATTAATCTTTACTAAAGTTAAATGTGTGTGATAAATAAATAATTAAATAATAAATATATAAGTTGTAGTTTATAAAAGATAAACAACACAACAGAGGATATAAATATATACCTCAGATCAAACACAATTTCAATAATACAATTAAATCTATATTAAAAGACATCGATATATTCATTAATAAAACTAGTATAAAACACAGAATTCCTGAATTTACTTTCCTAGAATGGAAATATAAATTAAGTAAATAAATAAAAAACTATTATAACAACACACTAAAATACACAAAACCTAATGAATCGGAAATTAATTCCTTAAAAGACGCTTTTGGAAACTTACAAAAAGATTTTATCATATGTCCAATAGATAAATGTTCAAATAATTTATCTATTATATGTAAAAACTTATATCATGACCTTCTAAAAAATGAAATTAATAACAATAGTAAATACACTTTCATAAGAACAACTGAAACTAAAATCAAAAAAGATATTAAAAATGTAGAAAACTATTAAAAATTATTAATTACAACATATTGGAAATATTAACGAATCACTCGTTAAAGCAGAGTGCCAATTGATTTATTGGTTATACAAGTTTAGAGAAAATCAAGAGAGGGTTAGAATGACAGTTGTAAACAGCCAGCAGCTTGGCAGGAAGGAAGTAGGGGTAAGTAGTGACGTCACACATGGAAGGTGGCGCCGCCTCAGTGTACATGTGCCAAGGTCGACTTGGGATGAAAACAGCGACTCTATAAATTTCACATTTCTAACACTCCCTCTTGAAATTTATAACGTTCAAGTTTTCTAGGAGCCGCCTGAAGTGTTTCGGTCCCAAAGGTTTCGTCAGGAGGTCAGCCGTCTGCTGAAGAGTGCTGACATATCTTGTGATCAGCTCACCATCTTCCTGTTTAGTACGAATGTAGTGATATCGTACATCAATGTGCTTCGTTCTCTTATGGAACTCGGGATTCTGCACTAGCTTTATGGCTGCTTGATTATCCATGTTGAGTACTGTGGGTCAGTCCATCTTAATCCCGATATCCTTAAGAAGTCTGCGTAGCCAGACCATTTCTTTAGTAGCAGCACAGGCAGCAATATATTCACTTTCTGTTGTCGAGAGGGCAACTGTCGATTGCTTTTGGCTTGACCATGAAACAGCACCATGGTTTAACATGAAGATGTAACCTGTAGTACTTTTCCTTGAATCAATGTCCCTAGCATAATCGCTATCTGAGTAACCTGTTAACTCTTGATGGCTAGCATACAATATTCCTAATTGTGGTGTTGCTTTCAAGTAGCGAAATACATTTTTAATTGCTGTCCAGTGTGTCTGTCCTGGGTTGTCAAGGTATTTACTTAACTGTGATGTTGCAAAAGCTATGTCCGGTCTAGAAACAGAAGAGGCAAACATTAGTGAGCCTACGGCTTCTCTGTAAGGAAATTTTGGTGAATTTCCATTTTTATCTAAGTCTGGGCAATCAGCTTTAGTTAGGACTGTACTCGGGTCCATGGGTACTGCTGCGGGTTTGCAATCAATCATGTTGAATTTATCTAAAATCTTGTTTATGTATGAAGATTGGTGGATATAGATCTTCGATCTATCCTCTGATTGTTCAATCTGAAGTCCTACGAAATAATCTGCATCTCTAGACGTTATATTGAACTCGTGAGATAGTTCCTGGACGATAGAATCGATATCGTCCTTGTTCCGAGACATGAGAAGTCCATCATCGACGTAAAGAGCAAGGATCATTTGAGTGTCGTTAATAGTTCCGGTGAAAACTCATTGATCTGCATTAGATTGGAAAAAATTGTGCTTCTCTAAGAAGGATTTAAACTTCCTATTCCAATTTCTGGACGATTGTTTCAGTCCATATAGACTCTTTTGTAGTTTACAAACAAAATTGTGTCCTTGAGAGAAACCTTCTGGTTGTTCTAAGTATATGTTCAATGACATTATTGAATTGTGGGTTATTGAAGATAATAATGTCATCTACATAGCGGAATATATGCCAATTTCATCATTCTGTAGAAAGAATTCTCTTTCATACCAAAAAAGTAATAAGTTGGCTAGTAGAGGACTGGATAAAGTTCCCATTGGAACACCTTTAGATTGAATATATATTTTGTTTTTAAAATTAATATAATTGAAGTTTAAGAAGGTTTCAAGTAATGTTTTTTATCTAATGTGTTGTTTTATGTAATGTGTAATCTGTGTTGTTATCTAATTTAAATGTTTTGTAATTGTTGTGAATAATTTGAATATGGAATGTTTCATCATTAATGAATTCGTTTATTAAGCTGTGTATTTTATTATTAAGGTTTTCTAAACGTATGTTAGAGTAAAGATCTTCAAAATCAAATGTATGAACTGTATTGATCTTTTGTAGGTTATTCGTTAGGAAGTTAATGATTTTTTAATTAGAATCTATGAATTTATAATAATGTTTGTTAGTTATTTTTTTTATTAAGAATTGAAGTGTTGAAGCTAGTCTTAAATCTATGTTTTTTATGACTGAGTTTATTCCTGATGTGATTGTTCTAAATGAGATTGGTGTTTTATGTAATTTAGGAATAATATAAAATTTCAGTATGTTTGTGTTTTTGTTGTGTTAGAAATGTGAAATTTATAGAGTCGCTGTTTTCATCCCAAGTCGACCTTGGCACATGAACACTGAGGCGGCGCCACCTTCCATGTGTGACGTCACTACTTACCCCTACTTCCTTCCTGCCAAGCTGCTGGCTGTTTACAACTGTCATTCTATCCCTCTCTTGATTTTCTCTAAACTTGTATAACCAATATATCAATTGGCACTCTGCTTTAACGAGTGATTCGTTAATATTTCCAATAGGTTATGGGTCCTGACTACGCCCCAAATTTTAAGAAGCAAACCTAAAGTGAAACTGCTAAGCCTAACTCGTGCTAAATATGACGCACCTTGAGAATCAAGTCCGCCAGTTCAAAGGCGAAAACTTCTCCCTTTGGAAATTTCAGTTCCGACTACTATTAGAGCAAAATCAACTTTTGGATATCGTGGACGGCAAAGAAATCAAACCAGAGGTAAGTGACGCTACTTCTGCTATACAGGATGCATGGCACGCCAAAGATATCAACGCCCGAATGCTTATATCACAGGCACTTGAATTAAGATTTCTAGAACCTTTGATGTCCTGTAAAACTGCCGCTCAAATGTGGACAAGGCTCATGTCCATCCACGAACAGAGATCAGAGATCGCAATTGGCATGTTGTGGCAACAATTTTTTGACGCCCGAATGTCGTCATCAGAGGATGTCAGCAGCTATATCGCCAAGATTGAAAATCTTAGTGCAAGAATTCAGGATGCAGGAGGAACGATTACAGATGACCAGAAAGTGGCAAAGATAATAAACTCTCTTCCTTCGAGCATGCGGTATTTCATCCCAGCATGGGAGTCTCAAGCGCCGATTACGCAGACTCTAGAGAACTTATCAGCACGTCTTCTGATTGAAGAATGTAGAAACCAGCAGGCCGATTCCTCGCAAGGTACAGCATTCTACCAACAGACTAAACCAAGAATCAAAGAAGATAACATAAAGAAGACTGATTCAGGAAAGATATCAGAACTAAAGAAAAAGACTGAATGCCATTATTGTCACAAGATTGGTCATTGGTCACGGGAATGTCGGAAACGGATTGCCAACCAGCAGAAGAAAAACGAGAAGCGGAAGAACCAAGCAGGAGATTGTGATCATAAAGGTTTCAACCCTGATACCATCCTAAAGTGGAATGATTGCGACATATGGTGGGCAGACAGCGGAGCTAGCTGCAGCATGACCTTCCGACGTGAATGGTTCAAGTCCTTCACTCCGATCCACAACGATCATAGAATATACCTTGGAGACAACACTTCCGTCCTTGCAGAAGGTACAGGTGACATTGAAATCCTTGCCATGGTGAATGGAGAATGGATTACAACATATATATCAATCAGGAATGTGCTCTACTCTTCGAAGCTCAAGAAAAATTTGTTCAGCCTGGGAGTGTGCACTGAAAAGGGATACCGAGTAGACATCGACAAGGATGAGCTGCGCATCTACTCAAGAAAAGATCTGAAAGCAGTTGGACAACGCCAAGATGGGCTCTACAAGATGATGTTCCGAGTTACTTCATCTTCACAAGGATTTTCTGCAAAGATCAACAACCTCCAACTGTGGCACGAAAGACTAGCACACATCTCACTCACCACTATTCGAGAAATGGCCAAGAAAGGATTGATCAACGGTTTGCAACCCGAGGACATAAAAGAAGACGATTTCTTCTGTCAAGGCTGCCAAGAAGGAAAAGCTCACAGAAAGCCTAGTCATTTGTCTGAAACAAAGGAGTACAATCCTGGTGAGTTCATTCTAAGTGATATCTGCGGCCCTATGCCAACACAATCAATAGGAGGATCACTTTATTTCATTTTATTCAAAGATTATTCCAGTGGCTTTCGCCATATAGATTTCATTAGACACAAATCCGATATTTTACACAAATTTGAAAACTTTGCTAGATTCAGTTATAATCAAACAGGCAATAAAATTAAAGTGATTAGAACCGATAATGCACTAGAATATACCAGTAAAGATTTCACAAATACTTGCAGAAAGTTCGGAATAGTGCATGAATTGTCAGCTCCATATGTTCACGAACAGATAGGGCGCGTAGAACGAGACAATAGAACTATTATCGAAGCAGCTCGATCGATGCTGTGCGCACGAAATCTTCCCGAAGAACTTTGGGCAGAAGCTTGCAATACTGCAACCTTCATTCTAAACTGAACATTCACTAAACAAGCTCCCAATACCACACCCTATGAACTCTTTTTCGGAAGAAAAGTTAGTTTATATAATCTAAAGATTTTCGGCTGTGAAGCATGGTTGCATACACCTAAAGAACGTAGAAGGAAATGGGATAAGAAATCACAAAAGATGATTTTCTTAGGGTACGATAAAACATGCACTAACTTTCGACTCTGGAACCCTTCTACTAGAAAGATTTCTATCTCTAAAGATGTTACTTTTAACGAGACAAAACTCCAACATTACGAACTAGAGGGAGAAAACATGATCCCAGTTAACATTGACCTTGATCCGCCGGCACCAACGACCGAGGATGAATCACCTACAGCGCTACGGTTTCCCACGCCGTCGGGATTCCACCCGATTATAACTCGATCTAAAAAGAAAGCAGATTCTTGTAACTACCATTTTGTCGATGAGCCTTCAACCTATAAAGATGCTATGGAAAGTCCAAATGCCGAAAAATGGTTGGATGCAATGAAAGAAGAAATAAAAGCGTTAGAATCTAATAACACATGGTCACTCGAAACCCTACCAGACGGATATAAGCCTATAGGAAGTAAATGGGTTTATAAGCTAAAATCCCATCCCAACTCTACGGCACCTAAATTTAAGGCTAGACTTGTAGCTAAGGGTTACACACAAAGGAAGAACGTAGACTATTTCGACACCTTCAGTCCTGTTGTCAGATATGATTCACTTCGAGTGTTACTAGCAAACGCGGCATCAGAAAGAATGTTCTTAAAACAATTTGACGTAAAGACTGCATTTTTATATGGTGACCTAGACGAAGTCATATACTTAGAACAACCAGAAGGTTTCTCTCAAGGACACAATTTTGTTTGTAAACTACAAAAGAGTCTATATGGACTGAAACAATCGTCCAGAAATTGGAATAGGAAGTTTAAATCCTTCTTAGAGAAACACAATTTTTTCCAATCTAATGCAGATCAATGAGTTTTCACTGGAACTATTAACGACACTCAAATGATCCTTGCTCTTTACGTCGATGATGGACTTCTCATGTCTCGGAACAAGGACGATATCGATTCTATCGTCCAGGAACTATCTCACGAGTACAATATAACATCTAGAGATGCAGATTATTTCGTAGGACTTCAGATTGAACAATCAGAGGATAGATCGAAGATCTATATCCACCAATCTTCATACATAAACAAGATTTTAGATAAATTCAACATGATTGATTGCAAACCCGCAGCAGTACCCATGGACCCGAGTACAGTCCTAACTAAAGCTGATTGCCCAGACTTAGATAAAAATGGAAATTCACCAAAATTTCCTTACAGAGAAGCCGTAGGCTCACTAATGTTTGCCTCTTCTGTTTCTAGACCGGACATAGCTTTTGCAACATCACAGTTAAGTAAATACCTTGACAACCCAGGACAGACACACTGGACAGCAATTAAAAATGTATTTCGCTACTTGAAAGCAACACCACAATTAGGAATATTGTACGCTAGCCATCAAGAGTTAACAGGTTACTCAGATAGCGATTATGCTAGGGACATTGATTCAAGGAAAAGTACTACAGGTTACATCTTCATGTTAAACCATGGTGCTGTTTCATGGTCAAGCCAAAAGCAATCGACAGTTGCCCTCTCGACAACAGAAAGTGAATATATTGCTGCCTGTGCTGCTACTAAAGAAATGGTCTGGCTACGCAGACTTCTTAAGGATATCGGGATTAAGATGGACAGACCCACAGTACTCAACATGGATAATCAAGCAGCCATAAAGCTAGTGCAGAATCCCGAGTTCCATAAGAGAACGAATCACATTGATGTACGATATCACTACATTCGTACTAAACAGGAAGATGGTGAGCTGATCACAAGATATGTCAGCACTCTTCAGCAGACGGCTGACCTCCTGACGAAACCTTTGGGACCGAAACACTTCAGGCGGCTCCTAGAAAACTTG
Organism: Cordylochernes scorpioides; assembly: GCA_030710605.1. Lineage (NCBI taxonomy): Eukaryota > Metazoa > Arthropoda > Arachnida > Pseudoscorpiones > Chernetidae > Cordylochernes > Cordylochernes scorpioides. Next base: position 45,581,734 of record CP092867.1, read on the forward strand.
AACGTTATAAATTTCAAGAGGGAGTGTTAGAAATGTGAAATTTATAGAGTCGCTGTTTTCATCCCAAGTCGACCTTGGCACATGTACACTGAGGCGGCGCCACCTTCCATGTGTGACGTCACTACTTACCCCTACTTCCTTCCTGCCAAGCTGCTGGCTGTTTACAACTGTCATTCTAACCCTCTCTTGATTTTCTCTAAACTTGTATAACCAATAAATCAATTGGCACTCTGCTTTAACGAGTGATTCGTTAATATTTCCAATATGTTGTAATTAATAATTTTTAATAAGTTTTCTACATTTTTAATATCTTTTTTGATTTTAGTTTCAGTTGTTCTTATGAAAGTGTATTTACTATTGTTATTAATTTCATTTTTTAGAAGGTCATGATATTAGTTTTTACATATAATAGATAAATTATTTGAACATTTATCTATTGGACATATGATAAAATCTTTTTGTAAGTTTCCAAAAGCGTCTTTTAAGGAATTAATTTCCGATTCATTAGGTTTTGTGTATTTTAGTGTGTTGTTATAATAGTTTTTTATTTATTTACTTAATTTATATTTCCATTCTAGGAAAGTGAATTCAGGAATTCTGTGTTTTATACTAGTTTTATTAATGAATATATCGATGTCTTTTAATATAGATTTAATTGTATTATTGAAATTGTGTTTGATCTGAGGTATATATTTATATCCTCTGTTGTGTTGTTTATCTTTTATAAACTACAACTTATATATTTATTATTTAATTATTTATTTATCACACACATTTAACTTTAGTAAAGATTAATTATATGTTTACAAAAAACCGTCAGTCTATTGTTCTTTATTCCATTTTCTTATATTCACATCACTTATATATTTCACACTATTCTACATATTCCTCCCTTGTTTAGTTAGTATCTAATCATGTCCTTAAATCTAGAAGGAACATGTATTTGTCTTCCACTTCTAGTGATGACAGTCTTGTTTTCATTCTCATTAGGTGATTCATTTGGGTATAAACAGTCCATATCAGATATAGCAATCTGCTCTTTTGGTACAATATCTTCTAAGGTTGCTTCTTGTTCTGGTAGATACCTTGAAGTACTAGGAAGTTCCATTCTAATTTCTGGAGTCTTAATCAAAGTGGTATTCAAATCAATTCCTTTGTTAAAATCTTGTAAGACATTGGCATGTCTTAAATGCTTTGCATTCCTAATGATAAAGCTACCTGTCTCAGTATTGACTAACTTGAATGAATTTGGAGATATAGTCTCTAGAATGATAAATCTTTGGTTGTCATAATTTGGTGTCAACTTGCTTTTCATTTCAGTGTTTGCGACATAAACAATATTACCTTTCTTGAAGTCATGAGGCAAGGCCTTATTCTTGCTATCAGCATATTTCTTCATTCTTTCTTTATAGGCTTGATTATGCTCCATCACTTCTTTATCCATAAGAGAATCATTGTCATTTATATCATTGAGCTTATTTCTAATTTCCCTGGAAAAAAGCAATAACGCTGGTGTTTTCCCAGTAGAAGGGTGTGGAGTCGACCTGTATGCCATTAGAACACATTGAAGTTCTTCTTTCCAATCCTTTCCTTGCAATTTTACTGAAATAAGTTGCTTTTTTAAATATCTGTGGAAACGTTCAATTTTTCCATTGCTTTTAGGATAATATGGTGACACTCTTATATGTTTTATACCTGATTTCATAAAAAATTGCTCAGTATCTTTGCTTACAAATTGAAGACCATTATCTGAAACTATTTCAATGGGAAATCCATATCTTGCAAAAATTTCTTTTAATTTTGAAATTATAGTTTTCGAAGAAATATCATGTATTATAATCGCTTCCGGGAACGATGAATAATAATCAATAAGTGTCAAAATATATTTTGAATCAATTGGTCCAACTAAGTCTACTACTACTTTATACCATGGTCTAGGAGGTATTGGTATGGTTGTTAAAGGTTGGTCACGCCTTAAAGGTTGATTGACTTCACAAATGTAACAATTCTTTTTATACGTCTTTCTATATCTTTGTCCATATTGGGCCAATAGTATTTTTCTCTTAAAATTTGTTTAGTTCTAGCAATCCCTTGATGAGTTTCATGAGCTAAGTCTAAAATATTTCTTCTAAGATCTGTTGGTATAACAATTCTCTTTCCTTTTAAAATGAGATTATCATAAACTGAAAGTTCTTCCTTAAATTTGTGCAAACTTTTAAGTTAATCATCATCAATTTGATATGGCCAATTTCCAGTTTGAATTATTTTAGTTAGAAATTTGAAAAATGGATCTGCTTCACTTTGCTTCTTGATATCATTGAGGGAAATTGCCTTCATTTCTTCTGAAAATATGGAAAGTACTTTTTCCACATATAATCATCAACAATATTTTCACATGAAATATTTGTTAAAGGTTTTCTTGAAAATATATCTGCAATATTTTGTTTGCCCTTAAGATACTCTATTTCATAATCATAAGGTTGAAGTCTCCAACTAAGTCTTTCAATTCCTGGTGGCAAGACTGTTGCCTTCTTGGGATTAAGCATATAAATCAATGGTTTATAATCTGTCTTAAGTACAAATTTATTTCCCCATAAATAGTCATTGAAATGCTCAACAGCCCACACACACCCAAGAGCTTCTTTCTCTATTTGTGAGTATCTTCTCTCAACATTAGTCAATGATCTACTTGCATAGGCCACTGGCTTTTTGCTTCCATCATTTTGGCTTTGTAGTAAAACAGCTCCTAAACCTACAGGACTAGCATCAGCAATTACTTCGGTAGGTGCATTCATGTCAAAATAGGCTAAACATGGATTTTTTGTAAGAGCTTCTTTCAATTTTCTGAATGAGTCCTCTTCTTTCTTGCTCCACTTCCATTTTATGTCCTTTCTTGTCAAATTATTAAGTGGTTCGGCTAACTTTGAAAAGTCTGGAATGAATTTTCTTAAAAATCCGCATGTACCTAAAAATGATTTTAGAGAATCTACATTTTCAGGTTTTGAAAAACTTAGAACACTTTCTATTTTCTTTGGATCAGGTCTAATTCCATCTTTACTAACAATATGGCCTAATATTTCCAATTCATTTAGAGCAAATTTACATTTACTTTTGTTTAGTTTGAGTCCAACTTGTTGAAATCTTTCAAATACTTTTTTCAGTCTTTGATACAATTGTTCTATAGATTGCGCATATACAATCACATCATCTATGTAGCATAACACTCATTCTAAATGAGACAATATTGAGTTCATAGCTTTTTGAAAAGCTTCAGGTGCGCTGCAAAGTCCAAAAGGAATTTTGCAAAATCTGTAGCATCCTCTGGGTGTAATAAAGGTGGTCAATGGCCTGGACATTTCATCAAGTTCAATTTGCCAAAAGCCTTTCTTCGCATCAAGTTTAGCAAAAACCTTTGCTCCCTGCAATGCTTGCAATATATTGTCAACTGTTGGTATAGGATATCACACACACACACACAAGCCTTTTTATTGGGGCATCGAGCCCTATACATGATTCCCCTCTACAGGATTTAGCAAAGGAAGATATTTCGAAAGTAAAAACTAGAATACAGGAAGTAATAAGGAAAAAGAAAAGCGAGAAGAAAGAAAAAAATATATAACCATATATACAAAAAATAAACATACAGAGCAAAAGGAACCATACATGATTAAAAATTTAAATTAAAGTACCAATGTTTAAAATATGTCAAGGTTAGGATATCATTGAGAGGGCTAGTGTTGAATCAGCCGCATTCAATCTTCGTTTTCTTCCTCCAAGCAAACCACGACATTCGGCGCTTCCATTGTTCTCCAACGGACATTGACTGCGGCCTTGTAGAATTTATATAAACCGAGGGAGAGACCCTGATCAACCATCAGTGTGTTCATCCAGCTGCAAATTTGTTGGCAGTCAGGTTGAGACCAGGGTAAGTCACCCAAAATTTCTTTCCTCTGTTTCTCTAAGCAAGAGCATCCAAATATTATATGCATAATTTCGTCTTGGATTCTGTTTTTACACAGATCGCAAGTTAGAGTCAAATCAATTTTCCAGCGATTTGAACGATTTTCTGGGAAGATCGTCCAAAGGAGTCTCAGTTGTGCAAAAAAATCTTTTAATTGCTAGAGGAATAGTTGTGAATAAATATCGTTCTGCTGTTATTGAATTTTTTAGGTATTTGAAGTGACTGTAATGTGAAGTATTTAGGATTTTCGCCATGTCGTTTTGGATGCTTTGTTCGGTTGCTATTCGAATAATACCAGGGATTTCAGTCATTATTGCAGCGTAATCCGGACAACCCTTCAGGAACGAAAAACCGTTTGAGTCTAAAATGGTTGACAGGTTTTCGACAAAGGTTAAACCAGCCCTTTGATTGCTGTGTAATGTCCAGAGGTGTGACAAACATGCCCGGGGCAACCTACTCTCTTCCATTTTCATAATCCTCACCCAAAATCTCAGGACCTGTTCAATAATGATAACTTCCTGTGATACTCGTCCACACTCCATTCTTAGCATAAAGCCCGGAGTATACTTTGGTAAATTTAGGTAGCGTCTTAAGAAAATATTCTGAACCTGATCAACTACCTTTACTTGGTTGAGTGCCCAGCAGGGTGCGGCGTATAGCATGTGAGGTAAGACCGTCGAATCAAGTAATCTCATTGCCGCATTTAGAGAGTTCATCTTGGATTTTGTCAGAACCTGCCACACAGCGCCAATTGCTGCCAGGGCTTTGCCCTTGTAGTGTGACGCTACCTTGTTTAGTGAATTTGCACTTGTAAGCGGATATCCCAAGTATAGATATTTCGTAGTAACAGACAGTTGCCTCTCACCCCAGAACCATTTGTCATTTTGTGCTAATCGACCGCCGTTTCCGAAAACTACAATTTTTGACTTATTTTCATTCAGGGTTAATAAATTTGTTTCAAAATATTTTTTTAGCATATTGATTTTTATTTGAAGGTTATTTTTGGATTCTCCAATCAAGACAATATCATCTGCGTATAGTAGAATATGAACATATCCATAATTTGGGAGATATATTCCCGGTAAATCTGAATTATTGTAGAGACCGATTAAATCATTTATAAAAAGTATAAATAAATAAGGTGACATCGGCTTCCCTTGTAAAACTCCCGAACGCACCTTTATTGGCGCAGTGAATGAATTATTCCATCGCACTACCGCTGTCATATTTGTGTAATAATCTTTAATTAAGTTAACAAAACGGTGGTTGAGACCTGCATCTACCAGTTTTCTCCATAATAATGAGTGGGGCACTGTGTCGAAGGCTTTTTTTAAATCCACGAAGAACATGTAGCATTTTCTTCTCTTTCGGCTTAGAGTCATTTGAATCAGGGATAATAGAGTGAATATATGGTCTTGACAAGAGTGGGCAGCCCTGAATCCCGCCTGGTTCTCAGGAACTATATTTCTCCTTTCGATCCAACTGCCTAGACGAGATTTGAGTATTGATGTAAATAATTTTGCTATATTGCTTAAGAGCGCAATGCCTCGATAATTAGAGGGGTCGTCTGGATCACCATTCTTAAAAATTGGTTGAATAACTGATTTCAACCATGTTGTCGGAAATTCAGACGTTCTCAAAATTCTATTAAATATATCCTTTGAGGAAATTAGATAATCTTTTGGGAGGGCCTTTATTGCTTCATTCATTATGTCATCAAAACCAGTCGCCTTGCCATGCCTTATTCGAGAAATTTCTTTGCTTATTTCATTAAGAGTTATGCATTTAGTTAGCTCATTATCTGTATTTAGGAAAGTCATAGTAACGGGTTCGTAATCTGGTATTGATTCTGTATCCAGGAGTTTATTGTAAAATTGCTGCCAGTCTGATATTGAGATATTGCCCTGTGTATAGTTTCTTTTTCTGAAGCGAGCTATTGTTTTCCAGAATTCACTTGAATCGTATGTATTATTCAATTTTTCTTGTATTTCACAAAAATTCTTTTTCTTTTTATTGTTCAAAATTGATGTATATTTGTTCCTTGTTTTAACATATTCCAAACGATCTAGATCCCTATTAGATTTAATATATTTGGTCAGAGTTGCTTTCATAATCTTTTTCGCTATGTAACACTCATGATCAAACCAAGGCTTCGACAGTAAGTTATTCGCTTTTGTTTCAATTTGCATACCATTTTGTACCATTGCGCTTTTAATCTGATTAACCATGTTGTTCATTATATTCTCAATCGAGTTATTCCAAAATCCATAAGCTCCTCCTAAGTCCTCTACAAATAGCGTTGCTCTTTCGGGAAACCAAATATATTTTTTCTTAACCCGTGAAGTCGGGTTCGTCACTTGTTTCGGTCCCCAACTCATATCCATTTTTATAATTAGAGGTAAGTGATCTGAGTGTGGTAATCCCTCGATGTATAGGTCATGTACGTAACCTAACAGCCCATGGGAGACAATACAGTAATCTACCACCGAGGATCCCCGTGCTGATATATATGTGTAGTTACCACTTCTGTCACCCCTTGTTCTGCCGTTCAAAATTGTAAGAGTATTATTATCCAATCTATCTATGAATTGTTCTGAATGCGTAGATATTACAGGATCTTTAGAAGTGCGTCTAGTAGTTAAGTAGCAAGGAAGATGTAATGTATTATGAAGAATTCCCAATGCACCCGTTCGTGTATTCAAGTCACCAGCCAGTAAAACTTCATATCCTTCAACTATTTTCCCTTCTATTTGGTCGAGTAAATTTTTGCAGTTGGTCAAATAGTGTTCGTTTGGTGGCAAGTAAGCAAAGATCAGACACACTCGCATTTCACCGTCCAACCTCAGACAGATCATAATCCATTGTTTTTCAATTTCAGTCCTTTCAATCTTGTCTTTTATAGCTTCTCGAATCCCAACAATAATTCCCCCCGATGATCTACCCTTCTTGTGGTCTCTCTGAGCAAGTGATTCATACAGATGAAATCCTGTTGGTTTAATCTTCAGATGTTGATCTTCCATGTTTCTGTGAGTGCAAAAATGCTGCACTTTTCTAAATGTGTGAATAGGTCGAATTGCAGCAACATCCTTTCCAAACCATTAACATTCCAACACAGCACTTGTGTGTCGTCTTTGAACGAAAAACAAGATTGTCTATTTACAGTAGTTTGCCCAAAAGTATTTTTATTTACAGAGGATTGTGGATTTGTCATTGGATATAGGATATCTCTCTCTAACTATGGCTTTATTCACTTCTCTCAGATCAACACATAGTCTGATTTCTTCAGTACCCTTTTTTGGAACTGCCACAATGTTTGAGATCCATTCAGAAGCTTCATGGACTTCCTCAATAATGCCATCTTCTATCATTTTGTCTAGCTCTTGATTGATGGCTTCTACCATTTTATATGGAAAATGTCTGCATCTCTGAGCTACAGGAGTAACATTTTCTTTTAGAGTTATTTTTTGACTATAACCCTTCACATTTCCTTGACCTTGAAAAAGGTTCATGTTTTCTTGTATCAAATTATATATATCCTTCGGAATAACTTCCTGTTGAATATTCCTTATTTTTGTTCCACGCTTTATAATTTCTAATTCGAAACTTGCTTTCTTTCCTAAAAGAGGTTCTGCTTTACCTTCAATCACAAAAATCTGTTCCTTTATAGACCTTTCACCCCATGAAACATCTGCAAAGAAATATCCACAACATGGAAGAGGTGAAGTTTTCCATAGGCATAAAATTTCTTTCTGTACCATTTAAAGTTGGCATTTGAGACTTAGGAAAAATATTTTTCTAATTTTCAAGTCCTATGAATGTTGTATCACTACCTGTATCAATAGTCATTGTTATTTCCTTTACATCTATATAGATACTTTCTTTGTTATCAGAGCCTAAAAAGAAAGTGTATTCATCTGAGTCTTCATTATTTTCTGAAATATTTTGAATATTTTCTTTCCTTCAATATTTTTATATTTATTTTTATTTCTACAAACTCTATTAAGATGACCCATCTTGTTACAAAATGTGCATTTCATATTTCTAGCTCCACAATTATATGGAGGATGTGTAGTTAAGCCACATCTATAGCATTCTTCCAACTTAAGTGCACTTACCTTGGAGGTGCTTCCTTTTTGATGGTACACATTATGAGCTTTTGGTCCTTTAACAGTTGATTCATTAGCTGCTTGGAAATTATTTTTATAGTTTACTCTATTTATTGAGGTCATATCTTCATTTGTCAATACTCTAAATTCTTCTTTGGCTGTTTCAAACATTCTTGATATCTCAATTGTTCTTTGAAGATTCAAATTATCTTGTTGCAACAACTTTTCTTTTAATTGCCTATTATAGCATTTTTCTATTATCTGATCTCTGATCATGTCTTCTTCTAAATTTCCAAATTCACAGGATTTGACTAATTCTCTTAGGGCAATGACATATAAATCAACATTTTCATCTGTATTTTGTTTTCTTTGCCTAAATTTAAATCGTTCCGATACAATATTTTTTTGTGGTGTGAAATATTTAGTTAAAGCTTCTTTTGCTTTTTCATACGTATCTTTTTCTTCTGGCAAATTAAAGAAAATTCTTTGGACCTGTGGTCCAAGGCAATGCAAAAGTGTTGCCCTTTTAACGTCATTTTTCTTTGTTGAAACACCGCTTGCTAATTCATAAATTAAATATGAATTCATCCAATGTTTGTACTCGGAATACAAATCTGTAGCATAAAAAAAAAAAAAAAGGTTCAACGGTAATGGAGACGTCAAATTATTTGCCATCTTCTTTTACGCTTATTTAATTATTATATATTTTTTTAATCCTCGTCGCCAAATATGTTGTGTTGTTTATCTTTTATAAACTACAACTTATATATTTATTATTTAATTATTTATTTATCACACACATTTAACTTTAGTAAAGATTAATTATATGTTTGCAAAAAACCGTCAGTCTATTGTTCTTTATTCCATTTTCTTATATTCACATCACTTATATATTTCACACTATTCTACATCCTCTATTTAAAATGTTTTGGAGTTTTGGTTCCAAAAAAGAATAATCGCTAGTTAAAATATGTCCTGTAAATTTATATTTATCTAGAACATTGTGGCAATTACATTTAGATTTTTTAAAATTTGTTAGATTATTAACAAACGGGTTATAATTGCATAATATACTGCCTATATTCTTGTTATATTTCCAGGTAGTTTTAAAATTTAAACCTTTTATAGGAAATAAACTGTTAATAGATTGGTCATTAAATATATCATTAAATTTGAAATGATCAAATAATTTGTTATTGAATTTAATAATAATATTAATTTGGTTATTTTTTTGTTTAATTTTTCTGTATTTGAAGATGTCGTTTGTGATATCTATTAATCTATTAGAAAGATTGAGAATTTTAATGTGTTCTACAAGTTTTATAAGTTTGCTATTATTTAATTTGAATAATGTTTTAATAAAATTTTCAATGAAATTTTTTGTGTACATTTTGTTTGTGTCTAATAAGTTGTTAAAGTTTATGAAGCCTAATTTGTTGGTAGTTTTACCTCTGGTTTTGACTGAATTATTATTAAAGTTATGTTTTTTGTATTTATTATTTATTTCATAGATTGATATTTCAGATGGTTGTGGTGTGTATGTGTGGTTAGGTTCGTCGTTAAGTCCATAAGGGTATAAAATGTTGTGTTGATAAATGTAATTGTTTTCTAATAATAGTCGTTGTTTTTTGTCTTGACAAATGTCAAGTATTTCTATCATGTAATTGTTAAAGGTATGTATTTTATTGTGTTGTTTCATGTATGTGTTACCAATTGATTTTTTGGAATGGTTTCTATGTAAATTTATTCTTATGTTTAAAGGATTGCAAGTTTGTCCTATATATGAAAGTTGACAAGTTTGGCAAGTTAATTTATAAATAGTGTTTACTATCTTACAACTAGGTGTTTGAAATGTGTCATGGTTCTTGAAAGTTGGGCAAGTTTGACATTTCTAATTTAGACAATTTTTAGCGAGTTTAGAGAACATAGAAGGGGTGCTAACCCGAAAATGCTTGTAGTTTTTTTTAAGTTTTTTTAGTTTGTTATTCTTTAAAACGTTTTTTTATTTAAAATTATTTGTTATAGATGTTAGTTGAAATAATTAATAATTTGTTTAATAATAAATATAGATTGTTGTATGTATGTCTGTAGTAATTGTAAGAATAACTGTTAGGTTTTATTTTTTATTATTATTATTGTATTTTATTAATTAATTATAATTCATATTTGTAAGGTTTTATTTTTTATTATTATTATTGTATTTTATTAATTAATTATAATTCATATTCATAGAATTTTAGTGCTACTTATCATCATTATTTTTTTTTCTTCTTCTGTTTTCTTTTGTGTTAAATACAACTAAATCGCATTAAATCGTAGTGTAATTCTTTTTTGTTGTGTGAAATAAATCGAATTGAATCGAATTGAGTCAGCTCGTTCTTTCTAGAAGAAACATCAAAGAAAACGTGCTAACATTTTTTGGTGCCGAAACTCGGGAAAGAAGTAGAAGAAATAGAAAGTTCTTGAAGCCATAGAAATAAAGAAAGGTAAGGTTTTGAATACTAATCTTTAAAATATGGAAACAGAAATATTAATTTTTGAATCTCTGTTTAAAAGTTTAGAATTGATAAAAGCAGATGTAGAATATAATTTAGAAAGCAATGATAAATACGTACTTATGCAAAATAAAGAAGACTTGTTAAATTTAAAAGCTAGCTTTGATAATCAATATGTGAAATTAGTAAAATATAAAGGCATTAATGCTGAAGAAAAATTTAAGGTATCCTTTGAGGCAAAGTCTAAAATCAATTATTTTTTTGATAAAAATAAATAGATCGCTGGGAAATTTAAATAAAAATACATTTTCTCGTGAAACCAATTTAGAACTTCCCAAATTTCAATTGCCCACCTTTAGTGGTGATATTTCAGATTGGCTGAGTTTTAAGGAAATTTTTATTAGATCTATTGATCAAAATCCAACACTGGGAAATTATCAAAAACTTCAATATTTAAATTCTGCACTAAAAGGAAATGCCGCTAGACTTATTAGGGCGTTCAATATTTCTGATGAAAATTATCCTATTGCCTGGCAAACTTTGGTCAATAGATTCGACAAAAAAAGTGAATTGGCTTTTAAACTAATTCAAAATTTGTATGATCTAAAAAATTAAAACAAGAATGACTAAAGATTTACTTGATCTCCTGGACACTTGTAACGAAAGCATTCAGAATCTCTCTATCCTCGGATTGATCGTTCAATAAGAAAGGAATGGGAGATGAGTTTGCTTGAGAAAGAATATCCATCATATGAAAAGATGATTTCTTTCCTGGAAAGATTTGCTGGAAGTCTCGGGAGTTTTCAGAATAAAGAAAATTCAAAACACAATTCTACAAAATGAATAAATCCACTCATTCTCATTCAGCAACATTTGCCTCTGGCTCTAGTATAGATAGCAGGGTCAAGTCATGCGTCTTATGTAAAGGTGAACATTTTTTGTTTAAATGTCCTAAGTTTAATGGTATGATGTTACCTGAAAGATGGACTTTTGTAAAAGATAATCGTCTATGTTACAACTGTCTAAGATCTAACCATAGAGTATCGTCATGCGTCTTCACGCAAAATTGCAAATCATGTAATAAGAGACATCATACTCTTTTGCATCAGTTCAAACCGGAAATGTTAAGTCCTGTTGCGGACATATCTCCATTGACCCATGCCAGTGTCTCCTGTTTTGCAGACAACCAAAGTCATGATCGAATATTACTCTCTACGGCTTTAATAAAGGTCAAATCGGAAAACGGGGTTCTTCAAACATGTAGAGCCCTCATAGATACAGGCTCTCAAAGGTGTCTTATAACAAATAGTTGTCGAAAGAAATTAAATCTTCCTCTTGCTGAATGTAAAACTACAGTTTTTGGTTTGGGAAACAAACTTGTAGAACAATCAATGGGTGAGGTCTCTCTCCAATTTAGCCCACATTTCTCAAACCTAATATTCAACGCCAATCCTATAGTCATTGATAAGATCACATCAGAATTGCCCAATTTCTTTATAGAAAAGGATAATTGGCCTTATTTGAAAAATCTTCTGTTGGCTGATCCCAATTTTGACAAATCTAGCCAGATTGATTTAGTGATAGGAGCAGAGCTTGCTCCATGCTTATTTAACGGGAAGGTTAGATTCCAAAATTTATCTGGACCCACTGCGTGCGGATCCAAATTGGTATGGTTACTTACAGGTAAAATATTACTGTCAGGTGAAAATTCCAATCAAGATATAACTATGTTCGCGTTGGAGGAACAAGATGATTTTCTAAAATAATTCTGGGAGCTGGAGTCAGTACCCTCTGCCAAATCTTTAACCAGAGAAGAAATTTCGTGTGAAGAAATATATATTAATAACCTCAAAATTCTGGAAGATGGAAGATACTCTGTGGGCTGCCATTTAGAACATTGCCAACTTTTGGCGAATCTAGGATCAATGCTCTGAAACGATTTCTATCACTTGAAAGAAAATTACAAAAATCTCCAAGTATCCTAAAACAATATTGTGATTTCATGGACGAATATCTTTTAATCAATCATATGGAGCTTATTCCCAGTGATGAGCTGGATACACCTTCAGGACAATGTTATTATATACCTCATCATTGTGTTTTTAAGGAGCAAAGCACTACCACTAAATTGAGAGTTGTTTTTGATGCATCTTGCAAAACTAGCAATGGCAAATCTCTAAATGACTTTCTTCATGTAGGATCAAAACTACAACAGGATATCTTCAACATTCTGATAAGATTTCGAACACGCCCAATAGCTTTTTCGGGAGATATAGAGAAAATGTATCGCCAAGTAAGAATCGATTCTAGGGATTGTGATTTCCAGGGAATTTTATGGAGAAAAAACCCATCAGAACCTTTATTGGATCATAGACTACTGACTGTGACATATGGATTGTCTTGTGCGCCATATTTCGCCATGCGTACCCTACATCAACTTGCAAGGGACAAGGTGTCAACTTTCCCAGTGGCCTCAAAAATAGTACAAACCGATTTTTATGTTGATTACTTGCTTTCTGGTGCAGACACAATTGAAGAAGCTACATGTCATATTCGTGAAGTCAATAATCTTCTTTCTTCAGCCGGATTTTCTCTTAGGAAATGGAGATCAAACGTCCCAGAGGTCCTTTGTGGATTATCAGAACAGGTTGAAGATAGGCATAATCTTTGGGATTTTGAGAGTGATTCATATGTCAAAATACTTGGTATTTGTTGGAATCCTTCCTTGGACAATTTTCAGATTCTTGTTAATGACATTCCAGAACAAACGAATTCTAAAAGACATTTGTTGTCTCACATCTCCAGAATCTTTGATCCTATAGGCTGGCTGTCACCAGTTATTATTCGTCTTAAAATTTTGCTTCAATCACTTTGGAAACAGAAGTTGAATTGGGATGATCCCTTGCCTGATACTTTGTGCTCTCAATGGAAGAAAATCGAAAAGGATTTATCCGTATTAAATAAAATTCAAATTCCTAGATACTTCTCGTGCAGGGTAGCTTTACTTTCTGTTGAACTTCATGGTTTTTGTGACTCTTCAGAAGTTGCATATGCGGCAGTATTTTATATAAGATCTCATTTCAAATCGGGCCAAGTGAAAGTTTCTCTGATTGCTTCCAAGACGAGGGTAGCTCCTCTGAAAATGATTTCCATACCACGGCTGGAGCTGTGCGCTGCTCTTCTTCTCGCAACTTTATATGATACTATTCGCAATTCTTTATGCTTACAAATTGATAGAGTATTTTTATGGACTGATTCCAAAATTTTTCTCAGCTGGATTAAATCTGAATCTAGACATTGGAAACCATTTGTCGGAAATAGGATTGCTGAAGTTCAAAGATTGACTTTACATTCTTCCTGGCATTATGTCATTTCGAAAGATAATCCTGCAGACTGCGCTTCCAGAGGTATAACTCCTTCAGAGCTGGTGGATCACTCTCTTTGGTGGCGAGGACCAACTTGGCTCTCGGATGTGAATTTTGAAGATCCAATTCAAACTCAATATGATTTTCCGAAAGAAATTTCAGGTGAAAGACTAAAAACATTCTCTGTTTTCATTCCACTAATCTTCTTTTCCCAGACTTCATTTTCAAATACTCAAATATCAACGAACTTGTTAGAATTACAGCATGGATTTATAGATTTGTATTCAATGTCCAATGTTCTTACAATGAAAGAAAGAAAGGACATCTATCTTCAAGCGAATTAACAAGTTCAATTCACAATATCATTCGTTTCATCCAAAGTTCTGAATTTCAATCAGAAATTACCTGTTGCAAACAAAAGAAATCTTTACCAACTAACTCAAGGATTTTATCTTTGAATCCTTTCATTGATGAATCTGGACTATTACGGGTTGGAGGAAGATTACATCATTCAAATTTGCAATTTGATGAAAAGCATCCAATAATATTGCCAAGAGATCATTTTATCACGGAATTAATAGTGCGACAGTGTCATCTGGATCATTTACATTCTGGTCTTAAACTGACCATGTCAGCACTACGATTACGATATTGGATTCCTGCAGGCAGAAGTTTGGTCAAGAAACTGATCCACCAATGCTTGGTGTGTTTCAGGGCTAAACGCCAAGTTACCAAGCAAATCATGGGAGATCTGCCTATGCACCGAATTGTGAAATCAAATCCGTTCACTAAAACTGGAATCGACTTTGCAGGACCATTTTTGATGAAATTAAACATCAAAAGATCAAAAGTTAAATTAAAATCATATGTTGCTTTATTTGTGTTTCTGCACAAAAGCAATTCATATAGAAATTGTATCAGACCTATCTTCAGCGGCTTTCCTCGCAGCTCTTAAGCTGTTTATTTCTCGTCGAGGAAAACCTTCTGATATATTTAGTGATAACGGGACCAACTTTAGGGGAGCTAACAACATTCTCCGAGAGCAGTTTGATATATTGAAAGCTTCAACAATTCAAAAATTCATATCTAATGAACGAATCAACTGGCATTTTATACCTCCTTCCGCCCCAAATTTCGGAGGTATCTGGGAGGCTGGAATAAAATCCTTCAAATTTCATCTTCACAGATGCTTAAAGTCTCAGATACTCACATTTGAAGAGCTGAGTACTCTGACAACTCAAATAGAAGCTTGTTTAAATTCACGACCTATTTGTCCTCTAAGTTCAGATTCAGACGATTTTAATCCTCTTACACCAGGACACTTCTTAATCGGGAGACCCTTAACTGCCCTTCCAGAATCTTATGATGATGATGTTACGATAAACTACCTCGACCGCTGGAGCCTAAATAAAAAAATTAAAGATGTATTTTGGAAACGTTGGAATCGAGAATACCTCAACAATTTGCAACAACGCCTAAAATGGCAAAAATCCTTACCCAAAATTAAGGAAGGTGACCTCATTTTGCTCAAGGATGCCATATCACCACCAGCAATGTATTGGAGCCTTGGTCGCATCACCAAAGTCTTTCCGGGAGCAGACAGAAAAGTTCGAGTCGTCGAGGTGAAGACCAAGCACCAAGAACACCTCACTAGAACTGTCTCTAATATAGTACCATTACCTTTTGCTGAGGACTAAGTTAGTCCACCGGGGTGGAGTATGTTAGGTTTTTTTTTATTATCATTATTATAGTAATCTATATGATAGGTTTTATTTTTTATTATTATTGTTGTATTTTATTAATTAATTATAATTCATATTCATAGAATTTTAGTGCTACTTATCATCATTTTTTTTTCTTCTTCTGTTTTCTTTTGTGTTAAATACAACTAAATCGCATTAAATCGTAGTGTAATTCTTTTTTGTTGTGTGAAATAAATCGAATTGAATCGAATTGAGTCAGCTCGTTCTTTCTAGAAGAAACATAAAAGAAAACGTGCTAACAATCTATATATATAATTGCCTTATTCTGTCTGAAGCTCACGGATAGAATGCGCGCCCATTGGCTGCCGGCGAACACGTGTTCTCCCTGCCCCCCTCTAGACAACCCTGTTATCAGCTGTGTGATACATACACCTGTCTATAGTGGCCATTCTAGACAACCCTGTTATCAGCAGTGTGTTACATCCACCTGTCTATACAGAGCACCCTGTCTATAGCGGTCACCTTAGGCAACCCTGTAATCAGCAGTGTGTTACATCCACCTGTCTATACAGACCACCCTGTCTGTAGCGACCACTCTAGACAACCCTGTTATCAGCTGTGTGATACATCCACCTGTCTATACAGACCACCCTGTCTATAGCGGTCACTTTAGGCAACCCTGTTATCATCAGTGTGTTACATTCACCTGTCTATACAGACCACCCTGTCTATAGCGGTCACTTTAGGCAACCCTGTTATCAGCAGTGTGATACATACACCTGTCTATACAGACCACCCTGCCTATAGCGGCCACTCTAGACAACCCTGTTATCGGCTGTGTGATACATACACCTGTCTATACAGACCACCCTGTCTATAGCGCGCGCGCGCGACCACCCAAGACAATGTTTTTAAAATATATTCGCACTCGGGTAAAACCCGGGCGTTGCCCGGGCCATTCGTCTAGTAACTAATAAAAAACATCTTTAAACTGACTAAAACACTGAGAAAAAAAATTCTGTGAGTATTATGTGATTATAATTACTTTTATATATTTCAATATTTCCTTCAAGATATAAATTATACCTTTGGATATGTAAATAACAGAGTTTGTCTATTAAAAATTGAAATCTTAAATATAACTTAAATTAAGTTAATATCATAGAGCAAGCTCGTATGAATTTATATGAAATGTAAATAATAAAGTTTATCAAATAAAAATTTAAATCTTAAATATAATTTAAATTAAGTTGATATTATAGAGTAAGTTAACATGGATTTATATATTGATAGAACTATATTTAAAACTTTTAATAATAGTAATATTTTATATATAAAAAGGAAATTCTATTCTGAAATATCAATCTATGAAATAAATAATAAATACAAAAAACATAACTCTAATAATAATTCAGTCAAAACCAGAGGTAAAACTACCAACAAATTAGGCTTCATAAACTTTAATAACTTATTAGACACAAACAAAATGTACACAAAATATTTCATTGAAAATTTTATTAAAACATTATTCAAATTAAATAATAGCAAACTTATAAAACTTGTAGAACACATTAAAATTCACAATCTTTCTAATAGATTAATAGATATCACAAACGACATCTTCAAATACAGAAAAATTAAACAAAAAAATAACCAAATTAATATTATTATTAAATTCAATAACAAATTATTTGATCATTTCAAATTTAATGATATATTTAATGACCAATCTATTAACAGTTTATTTCCTATAAAAGGTTTAAATTTTAAAACTACCTGGAAATATAACAAGAATATAGGCAGTATATTATGCAATTATAACCCATTTATTAAAAATCTAACAAATTTTAAAAAATCTAAATGTAATTGCCACAATGTTCTAGATAAATATAAATTTACAGGACATATTTTAACTAGCGATTATTCTTTTTTGGAACCAAAACTCCAATACATTTTGAATAGAGGATATAAATATATACCTCAGATCAAACACAATTTCAATAATACAATTAAATCTATATTAAAAGACATCGATATATTCATTAATAAAACTAGTATAAAACACAGAATTCCTGAATTTACTTTCCTAGAATGGAAACATAAATTAAGTAAAGAAATAAAAAACTTATAACAACACACTAAAATACACAAACCCTAATGAATCGGAAATTAATTCCTTAAAAGACGCTTTTGAAAACTTACAAAAAGATTTTATCATATGTTCAATAGATAAATGTTCAAATAATTTATCTATTATATGTAAAAACTTATATCATTACCTTCTAAAAAATTAAATTAATAACAATAGTAAATACACTTTCATAAGAACAACTGAAACTAAAATCAAAAAAGATATTAAAAATGTAGACAACTTATTAAAAATTATTAATTACAACAAAAACACAAACATACCGAAATTTTATATTATTCCTAAATTACATAAAACACCAATCTCATTTAGAACAATCACATCAAGAATAAATTCAGTCATAAAAAACATAGATTTAAGACTAGCTTCAACACTTCAATTCTTAATAAATAAAATAACTAACAAACATTATTATAAATTCATAGATTCTAATTAAAAAATCATTAACTTCCTAACGAATAACCTACAAAAGATCAATACAGTTCATACATTTGATTTTGAAGATCTTTACTCTAACATACGTTTAGAAGACCTTAATAATAAAATACACAGCTTAATAAACGAATTCATTAATGATAAAACATTCCATATTAAAATTATTCACAACAAATACAAAACATTTAAATTAGATAACAACACAGCAAAAACATTACTTGAAACCTTCTTAAACTTCAATTATATTAATTTTAAAAACAAAATATATATTCAATCTAAAGGTGTTCCAATGGGAACTTCATCCAGTCCTCTACTAGCCAACTTATTACCTTTTTGGTATGAAAGAGAATTCTTTTTACAGAATGATGTAAATTGGCATATATTCCGCTATGTAGATGACATTATTATCTTGAATAACCCACAATTCAATAATGTCATTTACAAAATATACCCTAAATATTTGAAACTTAAAAATAATGAAAAGATTACTAATAACAAAAAGGTTAGCTTTTTAGACTTAAATATTAACCTTGCAAACAAATCAGTTGGAACATATGACAAAAGAAATTGTTATAATTTTAAAATTATTAAATTCTGTAATGTCAATTCCAACATATCATCAAATTGCTGCAAAGGCATATATTTTGGTCAATTTTTAAGATTTTATAGAATCAACAACATTAAAACAAACTTTATTTATATTAAAGACATTAAAAATCTTAATAAAGAGTATTTAAACAATGGTTTTAAATACAAAACAGTAAAGTTTTACAATAGGCTGTCAATACACAAATACCTAAGCAATAATAAATATAATTATAAATTTGAAACTTCAAACTTCTCCAATTAATCTAACCAACAACTTATATTCTACTCTTATACTAAAACAAATGATAGAATAACTGAATATATTTCCTATGACTTTAAATAAATTAATTATATGATAACCATTATAAAGCATTAAATTCATTCAATTTGATCTCCAGTTACTGTGGGAGGGAACTGGAAAACAAATATAAATGAATTTGAAGCATAATAAATGTTTTATTATTCAATTAATTTATAATTTTATTTAAAAATGTAACTTATATCAATGGAAACAAAATTTTAATACATATTTTCACAATCTTTAAAATTTCTAATGATTCTTTTCTGACAGCTTTTCTAACTTCAAACAACTTTAAAAATAAGATTTCCTAGAAGAGGGAAGGTTACTTTTAGAACAAAGTTGGCGGGCCCCAAACAGACACATGTTACATGTCCACACATGTGCACTGTCTCTAGGGAGCAACAGACGCCACTTTGAATGAGTAAGTAAACAACCTCATTCTATGTTATCTAATATTAATTTAATTATACTGTTTAATGGTCGAAGAGAAATCAATCCATAATGAAGTAAGGGTGAAATGGGATGTGGTATTTTCATCTGAAGAGCCCTGATACCACAGATTTCTCTTCCAATAGATTTTCCAATCTCCTTTTGTGTAATGTCCTGGTCTACCATTAGGGTTCCAAAAAATAATCTCTAATAGGCAAAGATTTAAAATATGTTTATCTATCCTTAACTAGGCAAAAACATTATATCATATTATTCTTACTATTAATAAAAAAAATCAAAATCATAGAGAAAAAAAATTATATAAAAAAATTACAAAAACTATTAATTAACTAAACAAAACTAACACCCTTTCAATTCTCTACCTGTTTGAAATAAAAGTGTATGGTTCTTTCTTTATCTCTTTCCTCTCTTTTACTAAAAAATAAATATATAATCATTATAAATCTCTTCTTTATTCCTATTTATTTTTAGAGTATGTCTACATGAAGGGTAAAAGACGTTACGTTGTTAAATCTTTTTTTCTTGTTAAATTTTCTTTTTATTTTTCATTTTTTTTTCTATTTAAAATAAAAACATATTATTCTAACATATAATTACTTTTATTAGATTTTTCTCTCCTAAATAAGATATAAATATAATACATATAAACAACTTTTTAATCATCTAACTTAAACCCAAAAAAATTATCAACTTTTATCTTATATATATATATGCATATTTACATATTCACCTGCATACACAGGGGTAATGACAAATATAAACATACATAAGCCTTTATTAAGACATTTGGTCTTATATATTACACGTTTCACCAAGAACATTTGAAGAAATAAACTGAAATTACAATTCCTATTTATGTTTATACAAATATGTGTAATGCCTCGATAAAGGTTGGCGTTCAGCCAACCGAAATATTGGCAAATAAATATTTTATCCAATCCAATATATGCCTTTTTACTATCTAATATAAATATAAATGTCCCTGGACACTTTTATTTTTCCGTTTATCATTCACAATTCATCCTTTCATACTTCATCCCTAAGGTTAGAAATAATCGTTATTTCTACTTAAAATAAATTTTGATTTTTCGTTCACACAAAAGAAACACATGCGGGGTAATTTTAAAAAGTCGTTTTACAATCACAAGCCGCATTATATTGTATTATAAATGTATATTACCTCCTAAACATGAGACATTAGCCCGCCATCTATATACAAGAAATGAAACTATTTAGCGCGGTTTTCTTTATCAAATAAAACACTTCCTACATTGTCCTTACTACAGTAAAAATATTTGATAAAAACTCTGCCAGCGTTTCCCCGGTAAAATCAACATTACTGTTCTAATATCATATTGATCTGTACTGCTGATATATCTGGGGTGACATTTGAAATGAATATTTGTGTTAGCACGTTTTCTTTGATGCTTCTTCTAGAAAGAACGAGCTGACTCAATTCGATTCAATTCGATTTATTTCACACAACAAAAAAGAATTACATTACGATTTAATGCGATTTAGTTGTATTTAACACAAAAGAAAACAGAAGAAGAAAAAAAAAGATGATAAGTAGCACTAAAATTCTATGAATATGAATTATAATTAATTAATAAAATACAACAATAATAATAAAAAATAAAACCTATCATATAGATTACTATAATAATGATAATAAAAAAAAACCTAACATACTCCACCCCGGTGGACTAACTTAGTCCTCAGCAAAAGGTAATGGTACTATTTTAGAGACAGTTCTAGTAAGGTGTTCTTGGTGCTTGGTCTTCACCTCGACGACTCGAACTTTTCCGTCTGCTCCCGGAAAGACTTTGGTGATGCGACCAAGGCTCCAATACATTGCTGGTGGTGATATGGTATCCTTGAGCAAGATGAGGTCACCTTCGTTAATGTTGGGTGAGGATTTTTGCCATTTTAGGCGTTGTTGCAAATTGTTGAGGTATTCTCGATTCCAACGTTTCCAAAATACATCTTTAAGTTTTTTATTTAGGCTCCAACCGTGGAGGTAGTTTTTCGGAACATCATCATCATAAGATTATGGAAGGGCAGTTAAGGGTCTCCCGATTAAGAAGTGTCCTGGTGTAAGAGGATTAAAATCGTCTGAATCTGAACTTAGAGGACAAATAGGTCGTGAATTTAAACAAGCTTCTATTTGAGTTGTCAGAGTACTCAGCTCTTCAAATGTGAGTATCTGAGACTTTAAGCATCTGAGAAGATGAAATTTGAAGGATTTTATCCCAGCCTCCCAGATACCTCCGAAATTTGGGGCGGAAGGAGGTATAAAATGCCAGTTGATTCGTTCATTAGATATGAATTTTCGAATTGTTGAAGCTTTCAATATATCAAACTGCTCTCGGAGAATGTTGTTAGCTCCCTTAAAGTTGGTCCCATCATCACTAAATATATCAGAAGGTTTTCCTCGACGAGAAATAAACCGTTGAGAGCTGCGAGGAAAGCCACTGAAGATAGGTCTGATACAATTTCTATATGAATTGCTTTTGTACAGAAACATACAAATAAAGCAACATATGATTTTAATTTTACTTTAGATCTTTTGATGTTTGGTTTCATCAAAAACGGTCCTGCAAAGTCGATTCCAGTTTTAGTGAACGGATTTGATTTCACAATTCGGTGCATAGGCAGATCTCCCATGATTTGCTTGGTAACTTGGCGTTTAGCTCTGAAACACACCATGCATTGGTGGATTAGTTTCTTGACCAAACTTCTGCCTGCAGGAATCCAATATCGTAATCGTAGTGCTGACATGGTCAGTTGAAGACCAGAATGTAAATGATCCAGATGACACTGTCGCACTATTAATTCCGTGATAAAATGATCTCTTGGTAATATTATTGGATGTTTTTCATCAAATTGCAGATTTGAATGACGTAATCTTCCTCCAACCCGTAATAGTCCAGATTCATCAATGAAAGGATTCAAAGATAAAAGCCTTGAGTTAGTTGGTAAAGATTTCTTTTGTTTGCAACAGGTAATTTCTGATTGAAATTCAGAACTTTGGATGAAACGAATGATATTGTGAATTGAACTTGTTAATTCGCTTGAAGATAGATGTCCTTTCTTTCTTTCATTGTAAGAACATTGGACATTGAATACAAATCTATAAATCCATGCTGTAATTCTAACAAGTTCGTTGATATTTGAGTATTTGAAAATGAAGTCTGAGAAAAGAAGATTAGTGGAATGAAAAACAGAGAATGTTTTTCGTCTTTCGCCTGAAATTTCTTTCGGGAAATCATATTGAGTTTGAATTGTATCTTCAAAGTTCACATCCGAGAGCCAAGTTGGTCCTCGCCACCAAAGAGAGTGATCCACCAGATCTGAAGGAGTTATACCTCTGGAAGCGCAGTCTGCAGGATTATTTTTCGAAATGACATAATGCCAGGAAGAATGTAAAGTCAATCTTTGAATTTCAGCAATCCTATTTCCGACAATGGTTTCCAATGTCTAGATTCAGATTTAATCCAGCTGAGAACAATTTTGGAATCAGTCCATAAAATACTCTATCAATTTGTAAGTATAAAGAATTGCGAATAGTATCATATAAAGTTGCGAGAAGAAGAGCAGCACACAGCTCCAGCCGTGGTATGGAAATCATTTTCAGAGGAGCTACCCTCGTCTTGGAAGCAATCAGAGAAACTTTCACTTGGCCAGATTTGAAATGAGATCTTACATAAAATACTGCCGCATATGCAACTTCTGAAGAGTCACAAAAACCATGAAGTTCAACAGAAAGTAAAGCTACCCTGCACGAGAAGTATCTAGGAATTCGAATTTTATTTAATACGGATAATTCCTTTTCGATTTTCTTCCATTGAGAGCACAAAGTATCAGGCAAGGGATCATCCCAATTCAACTTCTGTTTCCAAAGTGATAGAAGCAAAATTTTAAGACGAATAATAACTGGTGACAGCCAGCCTATAGGATCAAAGATTCTGGAGATGTGGGACAACAAATGTCTTTTAGAATTCGTTTGTTCTGGAATGTCATTAACAAGAATCTGAAAAATGTCCAAGGAAGGATACCAACAAATACCAAGTATTTTGACACATGAATCACTCTCAAAATCCCAAAGATTATGCCTATCTTCAACCTGTTCTGATATTCCAGAAAGGACCTCTGGGACGTTTGATCTCCATTTCCTAAGAGAAAATCCGGCTGAAGAAAGATTATTGACTTCACGAATATGACATGTAGCTTCTTCAATTGTGTCTGCACCAGAAAGCAAGTCATCAACATAAAAATCGGTTTGTACTATTTTTGAGGCCACTGGGAAAGTTGACACCTTGTCCCTTGCAAGTTGATGTAGTGTACGCATGGCGAGATATGGCGCACAAGACAATCCATATGTCACAGTCAGTAGTCTATAATCCAATAAAGGTTCTGATGGGTTTTTTCTCCATAAAATTCTCTGGAAATCACAATCCCTAGAATCGATTCTTACTTGGCGATACATTTTCTCTATATCTCCTGAAAAAGCTATTGGGCGTGTTCGAAATCTTATCAGAATGTTGAAGATATCCTGTTGTAGTTTTGGTCCTACACGAAGAAAGTCATTTAGAGATTTGCCATTGCTAGTTTTGCAAGATGCATCAAAAACAACTCTCAATTTAGTAGTAGTGCTTTGCTCCTTAAAAACACAATGATGAGGTATATAATAACATTGTCCTGAAGGTGTATCCAGCTCATCACTGGGAATAAGCTCCATATGATTGATTAAAAGATATTCGTCCATGAAATCACAATATTGTTTTAGGATACTTGGAGATTTTTGTAATTTTCTTTCAAGTGAAAGAAATCGTTTCAGAGCATTGATCCTAGATTCGCCAAGAGTTGGCAATGTTCTAAATGGCAGCCCAACAGAGTACCTTCCATCTTCCAGAATTTTGAGGTTATTAATATATATTTCTTCACACGAAATTTCTTCTCTGGTTAAAGATTTGGCAGAGGGTACTGACTCCAGCTCTCAGAATTTTTTTAGAAAATCATCTTGTTCCTCCAACGCGAACATAGTTATATCTTGATTGGAATTTTCACCTGACAGTAATATTTTACCTGTAAGTAACCATCCCAATTTGGATCCGCACGCAGTGGGTCCAGATAAATTTTGGAATCTAACCTTCCCGTTAAATGAGCATGGAGCAAGCTCTGCTCCTATCACTAAATCAATCTGGCTAGATTTGTCAAAATTGGGATCAGCCAACAGAAGATTTTTCAAATAAGGCCAATTATCCTTTTCTATAAAGAAATTGGGCAATTCTGATGTGATCTTATCAATGACTATAGGATTGGCGTTGAATATTAGGTTTGAGAAATGTGGGCTAAATTGGAGAGAGACCTCACCATTGATTGTTCTACAAGTTTGTTTCCCAAACCAAAAACTGTAGTTTTACATTCAGCAAGAGGAAGATTTAATTTCTTTCGACAACTATTTGTTATAAGACACCTTTGAGAGCCTGTATCTATGAGGGCTCTACATGTTTGTAGAACCCCATTTTCCGATTTGACCTTTATTAAAGCCGTAGAGAGTAATATCCAATCATGACTTTTGTTGTCTGCAAAACATGAGACACTGGCATGGGTCAATGGAGATATGTCCGCAACAGGACTTAACATTTCCGGTTTGAACTGATGCAAAAGAGTATGATGTCTCTTATTACATGATTTGCAATTTTGTGTGAAGACGCATGACGATACTCTATGGTTAGATCTTAGACAGTTGTAACATAGACGATTATCTTTTACAAAGGTCCATCTTTCAGGTAACATCATACCATTAAACTTAGAACATTTTAACAAAAAATGTTCACCTTTACATAAGACGCATGACTTGTCTCTGCTATCTATACTAGAGCCAGAGGCAAATGTTGCTGAATGAGAATGAGTGGATTTATTCATTTTGTAGAATTGTTTTGAATTTTCTTTATTCTGAAAACTCCCGAGACTTCCAGCAAATCTTTCCAGGAAAGAAATCATCTTTTCATAAGATGGATATTCTTTCTCAAGCAAACTCATCTCCCATTTCTTTCTTATTGAACGATCAAGTTTTGATTGAATTATATGAATTAAAATCATATCCGATAAAGTATTACGTTCCAATCCGAGGATAGAGAGATTCTGAATGCTTTCGTTACAAGTGTCCAGGAGGTCAAGTAAATCTTTAGTCGATTCTTGTTTTACATTTTTTAGATCATACAAATTTTGAATTTGTTTAAAAGCCAATTCACTTTTTTGTCGAATCTATTGACCAAGGTTTGCCAGGCAATAGGATAATTTTCATCAGAAATATTGAACGCCCTAATAAGTCTAGCGGCATTTCCTTTTAGTGCAGAATTTAAATATTGAAGTTTTTGAAAATTTCCCAGTGTTGGATTTTGATCAATAGATCTAATAAAAATTTCCTTAAAACTCAGCCAATCTGAAATATCACCACTAAAGGTGGGCAATTGAAATTTGGGAAGTTCTAAATTGGTTTAACCAGAAAATGTATTTTTATTTGAATTTCCCAGCGATCTATTTATTTTTATCAAAAAAGAATTGATTTTAGACTTTGCCTCAAAGGATACCTTGAATTTTTCTTCAGCATTAATGCCTTTATATTTTACTAATTTCATATATTGATTATCAAAGCTAGCTTTTAAATTTAACAAGTCTTCTTTATTTTGCATAAGTGCGTATTTATCATTGCCTTCTAAATTATATTCTACATCTGCTTTTATCAATTCTAAACTTTTAATCAGAGATTCAAAAATTAAGATTTCTGTTTCCATATTTTAAAGATTAGTATTCAAAACCTTACCTTTCTTTATTTCTTTGGCTTCTAAGAACTTTCTATTTCTTCTACTTCTTTCCCAGGTTTCGGCACCAAAAAATGTTAGCACGTTTTCTTTGATGTTTCTTCTAGAAAGAACGAGCTGACTCAATTCGATTCAATTCGATTTATTTCACACAACAAAAAAGAATTACATTACGATTTAATGCGATTTAGTTGTATTTAACACAAAAGAAAACAGAAGAAGAAAAAAAACAACAAAAATAAAACCTAACATATAGATTACTATAATAATGATAATAAAAAAAAACTAACAATTTGGTTAAGGCATTCAGCAAATCTATGGGCATATATAAGCTTTGAGGAGAGTAGAAAGTGACCCCTATAAAAGCTGTGACCCACAGCTTACAAATTTAATTGCTACTGACATGGATCTCACGTAATTCGGTTAAAGTTTCCCTCAGCGTTTTGAAAGTGATCCCTAGATGTTTTACGTTATTTTTTTCTTGCGGTGTGAAGAGCGCCTTTGTTGCCATAGTGTCTATAGGGACAGCGTCTTCTTGGAGTGAAGTCATGGCTTTGTAAATGCTGTGGAGAGAGAAACCTGGAGTCAGTCGTGAAAAATGCAATTCAATGCACCCATGGCCTCAAAGTCTATGTAGAAAAAATAGAAAAGACAAAGATGAGAATGACACAGAAATTTATTTGATCAGAACAACTCAAGTTTATTTACATATAATAAGAGAGAGGCGAGCGAATAAAGAAATTTGCTCATAAACAAAATATTGGAATATCTGTGGATAAAATAATAAATATTGTTACAATAGATGTCTTACCTTTGTTATATACGCAATAACATACATTATGTATCTACAAAGACAAAGGTTGCCTCTTCCCTCAAAATAGACGTCAAAACTAGACGCCATCTATTGACCGTCACCCCAAACTATATGAATGTCAAAATGACATATACGTATATATATATATATATATATATATTTATATATATATGTTGGGCCAGATTTTCCACAAAATAAGACCCAACAATGATGTAAACGTTTACATCATATATATATGTACACAGTGTCTTGCCAGAATGTTTGCTGCCCAGGTGGAAGTCCCACAACAATGGCCGACGGTGCTTTAAAGGTCAAGGCAGGGGAGGACTCAGCCCTGGACGTGTATCCCAAGATCTGCTGTAGGAAGATGACATCGGCCCTGTTTAAGTAGCCAGAAGCCCGATGCAGACAGAACCAGAGGAAGAAGACACCAGTGACATCCAGAGACATCCATGCTGGAAGCTGCTGTACCATATGTACATATATGCCCCTCATTTAATATTTAGATAGAGGTGACCAAAAGAAAATAATTTATCATATAAACATTTAAATCAATAATTTTTTTTAATACTCGGAATATATATTATTTAATTTCCTAAAGGAGTTAATTTGTTTTTCAATCTACAATTTTTTTTTCTCTCGCGGCAACACGGTAAATTGGAGGCGTGGTCATGATCACGTGCGTGTTTTCTTTCGACGAATGAAAATGCCAACCAATAGAAACTTTGGCGCGAGCAGCAAATGAAAATAGAGAGAGGCAAGGATAAAAGAGGCTTTCTTTGCTAAATCAGGAGATTCAATCAGAGTCGAACAATCAGAAGGAAAGTCGACAGTCGGGCTCGAGACGCAGAAAGGAGGAGACCAGACCTTTGCCGGCGCTTTCGAGAAAGGGTAAGCCTCTTTGCCATTATGGCTTAGCACCCCCTTTTTGAGCAGAAACTAACTTAGATTTCGCATGGGCCCTAAAGGGCTTTAAGTAACTTAAAATGAATGTTAGGGTTCTTATATTTTGTCCCGCCAGAATAGATGGAGATCTAGGCTTTCCCCTTTATAAAGGCAAATTTGTAACTTCAAGTCACCTCTATCTAGATCACTATATAAATAGCATATCTTGCCAGTATAGAAATGTTCCCAACATTTATTTATTTTGAATAAATATCTAGTATATACCTTATATGGAGAATTTTTGTTTCCTCTCATACATATTTCACTCTTTTGTTTTATGGTGCTACCCCCACATCTTATTATTGTTACAAATTGTATTGGAATATAGAACTACCGACTCTGATGGAATGGAGTTGTGTACTGTACCTTTGCTGTGATACTATAATACAGCAACAGATGCAAATATGACTTTATTAGGGCTGCCTTGAGGGTATCTCTTTGTCAGATTTTAGTAATATTTGTATTTCCATATGAGGGATTTGCCCTTCTTTCACTGTTTGAATGAAATATTGTATGATTCTTACCTATTTGGAGGGAATACTACTAAAAATCAAGTCTTCTAATAATTGTTGGCCAACATGCATTGTCGAAAGTGCCTGTCATACCCACTGTGATCAAAGAAGCCAGTTCTCCTGTCTGTGATTCAGTATGTTTTCCATCATATCTACCATTATACTATTCGTTGATTTAAATTTAGTAAGACCCATGTTGCCTTATACTCATTAGATTGTTCTCTTTATGATATTATTGAAACCCTTTTTGTTTTAAATATATTACAAATGTCAATGTCAATAGTATAAGTCTATAGATTTTGCTTGTCTCATAGCTTATTTTGTTAGGTTTTAGTATAATCTTTACAAATAGAGTCTTTCCATACATCCAGATAGTAACCTAATTCAACGCATTTTGTTGAATCTTTGTTATAAAAATCGGGATTAAAAGTGTACCTGCATGTTTATGTTATGTTGTTCGTTTACACTTTAATATCTTTAATAGTCTATGGAAATTTAATAAGACGCAGTAAACAAAACTTATTGTTTATTTATTAAGTTACATGCTAATTCTGAATGCTATTCGATGATGATGATAAATAGTTGGCGTTGCCAAACTAAAAGTTTAATATACATTACATGTCCCCTCTTTAACCATCAAAGGTTCAATCTGCGTGGGGGTCGAACCACCCTACCAGATCTGGTGGTGATCAGGTTCCCTGGGGAACCATTGGTACAGCTCTCTGGGGGTCCTGTGGTTGTACGTTCTCCGGGGATCCAGGAGAAGAGAGTTGTCCAGACGATGTAGGCTGTCATGGGGTTTCCTCCAGGTCCTGCAAATCAGCTTGTTCCTGGTTCAGTTCTAGTGGTTTCTCCCAATCTGTGTGGGTTGTTTCACTCCGTTTATCCTCGCGGATGTGAATACTATTTCTTCTATATTCATTTCCTTCTTGGTCTTTCACGTAGAAGGATCGGGGTTCATTGGCTTGGTTTTTTAGCTGGCCTGGGATCCATCTTTTATCTTTTCGAAACCAAACTCTATCATTGATAGATAATGGGTCTGCCGGTCTAGTGTGTCTATCGTAATAGTTTTTCATTTTAACTTGATTATCCACTAGCTGTTTCTGGATCGCCTCATTGTTAATCATAGAGGGCACGAACTGGGATGTCTTCGAGGGTATTATCGACCTTAATTTTCTTGACATCAGAATTTGTGCAGGTGATGGCAAATTATTGTGTGGTGTGTTTCGTAAGTTGAGAAGAGCTAAGTAGGGGTCTGTACTTTCTTCCCCACATCTCTTTATCAATTTCTTTAAAGTTTGAACTGTTCGTTCTACCATCCCGTTACTTTGTGCATGGTAAGGACTAGATGTTACATGGACTATATTCCAAGTTCTAGTAAAGTTCTGAAACTCTTTTGAAAAGAATGGAGGCCCATTATCACTCACCAAAGTTTCCGGAATTCCAAAATTCGAGAAAGTTCTCTTTAATCTCATTATTATGGTGTCTGTTGTCATATCTTGGAGTTGATATATTTCTGGGTATTTGCTGAAGTAGTCCACTATTAAGAGATATTTTGAGCTTTCTATTTGAAAAATGTCGATACCTACCTTTTGCCATGGATATTCAGGTGCTTGGTGTGGAAGCAAAGGTTCTTTAAGATTTGCTCTTGATGTTTGTTGACAAATTGAACAGTTATTGATTAATTCTTCAATTTCTTTATTCATTCCAGGCCAGTAAATGAATCCTTTGGCTAATGCAATTGTATTATTTATACCTTGATGTGAAGCATGGAGTATCTTTAAAATATCGCTTCTTTGGGTCAATACATATCCGAAGGTTTCTTTACCACTACCATTGGGTGCGCCCATACCGTCGGTTCTTCTATTTTTTCGATAATCCCGTCTTCTTCCATTTTAAACAGTTCTTCCTTTACTGGTTGAAGCAATGCTCTTGGTAGTCTTCTGGCTGGACTTATTTTAGGCTCCGCCTTATCCGATATTTTAATGTCATACATATAACTCAAATGGCCATTTCCTTTGAAAACATCTTTATATTCATCCAAGAGTCCTGTAAGAGTAACGCTGATATCACTTATTGTTTCCACTCTTTTTACTAAATTGGTGTCAGAAGTGGGTAAGTCTATCGTTTTAAAATATAAAAATATAGGTATAATAACTATTTTAACTTTTTTTATATTTTGCTTTCTCATAAATTATAAAAGATAATTATGAATAATTTACCACCGCCTTCTGCGTTTACAATAGATCAAAATGATCCTAATAAATGGCCAAAATGGCGTAAAAAATTCGAAAACTACATCATAGCAAGTGATCTTAATTCAAAAACTATACAACAACAAAGGGCTATTCTATTACACATTATTGGCGATTCAGCGCTCGAAATATATAATACATTTGGTTTTGAAGAGAATGCGCAAAGCCCTACTATCAAAGATATTCTAGATAAATATGATCAATATTTTAGACCATTTAAAAAACACCATATATAAAAGATACATTTTCTTTACTTGTGAACAAAAGCTAAATCAAACTTTTGACGATTTTGTCACAGAAATTAAAAGTAAGGCTGAAGACTGTGAATTCGAAAATATTAAAGATTCTCTTATTAGAGACAGAATTGTTCTGGGTTGTAGGGATACAACACTTAGAGAAAAATATTTACAGAACCCTGATTTGACACTGTCATTAGCTATTAATCAAGGTCAGGCGGCTGAGGCATCGCAAAAACAATTAAGAAACATTGAAAAAGATTCAATTGATGCTATAAGGAAAAACTCTAATGAAAGATATAAACCTACCACCTCTTTGAAGAATAGCTACACAAGTAACCCAGTTAGAGCCAATTTTAATAAATCGATCAGGTGCTCAAAATGTAACATGGCTCATGACTTTGGAAAGTGCCCTGCATATGGAAAAGAATGTTACAAGTGCAGACAGCCAAACCACTTTGCAAATTGCTGCAAAAATAGAGCAATTAGGTGTATACAAGAAATTGAGGAAGAAAAAGATAACCTACTGATTATAGACTCAATCATGGTCGGCCAAGTGTTAAGGAAACCGTGGAAGGAACTAATTTACATACAAGGACATCCTGTTGATATTAAACTTGATACAGGAGCAGATGTAAATATTCTGCCGGAAAGTCTAATTAAAGAATGGCCTAATATGCCATTGCTGGAAACAGCAGATTGCAAAATATATACTTATACAGGGCAACAAATCCCACCGTTGCCACCATGTTATGTTGTTCGTTTACACTTTAATATCTTTAATAGTCTATGGGAATTTAATAAGACGCAGTAAACAAAACTTATTGTTTATTTATTAAGTTACATGCTAATTCTGAATGCTATTCGATGATGATGATAAATAGTTGGCGTTGCCAAACTAAAAGTTTAATATACATTACAGTTTAATCAGATTTTATTACTAATAAAATCTGAACCTGGTGCTTCCCTGATATTTAATTCTGAAACGATATTCTCAACACCTTATATCTCTATAAAGATGTTAATTTGGTCTTATATTTAGGTTTATAGTTTCCAATAATAACATGCTCCTCTTTATCTGAGATCCCTTATTGTCGTTGGATGATCTCAGAGATTTTAAAACTATATGGGTACTTATTAATTATTAATACTCGGCTTGTCACTGACCCGAGTCCTCTAGTCTGTAGAGACGGCCAATAGACGCCATTCAATTCCAGCGTCTATTTTGACGGGAGAGCCGATCATTATTTTATATACTATCTAATTTAATGCAGGAACAAGGATAATACAGTAATTCCCCCCCTTTTTCAAAGTACACATGAGCCTTAGTTTAATGAGGGATTTATTTACACATCGGTCCTAAACTTTCCTCGTGTATGAATCTATTTATAATTGATCTGTAGAAATTATAGAGATCTATTGCTATAATTTCCCTCTCTGAAATAGTTCCCAGCGTCTTCAGTGGGTTGCTAAATCTCCAGAAGGTGTCTTTTATAGATTATCTAATTTAATAATGATTTCATGAATGATACACAGTATATGCCACAAATAACTAAGGATAATTTTAGAAGAGATCGGTGCCAGACAAGTGTATTGAGAGAGAATAGTAAAAGAATAAAGTTGTACTAGATTTCGCGGATAAAGTCAAGAAAGGACATTATTCCAGAAGTTGTCGCGTTCCCGTTTTTGGACCAATGGGAACGGAGCATGTAAGGAGTGACCTAGTAAAATTTCCTTATCAAAATCTACAAGTGTAACATTTCGACAACAGCGTCGTCACCACTATAGGCAAAGCGTGTGATATAGAGATAAACAATGTAGAGCTTGAGCATCTAAAACTATAATTGGAAAAATGAAATAACACACAGTATGGGGGATAGATGCATTCCTGAGATTACATAGTGCCAGAGCGCACCAAGATTTGCTTCCAAGCTACCGTGGGAGAAGTCCGCGGGAGGTGCAGAAATGGGGGGACCTGATGACAGATTCCTTCCTGGAATGTTTGGGGCGTCGGGTGTCGCGCGGACTTAACAAGGTCTCTGGAATGTGTAGTCCCAACGTCCACCCCCCCCCCCCCCCCCCCCCCCTTCTTCTCCTTCTTCTTCTACGAAAGAGATAATGGCGGCCCCTTCCCCTGCCTCCCTCGTTGTCTCAGCTATCTTTTTAAAGAGATTTCTGGGATAAAGTCCTCCCTCGACTTTATTCGCGAAATCTGGTACGACTTATTCCTTACTATTCTCCCTCATCATCAGACAACCCATGAAATCTTTATTAAATTGGACAATCTATAAAAGACACCTTCTGGCGATTTAATAACCCACTGAAGACGCTGGGAACTATTTCATAGAGGGAAATTATAGCAATAGATCTCTATAATTTCTACAGATCAACTGTAAATAGATTCATATTAAGGCATTTTTACAACCCAAATAACACAAACAATAGTCAAACATACAAATCTATTTGCATCATACCGTACTCTCCTAACAGCGTAACAATAGCCCGAGGAATTAGGAAATATGGTATAAAGACATATTACGAAAACACACCCAACATAGGCGCAATAGTCAGAAATCCCATAACAAAAAAAAAAAACAATAGCCATAACTCACCAATATACAACAGTCAAGCAATATACTCAATAGAATGCAACCAATGCAATAGTATGTACATAGGCGGAACCGGCAGACCAGTAATAGATAGAATGAATGAGCACACCAGATCCATAAATAGAAAGGATAAAAATTCCCTTTTATTCCAACACACTCAAAATACAGGTCACACCTTCAACCTAAGTAACCCAAAAACCTTTTATACCAATATAAACAACGAACAGAAAGGACTGTACTTAGAAGCCTTTTTATCATTAAAACACGCCAGCATCAATAGGTATATTGAAATTCCAGAATCATACACAGAACTCATAAATAGCAATTAAACGTACACTTCCCCATATTTAATACAGTAACTCTTGTTTCATAACTCTGTTCCATAACTAATTCAAATTTCATAAGTTAAATTATTATATAATAGTTTTTACCTTAGTTTAGAAATGTGTAGATAGTCTGGATACTTAGCATATATCAAGAAATTAATAGTTCTTTTATGAAAAATTTGTAAAGATGTAAATATATTAGGTAAATATATAGCAGCTACTAACGATTCACTACCATCGCGTTGCTCCTGTAGAAGGACCACCATACCCGAGAGCTAGAGCCTTATTAAGCGGTTAAAAAAAAAAAAGATACGCAACCTCGGAGTTTTATTATTTGTCATAAAGATTTCGCAGAGGTTAAAATATTGGAATTAGGTTACTATCTGGATATATGGAAAGGACTCTATTTGTAAAGATTATACCAAAATCCAACAAAATAAGCTATAAAAAAAACAAGCAAGACTATAGACTTATACTATTGACAATGACATTTATAATATATTTTAAACAAAAGGTCTACAATAAAATCATACAGAGAACAATCTATGAGTATAGGCAGCATGGGTCTTATTAGATTTAAATCAAGATATGGTATAATGGTAAATATGATGGAATAACGCACTGAAACACAGACAGGAGAACTGGCTCCTTTGGCAGGCACGTTCAGCAGTGTATGTTGGCCAGTAATTATTAGAAGACTTGATTATTAGTAACATTCCCTCCAAATAGATAAAAAAATCATACTATATTTCGTTTTAAAGAGTGAAAGAAGGACAAATTCTTCACATAAAAGTACAAACATTACTAAAACCTGACAGATAGATACCCTCAAGGTAGCCCTAATAAAGTCGTATTTTGCAACTGTTGCTGTGTCAAT
Organism: Cordylochernes scorpioides; assembly: GCA_030710605.1. NCBI lineage: Eukaryota > Metazoa > Arthropoda > Arachnida > Pseudoscorpiones > Chernetidae > Cordylochernes > Cordylochernes scorpioides. The sequence continues at coordinate 45,616,691 of CP092867.1, forward strand.
ATATCACAGCAAAGATATGGTACACAACTCTATTCCAACAGAGTCGGTAGTTCTATATTTAGTACAATTTGTGAAATTAAGGTGTGGGGGTAGTACCATAAAACAGAAGAATAAAAATGTATGAGGGGAAACAAAACTCTCCATATAAGTTGTATATTAGATATTTATTCGGATTAGGCAAAATTTTGGGGACATTTCATACTGGCGAGACATGCTATTTACATAATGATCTAGGTAGAGGTGACATAAGGTTACAAATTCGTCTTTATAAAGGGGAGAACCTAGATCTCCATCTATTCTAGCGGGACAAAATATACGAACCCTAACATTCCTTTTAAGTCACTTAAAGCCCTTTAGGGCCCATTCAGAATCTAAATAGATTAGCTTCTGTTCGAAAAATAAAGGGGGGCTAAACCATAATGGCGAGGGGCTTACCTTCTCTCGAAAGCGGCGGCAAGGTCTGGTCTCCTCTACGTCTCAGGCCCGACTGGCGGAATCCCTCCTGTCACTGAACGATTCTGTGTATCTCTCTGATTTTGCCAAGAAAACCTCCTTTTATCCTTGCCTCCCTTCATTTTCATTCGCTCCTCACGCCAAAGTTTCTATTGGCTGGCATTTTCATTCGTCGAAAGCAAACACGCACGTGATCATGACCACGCCTCCAAATTACCGTGTTGCCGCGCGGAAAAAAAAATATTTGTATATTGAAAAAAAAAACAAATTAAATTCCTTTAGTAAATTAAATAATATATATATCCCGAGTATTAAAAAAAAAGGTTATTGATTTAGTGTTTATATGACAAATTGTTTTCCTTTGGTCACCTCTAACAAAAATGAGGGGGATATATGTACATATGGTACAGCAGCTCCCAGCACGGATGTCTCTGGATGTCACCCGTGTCTTCCTCCCCACCAGGCATCAGCCTTCGGCATGGAAGTCTGGTGTCCTCAAGTGTCTAGTTTTTATTTGTACATGTGCTCTTTGTACATCCTTCGTCTCGGCCCTCCCGCAGCGGGCTTTGGGTCTTTATAAAGCATCGTCGGCCATCGTTGGGAGTTCTCCACCTAAGTAACAAACACTTCGGCGAGACACTGCGTATATATTTATATGATGTAATTGTTTACATCTTTGTTGGGTCTTGTCTGGTGGAAAATCTGACCCAACAATTCCTCCCCTGCCAGAGTGAAAGAATGTGTTTACTCCAATTCATATCTGTTTATACACTATGAGAAATATGAAATGGGGGGGAAATGCATTCTTTTACGATATCAGTATGCAATCACTGACACTCGGGCAAAGGAGGAACACACGAGCTATGAACCTGGAACATGTTAGCTCAATGTAGTATATTATATCGAGGGAAATTCTACCCTACCATTTAATGGGCAATGTACTAAGCCCATCCTTTCGCTGTCTGTATTCCGGGGAGTCTTGGCCCAGATGTGAGTCGAGTCCACATGTTCCCAGCCATAGTCCCCATGGTGGAGGTGTGGGATGGTCTAAGCATCGATTCTATACAAACAAATTCTTAGTACCTTCTAGGTAAACATAATTATTAAGGGCGCCAAGGAATTGTGCGTGTTAATATAGATATGTACAATTCCTAAAACATATCTGAAAAAGGATAAAAAAAAAACTTTATTAGCTCTGTATGATACATATGACAGCAAAGGAATGGCTATACATGGTTACAATGATAATGATAAAAAAAACTGAAATTGCAACTCCTATCAATGACATTAATAGTAGGGCAAAACAGAAACATGGGAAGCGAATATACATATTAAAGTTGCACGGATACGATGTATGCCAAAGTGGAGCAATGCAGATATACACGATGTTAAAAATAAAAATTTTAAAATGGATATTTACTATAAGTAGGAGGGAATGGTTTGATATATATACAGGGTGTACCAGGTAAATTAGGACTAACTTTGACAGTCCATAAAACAACAACTACTTGAGATTAAAAACTTGTTTTTTTTTCATTACGTAGCCATATTCATGTAAAATGCAACAGTACATGTGTGCGCAGTGTAGTGATGAAGAGTAACCGAGAATTTGAAAATCGAGCTGCCATCATCGTTGCTCTGCGCGCCGGAAGGAGCCCCAAAGAGATAGTGGATTTTCTTAAGTTGCCCAAAACCACTATTTATCGTGTCAAGAAGCAGTTTGATGAGGCCGACAGTAACAAAGAGGGGATAGCTACAAGGAAAAAGCACTCGCGTCGATCGGACAGGGTAAGAGGCGAAGAATTTGTCAAAAATGTCAAGGAGAAGATTGATGGAAACCCTGGGAAGAGCATGAGGGCCATAGCCAAGGAAATGGACGTTGGCTCTATGACAATTGTCAGAACTATCCATGAGGACCTTGGTCTCAAGTCTTATGCCCTTCGGAAAGGTCAGTTGCTGACTGAGAATATGAAGAATAACAGAAAAGGAAAGGCTGCTGCCCTCCTCAACAACCTGAAACACGACTCTTTTGGCATGCTAAGGTTCTTCTCTGACGAAAAGAACTTTGACGTGGACCAAAAGGTAAATCCCAGGAATGATCGCTGGATCTGTAAAGACCCCTCAGAGATACCTGTCGTGATGCACACGAAATTTCCTGCCTCCGTAATGGTCCTTGGCGTTATCAGCAGTGAAGGTGATGTCATGCCTCCCCATTTCTTTGAGAAGGGCCTTAGGATGAACGCTGACACCTACATCAATGTTCTGGAGACCGTTGTGAAGCCTTGGATGGACATGGTGGCCGCAGGAAGGAAGTATGTCTTCCAACAGGACTCAGCTCCAGCCCATAAGGCAAAAAAGACACAATCGTGGCTGACACTTAACGTCCCTAGTCACTGGGGTCCTGATATTTGGCCCCCTAATTCTCCAGATTGCAATCCCCTCGACTACTATGTATGGGGCGTTGTTGAGAGAGATGTCAACAAAGCTCCTCATACCACCATCCAGTCTGTCAAGAAAGCAGTTCACACGGTGATGACCCAAATGGACAAGGTCATCGTCGTCAAGGCCTGTGCTTCATTCCGCACTCGCCTCGAGACTGTTGTAGCTAATAATGGAAACTACATTGAATAAATAAAAACTATATCCTTTTATCTACTACTGTGTCAAATTTCATTCGGATATTTTAATTTTTACTTGCAAAAAATTTCAGTTAAAATACCATTGTTGAAATTCCCAATTTACCTGGTACACCCTGTATATATAGGATATACTATGGTAAACAGATGAATATATAAATTGTGATTAGAATCCTCATTCGGTACATTTGTCCGAAGATGGCAACAACGCTGCCCCTAAAATGTCACACATATTAATTATTTGTTCTGGATTCTATCTCGTTACCTTTATCTTTTTGTAATCTATAGCTCAAACTGTGTCTTATCTATATATAATTATTCGTGCAGGTAATTAGGGGAAAGGGTAAACATGGTGGAGGATACATTAAGTGAGAAGATATCGCCTCTGTATGATAAATATGCCAAAAAAAAAAGATATATGGGAAGGAAATAACATTGATATGGGAGTGTATTATAATAACACTGACATGAGAATAATATTATGGTAAATAGACAAAAAAAATATATATATGCGGTGATTAAAACTTGTTTAGTGCATTTTATCTGAAGATGGTAACAACTCTGCTACCAAAATGTCACACATTTATAATCCGAACCGTGCTTTCTATATATACAAATATACATGAATATAATAAAGGAATGATACATGATATATAGTAATAATGAGTATATAATGATAATAAAACGAACAGATATGCACTGAGGGACTAGGTCATTTCACTAGTATTTCAAAATCTACATGTAATATCTTAAAACTTGTTCTTACCAACTCGTCACTGGGAGTGTTTGTCTGGTGTGTTCCCCGCTTCTCTTAAATCAGGGAAAATATATAGGAAGGAAATCATGGTAGTCAATACGTCTCCAAACCAGACTATTTCCAAATTACCTTATCTGTGGTGGCAATCTCACCTATCTTTGTTCTTAGCTGAACATTGTTGTTAACCTCTACTATACATTGTTTAGCTTGTCTATAGAATGTGTACTCATATCTTTGACCAACAAATCCACTTTAATAAAAATACTACTTAAATTAACCCTGAAAATAAATTATGATGAATAATAAACTAGGTCTAACCTATATCTTGTGATATAATTTCCCACTTGAGTTCTTAGTACCTCTCTGAAAAATTTGACTCTTTGTCCAAAATAAAACAAAATAACCCATTGCTCTAGGCCACTTTATTGTCAAAACAAAAAAAAATTATTCCTTTTCAAATCTGGGACGCTATACTGGCTTGTTCTGGCAATCTGCTTCAAAGGTTCATTTAGGTGGCCTACTAATTTAAAATTTATCTTAACATGGAACGAGTTATTCTCGTGAAAAAAAAATTCTACTTACTAACTGGTGTTTAGGCTTGAATTCGTTCTAACTAAACGTATGGCAGACTATAGTCTTTAATTAGGTGGATAACTTTTGCTAGCCTGGGGCGATATAAAACACAAAGAATCCGGACAGTCCATCTGTCACTTTACTAACTGGTACCTAAAAATCTGTAGACGGAATCGCCTCGTCTAATCATAGTTTGTCTCTTCCACGCTCTCTCATTGTTAACTCTCATTAGAAACCCCCTTTAGACTATGACTTAAAATCAAGGAGTTATAGGGACTGTTTACCCAGCACATGTTTCAAAGTTTCTGTCTATAGAGGATTGGTTCCAAGCTGCGCAATTTATAGAGGAGCTTCAACGCGCCGAACCTTCTCAACCTCCCGTCTGAATCACCCTCATCTCAGTCACGCTTAAAGCGTCGTAAATTACGATGTCAGATCGGTTTTCCGAGGTTTGTCGTTATGCACCTTGCCTGCGACATCGGCTACTAAATCCCCCACCTAGCACAAAGTTCACCTGATACCTTTCCGCTCCCTCTAAAGAGGAGAAGTTTTGTGGGCTTTCTGGTCTGATCATAACCTCCCACAACCTTCCAGCCTGAGAATCGAGACATTATCATTATCTACGATTCTTAGAATTCAAGTTGAATATAATGAAATAGAGTAACTGATTACCCTAATAAAAGAAATCAACACTTATACTCCTCTAAAAGGAGTCCTAACAAATAAAGAAATCAAAATTAAAAAAAATTGAACCTATTAGTTCCCTAACGCTATTCTAATGTATTTTGGGCTCACAATATAATAGTTTTTAACCTTCTTCACATTCATTATTCCAATCCTTTCATACACCCTCCCCCCTATCATTCGCGGAATGCACTCAAACTAAAGCTAAAAGCTGCTACAAAGGCCAAAATACTCATTTATCAATAATGATAGACCCTAACTAATAATAACATCTTTCGGGACACAATGAGAAATCAAATGAATAATCACATTAAAACAACTAAAGCCCTATTTACTTAAATAAATGCCTCATACAAACTCTACTTAAATTATCTACTCATAGGTAAACTTTCTTTATACTTAAACAAATTAATAAAAAAAATGATTGTTAACAATCAAATGCTGAAATCTAACCTAACACTTTAAATGTGTGTCTAACAGTTTGAAAATCTTCTTATCTTGACACTTGGTGTCTAAACAAACGAATCATCAAAACTAGCACTTAAATGGAGCGAACTGAACTTCAAGCTACCTCATTGCCAGATATGATAGTTCTACAAGTGTTTTTTCCAGCCCTATTTCTTATGTAGGTCATTGGCATTCCCTTTCCTCTGCTATTCAGCTAGACTCTTTCTTTGGACTTATAGGGCTTTCAGTACCCAGCTCGTTCTGGAGTTTAACAACAGAGATCACTTGCTATCCTATCATATCAACTCTTAGACTATATCTGCCTTACACACTCTCATTAGAAATTCTCTTTGGGCTTTATTCTGGACCTATGGAATTAGAGGGTGTCAAGTTTAAACCCAACGCATATTCCGAACCAACCCATAGGGAATATATTACAAGCACAGCAGATACCTAATGCGTCTAAGTTCCTTAGTCATTCTTAAAGTTTAACCAAAATTCAGAACCTTAAAATAAAATTGAAACAACATAAACTGTTGGACTTTAAGTCTTAGATTACAACCTGCCTCCTAATACAGGACTGTAGTTTAATTAAACACAAGAGAAGTAAAGCTGAAAACCCTTAGATTTACCTCCTAACATTAAATCTCAATAAAAAAAACTGAAAACCCCTTTACAGTGACACTTAAAGAAATAAAATAAAAAATTATAGCAAAGAAAAAAAAAACTGAAATCCTTTTAAGACCACATTTTAAGGCCTTCAAATCACTTCCTAATACTTCATACCATGATCAAAAATTTAGCTAAACTCAGTACACATTCTATAGGTTTACTCATTGGCAACCTGGACATGATTTGCACTCATTGGGCCTCTTGACCCTGGTTGAACGGCGTATTTCAGGGCCGTCAATGTTGCCACCAATTGCCCTATTTACTACCTCAGGCGGGTTTCCTAAGGTTGCTGTCTCTCGTGGTTCCTCTTGTCCTACAGAAGGGCGAAATTGTAGCACAAAATAAGAAGAAACTAAAAACTCCTTAACTCACATCCTAACAAGGTTGTGAAAACTCTTTAAAGATGCACTAGCATTAAAACAGGTTGTGAAAATTCTTTTCAACGACGTGCTACACTAAAACGAGTCTGTGACAAAGTTGTGACAAATGACACACTAACCTTAAAACACGGTTGTGAAAACTCTCTTCAACAATGAGCTACACTAAAACGAGGTTGTGACAAAGTTGTGACAAATGACACACAAGCACTGAAACAGGGTGTTAAAGCTCCTTTCAACGGTCACTTAACACTAGAACACACGTTATGGTTTAAAAAATAAAAAGAAGAACTGTAAACTATTTAAAGTTCACTATGACACTAAGACAAAATTGTTAACATAAAATAAAGTAGGAAAATTGGAAGTTTAGAACACACGTTATAGTTTAAAAATAAAAAGAAGAACTGTATATAGACTATTTAAAGTTCACTATGACACTAAGACAGAATTGTTAACATAAAATAAAGTAGGAAAAACTGGAAGTTTAGAACTCACGTTATAGTTTAAAATAAAAAGAAAAACTGCAAACTCTTCAAAGTTCACCACAACACTAAGACATAATTGTTAGCTTAAAAATAAAAAATTGAAATTTTAAGATTCATTACAACACTAAAACAAACTCGTAACTAGAAAAATAAAAGAAAGCTGGAACTCTTTAAATCACAGCCTATCACTAAGAACAAAGTGTTGTTAATTTAAAAAAAAAACTAAGTAACTCTTAAATATCATATATCAGCATTAAAGCCAAGATTGCAGCCAATAAAAAAAATTGTTTCTTAACAGGAGAATACATATTTGTTATTTAATATATAACCTAATATTAAAACTAATATAAACCTACGTGAATAAATTAGTGTATATAGTTGCTCAAATTTAAGTAAATCAGCCTATACCAACCCTTAGTGCACTTTAAAATCCTTATTTTTATAAGCTACAGCCTCGGTAGGCCGTCTGTCACCTATTAGTTTCAATAGGGGGCCCATTTCTTGTCCTCAAGCAAACCTTCCCACGTCCGGCCGTTATCTACCAAGGGGAGGGGGGGGGGCGACGATTTCTATTTTTAATTGCCCCGGCTACGACTCTCTTATCTCGTGGTGACTCAGAATTACCCCCGCTCGGGGGCCTACTGAGGAAACCTGCCATCGTGTTCTCTCTCTCCGGGACATACACAAATTTTACATCGAGGTCCTAGATGATCTCTGTCACATTGTTAACAAATTACAAATTATGAATATACAATTGTTGAATATCTAGAAATTTCCCCTACCTATTTATCTAATCCCTTAACACGTGCATGTGTCCATCGCCACTTAGCGGCTGTTATTAGAAATTTTCCTCTTTCATTTATACAGTATGAGGCATAGTAATTAAGGCTGCATTTCCATGAGTTCGATTTTTCTTACAACATGCTGAAACGAAATCAAGTGTGGTTATATGACCACTGTCTATGGAGTAACATGGTGCATATTGGGCTGGGAAATGACAAAGTTATTTCGCTCCTTTAATATTCTAATTGTGACTGAGTTTTCTGTTGAGTTATGATGATACACTGTGAATTTGGTAGGGAAGTTATTTTGTAGGGGTGTGTTGCATATCAGGGGTTTTGCTTGTTCCTGGGTTAGAAATTTTATATTATTCCCTATTACTGTCAGTCTGATAATTACATTCCTGGCTCATGAGATATGTGTGCAACTTGTATAACTCACTGTGAAATTTTTGTGGACATTTAAGAATTTACAGGAGTATATCTAATATGGAGGAGTCACCTCAGCTCGATCTATCCACATTTTGGTTCTGGAATTTAGCGCCATATTCTAGATGGACTTCATTGCCTCATCTATTGTCCAGACGTATCACCTTGAGTGTCAATTTTAGGAAACGTCATCTCGTCCTCGACCTTTCTTCGCTTCATGTTGGCACATCTTCAATGACATTTCCTATGTGGGGGACACACCCTTCAAGCGGTCTATCGGCATCCAGTGATCAAACTTGGCAGAAAACGTCGTCAAAGGGGGCCGCCCTCCTCGCGTGTCTAGCCATCTTAACCAATCACGATACCGCCTCACGCCTACAGGTTCCGAATTACATTCAATGTAATATCTTTGCTCGGGTGTCCCGACTATATCAATCCTTATTCACAGCCTTTAGGTGATATTACTCCGCACTGGAGACTCGCACTCTGCTAACATCCTCATTATATACAAGTGTCAAATCGAGCCTCGATAAACTCTCCTGTCTCCTATACCCCCATTATTAGATAGATCCTGTCTCTAACACAGGTGGCTTTTTGCTGCCTTGTCATCAACTTACAGCTGTCCAGGCACGCCTCGGGATATCTCAGCTGTCTTGCAGACACAAGCTCCAGTCATCTCCTTTCCTTTGAATATTTTAAAGATTATCCCAGGTAGTATGTCATAAGTTAATAAATACTTCCACAGTGATTAAAAGTACTCGCGCAAATTGGTCACAATATCTATCCCTTGAGATTCTGCCATTGGAATGTTAAAAACCAGATTTCTATCTATTATTGGTTTCGAATTTTAAAAAAAAAGGTTTACGAAGAAAACTATAAAATTGCGTCCTTTCTATGGTGATCAATCTTCTCTCTTCACGGGTACGCCAACTGGATCTTTAATTCTATTTTCACCTTAAAGCTCATGTATTTGTCACTCTCCCAATCCACTATGCGCTGGAGAGAAATCGATTAACTATCTCTTAGCATGCTAGCCCTAATCTGGATGCACAGGCTAGCATAACTTGATAGAAAGCGCTATTAAAATAAAGTTAAGAAATTTGTAGCCGGCAATAATTATCAGAACTCACCTCTGCTGTGAGAAAATTATAGCAGAGCTATGATGAGAGAAAAAATTCTAAGTCATTTCAGTAGACTACTGTAAGACACTGATTACCGTTCTAGATTTGAACCATGGCAATCCAACCTCATTTCTCAACTGTATAAAATAATTTAAGAAAAAAAAATTGTAATCAATGGTGTTCGCAACAGAATTCAAAATGATTGAGACACAGATTATTATAAATAATGTCCAGCAAGCAGGATACCAAACCTCCTTTATATTACAACATTTCCTCAAAAGTATAACAATCAATATAACCCAATAAACAAAACCACAAATATCTATAGGCGATATGTTACATTCCATACTCACAAACATCTATAACAATAGCCACTACTTAAGAAACTTCGGCATCCAAACATATTACTGTAATTCCCCTAACATAGTCTCCACCATTAAAAATCCACTATCTAAAATAATCCTAATATCATAAAACCCACTAACCAAAACAGAAAAATAAAAGGCAATATATTCCATAGAATGCAACAACCGCCAAGCCAAATACGCGGGGGAGACAGGAAGGAGAGTCAGCAATAGAATATATGAACATAGACGCAACATTATAAATCAAGACAATAGATCTCTAATTTTCCAACACTGCAAAGAAACAGGCCACACTTTCGCTTTAGGAGAACCTAGAATACATTACAATAACATTAATAGAAAATAGATTTGCCCGAAACATATAACACAATATATCCTAGTACCAGCTAATAATATCAACAATAATATAAGTAACTTATATGTAATAGCCAATAACCATTATAAAACTAACTTAAATAATAGAATTCCTAACCTATAAGATAATTCATAGAATATAGCAAACAATAGTAGAATATGTAAATACCTTACCCAATAAAATAAAAAAAAACATATCTTAAGTAAACAAATAATATGCAAAAACATCCTAATATATATATATATATATATATATATATATATGTACATAGAATCATAATAGTTTTAGCATCAGGCGGCGTTATATTTTCTTGATATATTGTATATGTTTATCCTGTAGAAGGGCGGACAAGCCCGAAAGCTTGAGAAGACCTGAATAAAAGATACTCATCCCCATAAACGTTTTACTTTGATATCAGAAATCAATGATATTATTAAGGCTTTGTCACAAACAATGTGAATCGTAAATGACAGCGGCGAGTGATGTGGTAGACATCGCCTCAACTTAACTTTTATTGCCCGATAAAATACCAGTGAAACGGAAAGCCTAAATTAAAATTCACGATTTAAAATCATAGCAGTAGGTGTGGTTAGAAAACTGAAAGGGCGCTATGAATAGCTCTCAAACTTAACGGAAATCACAAGGCAACATGATATTCCTTAAGTAAGACCGCTGGAAATTTTGCAAGTCACTCTAGATATAGACTCTTAACTCAGGGTGTGGACTACTAACCAATTTAATTAATTAAATAATTAAATAGTATGGCTTTTCGTTAGGTATATATTTCTACAGTATTTAAGATGAAATATATACTAAATTCGGGCCCCGCGGCGGGCGCCACTGTCGCGTTCCCGTTTTTGGACCAATGGGAACGGAGCATGTAAGGAGTGACCTAGTAAAATTTCCTTATCAAAATCTACAAGTGTAACATTTCGACAACAGCGTCGTCACCACTATAGGCAAAGCGTGTGATATAGAGATAAACAATGTAGAGCTTGAGCATCTAAAACTATAATTGTAAAAATGAAATAACACACAGTATGGGGGATAGATGCATTCCTGAGATTACATAGTGCCAGAGCGCACCAAGATTTGCTTCCAAGCTACCGTGGGAGAAGTCCGCGGGAGGTGCAGAAATGGGGGGGCCTGATGACAGATTCCTTCCTGGAATGTTTGGGGCGTCGGGTGTCGCGCGGACTTAACAAGGTCTCTGGAATGTGTAGTCCCAACGTCCACCCCCCCCCCCCCCCCTTCTTCTCCTTCTTCTTCTACGAAAGAGATAATGGCGGCCCCTTCCCCTGCCTCCCTCGTTGTCTCAACTATCTTTTTTAAGAGATTTCTGGGATAAAGTCCTCCCTCGACTTTATTCGCGAAATCTGGTACGACTTATTCCTTACTATTCTCCCTCATCATCAGACAACCCATGAAATCTTTATTAAATTGGACAATCTATAAAAGACACCTTCTGGCGATTTAATAACCCATTGAAGACGCTGGGAACTATTTCATAGAGGGAAATTATAGCAATAGATCTGTGGGGACCAGGGATGCAGCACCCCGCCGACGCCGCCGCCGAGATAAATAAACAGACGGCTGCCATAAATCACCACGACCGCGGCACCACAGCGGAGGAATTCCGAGAGAGCACCAGACGTGCATTCCGGGCTGTCTCCTCCTTGTCTTCCCATATAAATGTAGCCAACAAGAAACTCCAATAAACACTAACTTTGAGAGACTTTCTGAGCCATCGCTGGACCAGTAAATCGACACTCCACATTGGTGAGCCGGACGTGATTGAAAAGAAAAAGCATACGAAGATCTCAAGAGATAAAGAAATGCAAAAAGTGATTCAAGTTTGAAAAGAAGCATCATCCAGGATATCGGGATATCATCTCAAGACTAAGATAAGTTTTTATATTATCTTCCTTGTTATTTTATCTCAATATTTTAATTTTTAACTTTATCTCTAAGCTGTTGTGTCGAATTTAAATTTACGTAAAATGGAAACAGAAAATAAGCCTAGCGATACCTCAGAAATATGCAAAGTTAGTGTTAAAATACCTCCTTTCTGGGTTGAAAAACCTGAAATATGGTTCTTCCAGGTAGAAGCACAGTTCAAAATAGGTGGAATTATTCAGGAAGACACTAAATTTAATTATTTGATCTCCCAATTAGAACCTAAATATATAGAAAACATTTGGGACATAATTAATAGCAAAAGCGACAACAAGTACTCTGAATGTAAATCACGACTACTTGAATTGTTCAGAGAAAGTGAAGGGTTGAGAATTAAAAAGTTAATTTCAGGTATTGAGCTCGGAGACATGAAGCCGAGCCAGTTACTACAAAAGCTCAGATCCCTCGCTACTCCAGATATCTCTGACAATTTAATAAAAACTTTATGGCTTGATAAACTGCCCACATCCATAAAGAACATACTTATTGTAAGCGAAGAGGACATTAGCAAATTGGCCATAATGGCCGATAAAATAAATGAAATAAACTCTTCCAACGAAATATATGATGCGGAAATGCCTTCTTCATCAACAGATCGCTTGATCGCCAAATTGGAAGATCTTGAACGGCAGGTGTCCGAATTGAGACTGGATAGATCTAGATCTCGATCCATAAATAGGACTCAGTCAAGGCCGAGAAGTAATTCTCAAAGATCCTTCGATCAAAGAGGAAGATATTGCTACTACCATTTTCGCTTTGGATCTAATTGCTTGCAAAATAAATGCAGGCCTCCGTGCAGTTGGAATGAGTCGGAAAACTCCAACCGGCGGACAGAGTAGCGACAAGCTCTTCTGCCGGCATTCAGGATTGTCGCAATCTCCGATTATTTGTGACGGACAAAAACACGGGATTGCGCTTTTTAGTGGACAGTGGTGCTGATATATCTATAATACCTCCAAAGGATAAAAATAGGATGCCTAGCTCTGATTATAAATTATATGCAGCCAATGGTACAGAAATTGTTACCTATGGAACAAAGGTTAGAAATTTGGATATCGGACTTCGACGTCAATTTCAATGGCCTTTTGTAATCGCCAATACCAACAGAGCAATAATAGGAGCAGACTTTCTGAACAACTTTGGATTGATTATTGATATAAAAAATAAACGCCTAATTGATGGAATAACTAATATTTCCATAAGAGGCGTCATTCAGTCAATCTCAGACATGGGAAATATTAGCACTCTAAACTCATCATCCAAGGTCAGCGCTATCCTAACCAAATATCCTAACCTATGTAGGCCACCATCAGATTTTGTAGAAGCAAAACATAGCGTTAAGCATTATATTCCTACAAGAGGTCAGCCAATTCACTCTAAAGCCCGTCGCCTAGATTCACAGAGATTAACTCTTGCTAAGGCAGAATTTCAATATATGTTGAATAATGGAATAATTAGACCCTCAAATTCTCCTTGGGCGAGTCCACTACATTTAGTTTCAAAAAAGGACGAGTCACTAAGACCTTGTGGTGATTATAGAAGACTCAATGCAGTTACACTTCCAGATCGTTATCCAATCCCTAGACTGGACGATTTCCACCACATCTTAAAAGGTACTCGTGTGTACTCAAAAATAGACCTATGCAAGGCATTCTATCAGATTCCAATTGCTGAAGAGGATAAACCAAAGACTGCCATCATTACTCCTTTTGGGCTATTCGAATTTAATGTTATGAGTTTCGGTCTTAGAAATGCTACTGCTACCTTTCAGAGATTCATGCATGAAGTCTTAAGAAACTTGGACTTTGCATTTGTCTACTTAGATGATATTCTGGTAGCCTCTAAAACGGAAGAAGAGCATTATAGCCACCTTGAAACCTTATTCAGCAGACTAAATTCCTATGGATTGAGAATCAATCTTTCTAAATCTAAATTCCTAGTACAGGAAATTGATTTTCTAGGATATCTAATTACCTCTCACGGTGTGAAACCACTCCCAACAAAGGTTAAAGCTATTCTAGAATATAAGAAACCAAAAACAGTTCATGAATTACGCATATTTTTGGGAATGCTAAACTTTTATCGTACCTTTTTAAACAATGCCGCAGAGACTCAGGCAATCCTTCATGAATACTTGAGGGGAGCCAAGAAAAAGGATAGAAGCGAAATAAAATGGACTGAAGAAGCTGAAGTTCAGTTTGAAAAATGCAAACAAGCCCTAGCTAATACAGCACTGTTAGCCTACCCCGATACTGAACTGCCTATCTCACTCTGTACAGATGCTTCAGATCGGGCAGTTGGATCAGTTCTCCAACAGCTTGACAATAATAATTGGAAACCAATAGCATTTTTCTCTAAAAAATTAAATCCTGCTCAATGTAATTATAGTACATATGATAGAGAGCTTCTCGCAATATATTTGTCTATCAAATTCTTCAAGCACCTGCTTGAGGCACGTGAATTTACAATTTTAACTGATCACAAACCTTTAATTTACGCATTCAAACAAAAAAATGAGAAAGCTTCTCCTAGACAATTAAGACATCTACAATACATCTCCCAATTCTCTACTGACATCAAGTACATAAAAGGTACTGACAACATAGTCGCCGATGCTCTGTCCAGAGTTGACGCTATCACAACTATCGACTATGAAGAGATCGCCAAAGAACAAACTGGTGATTCAGAACTACAAAACCTGATTTCAAAGAATACCTCTCTAAAATTTAAGCAATGCCCACTACAATCAGGCAATTTGTTATGGTGTGACGTGTCTACTAATAATATTAGACCATTCATTCCAATTAAATTCCGAATGATGGTTTTTAGGAACTTCCACGAACTCTCGCACCCAGGCATCAAAGCCACTACAAAACAATTAACATCAAGATTTATATGGCCTAATATGAATAAAGACATTAGGAAATGGGCTCAAGCTTGTGTCAACTGCCAAAAGTGCAAGGTGTCGATACACACAAAATCAGAATTAGGCAAATATCAAGAAGTGGATGAAAGATTTAGTGTTGTCCACATAGATCTAATTGGTGCTTTACCTCCATCGAATGGTCACATCTACTGTCTGACCTGCATCGACAGGTACACCAGCTGGATGGAAGTTATTCCGCTACCAGATATGAAGTCTGAAACGGTAGCGAGAGCGTTCTACGAAAACTGGATTGTTAGATTTGGAGCACCGCATACAGTGATATCAGACCAAGGAAAGCAGTTTACTTCTCAGCTTTTTAAAGATTTAACAACGCTGTGTGGTATCAAACTTCGCCATTCCACGGCGTACCACCCTCAGTGTAACGGGAAGATTGAAAGGCTTCATAGAACCATTAAAACTGCCATTCGTGCCCACAATAGTATTAAGTGGACAGAAACGCTGCCAACAGTTCTCCTAGGCTTGCGTGCTGCTATCAACAAAGATACCAACCATTCTTTGTCTCAGATGGTATATGGCAAAACCATCAGACTGCCTGGCGAATTCTTTGATGATTCTAAACATCACCTGCATGCTGAAGAATTTGTTCAACAGCTTCAAAAGCAAATGGAATTGCTCAAACCCTTAAATGAAAAACATCATTCGAAGACTAAAGTATTTGTTCATAAAGATCTGAAAACATGTTCACATGTATTTATCAGGACAGATCGAGTGAAGAAACCTCTGGTGTGATTCATGTTTGAAAAGAAGCATCATCCAGGATATCGGGATATCATCTCAAGACTAAGATAAGTTTTTATATTATCTTCCTTGTTATTTTATCTCAATATTTTTATTTTTAACTTTATCTCTAAGCTGTTGTGTCGAATTTAAATTTACGTAAAATGGAAACAGAAAATAAGACTAGCGATACCTCAGAAATATGCAAAGTTAGTGTTAAAATACCGCCTTTCTGGGTTGAAAAACCTGAAATATGGTTCTTCCAGGTAGAAGCACAGTTCAAAATAGGTGGAATTATTCAGGAAGACACTAAATTTAATTATTTGATCTCCCAATTAGAACCTAAATATATAGAAAACATTGGGGACATAATTAATAGCAAAAGCGACAACAAGTACTCTGAATGTAAATCACGACTACTTGAATTGTTCAGAGAAGGTGAAGGGTTGAGAATTAAAAAGTTAATTTCAGGTATTGAGCTCGGAGACATGAAGCCGAGCCAGTTATTACAAAAGCTCAGATCCCTCGCTACCCCAGATATCTCTGACAATTTAATAAAAACTTTGTGGCTCGATAAACTGCCCACATCCATAAAGAATATACTTATTGTAAGCGAAGAGGACATTAGCAAATTGGCCATAATGGCCGATAAAATAAATGAAATAAACTCTTCCAAAGAAATATATGATACGGAAGTGCCTTCTTCATCAACAGATCGCTTGATCGCCAAATTGGAAGATCTTGAACGGCAAGTGTCCGAATTGAGACTGGATAGATCTAGATCTCGATCCAAAAATAGGACTCAGTCAAGACCGAGAAGTAATTCTCAAAGATCTTTCGATCCAAAAGGGAAATACTGCTATTACCATTTTAGATTTGGTCCTAATTGCTTGCAAAATAAATGCAGGTCTCCGTGCAGTTGGAATGAGTCGGAAAACTCCAACCGGCGGACAGAGTAGCGACAAGCTCTTCTGCCGGCATTCAGGATTGTCGCAATCTCCGATTATTTGTGACGGACAAAAACACGGGATTGCGCTTTTTGCGACACTCCACAGATCTCTATAATTTCTACAGATCAACTGTAAATAGATTCATATTAAGGCATTTTTACAACCCAAATAACACAAACAATAGTCAAACATACAAATCTATTTGCATCATACCGTACTCTCCTAACAGCGTAACAATAGCCCGAGGAATTAGGAAATATGGTATAAAGACATATTACGAAAACACACCCAACATAGGCGCAATAGTCAGAAATCCCATAAAAAAAAAAAACAATAGCCATAACTCACCAATATACAACAGTCAAGCAATATACTCAATAGAATGCAACCAATGCAATAGTATGTACATAGGCGAAACCGGCAGACCAGTAATAGATAGAATGAATGAGCACACCAGATCCATAAATAGAAAGGATAAAAATTCCCTTTTATTCCAACACACTCAAAATACAGGTCACACCTTCAACCTAAGTAACCCAAAAACCTTTTATGCCAATATAAACAACGAACAGAAAGGACTGTACTTAGAAGCCTTTTTATCATTAAAACACGCCAGCATCAATAGGTATATTGAAATTCCAGAATCATACACAGAACTCATAAATAGCAATTAAACGTACACTTCCCCATATTTAATACAGTAACTCTTGTTTCATAACTCTGTTCCATAACTAATTCAAATTTCATAAGTTAAATTATTATATAATAGTTTTTACCTTAGTTTAGAAATGTGTAGATAGTCTGGATACTTAGCATATATCAAGAAATTAATAGTTCTTTTATGAAAAATTTGTAAAGATGTAAATATATTAGGTAAATATATAGCAGCTACTAACGATTCACCACCATCGCGTTGCTCCTGTAGAAGGACCACCATACCCGAGAGCTAGAGCCTTATTAAGCGGTTAAAAAAAAAAGATACGCAACCTCGGAGTTTTATTATTTGTCATAAAGATTTCGCAGAGGTTAAAATATTGGAATTAGGTTACTATCTGGATATATGGAAAGGACTCTATTTGTAAAGATTATGCCAAAATCCAACAAAATAAGCTATAAAAAAACAAGCAAGACTATAGACTTATACTATTGACAATGACATTTATAATATATTTAAAACAAAAGGTCTACAATAAAATCATACAGAGAACAATCTATGAGTATAGGCAGCATGGGTCTTATTAGATTTAAATCAAGATATGGTATAATGGTAAATATGATGGAATAACGCACTGAAACACAGACAGGAGAACTGGCTCCTTTGGCAGGCACGTTCAGCAGTGTATGTTGGCCAGTAATTATTAGAAGACTTGATTATTAGTAACATTCCCTCCAAATAGATAAAAAAAATCATACTATATTTCGTTTTAAAGAGTGAAAGAAGGACAAATTCTTCACATAAAAGTACAAACATTACTAAAACCTGACAGATAGATACCCTCAAGGTAGCCCTAATAAAGTCGTATTTTGCAACTGTTGCTGTGTCAATATATCACAGCAAAGATATGGTACACAACTCTATTCCAACAGAGTCGGTAGTTCTATATTTAGTACAATTTGTGAAATTAAGGTGTGGGGGTAGTACCATAAAACAGAAGAATGAAAAATGTATGAGGGAAACAAAACTCTCCATATAAGTTGTATATTAGATATTTATTCGGATTAGGCAAAATTTTGGGGACATTTCATACTGGCGAGACATGCTATTTACATAATGATCTAGGTAGAGGTGACATAAGGTTACAAATTCGTCTTTATAAAGGGGAGAACCTAGATCTCCATCTATTCTGGCGGGACAAAATATACGAACCCTAACATTCCTTTTAAGTCACTTAAAGCCCTTTAGGGCCCATTCAGAATCTAAATAGATTAGCTTCTGTTCGAAAAATAAGGGGGGCTAAACCATAATGGCGAGGGGCTTACCTTCTCTCGAAAGCGGCGGCAAGGTCTGGTCTCCTCTACGTCTCAGGCCCGACTGGCGGAATCCCTCCTGTCACTGAGCGATTCTGTGTATCTCTCTGATTTTGCCAAGAAAACCTCCTTTTATCCTTGCCTCCCTTCATTTTCATTCGCTCCTCACGCCAAAGTTTCTATTGGCTGGCATTTTCATTCGTCGAAAGCAAACACGCACGTGATCATGACCACGCCTCCAAATTACCGTGTTGCCGCGCGGAAAAAAAAAATTGTATATTGAAAAAAAAAACAAATTAAATTCCTTTAGTAAATTAAATAATATATATATCCCGAGTATTAAAAAAAAGGTTATTGATTTAGTGTTTATATGACAAATTGTTTTCCTTTGGTCACCTCTAACAAAAATGAGGGGGATATATGTACATATGGTACAGCAGCTCCCAGCACGGATGTCTCTGGATGTCACCCGTGTCTTCCTCCCCACCAGGCATCAGCCTTCGGCATGGAAGTCTGGTGTCCTCAAGTGTCTAGTTTTTATTTGTACATGTGCTCTTTGTACATCCTTCGTCTCGGCCCTCCCGCAGCGGGCTTTGGGTCTTTATAAAGCATCGTCGGCCATCGTTGGGAGTTCTCCACCTAGGCAACAAACACTTCGGCGAGACACTGCGTATATATTTATATGATGTAATTGTTTACATCTTTGTTGGGTCTTGTCTGGTGGAAAATCTGACCCAACAAAGTCTCTTAAAAGATAGTTGACACCCCCCCCCCGGGGCCCATCATTATCTCTTTTCTTCAAAAAGGAAGCTGATACCCCTGAGACATTGGAATTTCACATTCCAGAGACCTTGTTAGTCCCTGGGACACCCGACGCTCTATACATTCCAGGAAGGAACCTGTCAACGGTCCTCCCCGATTTGTGTCCCCTTTGGGGGATCCCTCCCACGCCTGGCATGGAAGAAAGTTTTTACTTGGATTTACTTAATCCTCAAATGCTTCTGTACCCTATATATTATTTGATATTCTATCTCCTCAAGTATAACCTTAGCTGCTTAAGTCCTATATTTGTCTATTTCTATGTCACACGCTATTCCGAAGATGGTAGCGACGTTGTTACTGAAATGTTACACTTGTATATCTTAATAAGGAAATTTTACTAAGTCACATCTTACATGCTCCCTTCCCATATATCCAAAAACGGGAACACAACATATATATATATATAGGATTTTATTAGGAAGAAGCTGGCAACACGGAATCAAGAAGAGCAAAAGACGCGCTTACGATGACAACCGAAGTATAAGACTTTTTACTTTCTCTTTTTTTTAACTTTGTTTTTAAATTGTAAACTTTAAAATAAATCCATTTATATCTACTCCGTTTCCTACAAAAATTTTGGGGGCTCGTCCGGGATCGAAAGTCAATTATTTGGATTTTGTTTAGTTTTACAAACAAACAAAAACAAACGACGCTAAGCCTAAAAGAACGACGACGCTAAAACAAAGGAAAGAAGAAAAAGAAAAAAAGAAGAAAGATATTCAGTTGAAGTAATAATAATATTTAAAAAAAAAACGTAAGTGTAATTTTTAAGGATATTAAACAGAAGTATATTTTAAACGTTTATTTTAATTGATTATAAGTATTATTTTCATTATAAAATTTAAAGACCACGGCGATTTGTTTACATCGCGATCTTTTGATTGAAGTTATTTTTATCACCAAAGAAGACATTTTATCTTTTAAAATGGCGAAAGTAAAGGCTGAATTAGATGATATTGAAGATAATTTCAAACAAGCAATTGATATTTTGAAAGAACAAGTGAATAAGTCACATCAAAGTGGAAATGCTATGTTCTTTAAAGAAGCCATTGAAGGCATTCCAGAATTTGATGGTTCAACGGTTCCAATTAAAAAATGGCTGCAAGAAATTGATGATAATGCCATCTTATTTGGTTGGACAGATCTTCACACCTTAGTGGTTGCAAAAAAGTTGCTGACTGGAGTAGCCAAATTATGGTTGAGGTCACAACCTACCTTCTCAACTTGGCCAGACCTTAAAGAGGCAATCACCAATGAATTTGACAACCCTATTGACAGTAGGAATATTCATATTCTTTTAACTAAAAGAAAAAAGCAACAACAAGAAAGCTACTATGAATATTTCTTAAAAATGAGAGAACTTGA
The DNA here is from genome assembly GCA_030710605.1 of Cordylochernes scorpioides. NCBI lineage: Eukaryota > Metazoa > Arthropoda > Arachnida > Pseudoscorpiones > Chernetidae > Cordylochernes > Cordylochernes scorpioides. The sequence goes on from CP092867.1 coordinate 45,637,549, forward strand.
AAGTCAAGGCAATCTTGAGGAAGCAGTAATCATTCAATATGTGATTGATGGAATTCCCGACCAAGAATTCAATAAGTCCATATTATATGGCTCTACATCCTATTCAGACTTTAAAATTAAATTAAAAAATTATGAAATGATTAAATCTAAATCTAAGACTAATAGCACCACAAGCAAAGTGATCCCAAAGCCAATTGATGATAAGGAATCAAAGTGCTTCAACTGTGGTAAAAGAGGTCATCTTTCACGTGAGTGTAGATTTAAAGATTTGGGGAAAAAATGCTTCAATTGTAATTCTTTTGGCCACATAGCAAATCAGTGTCCAACTAGAAGTAATGTCAACACCCTGGTAAAACAAGTGCAAACAAAGCCACATGATGAAAAACAAAATTATTTGGCTGAAACGACACAGAAAGGACGGATGTTCAAGGACATAAAAATTAATGACCACGAACTCCAAGCACTCATAGATACAGGAAGTCAATTGAATTTAATTCGAATTGACCGGTACCTTGCCATAGGATCACCAAGTTTTGATGCTGATGATAGATTCATATCTGGCATTGGCAATAAACGTGTTAAGCTGCTAGGAAAGTTCAAAGCTGAAGTTAAAATTGATGATGTTTTATTTGTGACCATATTCAATATTGTGCCAGAAGATTCCATGAAAGTTGAGGTCATCATAGGAGATGAAATGCTCAAAGAAGTGCATTTTTCAGTTGTAGGTGACAACATACAGATAAAGCCAATTCAACATGATTGGATAGGACAAATTGGAGATGTTTTCCATACTGAGAGCTGTCCACTTGATCTAGCACATATCACTGACCCACAATTGGCTAAAGACATTTTATCTATTCAAAAGAATTATAACCCAAAAGAAATAAAGACAACCTCCATTGAAACAAAAATAATTTTGAAAACTGAAGTCCCACTGTACCAACACCCTAGAAGACTATCTCAAAAGGAAGCTCAGGAAGTTGATGCACAAATTGATGAATGGCTAAAACAAGGAATAATTCAAAAAAGCAACTCTGAATATGCAAGTCCGATTGTACTTGTAAAAAAGAAAAATGGAAAGACCCGAATTTGTGTTAATTATAGAAAACTAAACAAGGAAACTGTAAAGGATAGATACCCACTGCCACTTATTGAAGACCAGATAGATAAACTGCAAGCAGCAAGACTTTTTAGTTCATATTCCAGTAGCAGAAGATAGTCGTAAGCTAACATCATTTGTAGTGCCTAATGGGCAATATGAATTTTTGAAAACTCCCTTTGGACTCTGTAATGCACCAGCAAAATTTCAGAGATTCATCAACTCAATATTTGCTGAAGAAATTCAAAAAGGGATTGTGTTGACTTATTTAGATGATATTGTAATTCTAGCTAATGATGCAGAAGAAGCTCTCAAACGTCTGAAACATGTTTTAAAGCGTGCTGAAGAATACGGACTTCAAATTAACTGGGAAAAGTGCCAGATTCTTAAAAGTGAGATTACTTATTTATGACATGAAATCAAAGATGGAGTTATCAGACCCTCTGATGATAAGGTCGCAGCCGTCAAAAGATTCCCTGAGTTAAAGACACTAAAGCAACTCCAAAGCTTTCTTGGTCTTACAGGTTACTTCAGGAAGTTTATTAAAAACTATTCCATAATAGCAAAACCACTTTCTGACATGCTAAAGACTAATGCTAATTTCATGATGGGACCAGATCAGAAGCAAGCCTTTCAAGACCTCAAACAGATCCTAACAAGTAAACCTGTATTGAAAATCTATCAAGTAGGAGCAAGAACTGAATTACACACAGATGCTAGCAAGTTTGGATTTGGAGCAATTCTCCTCCAAGAAGATGTTGATAAAAAAATGCATCCAGTCCACTACATGAGCAAGAAAACTAATGAAGCCCAACAAAAATATAGTAGCTATGAACTTGAAGTTTTAGCAGTGGTAGAAGCAGTAAAGAAGTTCAGAATATATCTTTTAGGAATCAAATTCAAAATTTTAACAGATTGTTCAGCTTTTACCATGACCTTGAAGAAAAAGGACTTGACTACAAGAGTAGCCAGATGGGCCTTATTACTTGAAGAATATGACTATACCATTGAACACAGGCCTGGAAGTGGAATGAAACATGTAGATGCACTGAGCAGAAATCCAGTTTCAATGATGATCCAAACTGACACACTTGTTGAAAAAATAAGAAATGCTCAAGGTAGAGATCCTTTGATCAAAGCTCTCTTAGTAATTGTGAAGGAAAAACAAGTATATGATGGTTATTTTGAAGAAAACAATTTACTTTGGAAGAAAGTTGAAGGGGATAGAACACTGGTCATATCCAAAGGAATGGAAATGGAAATTATAAAGTTAGCCCATGAAGAAGGACATTTTGGCGTCCAGAAAAATTTTGAAATGCTTAAAAAAGAATACTATATAACAGATTTGAAAAGCAAGATCAAAAAGTACATTCAGAACTGCATACCATGCATTTTATCAAATAGGAAACATGGAAAGCAAGAGGGAATGTTGCACCCAATCTCCAAAGGTGACACTCCCCTCGACACATATCATATTGATCATCTAGGACCTTTGGCATCTTCTAGGAAGGACTACAACTATTTGTTAGTCATCACTGATGGTTTCACTAAGTTCACCTGGATATACCCAACCAAAACAACCAGAACAAGCGAGGTTATTCAGAAATTGGAATTTCAACAGCAAATCTTTGGTAATCCTAGATGAATAATTACTGACCAAGGAGTCTATAGAACATTGCTGCATCACAACAGGAGTTCCACGAGGAAATGGTCAAGTAGAAAGAATCAACTGTACAATTGTCTCCGTACTCACTAAACTGTCAATTGATAACCCACAAGAATGGCACAAGCATGTTAGGAAACTTCAGAAAGCTCTAAACAGTACGCATCAGAGAAGCATTAGAATGTCACCATTTGAACTTTTAGTCAGAGTAAAGATGAGAAAAGAAGAAGATCTACATCTTTTGGAAATGATAGAAGAAGAACTAGCTTTAACATTTGATGAGGAAAGAGACCAAAAGAGAAAAGCGGCAAAGCAGGAAATATTGAAGATCCAAGAAGAAAATAGGAATACATTCAATAAAAAAAGAAAAAAGGCATTTGTCTATAAGGAAGGAGACCTAGTTGTCATTCAGAAGACTCAGTTTGCTACAAAATCTAAATTATACCCCAAGTATATTGGTCCGTACAAAGTAATTAAGATCAAACCAAATGACCGGTATAATGTTGAAAAATTTGCTGATTTTGAAGGACCCAACAGAACAAGCTGCAGTGCTGACTTGATGAAACCATGGTTCACCCAAGATGAATATCCTAGTGAGCTATCCGAGGCGGATGAAGTTCAGGACGGCCGAATGTAGGATTTGATTAGGAAGAAGCTGGCAACACGGAATCAAGAAGAGCAAAAGACGCGCTTGCGATGACAACCGAAGAATAAGACTTTTTACTTTCTCTTTCGTTTTAACTTTGTTTTTAAATTGTAAACTTTAAAATAAATCCATTTATATCTACTCCGTTTCCTACATATATATATATATATGCAAAGTCTTTTAGTAAGCAGCACCCTGTATTGAGGTTCTTCCGAGTTAAAGGAAAAGGGTAGAATATACTTGAACCTTTACATGGAGTCAAGTTTATTTCCAGCTCACTTCAAGTGATTGTCTACCATTAATATTAAATTGCCACTACCTGTCAACAGAGGTCACAGGTGGCCACCTGTCTAGAGAAATCAACTGTTGAAATGGCCACCCAATGTTCTATCAAAACACCAAGTTGTCTTTTCTTTAACATGTCTAGCAACAATTAAAATTAGCTCCTCACATTCCTCCTTCCTTTTAGTTAAAAAAAACTGCCTACTGTCCGTTATTGCTCTGGAAAAATTTTGGGAGGACTTGGCTCATTAATTGTGGCATCAATCATATCATTTTCAAATTTATTTCCTTTCATATATTTGTTGAATGTTCTAATAAGGAATCATATCTAGGAGCTGGATCTGGAGAATAAGAAGGATGGGACAATTCGTCGCTTGGAGAGGTCGAAATGGCTGATACATTGTCGCAATGTTAGAATACATTTTTTGATAGTTTTTTTCTTTTCTATTTATTTTTTTCTATTTTTGTTCATAAAATTTAATTATTTGAGTGCACCAATTATAATCTTATAATAATGCTCTCTAAAATCAAGAGCATATTCTTTTAAAAAGCACGAAATCGTGAGGTGAAAGGTTTTTTTTTAAGGTTTTTATTATTTTTCCCAGCTTTCGTTTAATGTATTTTATGTATTATTTTCATCAGTATTAATACAAGAGTAAAAGGTGAAAGTTGTCATTGCTTGATCCAGAGATGACACTTCAATCGGAAGAAGATTACATTTCCTCCCTGCGTACGCATATCATTAGTTCATAAGACAAGTTTCAACTTGTTCATTCAATTAGTTTGGGTAAATGAGTCTTTGCAATACATATCTCACGCATTTTCTTTAAAATGGATTTAAAAAAACCTGAATATCATACAGTTATTAAATTCTACGTTTTGTATAGATTAACTCCTAATGAAATTCATCAACGTTGAGAAAACTCTACTCCCTCAATTTCAACCGTTAAAAAGTGGGCAGTTAAATGTGGCTGCACTTTACTCGAAGATGATCCACGTGAAGGACAGCCAAAAACTACAACCGCACCGGCAACTATTGAAAATGTGCACAATATGGTGTTGGATAATAGGCGAGAGAAGGTGTATGAGATAGCTGAGGCTGTGGGAATAATGGAAGAACAAGTGTGGAAAATCTTGTACAAAGAATTAGGGATGCGAAAGCTCTGCGCAAGGTGGGTGCCAAATTTGTTGAATGCAGATCAAAAGCAAATGCGCAAACAACATTTGTAGCAATGTTTGGGTATATTCAAGAGAGATCTGAGCGATTTGTGCGGCGATTTTTCACCATGGATGAGACATGGATTCACCACAACACGCCAGAAACCAAACAGAAGTCGAAGCAGTGAGTGGAAGCTGGTGGTTCAGCGCCAAAGAGAATTAAGCAGATCACATCTACCAGAAAGGTCATGACCAGTGTGTTTTGGGATGCCAAAGGGATCCATTGATTGATTACCTTGACAGAACTATTACAGTGAATATTACTTTAACAAGCTGGACGTCAAAATTCACAAGAGGCCTGGCTTGAGGAAGAAAAAAAAAGCATCTTTCACCAGGGCAACGCACCTGCTCATAAAAATGTGTTGGCAATTGGAAAACTGCGAGAATTGGAGTACGATTTTCTCAGCCATCCCCCCTATTCTCCTGATTTGGCACCCTCAGACTTTCATCTCTAATTGTTCTGATGCACATTTAAATTGCTTCTTTTGGTACACGAATATCATCCTCCCGCAACTTTATGTTGTAATCTTGCCTGAAAATCTGCCCTTGCCATTTCACAAGCTTAACCACCTGTTTGGTAAATTCAACTGATTTCATAACCCCTCTTGTAGAATGTTATGAAGCCGCCCCTGTACTGATGAGAGCCCAAGTCTGAAACCATGGTATACAGGTTAGTGTTTGTTTGAATTTTTGCCAAAACTGATGTTGTGACTCATTCTTTATCATCACTATTAAAAATTTTTACTAGGGTGATGCAATAGTGCCATTGTTCTGATGCAAATTTAAAAGGAGAGGTGCCTCTTTTGGTACACACATATATATATTTAAAAAAGATGCATATATTGGATTTATAATGAATTTATTATTCCAATATTTCGAAGGGCAACTCGCCTCTCTTTATCGAGGATGTTTGTGTTTTTCACTAAAACATTATATATAATGTAATATTATATATAATTGTTAGCTGTATATATACTGAATGTAATGTTTAAATCAAAGATACAATTCTTTCATTGGCCTTGTAGAACGAGAGTGGTGTACGCGTGCGCGCATGTTTTAATGAAAAACACAAACATCCTCGATAAAGAGAGGCGAGTTGCCCCTCGAAATATTGGAACAATAAATTCATTATAAATCCAATATATGCATCTTTTTTAAATATAATTTTAATTATGGATTGCTCAATCTCTTCAAAATATATATATATATGTCTATTCATATATACAGTAGAACCTCCATGAGAGGACACTCCCGCTAGAGGACACCTCTCTACAAAGGACAGTTTTCATTTGTAAAATTACCATTTTTACTATTTTGACACTCTCTGGTAAGAGGACACCTCTCCCTAAAGGACACTTTGGCTCTGTAATTAGGTGTTGTCCTTTATAGGGAGGTTCTACTGCATTACATTAGGGTAAAGTAGAGGAATTTATTTTTGAAAACTTGAAACCAGAATATACAGAGTAGACTGTCTCTCTATATAAACGACACCAAGTTGCAGTGCCAAGGTGTCCTTTAGAGAGAGGGTGTCTTCAAAGATCCATGAATTGGTAATTTTGGTGATTAAACTGTCCTTTGTAGAGAGGTGTCTGCTAGCGGGAGTTGTCCTCTCACAGAGGTTCTACTGTGTCTATGTAAAGAATTCAACTTTTTATACTTCAACATTTGCTCAAGACTTCCTTCCATATATGCAGAGAGAGTAATATATGTTAAATTAAATATTAAACTTAGTATATGATGGATGAATTTGTAACCTTTTAACTTTGCATATTATTTATAGCCAAATATATAACAAAAACTTAGTATACATGTGAAACAATAACAAGGATAATTATATACAAGAGATCCTTTTCAAACATGAGAGCTCATCTATAGCCTTTGCCACTCTGTGTAATATGTATAACAATTTATTGCTCTTGTGTGCACCATTCACGTTATGCAAACTCTACAGGCCAATATGCAGTAATAAGTATTTTACCCGCCAATATGCAGTAATGGGTACCCAGATGGACAAGTTCAGTTTATTGCTGCGCTAAAGATTCCAAGGGAGCCTCCACCTGGGCTTCTGGAGCATACACCAGTTCACTGAGGTACAGGCCGCCTGATGGGGCAAGTCGGATTGTGGGGATCCAATTCTTGGGGTCAGGGTTCTCTAACATCCACCGGACGTCATTGGGCAAGATGTCATCATTGGCAGCTGCAATGATTGCTGACACCAGCTTTCTCACCTGGCACACACATTGTCACTGTATCAACACCAAGTTACAACAGGGAGTGGAGTGGTCAGTACATGACCTGCCAGCAGACAACCAGAGACCTATATCACTTTTCCAAGGAATATATATATATTTTTTTTGCTTATCCTTTTATTATTCTAAATTAGACAAGATCTTGGAGGTCATGCTCATAAAGAAGTTTAAGACAAGAAATGTATACATTGCTTCAATGGTCTACAACTCCCACCATTAAGTACAATAGGGTTAAAAGAGCTCTGGTATATATATATATATATATATATGATAATTTAAACCAATAACCCTATATTATGTAATACGTATAACAAAATTGTCATGTTGTATATAGAACTAATTATAAACTATAACTAATTATACGCATAATTGACATGTTTCCTTGCATCACCCTATGTAATGTACTGAGGATAAATAAATGAAACTATATAATAGATTAAAGCTAAGTTAAAAGCAAGATTGAGAGATTTACAAAGTAACTTCTAAAGATAGATTGGACCCCGTCAGACCGTCGCCAGTGTCCGGTGTCCATCGACACGTGTGCCACGTGCATGACCCAATTCTCTTTGTCAGAGCTGTTGTATAAATAAGACCGGCCTTAGCGACAGTTAGTCAGTTCCAGTGAGTCTTCCGGTCAGCGTCACCCCTTATCGTCTCCAGGGACCAACTCATCGACCATGTAAAACAGTAAGGAATCTTCTATCTCCATCTTGCTTTTGGCTCGACTTTTTATCTATTCAAGGAACTTTCTTTCAACTGTGTCGCTTCGTTTTGTGTGTGTGGACATTCCCCAGTTTTCCACTCTGCCTCGACCACGACTGCCTGTACCCTGTGAGAACTGTTAAAGATCCTACAAGGTGCAGAGAGGTACTGGAAAACTCTCCACGCCCTGACTGTCCCCTCGCGGTTACTACAGGTTTGACCCTCGGTTACATCACCTTATTACAGAGAGTCGACGAGGTACTACAAGAGTCAACCAGAACTCCAACGCATTATTACAGAGAGTCGACAGGATTACCACAACGAAGGAGACCACAACGAAGAAGGTAAAAAGACTGTCCAGGTAGAAAAGAGCCAAGAAGCAGGATGGAGGAGCAAACCAACCCGTCCAACGATACAGCCGAACAAACTATCCCCAAACAAGAGACGACATTGGAAGAGGAGGAAACGTCGCCGCCCCAAGATACCTCCGCAGACCCGCTGACACAGATCGCCGATGCCCTGAGTAAGTTACTGGTAGCCCGATCTCCTAGGGAGATAGACGTAAGTCCATACGATGGTACTTTTGAAGCCCAAAGCTTTTTCGACAACTTCGATGCCCAAGCAGACCGAACTGAACTGACCTACACAGATCGCCTACGCAAATTACCCTGCTACCTACAAGGTAAGCCCCTCCAATATTTCCGAAGCCTACGGTTAGATAGGTTATATTATATTGAAGCCCGCCAGAGATTGATAGACTTATTCCCAGCAACGACAGAAGCGTCGTTTGCACGCTTTTTGGCAATCAAATTGACACCCCAAATGTCCCTTGAAAACTACTACCAAAACAAAACGGTTATGGGTATGAAACTCGACCTACCCGCCGACATTTTAATCGAATCTCTGACCGACGGACTACCCGTCGCAGACCAGCGATTAGTCGCAACTGTGCAGCCAAACACCATTAAGGAATGGTTCGACCTAGTGTCAAGAATAACTCAGTGTGCCACCAGTGCAGTGAACCAGCGCCAAGTAGACAAGGCTCCACACCCCACCTACCACAACCCACCACCGCGGTACAACAGCCAGCGGCCATCACGTGTAACATACCCAGTTACACCTCCCCCCTCGCCTTGCAAGTATTGCAATGCCATGCACTGGCACTCCCAGTGTGAACAACGGTTCCCACGGGACCAAACACGCCCAGTCTACAGCGCCCGACCACACACAACCACTGTACCAAAACGTGGTACCCACACCCAGCCCAAGGTCCCACCTCCGAGCAATGTTCCCCAAGTCCAAGCTGCAAGCCAAGACGACTCTGCAAGCCCCGCGAGCAGCTCAACGGTAGGAAAACCTGAAACTTATTTTCGTTGAACAATTAATAATATGGACTGAATTGTCACCAAATGTAAACTTGCCCTTTTTAATAGACACGGGAGCATCTATAAACCTACTTAACTTAGATATTTTAAGAACCATAGAAAATAGATTACCATATAAAATTATTATCCATCAGTACAGTTTAACTATAAATGCAATAGCCCACAATGTAAATACCCTTGGATATATTTTTTTAAAACTTAAAATCGGTAACCTCACCCAAAAACTAAAATTTTTTATAGTAGAAGCTTCACTACCTTTTGGTATTTTATCTATTAATACCCTTAAAATATTTAAATTAATTATAGATTTTAATAATCTCCAAATTTATCAAAATAATGATGCTCTCCCAACGAATGTCTATAAGTTCACCAAGTGCAAACAGGATTTATGTCCCACTCAACCGAGGGAAACTGATATGTTTACCACTTTCCCCTCGCACCAGTCCTGTTTACACGTGGCGGACTCTACTCCAATTATATGTGCACCCCCTATATCTCCTACCCATGATATTGAGATTTCTATACCTTCTAATGCGGCACCTCAGTTAGAACATTGTCCACACGAACTCCACCGAATTCTATATGAATTCTCGCAAGTGTTCTCTACTAATAAATACAATGTGCCCAAATTGAACATACCACCGGTAAAAATCAATACCACCACAGATAAAATAATAGCATTACGCCCATATAGAGTGCCACTACACGACCAACAAGAAATACAAACCCAAATAGAACAAATGCTCCAATATGGAATCATTGCCCCCGTCAGTTTCACCTTATGCCAGTCCCATAACGCTTGTTACCAAACGTGACCAAACGAAACGTTTCTGTATTGATTACAGAAAACTTAATGAAATCATCGCTCCAGACGTACATCCTTTACCCTTAATAGAAACCATTCTTGACAAATTATCAAAAGCCAAATACTACTCTTCTGTAGATATAGCATCCGCATATTGGCAAGTGGAAATAGAACCTAACTCACGTAATCTACTAGCTTTCGTGACGTTAGATAGTCAGTACGAATTTTGTAGACTTCCTTACGGATTTAAAAATTCGCCACAGATATACCATCGTGCCATAAACCAGGTCATGCAAAAATATAAACTAAATTTTGTTACCCATTACTTCGACGATTTCATTATTTTTCAGACACCTTAGAGGATCATCTACAACACCTACAACAATTTCTAACAGTGTGTCAACACGAAAACATCAAACTTAATTATAATAAATGTTCATTTTTTAAAACAAAAATAGATTTCTTAGGATACACTGTTACCGCAGGTACTTATGCACCGCAGACGCGCAACCTTGATACCATAAATGCCATCAAACCACCTAACAATCAAAAAACACTACAATCATTTTTAGGAGCAGTAAACGTTTATAATAAGTTTATAGCAGATTATGCCCGCTTACGAGCACCTTTAAATAAACTACTTAAAAAAGATGTAAAATGGAATTGGGACCTAGACTGTCAACAAGCTTTCACCACTCTCAAAGAAAGTTTAACCAGTAAACCAGTACTACACTTGTATCAAGTCGGTTTACCATGCCGCCTTTATTGCGACGCATCCACCCAAGGGATTGCCGGCATACTCAAACAGGTACACCCAGACGGACAAGTACATCCTGTACAATATTTCAGCCGCGCCCTTAGGGCACATGAGAGAAACTACACCGTTTCCGAACTCGAGTGCCTCGCCATCGTTGAAAGTGTAGACAAATTCCGAATATACCTCACCGGTATAAAATTCACCATATACACAGATCACCAAGCTTTACAATGGCTTAAAACTATAAAAAATCCGTCAGGCCGACTATTTAGATGGAGCCTGAGACTATCTACCTATAATTACGAAATACACTACATCAAAGGCAGTCAACAGTATGAGGCAGATTTACTCTCAAGAAACCCCTTTGTAGGATTTATCAGTACTGATATTATAAAACAGCATCAACCAACAGCATCCCCCTTCAACATTGATACAAACGGCTTACATACCATTACCCGAAAAGGTGTAACTAAAATAATAATTCCCGAAACCCTGCAACATACTCTCATGAACAAAGTTCACCAAGAATATAACCACCCAGGCATCTCTCAGATGACCCGCATAATTACTACCCAGTACTACTGGAAAGGTATCTCTAAATCTATAGAAAAATTTGTCAGGTCGTGTCACACCTGCCAAATCATTAAAAGGCCCAAAGGTAAACCCTATGGTGCCCTCGGACAAATTCCACCACCTCAACAACCATTCGACTTAATCTCTATAGATACCATAGCTGGATTTTCGAAATATGGACACTCCAAGACCTATCTACACGTAATAGTGGATCATTTAACGCGATATGCTTGGACCTTTCCATCGAAGTCCACCAGTACCTTAACGTACATTCAAACCCTCAAGACTGTACTACAACAGGGATCTCCAAAACGTCTGTTATCTGACAGAGCGCCCGCTTTTACCTCAGAAAAATTCCGCAAATTTCTAATAATGCATGGTATACAACCTCTACTAACTACCAGCAATAACCCACAAGCAAACGGTTTAATAGAACGCTTAAATGCGACCATTACAGGCAAGCTCAGAATAGCTTATCTAGAAAATCCGAAAGCTTCCTGGACTCAACTAGTTAAACGCGTCACTCAGACGTACAATAACACACCCCATTCTGTCACAAGTTTTCCACCTACCTACTTAATGTTCAATGTTATCCCCCCAGATCTAAGAACTCATCTTAACCCATATCCCGAGATAAATATAGCTCGAGAGATAGCAAGCTCTCGTACTCAAAATAAACATAAAAAAGATAAAGAAACATTTGATAAGCAGCACAGAACACCACATTTCGAAGAGAATGATCTTGTTTTGGTAAAAAATTACAGACATCCCGACACAGGTAAATTAGCACCATATTTTACTGGACCCTACAAAATAATTGAAATCATTTCACCCAATGTCGTTCGAATAGATCGCCCAAATCAGCCTCTCAATAGAGACAGTGACACCATACATGTCAATAAATTAAAATATTACACAGAGGATGTGTTGTACATAACACCTCCACAGCCCCGATTCGTTCAACACCCACAGCGATTGCCTCAAGATGTATATTTCATTGAATTCAATCATTTAACTCCAGATATCTTCGAGACACAATTATTCCGAATTATACCGCCTACAAGCTCACAGCCTTTTTTACATTTAAATCCCAGTATTTTCAATTAGGTCAGAAAAACCAATTACCACAGTGGAGGCAGAGAGAGTTCTTCCAGCCAGCAGGGTGACTCACAACGCCCGCCAACATCAATAAACAGCAGCGGCGTCAGGTTAACATGACACCTCCAATTTCAGTAGGCCTGTATCTTTGGCACAGCAGAATGCTAGATTTTCGTGTCCAAATAACCTACCAGATTAAAACGGATAGGAAAGTTATATAAAATTCCTTTTATAGCAAATCTTATTTTTATAAGGTTATCGATCCTTTAAATGACACCATATAGGACGCCATATTATACCATCGTAAAAAGACAATTAAATCATCAAAATGGCGCCCATCGCCACGACAATGTTCCAATCTTCAACACTCTTCACTGTCAATCATTCAATTATATGGCTTTTGGGTACGCTTTTAATATGAACAAACACAACATTACCGGCTCATTCGTTAGGAATAAAAAAGGATTTAACCTCTCATTTCTCCATATGTAACGCAATGTTACATGGAGAAAAGATCTGTTAAGTTAATATTTTAAATGATTTTTCCCAAGCGTAACAAGCCGGCGTTTGGGTAGGCTCACCTAAAAATTTTGCAGACCAACAGCATAAAACGCTCTGCAATCTTTTTAGCGCCTAAGACATGCACTACACACTTCATGTATCCAAAGTCCCATCTTCCACTACACTACATCATTTTAGGGATCAAGATCGCTCCCCGTCTGGTCTCACATAATATAATCGGGAAGATCTGGCATAGACCAACTTCTCAGACCGGACCAAAGCGACATAGGATCACATTGCCTCCCCGTAGGCCAAACTAAAGACATTAATAATATTGCACCTACACATAGACATTGTGTGTAAGTATGTTCTTTTTTTTCAGGAACAAATATTTTTTGTTTTCTTTTAACTTTTCTTCAAAAGAGACATTTTTTGCTCCATTTGTTACTACTTAACATTTATCTAATCATTAATAACCTTTAATTATATTATATTTTTTGTATAAAATCTTGAATAATTATTTTTATTTTTTTTTTACTTTTCAATTATATAATCAAATTTTTATTCCAACATTATTATAACAACTTTATTTTAACAATTTTATTTTTCATGATATTATTTTAGTATGGCAAAACATTTAATTCTTTCAATAATCAGTTTTAATTCATTATTATATATTTTATATATTACTAATTCATTATTATATCTTTTATATTTTACTAATTCATTATTATGTCTTTTATATATTACATGTTTGATCTTATCCACTTATACTGTTGTTATCCGCAATCATATTTCTATATTTTTATTCACTATATTTTTGTTTAAATACTTTATTATATGACAATGTTTGTTTATCATCAACTATCGGGCATATACAACAATCGTTTTACAATAATCCTACTTACTAATCACTTCCCTATACTTTTTTCACTACCTATTTCAGCCATTGCTAGAAACGACAGCACTGCTTGACAATTTTTCTTTTGATTTCGTAATTCAACAAACTCTTTGAACACAGTTCCCCAGAAGTACAAGTCTCGACTTTTGGTCTGAACACGTTTCAAAAGTTTATTTCAATCATCCGCAGAGCACATCACCAACGCATACACAAAGCGTTCACTTTTTTCAACTTTCAATTTTTTCAGCTCTAGCGGACCACAATCAACCTTTGATTTCAAGTCAAGTCAGACCACCTACTGTCGCTACAACAATTCTACTTATCGCATGGCTCTACCACCCCTTTCAATCATATTAAGTCTTTTCTTCAACAACTTTTCAACCCAATAACCCTACAATTGTGACAAAGCACTGTAACCTTATACAGGATCACAGGTGAAACATTGCCTAGGAAGACGCACAAGTCTATATCCTCGCTTTGCACCTGGATCTCAGTATTTGATTGTCTGTGCAACACTTACAATTGCATATTCTTCAACCCCTAACCCTTTCCAACGCCCGCCAACAATCTTTTAGAACATCATTTTTTATCATCATTAATTTTTTAGCAAACAAAGGTTTTATCTACAGTTCTCTTTTATAATGAATATCATAACTTTTAAATTAAACATAAGTTTTATTTTTATAATTTTCAGATATAGCCAAATAAACATCTTGTTATAGCCCTTTACCCTCACAGTTTTAATTAATTAAAAGAAATTTTAATTACTTAACTGTGTTAGAGAGGCTTTACCCGCTTAAACCAGGATAAACCCTTTCACTCACGGGGCCCATCTATGATAATTTAAACCAATAACCCTATATTATGTAATACGTATAACAAAATTGTCATGTTGTATATAGAACTAATTATAAACTATAACTAATTATACGCATAATTGACATGTTTCCTTGCATCACCCTATGTAATGTACTGAGGATAAATAAATAAAACTATATAATAGATTAAAAGCTAAGTTAAAAGCAAGATTGAGAGATTTACAAAGTAACTTCTAAAGATAGATTGGACCCCGTCAGACCGTCGCCAGTGTCCGGTGTCCATCGACACGTGTGACACGTGCATGACCCAATTCTCTTTGTCAGAGCTGTCGTATAAATAAGACCGGCCTTAGCGACAGTTAGTCAGTTCCAGTGAGTCTTCCGGTCAGCGTCACCCCTTATCGTCTCCAGGGACCAACTCATCGACCATGTAAAACAGTAAGGAATCTTCTATCTCCATCTTGCCTTTGGCTCGACTTTTTATCTATTCAAGGAACTTTCTTTCAACTGTGTCGCTTCGTTTTGTGTGTGTGGACATTCCCCAGTTTTCCACTCTGCCTCGACCACGACTGCCTGTACCCTGTGAGAACTGTTAAAGATCCTACAAGGTGCAGAGAGGTACTGGAAAACTCTCCACGCCCTGACTGTCCCCTCGCGGTTACTACAGGTTTGACCCTCGGTTACATCACCTTATTACAGAGAGTCGACGAGGTACTACAAGAGTCAACCAGAACTCCAACGCATTATTACATATATATATACCTCATGAGTGGGAAGATAAAAGCTGCTTTGACATATGTATATAGAATGAAAAAACCCTGTACAATTTATAAACGAATACAATAAAGCATCAAGGGCTGCGTATCTTTATTAAAACGACAATTTACGAGCTTTCGAGCACATACGCCCTTCTACAGGAATTAATAACACAATAATAATCCAATCTAGTTTGAAATATAATTTATATACATATAGCTATTGTTTTGCATATCTGCTTAACTAGAATAATATTAAAATGATTGAATTTACATGTAGGTATAATAATTTGGAAAACTAATTCTAAAATTTATGAGGTAATATGATACATTAAAGTAAACTTATTTTGTATTTTACAAATTTTACAACTTACACTATTACAACAATAGCTTACACTTTACAATAGAAAAAGAAAATAATTGCACATTGCCATTTTTAGATATTAAAATAATGAAAATAGATAATAGATTACAAACTACAGTTTACTACAAACCTACTTTCACCCCTAATTATATAAAGTTTTCTTCATTTTGCCCCATCAGTCATAAAATTAACACAGTGAAAACGTTTACTAAAAGAATTTATACTCATTGTTCACTAAATCTATACAAAAATCATGAAACACAGACAGTTATCCAGAATTTATCTTCAGCCGGTTACCCTAAAACATTTATATTAAAACATTTCTATCAGGAACAGGTCACATCTAACATGATAGCACAAAAAACTAAAATATACAGGCAAAATTGTTACATTCCATATTCCCCGAAATCTATCCATATTTCCAGAACATTAGATAAATTTGGAATAAAAACCTTTTATAGTAACTCACCCAGCCTATCAGATATCTTAAGAAACCCGATAACAAAAAAACAGGCAAACCGAACACATATCACACAGAAAAGAAGTAATTTATTCCATACAATGCAATAACTGTAATGCCAGATATGTGGGGGAGACAGGAAGAAAATTATATAATAGAATCATTGAGCACAGAAGAAATATAAACAGAAATGACCCTTTATCTTTAATAGTACAGCACTCTAATTCAACAGGACATACATTCAACTTAAATGAACCTAAAGCACATTACAACAATATCAGTAACAAATATCAAAGATTAATAATTGAAGCAATAGTGTCCAAGCAATACAATAGTATAAATCGCAAAATAGATTTACCAGAAGCATATAATTCAATAGACTTAAATACAATAAGATAATACAAATTCATTCATAGCATATGATATCACATGTCTAATGGGATTCCTTGTAAGTTGTAAAATTTGTAAAATACAAAATAAGTTTACTTTAATGTATCATATTACCTCATATATTTTAGAATTAGTTTTCCAAATTATTATACCTACATGTAAATTCAATCATTTTAATATTATTCTAGTTAAGCAGATATGCAAAACAATAGCTATATGTATATAAATTATATTTCAAACTAGATTGGATTATTATTGTGTTATTAATTCCTGTAGAAGGGCGTATGTGCTCGAAAGCTCGTAAATTGTCGTTTTAATAAAGATACGCAGCCCTTGATGCTTTATTGTATTCGTTTATACATATGTATATATTTTTACAGTACAGTAGAACTACCTTTCTCTAAAGGACAACACCTACAGTCATGGACAAAACTTACGGAAGTTGTACCTTTTGGCATGTACAAGGTATGTCCCATAAGTTCCCGGACTGGGTCCATAAAAAAAAAGGTAAGATTTTTAAAAAAATTTTTTATTAAAACTTTTCAAAGTAATCCCCCCTTGCTTCAACGCACCAGCGCCATCGTTTCTCCCAATTGTCGAAACAGTTTTTATAAGCCTCTTTTGGAATGCTCTTCAATGCTAACGGCGATTTTTCTATTATGTCATCCCTGGTGTCAAAATGTCTTCCTTTTAGAACTGCTTTAAGTTTGGGGAACAGGAAAAAGTCATTTGGTGCGATGTCTGGGAAATAGGGTGGTTGAAGTAGGATTTGTGTCCCGTTTTTCGCCAAAAAGCTAGTCATCAAGTGCGCTGTGTGAGGGCGAGCATTGTCATGGTGTAGGATCCAGACACCATTAGTCCATTTTTCTGGCCTTTTTTTCGAATCGCTTCCCTTAGACGGCGAAGAATGCCCAAATACATTTCCTTAATAACTGTTTGGCCTGCAGGAAGATACTCGTGATGAACAATGCCCTTGTTATCCGAAAAATCGACCAGCAACACCTTGTTTCTGGATTTTTTGGGTCTAGGCTCACCCTAACCTCTCCACTCGGCAGTTTGAGGTTTGGTTTCAGGGTCATAGCCATAGACCCATGTCTCGTCGCCTGTGATTATCTTGTCTTTCCATTCTGGATCCGTTCTTGTCATTTCCATCATGTCCTCACAGGTTGCAAGCCGACACAGTTTTTGCTCATTGGTGAGGAATCTTGGGATGAATTTTGCAGGAATCTTTTTGAGCTTCAAATCTTCGGTTACGATCCTTCCAATCGTTGTTTTAGAGATGCCTGTGTCTTGCTCTAGCTCCAGCAAAGTGGTTCGAGGATTTTCTTTTATCAAATCGGTGATTTTTGCACATTTTCATCAGTCCTTTGAAATTTTGGGCGTCCTTGACGAGGATCATCTTCAATGGAAATTCTGCCAGCTTTAAATCTAGAATGCCATTCAAAAACAGTTGTTCTCTTTGGGGCGTCATTGGGGAATGGTTTATTAAGCATTTCAAAAGTTTCGGTTGCTGATATTTGAAGTTTCACACAAAATTCTATGCAAATCCTCTGCTTCAATTTTTGTTCCATCGTAAAATCGCCGCAGCGCTAGGTGTGACCTTTAAATAAATTAGAATAACCTTGGCGCGCGCGCAAGTACCGCCTCGATATTGGTACCACCGTGTAGCCAGATATTTTTTCTATAATAAACAGTCAAATTCATTTACATTTTTCATTTATTTATTTTTTTATGGACCCAGTCCGGGAACTTATGGGACATACCTTGTATATTGGGATTCAGACAATAACTCTGTTGTTGTGTCTTATCCCCTTGTGTAAAGATTACACAAATTCCATGTGTTAATTCTCCTCGAGCCGGGCAATAACTCTGAAAGATATTTGATACACAGTGACCTCTATTGAAGACACACAAGATAACCAAGAGTGAACAAAATTGCATCTTTCTACTTAAAAAATTAGATGACCGGTGACATCAAAATATGAAAATTCCTGTTCTGTCCATGAGTGTAGTTGCCGAGCCAAAGTATTTTTTAAGGAGAGATGCCAAACTGGAGATTGCATAATTAGTTGGTTTTTTTTTTCTTATCCCTAGTACATGTGGTACAGGCCATGATAATCATGGTGGGTAGTCAGCGACTGCATAATTAGTAAAAGTGGTAAGTCTGGCGATGGAAACTGTCCTTTATAGAGAGGTGTTCTCTAGTAGAGGTGTATTAACAGTCACAAGACTCCAGCTCTCCAATATTATCATAGACTGTAGAGTAGAACCTTCATGAGAAGTCCATTGTATTCTTTGTATCTAGGGACCTACGGTCTTCAAGAAACTAAGGCTTAAGAACTTTTAAAGAAATAGAAACAGTAGCCAAAATAAAAATAAACAAGAACTGGAGGATCCCACCTAAGCACAGTTGGTACATCTTTGGAGCAGTGGCCACCCAGACCTTTCGGTCCATAAACCGGCATGCGAAAGCATACCCATTGCTGTATCTAGGTCACCTAACCAAAAAGGAATGATGCATTCTCCATGCACCGAGCGGCCATTGTTTGGCCCCTCACGCCCGCCATTATGGTCTGGCTCCATGGGGTCGACCAATCAAACCCACAGGCGTCTCCGAGAGTTCAAGGTTGCTGACAGAGCCCTCTCGTTCGGACTTAGTTAAACCCGTCCTACGCTCCAATAGGACTCCCCCCTCCTTTGGCCCTCGAACCCTTTGTTCACAGTACTCCCTGAATCTGCCGATGAATCAAGGACCTCTGAGGTTCTGAGGTTTACGCGGGGAACCGACGTGAAGGCGGGAGGGTGGTACTGCTGTGTGCACCCCTTGGTTTTTCATGGTGCGCACGGCAAGGACGCTCCCAATGGCGCACACACAGAGCGAAGACCCAAGAGTTTCAAGACACGTGCGCCTAGCGTCAGCCAACCAAGGGCAGATGGCCAGCTTACAGCTTCACTGGCCATCAGCCAGTGGCACCCCAACGCGGACGAACACGCAGAGTCGCCTCTCCACTCCCCTATCCTCAAGGGTGAGTGAGGGGTGGGCATTCTTCCTTCCCCACAGCACAGTTGGTACAGTGGAGTGAACCCAGGAGGAGCTCTGAACATCAGAAATAGACAGCATCAAACAACACTAACAAAATTTAGAACAGGCCATCTCAAGCCATTGAAGATAAAAAATAATAACAAAATCTACTCCACTTGTCCAAAATGCAGCTTGGCACCTGCAGCTCCTTTGGCTTGCATCAGATGTACTAAACAGGACCTTTGTGAGAGGCTGTTGCATATCATAAAACAGCTCGAGGAGCATGAACTCATAGAATTCGTGTAATCTTTACACAAGGGAATAAGAAACAACAACAACTAGGCTTAAGAAGCAAGGTAACTTGATAAATGTGTGAGGATATTTTTCAATAGATAAAAATTAAGATGGGAGGTCTTGACCTTAATAAAGGTAAAAGTGTAATAGACTTGAATATATCAGAGGGAATTTTCTGTGTTTCAGCTCCCTTTCAACCTGGTACAAATCTAAGGAGAAAACTGTATTTGTCAGGTGTGACAGTCTGAAGATGAACACACACACATCTGTTATTTTCTAGTGCAGTCAAACTTCTTTAATTCAACACTCCAAGGGATCAGACTTTTCTGTTGAATTACACTCATGGATAAAACTTAAGGAAGTGGGAAGTCTTTGATGTTTCTGGTTGACTTTTTTCTTTTAAGGAGGCAGAGACAATTTTAAGCAGCAAACATAAAAATTCCGAGGATAAGTTTCTTTTATTTTAAAAATAATAATAAAAGAAACTTATCCTCGGAATTTTTATGTTTGCTGCTTATTATAGACCAGAGGATTCCACCTTACGAGAGACAATTTTGTTCACGATTGGTTATCTTGTGTGTCTTCAATAAAGGTCACTGTAATATCTTTCAGAGTTATTGTCTGAATCCCGATATACATGCTGAAAGGTAGAACTTCCTTAAGTTTTGTTCATGAATGTAAGGTTGGGTGTTGAATTATAGTCTGTTATGCTTATCAATTCACCCCAACATTAACCAATTGTTGGTGGACATTTTTTCTAGTACAGTTTGTTTGCAACACATAAGGAGTTGTTGAATTGAAATCTGTTGAATTATAGCTGGTTAAATTTAAAATAAATAAGAATGATTGAGATTTATATGAAAAGGGTTAAATTATAGGAAGTGTTAAAGATGATCATTTGAAATGTGAAATGGTTGGGAAGGGAAAAGATTGGTTGAACTAGTGTTGGAATTATAGACGGTTGAATTGAAGAAGTAATACTGTACATATTTTAACCCCAAAATTCTAAAGATCTCAGATCTATTTTTATGCCTTTTCAGAATATTTGAAGATGAAAAAATAATGATTCAGTATAACCTCTTTAATTTAACAGATTATAATTCAAAACCTCCTTGGAGAGTTGAAATGAAGAGGTGAGAAAATATACATCGAAACGGACTACAAATGTATTTCTGGCTGTTTTTACTCTCAAAAACAAACTCCACCTTTGCCGGTCCCAAGCCCGGATGAAAAAGAAGCAAAGGGAGCAGTAACAAGCTAACTAAAAAAAAACTGGGCTCAGCTGGCCTGGCTGATATTACCCTGTAAGGGCTCCTAATCCAGGGATACAGGATGAGCAGCGTTTGTACTCCATGTTAGGAGCGGCTGCACATGGCGTCTGTTCCTCATGTTAGAGGCAGCCATTTCTTTTGGAGCTAAGTCGGCCTGCCACTGAGTAGTGCTCCCAGTCTTAATGACAAAGGCAGACACATTCTACTTCACCCAGTGGGGAGATAAGAAAGAAGAAGACTCTCAAAAACAAGCTCACAAAATGCAGAATAAATAAACACAAGTTTCTCCGATGAAACCAGAGGAAGTTTGGTCCTAGTATTTGCACCAGAGTGAGCGACTATACACCAGTAGTTACAAGAAGGTAGAAGTACCATATGGTAGAGGAAACCACGGGAGGTGACGTGGAACTCCCAGAGATCAAGGCCCTTGTAGAGGGGATCATAGGGGAAGCCAAAGGGAGTGGATGGTTTGAAGTCTAGAGAGATATCCTTGACTGTGTTCACTGTGGGATCTTCTTCCAGGGCTGAGGCTGTGGTGAAGGTGGCGAAGTCATGGTGGCCACGTAGGATGTCCAGGGCCATATGGAGTCTGTCAAAGTCGACTGGCTTGCTGCACACATGGATACAGAACAACTACACCTGCT
Source organism: Cordylochernes scorpioides (assembly GCA_030710605.1). Taxonomy (NCBI): domain Eukaryota; kingdom Metazoa; phylum Arthropoda; class Arachnida; order Pseudoscorpiones; family Chernetidae; genus Cordylochernes; species Cordylochernes scorpioides. Next base: position 45,659,446 of record CP092867.1, read on the forward strand.
GTACAGTACAACTACACCTGCTGCACAGTACAACTACACTTGTGCACTACAGTACAACTACACCTGCTGTACAGTACAACTACACTTGTGCACTACAGTACAACTACACCTGCTGTACAGTACAACTACACTTGTGCAGTACAGTACAACTACACTTGTGCAGTACCGTAGGACAATACCTACAGTACAATAGGACAACACCTAGCTGCAGAGCCAAGGTATTTTTCAGAGAGAGGTGTCCTCTTACAGGAGAGCTGCTAATTAGTAATACTGGTTATGTTTCTTGGTTTATGTTTGGTCCTACAAGAAGTCACTGAACTGTAGCTGGGGACCTGTGGTGAACCAAAGCCCTACTGTAAGAGGATAGCCTAAGACAATGTGGATTGGCAAGCTCTAAATAGACTAACTTTGGTAACTCTTTACTTCAATATTACATTGATTGAATTCTTGTCAAAATACCCACACACTTACAAGGTAATCAAGTGATAATTATATAGATATCATACACTCATGGACAAAACTTAGGAAAGTTTATATTTTGATGTCCAAGTCATCGATTTTTTTGTAGGAAACAGGCAATTTTATCATACTTAGTTATCTTATGTGTATTCGATAAAGGTCACAGTGTATCAAATATCTTTCAGAGTTATTGTCTGAATCCTGATATACATGCTAAAAGGTAAAACTTCTTTAAGTTTTGTCCATGAGTGTATGTAGATGCTTGTATTAACAAGGTACCAGGGCCCTATTTGATCAACTGCTCTCAGTGGCGAACTTGTATAAATTCAGAGACTATTGAATGTAATTTATAGAGTGTGGGTTTGGTACAGAGGTTACCACAGAGACTACCAGGACACCCTACCCTATTGCAATGCTCATGTACAGAGAGGGAAACACGAGTTCAAGTGATGTTGGGGGGAACTTACGTAGACAGGCAGCATCTCTTGACCTCCGTGATGGGCAAGGTGCTCTCAGGACTTCCAAAGGCCACCCTGTAGATGTAAGTTCGGTGGTGTACTTTGGCTCGGGCATGGAAGTTGCCCGGCACCTTTTGGATCTTCAACACTCTGGTGTGGTTAGGATACACCTTCCAGCTGGGCTGGGATACAATAAAATAGCTAAATCTCTTTGGGCTAGGATACAATGCTGGTTGACATCAAGACCAAGTTCTCATTGGAGCTGAACAACTAATTTGGCTACTAACTCCTTGTCACTCTTATTTCCTTTGCTAAATTGGCAGAAGGATATCGGCAATCAACCTTTACCCTATGCCCCCATTGTACTAGAGATGTTAGTATGGCCCTTAGGTATAATGGGCAACAATAATATTAATTTTCAATGGAACCTAGCTCATCATGGATGGAAGGTTTTCGTATTGAAGATAAGTGAGATACATTTAGATGGGAGATGTCTTTATTTCTGTGAGTTATTGGTGGCTAATAAGAATTAATTTTATGATTTTTAAAACATTTCTCAATATGAAGAACAAATTGGACAAAATTTCATATTGGAGATGCATTAATTCTGGGTGAAGGCCAAGAGAAGAGGAACGAGAAATCAGTAGACAAAGTTGAGGGAATTCCAAGAGAAGGGATCATGTGTAAAGTTGGGTTAATGCCCAGAGAATAAGCTAGATGAAGTTGGAAGAATGCAAAGAGAATAGGTGAGCCAGTGAAGTTGAGAGAATTCAGAGATAAAGGGCCATGTAATGTTGGGTTAATGCCCAGAGAATAAGTTAGATGATGTTGGGAGAATGCAAAGAGAATAGGTGAGCCAGTGAAGTTGAGAGAATTCAGAGAGAATGGGCCATGTAATGTTGGGTTAATGCCCAGAGAATAAGCTAGATGAAGTTGGGAGAATGCAAAGAGAATAGGTGAGCCAGTGAAGTTGAGAGAATTCAGAGAGAAAGGGCCATGTAATGTTGGGTTAATGCCCAGAGAATAAGTTAGATGTAGAAGTTGGGAGAATGCAAAGAGAATAGGTGAGCCAGTGAAGTTGAGAGAATTCAGAGAGAAAGGGCCATGTAATGTTGTGTTAATGACCAGAGAATAAGCTAGATGTAGAAGTTGGGAGAATGTACAGAGGTGAGCCAGTACAGAGAATGGACCAGGTAAAGCTGGGTTGATGCCCAGAGAAGGAGGTGAATGGTACTCACTGGATTTCATGATCATGCTCCAAGAGTTTATTGTTGAGAGATTTCTTCAGCTCCTCACAGGGGTACTCCAGCCCATAGGGGTGGGTCAGGTCTACATGGAAGGTGTTCATCATGGCGTGGACTCCTTTGTCAGTTCGACTGGAGCCCTTGGTCTGTATCTCTCCATTGGCCTGGAAGGACTTCAGGGCATGCTGGACACAACTGGGGATTTGGCACTTGACACATGGAATACCTTGAGTTTGTTTTAAACATAAACTATATAATTTAACCTATTATAACACAAGTATCTGAAGACAGGTGTTCCGGGGTTTCAATTTTTTATTGTTGATATCTCTCTTTATGAAAAAGAGTAATGCTGTAAGAGGGATTGATTTGTATATCGGGAGAATTATGCTGAGGGAGACAATTAGAATGCTGGGAGAAAAGGCCTAGAGATCAGAAAAGGTTATGGATGGGTTTGAAAGAATTTGGCTTTTAATAGGGATGACAGTGATATCCTTGGGATTATGGCAAGTATGGAAATAGCTAGAAGAGAGATATGGAATAAATAACAAACACAGCCGTGGTTGGTGAGGAGAGATGCAGATAGGAAGAGGGGTGAGAGACAGGGATGTTGATTGGTTAACTTGTAGGCAATGGTAAAAGAATTTACCGGAGGAAGTTGGGAATATCTGTTGGAGTAAAGGGATAATACAACACCAAGATATGCAGATGATCAAGTGATAGTGGAAAATATTGAAGAAACACTTCAGAAAGATCTACTTGTTCTAAATGATAAAGATGCATAATTTGAGTGGATTTAAAATAGAAAATGTCAATATGGCCAGGGGGGGAAAAAGACAAAGAAGAAAAAATGTAGATACAATTTGGGATCCATAATATCAAAGGATAGTGCAAATAGACACAGAAGAAGACTAGAATGGCATTTGGGAAAGGATGGGGCCTTTAATAGAAGAAAGGAGATGCTGAGGAAAAGGAGGGAGCTTAGTTAAAGAGGAGGCTGATGGAATGCAAGGGTCAGAAACATGGTCAAGGGGAAAGAATATTGTGAAAATTTAAAGTGTGGATTTGAAGGAGAGGGGTAGACAAGATCAGGGATAACAAAGTCTTAAGCTGATAAGGCACAATTTATTCAATGAGTAGAGCTCTAAGAAGCTGTCTGGTAGATTAAATTGGTGAAACCACTGGGAGGGTTCACCACTGATGAGCCAAGTCCTCCCAATATTTCATCAAAGTAAGGATAGTATAAGTTTGTTTGATGTGTAAAAGAAACATTCAGGCTTTAATGCTTCCATTTCCTAATTGTGTGGTTCAGAGAATAGCCTGGTAGTCAGGGGACCACAACTCTGGGTAGACTGAATTAACAAAGATTCCACAGAGGGTCAGACTCACCTCTAGAGCACCCTGGACTGTCATAAAGTGTGGCAGGCTCTTTTGTTTCTGGAGGCCACTGCACACAAGTTTCAAAACTCTGCCTCACATTGTGCTACATATCAAAGTCTAGTACAGTAGACAACCTTTCTGTAAAGGACAACACCTAATTGCAGAGCTAAAGTGTCCTTTAAGAAGAGGTGTCCTCTTACTAGAGAGTTTCTAAATAGTAAAAATGGTAATTTTTCAAATGAAAACTGTCCTTTATAGAGGGATGTTCTCTATCACGAGTGTCCTCTCATGAAGTATGTTCTACTGTATAAGTAACTGGAACAAATGGTTTAAACTCTACCTCACATCAACATTTATTACAGAATATTTATCTCCATATCCTCACCTTAGGAATTTAAGATTGATGATGTATGGTGTATGTAAATTAGGTATTTGATCAAGTTACCTCTATAAAACTTGGTGCAGAGTCCAATTTCTTTAATTCAACACTCCACCCCAAGGGATTAAAATTTTATGTTTGGAGTTGATACTTGAATTATATTTGGGGTAAAGATGATTATCAATTCATTGCAAAATTCACTTCTAGTGAACATTTTCTAGGCCATTTTGTTGTCAATACTTTAAAGGGGTGTTGAATTAAAGTTTGTGTTCAATTATAGCCAGTTTTAAACTAATCAAAATAGGCTTATTGGGATTTGAAAATAAGAGTTGAAATAAAGAAAGTGTTGAATTATAGTTGGCTGAACAAAGAGATATTATACTGCAGTTTAAATAGAGAGAGGGGGAGTCAGATGGTAAAATAATCACAGACACTTCTTGACCTCATGCACTTACAAGTGAACATTGCAAGATTCCAATATGTAAAAGGGGAGAGAATCATGTTTGACCTGCTGATATGGAGGATGGACAATAGGAAATGTCTCCTCACCCTAGTTGTAAGTGAATTTTCCATGATGTGACTTAGACACTGTCCCTAGATGTGTCTTAGATACTGTCCCTAGAACCAAACACAGGTTTCTTCTTCTTTCTTATCTCCACTCAATCATATTAGGTTGTCAAGCTTGATACTTTGGATGGTGTCTGTCGGGGATAGGTAGAGCTCATCAATGGATGAGTCCATGCAGTCAATGATGTGTTTTCACAGGATCTAGATGATATCACAACTATGAAGAAACTTGTTGGAAGTAGGCAATTTGGGAATATTTCAGTGAAGAATTAACATCGGCTGTGTTTATTAAAATATTATGTATGTGTTTATTTTGCATCTCTCTCTGTATATATATATTCTACATATATAGGTACTGAAAAGGCACCTCTCCCTTTAAATATGCATCAGTACAATGTATTATGTTATCATCATAGTAAAAAAATTTAAAAAGTGATGACAATAATGAGTCACACAACACCAATTTAGGAAAATCCAGACAAAAAGCTATCCTGTATACCATGGTTTCAGACTTTGGCCTTCATCAGTACAGGGATGGCTTCAATTTCATAACACCCTATGAGAGATACAAGAAAATAAGACCTAATCCAAATAATTTAATAGTGTGTGATGTTTCGGCAACAACATTACTGATATGGAACATCACACACACTAATAAAAGAAAATAAGACCTAATCCAAATAATTTAATAGTGTGTGATGTTTCGGCAACAACATTACTGATATGGAACATCACACACACTAATAAAAGAAAATAAGACCTAATCCAAATAATTTAATAGTGTGTGATGTTTCGGCAACAACATTACTGATATGGAACATCACACACACTAATAAAAGAAAATAAGACCTAATCCAAATAATTTAATAGTGTGTGATTTTCGGCAACAACATTACTGATATGGAACATCACACACACTAATAAAAGAAAATAAGACCTAATCCAAATAATTTATTAGTGTGTGATGTTTCGGCAACAACATTGTCACCATCATCAGACAAAACCATTCAACCATTCTTTTGTCTGATGATGGTGATAATGCTGTTGCCAAAACATCACACACTATTAAATTATTTGGATTAGGTCTTATTTTCTTTTATTATAATTTATATATAATTCAAATTGTGCTTTATCATCACACACACTATTAAATTAGTTGAATTAGAGATCTTATTTTCTTGTATCTATAATCAAAATGAAATGAAATCAGTTGGATTTACCAAACAGGGGTTCAAAGTGGTGAAATGACAAGCTGGAATACAACATAGAGTTGTGAGAGGATGATACCATGGTATACAGGTTGTGTTTGTCTGAATTTGGTGTTATGGCTCCTTCTTATCATCATTCCTAGTTTTATACTAGGGTAATAACATCTTTTTGATGCATATTTAAAGGGAGAGGTGCCACTTTCAGTACATGATAATGATCCTCCCATTTGTTGTTATATATGTTAACTTTAACTACAAGAAATTAAGACACCTAATCCAGGGGGTCGGGCCACTATGACCCGGGTTAGATTCCCGCATTGGGCACTTTTTTCTGATTAAAAAAAAAAAAAAAATGCTCCAATGGCATCCGATTCTTCCAAAAGTCCAACCCCACCAGTGAGTACAAGTAACCAAACGGGGCTCTGGCACATTTGTAAGTGCAAAGTCAAAATGCTTTTCACATGTGTAGACATGTGGTGCACTTACAGTAAAAAGCAGTCGCCTATTTCTACCCACCATGATTATCATGGCCTGTACCACGTGTACTAGGGATTAGCAAAAAAAAAAAAAGACCTAATCCAAATAAATTAATAGTGTTTGACGTTTCAGTAACAGCATTATAAGGTACAATTTGGATTAAAGATTAGAAACATTTGGTAACAAGACCTCATCCACATAAATTATTTGCGATGTTTTGAACAGTGTATCTATTTGGTGGATGTGGCCATTTTATCTTATGTATGTGTTTCCTAAATTAATCTAACATCTATAAACTTGTATGTGCTCTTTCTTGTTGCTTATCTTGACATTTCATATGAAGGAATTTAGGGAAATATTGGATTTGGATTTGTTACATTTTCAATATATGATTCCTATAAATATTTGGATTATCAATAAGATCTAGGAGGTAAACACAAGGTAATAAGATCAAATCCAAATAAATAAATAGTGTGCGATGTTTCGGTAACAACGCTGTTATCAAAATGTCACACACTATTTATTTATTTGGATTTGGTCTTATTACATTGTGTTTTTTTTTTTTGCTTATCCCTAGTACACATGGTACAGGCCATGATAATCATGGTGGGTAGAAGAAGGCAACTGCTTTTACTGTAAGTGCACCACATGTCTACACATGTGAAAGGCAGTTCGACTTTGCACTTACAAATGTGCCAGAGCCCCATTTGGTTACTTGCACTCGCTGGTGGGGTTGGACGTTTGCAAAAATCGAGGGCCATTGGAACATTTAAAAAATTTTTATATACAGAAGAAAAAAGTGCCCAATGCAGGAATCGAACCCGGGTTGTAGCGGTCGAAAATCAATGGTTTAGCCCATCCTTCCACCAACCCCCTTACATTGTGTTTATAATCCAAATTGTGCCCAATCAACTAGAGGGTACCAAAATAAAGTCCTTGAACTTCACGATATGTATATTTGACAGGCCTGTAGTTTCCACGCCACCCTTGTTTACTCTAGTCTACCCTCACACCATCCGGAAAATAATATTAGTTTCATTTTTAAATTTTTAAAAAGGTGAGATATAATAGAGATTTCAAGAAAAAAATATTTTTTCATTTTCTGGCATATTTTCATTTTTTAATTTTGATGATGATGATTTTATTTGTATCCAGGGTATACTAAACCTTTAAAATGTAAACTGAGGTCTTGAACTATTTGAGATGATTTCATTTTGAAATAGTTGTTTCTGATTGGCTGATGGACTGTTAGAATGATATCATGACAGGGAGGTCTCCCAAACATCTAAATTGTTTTTTTAAAGTTAACCAACTGTCACTAGGAGAGTAGGACTGGCTGGAAGGCCTTTCTATTTAAATATGGTTTATGTTGTTATGTGCAAGGCTAGGGGTATTGTAAAGACACATTTTGTAATTGGAACTATTTTTTGCTGTCTCAATTAGCACAGCTATCAATAAGGTTGGTAAATTTTCTGATTGGCTATTGAAATCACATGACTTGTGAAACCTAATCTTACCTAACATTGTTTAGGATTGTAAACATTTAATGCTAGAATAGGGTTAGTAAAGATGGTCTTTACACCTACCCACACAATTTTCTATAAATTAATTGAATATAAAATATTGGAAGGCTCTTGCTCATGAATCAGTGGTTATCCTTAAACACAGTATTTGGTATGGTTTATTTTAGTCTGTGAAAGTATATCGTGCTTGTTGGCCAAAATTAACAAATTGATTACTTTTGAGAAATTGGTCTTGAAATCCTTTGAAATTTATTAATAATCCAAATTGTGTGTATTATCATGGAATATAAAAATTGATATAAAAATGCATTCCTACATTTATAAATGTACAAATCTAGAGATAGTATTGTATTACCAATAACGGGAACCAATGTATGAGCAAAATAATAAAAAGCGCTGAGATGTCATTGTGTGTTTGCGCTTTAAAACAATTAAATAAAACAAATTAAAAACATGTGTGAGCGGTAAACAAAGATTTTTTGAGTGCAAAATAATCTCAATAATATTGGCTAAAACACAGAGGACCATTTCATTGATTAATTAAATTTTGAAATTTTGTATATTAATTTAATGTATTTTAATAACTAGAATATTAGTTTCATTTTGAAATTTTTAAAAATGTGAGATATAATAGAAATTTCAAGAAAAAAATTTTTTTTTTTTCATTTTCCCCCCCGGCATATTTTCATTTTTTAATTTTGATAATGATTATTTTTTTATTTGTATCCAGGGTATACTAAACCTTTAAAATGTAAACTGAGGTCTTGAACTATTTGAGGTGATTTCATTTTGAAATTTAGAAGCTATTTAGCTAAGATATTAAAATTATTAACATCGAATATGAGTAAGTAGTTTGTCCTACAAGTTTTTCATAAATTCTTGATTTTGGAGAATAGCATATGCTTTTCGCTGTTGTTATTGGTCGCCAAATAATCCGATACATTTTGTTGTTAATAAAATCGCTGATGTGAATAATTTGGAGAAAAAAAAACATTCTTGAGAATTTGTTATTTTAAATTAAGCTCAAAATAACACTTAAAACAAAGAAAAAAAAAGAACAATCACAGTGACTATTTTGTTTTATCTATATATATAAAAACTAGCCGAATGGCCCGGACCGAGCATCGCCTGGGTAGTGTGTCGAGCGAGGTTTACTCATGAATGAATAGAGGCCCCAACTGTTTGTAAACTCAATGTAATGAATTTTCTTTCAGCAAAATGGAGATAAATTGCAAACAGCAATATCGAAAATGCTTGTAAAAAAATCTGAAATATAGGATCCATTTCAAAAACACATCTAATGAATAGAGTGCTGTTTGGAGGAGTGGTCAAGAATCCAATTTTTAAAATGGTATATAAAATAAAAAGGAAATTTGCATAATTTTCTAATAGTCAAGGGCAATTTTAAAAATACCAAAAAGCAAGACCAAATAAAAATATATATATATATGTGTGATGTTTCATTAACAGCATTGTTGCCATATAAAGACAAAATTACTGAATGTATTCTGTACCTTTGTCTGAAGATAGACAAAATGTAACTGAAACCACACATAATGTAATTATTTGTATTCGGTCTTGTTTCCTTTTTTTTAATTATCCCTAGTACGCGTGGTACAGGCCATGATAACCATGGTGGGTAGGTAGCGACTGCTTTTACTGTAAGCGCACCACATGTCTACAAATGTGATACATTGCTACCAGCTAAATGCATTTTCACTATGGTGTGATTTCCACATGATGGATCTGTAGACACATTATAATCTCTCCAGAGCTTAAGGTAGCTGTTTTAATGTCCATCCATACAGAGTTCAAAACAACAACTGACTCACCCATGCAGGCAAGGTCACGCTCCGCTGCGTCACGTGGGAAAACATATGTACATGTTTTCTTACATATTCTCAGCACATCCCCCTTTTTAAGACTTGAAATATATATATACATTACAAACTTTAAATGCATAATATAATTAATAATGAAGGCGATCCACAGGTTTAACAATTCGTCCACTCCGGGTTCTTATCTGGCCGTCTTCTGAGTCGTTAGAGGGATAATCCACAACTGGGGTCTTTTCATTTTCAACCAGTTCCTCCCCCGAAAAGGTCGGCGTCGATGGGTCGGCTGGATATTGCACTGTAACTCCTTTTCGTAGATGGAACCTGTTTCGACGTAAAGTCCCAACTGGAGTATCAACCATATATGACCTTGGTGTCGATGCCTTCTGCTTTACAATCCCCCAGGTTTGCATATCTGTAATCCAAACCGTGTCACCTTCGGATAGCTCCTCCATGTCCATAGCTCCGCAGCGTCGATCATATCTGGATTTCATATCCTTTCTCCTTCTCCCCTCCTTTCTTTTCAGGGTCTGAGAGTCCACCAACTTTGGATTAAGATTCTCTGGTGCAATTGGCAAGGTGGTTCGGAGTTTACGTCCCATGAGAAGCTCAGCAGGGCTGTAACCGTTCTCCAAAGGGGTCGATCGATACTCCAGGAGTCCAAGCGATGGGTCTTGATTTTTCTTGAGGATCAACTTAGCAATTTTCACACCTGCCTCTGCCATCCCATTGCTCTGCGGGAATCGAGGACTTGAAGTGACATGTGTGAATCCGTACTGCCTTGCGAAATTTGCAAATTCACGAGCAGCTCCAAATTGCGTCCCATTATCGCTTACAACAGCTTTTGGTATTCCATGTCGGGCAAATATGGATTTGCAACTACGCACCACCACATTGGCTGTGAGCCGATCCAGCTGAACCACTTCAGGAAATCGAGAATAATAGTCAATGACGACTAGATACCACTTATTCTCGAACTTGAACAAATCATTTCCAATCTTTTGCCACGGTCGTGTAGGAAAGTTGGTTGGTATCAAAGGTTCATGTTTTGAAACGGCTTCCTGGATACAGACACTGCACTTTCTGACCGTTTCCGCGATCTCCTCCGAAATTCCAGGCCACCATACCGTCTCACGTGCGCGAAGTCTTGTTTTTGTAATCCCGAAGTTCCTAGCGTGCAACTTATCTAGGATCTCCAGTTTCATACTTGCTGGAATAACAAGACGACAGCTACGCATCAGTAGTCCATTTTGAACGCCGAGTTCATCCTTGACATGCCAATAAGAGAGCAGAGCCAGTGACATCTTCTTCTTATCTGGCCAGCCTTGCTCAAGGTAGTTGACTACTGCTTTCAGGGTCGTATCCTCTTGTTGAGCTTCAAAAATCTTCGTCAACATCTCGTCTTTGTCGGTTATACTCGAGAGAACTGCATTTATATGCGCTGAGGTTTGCCGTTCATTTTCACCTCCCTCGGTTGTAAGAAGTGGTTGTCTGGATAATGCATCGGCGTCGAGCAGCTCCTTTCCAGGGATATGCACTATTTCGAATCCAAACCTCATCATACGCATTCGGAAACGTTGCAGTCTTGGGGTCAGCGAACTCAATTCTTTCGTCGAAAATAGAGGAATTAGAGGCTTATGGTCGGTCTCAATTCGGAAACGTTTTCCAAGCAGGAAATCTTGAAAACGTTCGCAAGCCCATGTAATTGCGAGAGCCTCTTTCTCGATCTGAGCATATCGTTTTTCGGTAGGTGTCATAGTTCTAGAAGAATAAGCAACAGGTCGCCAGATTCCATTCTTACCTTCTTGCTTCAGTACCGCTCCCAAGCCGTATGAAGATGCGTCGGATGACACCATAGTTGGTTTCCTGACGTCGTATGCTGCCAAGATGGGTTGAGTCGTGAGCAATTCTTTCAACTTTCGGAATGCTCGCTCCTGGCTGCAATCCCAAACGAAGTCTTGACCTTTCACCAGCAACTGGTTCAGTGGTGCCACAATTTCAGATAAATTATCCACAAAGCGTCCCAGATGGTTCACCATGCCAAGAAATCTTCTTACGCCATGAACATCGGTCGGAGCAGGCATCTTCGCCACTGCTTCGATTTTCGCTGGATCTGGTCGAATACCGTCTTCATCCAGTATGTGCCCAAGAAAATTAATTCTTGGCACGCCGAAGACACACTTGGCCTTGTTTAGTGTAACTTTCGCCTCTTTCAGTTTACGGAGCACTAAACGAAGAATTCGATCGTGAGTCTTGGAGTGGAGGCAAATATCAGGATATCGTCCAGGTAACACATTACACCGTCCATGCCTTGCAAGATTATTGACATAACTTTCTGAAAATACTCTGGGGCGAGTGAGATTCCAAATGGCATTCTGCAGTATTTATATCTCCCAAAAGGAGTGATGAAGGTCGTTAAATGCTGGCAGTCCGGGCTCAACGGAATCTGGTGAAAGCCACTGTTCGCGTCCAGTTCCGAAAAGAATCTTGCTTCCCCCAGTTGCCCCAGCATGTGCTCCACCACTGTCATGGGATGCACTTCGCGCTGTACATGTTCGTTCAGCCTTGAGAGATCCACACAGAGTCGTATGTCGCCATTCGGTTTACCAGCAATCACAGTCGGTGCACACCATTCAGTCGCAACGTTAACTTGTGCTATGATTCCCGTCTTCTCGAGCTCTTCCAATCTTGTTTTGAGCTTTTCCATCAAAGGTATTGGTACCCGTCGAGGAGTATGCACAGCATATGGTTTTGCTCCAGGTTTCAATTTGATTTCGTAAGGGTTTCCGATCTGTCCCAGTCCTTCAAATACTTCAGGGAATTCCTTGATTGGGTTAATTCTCGTCGCAACCACTTCAATCCGCCTCGCCAGGTTCAAGAGCTCACATGCCCGGCGACTCAGAAGAGGTTCACTCAAACGACGAATGACATAAATCTTCTCCTTGATTTCATAATTGACATTTCGCAGCGTTGATATAAACATACCCACAGTCTGAAGTTCGGAGAATTCAGCAGCTCTCTAATGTTGATATCACTTTCCACTAGTCGTTGCTGTCCCATTATCTTCTTGAAGAGACACAGAGGAACACATGTAACATCCGCCTGGGAGTCGAGCTTGAACTTCACCCGTTTCCCGTTCACTTGGATTTCTGCTGTCCATCGCCTCCTGCACTCGCCTTCATCATCATCGAGCTTAGATGAATCCCCCACAGCTGAGACCTCCAGGAGTACACCAATTTCTTCATCAAGTTCATAAACAGCTTTGAATTCCGCAGTCTTCGCCTGCTTATCTGGGCAGCAATTTGCAAGATGGCCAATTTTTGAACACAGGTTGCATTTTTGTCCTTCAGCACGGCAAGCCTGTCCTTCCCTGTGGGTGAAACCTCCGCATTTTGGACATCGTGATCTTGTTTTGGCTGACTTCTCCTTCTTCCTCGAAGGCTGCTGTTGTTGTTTCGGTGATTGTTTCTTCGAGTTGAACTCCACCTGATTGACCTTTTGGCTTGTTGAGGGACGCTGCAGGTCGACTTGCTGCTGTCGAACGGCTTCCTGCTGTCGGACCATTTTCACCGCCTTTTCCAAAGTCAGTTCGCTGTCCAACTGCATTCTTTCAGATAAAGCTTTGTCCCTCACTCCAACCACTATTCGGTCACGGATCAACTGCTCATGAAGACCCTCAAATTCGCAACTATCAGCCAATTTGTACAATGAAGTGATGAATTCGTCCACTGGCTCCCGATCCTCTTGGATTCTTGAATTAAATTTCGCACGTTCGTAGATAATATTCTTCCTGACACAGAAGTGGCTGTCGAACGCCTTGAGGACGGAATCAATTTTCGTTGCCTCTTCCTCCTTTTCGAACTTGAAGGTCCTGAATATATCATCCGCGCGGTCACCCATCAAGTACATGAACAAATCGATCTTGTCCGCCTCCTCTTTCTTCTTCATTCCACTGACCACGAGGTATCGTTCGAATCTCTTCCTCCATTTGGGCCATTCGTTGGGAGTCGAGAAGTCGAAAGTTTCTGGAGGTTGAATCTGAGCCATGTTGAATTATCTTCCAAGGTACGCAAAAATCGATATTTTGCAATATACGGGTTCGTATTTTATCCAGTTATCGCTGACACCATGTTTTAATATCCATCCATACAGAGTTCAAAACAACAACTGACTCACCCGTGCAGGCAAGGTCACGCTCCGCTGCGTCACGTGGGAAAACATACGTACATGTTTTCTTACATGTTCTCAGCACAGTAGCAAACAGTACTTTCACATTATATAAATGTGACAATATCGTTGCGGAATTTCTTGTTGTTTGATGAGAATGGTGAGGATTGGTTGAAACGCAGTCGTTGAGTGGCAAGTGAAGCATACAGTTTAGGAATAATCAGGACACGTGATGGGATTTGAAAATAAAAGGCAACTGGGTTGGAGGAAAGAAAGCTTGAGAAGAGCGGAGCGGGTTTTGATTGTTAATTATCTGATCACATGGCGGTGATTGACTTAGCTATGGGATGAGCGGGGAGGTCTCGAGAGCAGATGTTACCTTGTTGGGAGCGAAGGAGCCACTGTAGGTGTTGTTCCTCTGGGAGCGAAAGCACAACTCTAGGTGTTGTTCCGATGAGAGCCAAATCACTACTGTAGGTGTTGTTCCTATGGGAGCGAAAGCGTTACTGACAATTCTTGCTTCTCGATTTAACACCAAGACTTAGTTTCTTTCCTATTGGTCGAGAGATGTCACTTGACCGTTTTCTATTGGTTGACCTATTTAGGCGATACTTTCTAATTGGCCCTTACTGAGGTCTTTGTCGGAAGACACGCCCGATCTTGTCAGGAAGTATTGGGTGTTAGTTCGACTCTTATAACTTCCGCGGTTATCAGATACGTCCGGTCCTGCTCCGGAAATATTGGGCGTCTCTCACTTTTATAACTTCTGCGGTCACCAGATACGTCCGGCCTCGTCAGGAAGTATTGACTGTACAAGTTATTTATAATTGTGCCCGCTTTAAGCCTACTTCCTATGTCTTGCTGCTACTGTCTTTCCTCCAGTTACCTTATTCTTTATTAAATCTTTGAAAATCATACATTGTACATGCAGAGTGGGTCGGGGGTGCATACAATTATATACAAATTATGACAGATGCGCCCCCTACATGTGAAGAATTCAAGAAGGGGTTAGCCTGAGAGAATTCTGTAAAGGGAAAAATAATTTTGTGGGAAAATTAGTTGTGGGTATTGAGAGGCTATATACAAGCATTGGTGGTGGTATAAGAGGTAAAATAGAATGGTGTTGATGATATAGGTTGAGTATAATTAATAGAAATCAAAAAATTTTTTTAATTGTAAGAAATCAAAATGAATGCTATGGTACATAGTGGATTAAAAAGAAAAGAAAATGCGCCTAACTAATTTCTACTCGAAATTGGAAATAAAAACGAGGGAGTTCTATTAGGGCTTTTGAGAAATCAAAAAATAAAAATAAAAAGTTGGAAGAAATCAAAGTAAATGTTTGGTTGCATGGTGAGAAAAAAAAATGCTTTGTTGCATGGTGAAAAAAAAAAAAGGAAAAATGCCTAACCATATTCTACTCGAAATTTGGAATGGAAATCGAGGGATTTTTATTAGGTCTTTGGAGAAATCAAAAAATAAAAATAAAAATAAAAAGTTGGAAGAAATCAAGGTGAATGCTTGATGTATGGTGAAAAAAAAAAGGAAAAATGCCTAACCATATTCTACTCGAAATTTGGAATGGAGATCGAGGGATTTTTATTAGGTCTTTTGAGAAATCAAAAAATAAAAATAAAAATAAAAAGTTGGAGGAAATCAAAGTGAATGCTTGATGCATGGTGAAAAAAAAAAAGAAAAAATGCCTAACCATATTCTACTCGAAATTTGGAATGGAGATCGAGGGATTTTTATTAGGGCTTTTGAGAAATCAAAAAATAAAAATAAAAAGTTGGAAGAAATCAAAGTAAATGCTTGGTTGCATGGTGAAAAAAAAATAGAAAAAAAGAATGTTTTTGTAAATCAAAATAAAATATAATATCCAATTTTAAAAGAAAACCAATGAGTTTTCGTTGATAATTGAAGTTATGGCAATATAAGCTAAGTGGTAAATAGAATGATAATTGATAATTAAAAATGATATTAAGTTGAATAAATTGTTAAATTGATTAAATATTTAAATTTTAATTGAGAGAAAATGATGAAAATGATTAATATGAACAATAAGGTGTATTGGTTTGAACCCTTTTGTATCTACATGCCCCGATCTAGATGTTTTAATTGCTCAATTATGCCCTATAAATTTTTTGTCTTTGTGTGGAATTGTATCGTAAGAGTCGATATGTAGTTCGAATTGGGAACCAAGATTGGTGACAGGGAGGAATCTGTGCGGGGAAGCGGTGACCTAATTTTATGTGTTGGCCAGAAACGAGGGGTGGTAATTGGATGACATGTAGAAGTTCTCAGCTTGACCTCGATTTAGCTGTTGGTCGCGGGAGATGGTAATTAGAAACCGGACATGGGACGTGGGGAGGAAGTACGCTCCCTTTTTTGTATTTGCTGTCTTACTCGAATTTTATGACCTCGCGGGACTACGTCCTTGTCGCGGCGTCTCAAAATTCTCACTTCCTTCCGCTTATTTGTTTTTTGGGTGCGACTCGGAGTTTATTTAGATTTTCTGCAAAAATGTTTCCGAAAATTATGAGAAGTTTTATAAATGCTTGTCCACAATGAAAAACTGCCTCTTGTAGTTCGAAAATTTTATGAGGGGCCATGATATAAATGGACAAATAACTAAGAAATAAAATTGGGATACATTTGTATGGTAGAGCTAACAAACAAAGGATGAAAATCAGATGAAAGATAGGGTATTGACCCATGTTCTTCCATATTATTGTAAATGGGGACTCTGAAATATTTGTTCGAACCTTATTAATTGTAGAATTTAAATGATTGATAGGTTCGCAGTTCTCCTGTTTGATCGTCAATGGTTTTATTAGAGATATGTCGGCGGTAATTGTTTTAAGTGGAGATATGTGATCGTTTCTCTGACGTGGGTGGTGTAATTTTGGCATTGTTTGTGTTGTGTGTACGCTGTGCTTTATGTACGAATTTTGTTTTGCTTTGGGGTCTGTGTCGGTATTTTTACGTGAAGGTTGGTTGGATTCATCGATTCTTCTAGCGAATCGGCAGGTGGGGCAGGTTTTTACCTGTTTTGCGATGTCTTGTGTCATGTTCTGCCAATAATATTGTGACGAGATGAGTCTCGTCATCTTGGAGATGTTTGGATGGTGGTGTTGTGTGTGTACGGACTTAAGAAGTCTGGCTGTAAGTGAACTTGGGACTATAGTTTTAAGTACACATTTTCGGGAGACGGTGCGCAGTTCATTGTGATCCATAGTCACGCGAGATTTTCCCGGTGGAGAAGATTGTTGGCTCTTTATGAGTGGCGCATCTAGAAAGCCACAAAATGGGATACGAGTTACAACGCCCGTTTCATATTGTTGTACTCCATTTATGCTAAGGACCTCATATTCGTATCTTGACAGTCTTAACCTCCATCGAAACAATCTGCCTGACGGGGCTTTGATCTCTTTCAACCACGGCAATGCAGGATGGTCAGAAAGTATTGTAAACTTTCTGCCCATTAGACAGGCGCGGAAATTATCCACACTTTCCACAATGGCTAGGCATTGTAGTTCCAAGTCTGAATAATTTCGCTCGTGACCACGCAGAGAGCGGCTGAAATGTTGAACTGGGTATGTCTTCCCATCAGGGTAGACTTGTTTAAGAATGCCTGCAATGCCGAATGTTGAGGTGTTACAGTACACCTGGCATGGCAGATCTTCTTGGTAAAGGTATAATGTGGGGTGTGTGGTAAGGCTTTCTTTCAGGTTAGTGAACGCTTTCTGGCATTCGTCACTCCAGACCCACATGATATCCCTTTTTAGAAGGTTGACAAGTGGCGTCCGCAAGCGGGCGTGGTCCGGAATGAACTTTTTATAGGCGTTCACAGCTTTTAGGAAAGATCGCAATGTTTTTCGATTGTGTGGTTGTTTGGTGGCGTGAATTTTTTCTATGTTTTGTGTAGACGGGATGATTGTATTATTCTTAACGATTGTGCATGCGCTTGTTGGTTGTTGTCGTCTTTTGGCGCGCGTGTTGCGTTTGTTGTGCGGGTTGTGCGTGTTTGTTGCGTGGTGACGTATGGGTGCGTGTATGTTGTGAGGTACATTTGCGTGGTAAGTGGGTGAGCTGTGTCGGTGTACGGACACTTTTTTGGTCATTATTGGAATTGTAGGTTGAAGTCGTGGTGGCTTTATATGTTGTGGGCATGAAAAGTTGCGTGGTGTGAGATTAGAATGGTGGCATGTAAATATTTGGGGTTTGGGCAATGAATGCAGGCAAGGGTTTCCATGTGTGAAAGCTTTGTGTGCTGTACGAGCCCTTTGGGACAGGTTTTGGTCTAGCCCGTGCTTGCATTCATTTGGTACATGTTTAGATACATGGTTAAAGGGGTAGGTAGGGTTAGATAAGAGTTCAAAGTCAATTCTTGACGCCATAGGGGGGGTGCCTACCTTAGTCTCGAAAGTTCGGCTCGGCTGGGACGTCTTGGCTTGGGGTGGTTGGCTTGGGGCTCGGGACTGCTCTCACCGTCCGCGAAATTGGAGTGAAGTCCGGTACTGGAATGTCGTTTCGGGACCGTTTGCACTGTCCCGGTTCGCGCGGATTATTTTCGGGTGTGGTGTACGGGTACGGCATGGCGGTGGATGACTCCTCGGTGGTCGGTGTCCGGCCACGTTGACACTTGCCTGGGGTGGTGGCACGTGCGTCGGCTGCTGCGCTCATCTCGCCTTTCGGTCGGCGGGGGGTGTGGGCTGCTCCGGGGGCGGCGCTACGGAACTCCGTCTCCAATTGGGGGGACCTTGCTCCTTGAAGTGCGGCGGTCAACTGCAAAATTATTGTCGCCAGGGTGTATTTTGTCGCTTCGTTCGTTGCCAGTTTCTCCCCTCTGGGTTTGTTATTGCCGTTTGTTTTGCTTGCGTCCTGGTTACTTTCCACCATGATCCTGATTAAGCTCCATAATATCTTTATCCTGTCGACTTAACCGTTCTGTGACAATATCGTTGCGGAATTTCTTGTTGTTTGATGAGAATGGTGAGGATTGGTTGAAACGCAGTCGTTGAGTGGCAAGTGAAGCATACAGTTTAGGAATAATCAGGACACGTGATGGGATTTGAAAATAAAAGGCAACTGGGTTGGAGGAAAGAAAGCTTGAGAAGAGCGGAGCGGGTTTTGATTGTTAATTATCTGATCACATGGCGGTGATTGACTTAGCTATGGGATGAGCGGGGAGGTCTCGAGAGCAGATGTTACCTTGTTGGGAGCGAAGGAGCCACTGTAGGTGTTGTTCCTCTGGGAGCGAAAGCACAACTCTAGGTGTTGTTCCGATGAGAGCCAAATCTCTACTGTAGGTGTTGTTCCTCTGGGAGCGAAAGCACAACTCTAGGTGTTGTTCCGATGAGAGCCAAATCACTACTGTAGGTGTTGTTCCTATGGGAGCGAAAGCGTTACTGACAATTCTTGCTTCTCGATTTAACACCAAGACTTAGTTTCTTTCCTATTGGTCGAGAGATGTCACTTGACCGTTTTCTATTGGTTGACCTATTTAGGCGATACTTTCTAATTGGCCCTTACTGAGGTCTTTGTCGGAAGACACGCCCGATCTTGTCAGGAAGTATTGGGTGTTAGTTCGACTCTTATAACTTCCGCGGTTATCAGATACGTCCGGTCCTGCTCCGGAAATATTGGGCGTCTCTCACTTTTATAACTTCTGCGGTCACCAGATACGTCCGGCCTCGTCAGGAAGTATTGACTGTACAAGTTATTTATAATTGTGCCCGCTTTAAGCCTACTTCCTATGTCTTGCTGCTACTGTCTTTCCTCCAGTTACCTTATTCTTTATTAAATCTTTGAAAATCATACATTGTACATGCATAGTGGGTCGGGGGTGCATACAATTATATACAAATTATGACATAAATATCAATGCCAAAAGCCAGAGTTATTATAGCATGTTGCAGTGTAATGTAGACCTGCAGGATGGGAAAAAGCAATATTATTTCCGGCTTTAATTTGAAAAGTATTATGAAACGTTAAAAATATAATCTTAACTTTTGAATCATGAAAAAATGCTAACTTGATGTGTATCAATTTAGTCTAAAAACAAACAGCATGTAAAAGTAAGCACCAAACGAAAGCATTTATTAGCTCTAACAGTGCTGCCCCCAGCGGTAAAAGACTGGAGCTAACGCTTCACGGGTTGGTAAAGTTTCTGTTAATATTACATTAACTTAACAATATTCCATGTCTTGCTAACACAAATTTTTAAAAATAATATGCATAAAAATAATGCAATTCTAAAAATCATAAATGAAGCATCATTAAATTAAATGGGAGAGAAATAGGGTTCCAAAATTTTTTTTTGTTGTAAAACTTTGACCTTTATATTTTTACAAATTCTTAATGTACATAACCCAAACCAAATTGTCTATAAAATTCTGCAAACAAATATAATATTATAGAGGCATGAAAATACTAATGGTGTAAAAATCAAAACAGCAAAGTTATCCTGATAAATGCAATGAGCTATGATAAGGTGTGTTGCAGGCTAACAAAAACCTTAATTGAACCAGAAATGTTGATACCATAAAAAAAACAATTTTCAAGAATAGAGTTATGTAAATGAATTAAAGTGAAAAAATTAAAATAAAATAAAGTAAAAAAAGCTTTATTGATGAAACTACAGTAGAGCAATAATGATAACAAATTATTCACAAATTATGTATTTACAAAAGTCAAGCTTCCCAAAATCATTATTCGAAAAAATCTCTTTCAAAATTGTCAAAATCTAGATCAAAGCCCCCTGATAAACAATATTGCGTGTTTTGCTAAAAGTAGAACTAAAGACAAATAAATTTTTAGGGCTGGAAACACGGGAGCATGTTACATAGAGTTGCCCATGCGAGAAACAGGGAGACTCAAGATGCACACCAACTACTTGCAATGTTTGACCCTGAGATTTATTAATTGTCATAGCAAAGGCAACCATAACTGGGAATTGCAAGCGTCTAAAATTAAAAGGCAGATCATTTGGAATAATAGGTATTCTAGGAATAAGGACCTCTTCCCCTCGAAAAGAGCCAGTTAAAATTCGAGCCTGGAGAACATTAGTGCCCATTCGAGTGATGCATAATCTAGTGCCATTGCAGAGACGGGGTGGATCAAGGTTTCGTATTAAAATTACTGGCACACCAACTTTTAGTACAATTTTGTGTGAAGGTGTACCAGACAATTCTAGTGAATTCAAAAATTCAGGGGGATACGACACAGATTCATCAGGATCAACCATTGTATCAATTGATCTATAGATTTTGCTTTCACCCGGGATTGAAATTAATGTTGTATTATTTATTTCTAGCACAGTGCTATTTTTGGGGGCTAAAATAGTTGGGGCACATAACCATTCTTCAGATAAATAGTTTACACCTATATTAGGAAAAACCTTTTCATACAGACTTTCTGAAGATTCCACCACTTGGCAAAAAGTATTTGAAAACTGGATATTACCCTCGGAATCAGTTTCTAGTTGACCTTCTCCTATCTTTAAGAGTTCGTCTGCAAATTGTGCAGCAGTGGTATCATTATGGAGTTGAACTCTCATGTTGGCTGTGAGGTGCATTTTCACAATATGGCTCCAAAGATAAGAAGACTTTAAACAGGCATTCAGCTCATCAGCAGGTGTACCTCTAGTGACTACTGGAAGAGTCTGTCGGAAATCACCGGCCAAAAGCACTACTAAACTGGATCATCACGGATATCCTGTAATGTCCGATCAAAGGCTTCCAAGGCAATTTTATGGGCCATGGTGCACTCATCCCAAACCAGCAACTTACAGCTACGTAAGAGTGAAGCTTTATCACTATTTTTTCGTATATTGCAAACAGCAGTCTGGCCCTCTGCAAAAGTCAGAGGTAATTTCAGCACTGAATGTGCAGTTCTTCCGCCCGCAAGCAATGTTGCAGCTATCCCTGAGGAAGCAACAGCAATGGCAATATTTTGTTCCTTCCTAACCATTGCTAATAGAAGATTCAAAAGAAATGTTTTACCTCTTCCCCCCGGCGCATCTAAAAATATAATTATGGGTTGTGACAAATTAATTTTTGCTAAAACAGCATCAAAAACTCTTCTTTGTTCTGGCAAGAGTTTGGGCAGCATGGATGCAACATTGTCTTCAAGTTCTGCCGTATCATACGCAAGTTTTCTCAAAATGTCAGAATTGGTAACCACATTTCTCCTGGGTGCTCCTAAGCCTAATTCCTGCAGTTTCTTCCCACACATAGATACGACACGATCCTCAATGTTACACAATGTTTCATTATATATCAGATCATTATACCTGATGGAGGAATCGAGAAGCTGATAACGATGAAGAATATCACTTGCCATCTCATCTCTATAGGTAATCCATAACTGCTGAGGGTTCGAAATTGTGCACGTAGAAATTAATATGGCAAACAATTGCCTTACTCTTGTAGGAGCCTGACAAAGAACGGCCTCATCCATTGTGACAACCCAATGGTTATCATTCTCCAATAATCCAAGAGCTGTGCATGTTTCTCTAAATGTTTCGTATTGACTGCCATTAACAATCTTCAAATATGCGAAGGAAGTTGGTCCCTTGATGTTATGTAGTAACATACGTAAACAAAAGCATTCAAAGTTACTGGCATGCACAGCGTAAACCCGTCCAATAGTGTCTGATCTCTTCACTCCAGGCCGTCCTTCGACCAGCTTGCCTTGAACGCGCCTTCTCCATTCGTGGGCAGAAGAATTCCAAGTGTAGTATTGGGGAACATCTGGATAGAGCAGGGTCCTAGCAAAGGAATCAGTTTGGCATAATGAAAAAAAAATGCAGTCAGGGTTGTCCTTGGTGGATTACGCATTCGATGGGCAAGAGTGTTTTGATTGAAATATATCCGTTCTCCATTCTCAAGATGCACAGCTAAATGGATAACAGCTGGATGGCGTTGGTGTAAAGGGAAGCTGAGAAGACGCCAAACAGCTTCATTGCTGCTTATGTATCTGGCACACTGATACATTAGCACCTCATTTTGAGGGTCAGGACCTCTACCTTCTCTGCGTAAATTAATAATAGCTTGATCACTGCCCTTATTGACATATTTGTAAATATATTTTATTGCCTTAACAGAACTACAGTTCTCAACATTGATATGTGCACAAAACATCTTCGATAGCAATGGAGAATAAGGCACCACCCAACGATTGTCAATTGTGACCTCTTCGCGTCCACGTATTTTAACCTTTGCAGTAAAGCCACCTGCTTCAGGTGCGCGTCTCCTATATAAAGGATAACCATTCTCATTAGTCTGGGTTTCCAGCAAAAACTGTTTTGGATATTTTTTAGAACAGCTACTATTCTTCATACAGGGGGACACAGGGTTGTACTCACCGCAAGGCCCATGTATCATATTCTTAACCACAATGTTATACAATAGTGGGTCTTGAATAGGATCTGGAAACTCAGCACATATAACAGAGTCTATCTGAGTGGGACGGAGCTTATTTGCTAGCCAAACTAATATGTGAGCATGAGGAAGTCCCCTTTTCTGCCATTCAACAGAATACATCCACGCAACTGTTGCTCCATACAATTGGCCTTTTGTTAGAGCCCCAATAAATTTAACTAATTTTTGCCGAAAAACCCGAGCTGTGATATCATGTCTATCCAGCTATTTTTGTCCTGGTAGCAACGCTGCAGATAGCTCTTCCCAAGAGGGGTTACTTGTAAAAGTAATAAAAAGATCTGGACGCCCAAATTTCCGAACATAACAAAAAGCATCCTGCGTATATTCTGCCAAATACCTGGGACTATTGACAAAACTTGATGGTAAAATGATCCTTTGACCCAAGCTATTAGGGTTAATATTTGCATCAGTTGACAGGGCATCGCGCAAATGAATATAACTCTCTGCACGCAAGTTTCTCTGGTGCAGCGTAATATAGCGCAAACGTTCACTTTCTACCTTAGCATACATATCGACCAGGAATTGATGAAAGAGCTGGCCAAATTGAACAATGACATTTGGACTATTTCGGTGAACCATAATAAAATAGCCATAAAAATCCATAGAAGACACTTTACTTGACAAAGGCTGTCTAGTGTTTGGGTCGATCTGAGGAATATGAAAAGAATATCCTTCTTGGCCTTTCCAGAAAATTAAAGGATATTGAAGGGCATCATAAAAGCGATGTGTGTCGCTAACATGTTGCAGCAAATTATCTCGCTGGCGTAAAACAATGTCACGTGAGCCAAACTGATTACCAGCTAAGACAACCGCAACCTCATTAGCTGTAGGAGCATTATACCGTCTATGATGTTGACCAGGCGGTGTCCGATCAGCATTTACAACAACTCTGTATGCATCACTGGGGAGATTTTCAAGTGCAGTTTTAAACTGTTGAACCAGTAGATTGTGTTGGTGCAACATGCGCTGCAAACCCTGTACAATATTACGACGTACTCCCTGTATTTGCTGGCATCTTCGATCAGTCTGAATATCATCATCATCATCATCATTGCCCATAAAATAGATCTGAAGAAATCTACTTGGCTGATTCTCAGATGGCATAAGTGAACCTATTCTGTGGTAGACCTGGCCTTGGATAGAAAATGTGGTTGGAAAAATAACAGAGTGGGTTTGGTTTTCAGTTCCAAATGATGTCATTTGAAAGCAGGAATTATATTTGCGAATATTACGCAAAAAATGGACTGAATCAGAATTCTCTCCAGATAATAGGCTGCGAAGTGGCTCGGGAGATAAGTCAATTAATGGCAAACGGACTTTCCCGTTTGAACAGCACATTCCAGAAGACTCATCTTTCCATCTTAAGGCCCCACAAAACCTGCATGTAGTGTCCATCATCCCAAGGGAAATTAAAGGGTGCTTAAAGTATTCAACAGCAACAGAATAATTAAAACCTGCATTTTCCATAGAAGACCAAACGCTGCTGAAAAAAATATTTGTTCTAGTATTCCTCCGAGTAGAATAATATATTTCTGAATGCGCCTGTAAGCGAGAATGGATGGGATCAGGTGTCTCTAACGACCGCACAGCGGCTTGACGCGCGGACTGTGCACGCAATCTTCGAATATTCTGTCCTCTGGTTTCGCGCAGTCTGTAAGCATGCTGAACCCTAGAGCTATTGGAACGCTGAGAAAGATTGCTTCTCCTATGGCTTGGCATACCTACAAACACAAAGCATTAGTAAAAATAAAAATAAGGATAACTGAAAAATGTAAAACATCAAGGGCTGAGAATGAAGAAAAAAATTAAAAAAT
Organism: Cordylochernes scorpioides; assembly: GCA_030710605.1. Classification (NCBI taxonomy): domain Eukaryota; kingdom Metazoa; phylum Arthropoda; class Arachnida; order Pseudoscorpiones; family Chernetidae; genus Cordylochernes; species Cordylochernes scorpioides. Next base: position 45,684,400 of record CP092867.1, read on the forward strand.
AGTGTATTAAAATAAGCTCGACTCATGACTAAGGCCAAAATAAAAAAATGCATAGAAATAATCTGAAAGGAGGGGAAAAATGCATAAAACTCAGTGAAAACGTAAAACAACTGATAAAAAAAATCAAATGGAAGAAGACGTAAAGAAAAAAGTATAATTTGCTGAAAAAATATGCACAATAAATATGAGTAGAACATATATAGATATATATGAGCAGCTACATATTATGAAGCAGATAAATATAAATACTACCTAAACAAATGACAGCAAAACAAAAAAAAAAAAAAAGACAATGGAAGAAGGCCTAAAAAAAAAAGTCTAATTTGGTTGAAAAAACTGCCCAATAAATTGAGCCTATATAGATATATATGAGCAGCTACATATTATGAAACAGATAAATATAAATACTACCTAATCAAATGACAGCAAAACAAACAAAAAAAAAAAGACAATGGAAGAAGGCCTAAAAAAAAAAGTCTAATTTGGTTGAAAAAACTGCCCAATAAATTGAGCCTACCCCTAAAAAAAGCAGTCATTAAAAATGCATAGAAGCTGCTTACAATATAAACGCTAATAAGTATAAAACTATTGCATGGAACAAACATATATAGTAAAATATATGTAGCAAACTATACAGAAAAAAACATAATTTTTGCAATAAATATGAAAAAGAAAAAAATATAGAATGCACTGCTCTAAATCGTAAATGATTATATGAATATATAATAATATGAATATTCCTTATGAGAATCAAACAGTATACCTTATCGAAAAAAATGTAGTATCAATTAAATTATAAAAATATTTCTAAACAATAATCTAAATAGTAAATGAGTATATGAATATATAATATAATTTGAATATTCCTTATTCCTTATGAGAATCAAACAGTGTACCTTATCTAAAAAAAACTTAGTATCAATTAAATTAGAAAAATATTTCTAAACAATAATTTTTCCAGAGTTTAAATAAATATATATAATCTTACCTTTTGAATAATGCAGCGTGTAAACAAACAAAATAAGTGTAAAATTATTAACCAATCAAATTCGTCGCGACCAGTGCGGCGCCAAGCGGCAAAAGGCGGGAACTAATCCATTTCAGTTAAATAATTTTTAAAAAAAGTACATTAACCTTTGTAGTTTTTTGAATAGCCTATATGTTAAACGAAATCTTCAGCTACCTACAAGCGAAATTCCATAATGATTGAGTCAGTAGATTTTGCGTGATGCGATAACAAACATCGATTTCGCATTTCATTTTTATATATATAAGGATGAATGTATGTGTGTGTGTCTGTCTGTCCTTTATGCCTGACCAAACCACTATTTGGAACGCCATGAAACTTTGGGAAGTTATTTAGTATAGTACTGGGAAGGTTTCTAGCAAATAAAATTTTTGAAATAACTTTTCGCCTAAAAATAATCAAGATAAATATTCTAATTTATCTGTTATAAAATTCAACAATCTGCTCTAAATATTATCATGATGATACGATGATTTTGTAATGTAGAAAATTAGGAAAGACAAAATTCAGGATGACACGGCAATTTATTTGAGACAAGAATAATGATACAATTCTAAGGCAAAGATACTATTCCTTTAACTTCCAATTACCGAGGGAACCAATTAATATTGATTTTATTCAACTTATCGAGTATTTTTCAAGGGACCGGGAAAAAATGTTCACTTTATCGAGAGATTCGTTAGACAAACCTTTACTCGGGTAAAACCCGGGCGAAGGGTACGTCCGCTAGTTTATAAATAAATATGGTGAAACTTTTTAAAGAAATGTGTACGTTTCCTTAATGTGCAGTTACTAGGGAAAGCAGAGCTTTCAGGTTTTGCACATCCACCCCTCACCTTCCATCCTCTGTTTGAATGATATTATGGAGGGTGTTTTTCTTTCTTACCATGAAGTACTGTAAGTCTTGAGATGGACTCTCAGAGAGATATGTCATTATGTTATTGATACTCCATATTGGCTGCTAGAATAATTTCATATGAGTTATTAAAATATGATATGCAACCAATTTAAATTTCTAGACAAGGCATGGAAAGTCAAAATAATTATTGCCAAGACATAATTCTAACAAACAAATACTTCTATCAGAGAGAGAGAGTTGATCAGAAATGAATATTTTAAATCAGCAGTGGGAATAACTATGGAAAGACATCTCCCAGAATGCATATTACACATTTTAAAAATATTTTTCATCTATCATAAAACATGCAGTAAAACCTTGCTAAAATAAACTGGGGCTATAGAGAAATTTCATTTATGACAAACTAAAATAATCCCCCAATTATATTCATGGTACCTATATATTCATGAACCCATATATCTTTAAAAGACACCTAGTGCGGGGTCCTCATACTGGAGAGCAAATAATTAGTTAAAATTGTAATTTTGGATGGAAAATGTCCTTTTCAGAGAGATGTCCTCTCATGGAGGTTCTAATGTATTGTGAACTACAGCTATAATAAACACAAGGTAATAAGACCAAATCCAAATTAATAAATAGTGTGTAACATTTCGGTAACAGCGTTGTTACCGAAATGTCACACACTATTTATTTATTTGGATTTGGTCTTATTACCTTGTGTTTATTTAAATATATATAAAAATGAATGTACGTGTGTGTGTGGTGTGTGTGTGTGTCTGTCCTTTATGCCTAACCAAACCACTCATTGGAACGCCATGAAACTTTGCGAATTTATTTAGTATAGTACTGGGAAGGTTTCTGAAAAATAATTTCTTGAATATCTTGAATATCCTTAGAGTTATTTGCAGATTTGTATATTTAACTCGCAAGCAGCGCCACCATTACCACGGAGATAGGCTTAGGTTTTGGCAGAAAGTCTGCTCCATGCCTGATGACCTTGGGTCTTTCAGGGCTAATATATTAAGTAAAACTAATTCAAATATTAGTGCTTTATAATGGCTATCTCCTTGAGGTTACCGATTCAAAAGTTTATTTTCTAATTTTAGATTTTGTATGAGAAACATATTTTATTTTAAGTATTGTACTTTATTTTAAAAAGTTTAAATAATTGTGCAAGACGATATATACGATATATAAAAATCAAAAGAAATAATGAGTATCGTTTAAATATAAAATTCGAATAAATATAAATGCGATACTAAAAAATCAAATAACTTATATAGAAGTTTTGCATAGTTTCGTCCTGTAAGCATACCAACTTGATAAAAGTTTCCTGTTTTCCCTTTTAATTTTCTTGATACGAACCTCTATTCATTTTTGAATTAGTAGATAAAAATAAGTCGGTGGATGAGACTGTAACACGCTCGATTCCCGACAGTCATGAACCGGGATTGAATCCCGCGTTAAAAATTGTTTAATATGTGAATAACCTTCACATATTATTCATTGTTTAATTATTATGAACTAGGTTGCTCTTGCTGAGCGGTACCTATTAATGTGATTTGAACCAGGTGAATTAGTAGAAATCAGACGATAACCATAGGTCATAGCAATTCAAAAGTTGGTTTAGGTCGTCAATCCTTTGCGAACAAATGGAAATATCCACGCTGGCGCTCTCTCCGCAGATTTTTAAAATGATATCCCGTGTCGTTTTTTAAAAAATAATTTGAGAGCTACCCCTCGCCATCCCAAGAGACTGCGCGAAAGACTTGAACATGAAACCGCCGACGGAACGTTTTGTCCTCTACACTGACGAAACCACTTAACCAAGCTCTGATCTCCGCTCGTAGAGCGTGGGAATTTTGCGCACAAGTCAAAATTAGTTTTTTCATTTATCGACACGGCAATTTATTTGAGACAAGAATAATGATA